>OU342745.1:227994119-228594119 GCA_910589775.1 Avena eriantha
TCCAACCAATTTATTCAGAAAACTAAGAAAACCAAGCAAACTAAAACCAAAATGAAAATAAAAAGGAAGACGCTCCACGAAAAACACAACTATGCATGAAACAATAAAAATGAAGCGTTTGGAAGAAACCTAGGATTTTTATTGATGAAGAAGGGGGTGCCTTGGGCATCCCCAAGCTTTGACGCTTGTACTTCTTGGATATTTCTTGGGGTGACACGCGTGGCATCCCCAAGCTTGAGCTTTAGTCCATTCTTCATCTCATTACTCATTCCTTCCATACACCTGAAAATTTTCCTTCATACAAAACTTCACACAATCTTTATTAGCAACATTAGTGCACTCAAGATAAATAAGTCTTAATGTTCAGTTCTAACACCAAATAAACTTCCATTAAAACACTAGCTACTGTAGCACTTCCCTCAAAAAGCTCAAGTCCCCAAAAGAACTCAAAAAGGAACCAACAAGAAGCAAATGCAGAAAATGGCAGAAATCTGTCAAAACAGACCAGCAGGTAAAGAAGAATTTTTTGAAGACCTTCTGTTGCTCAAATCAAAAAGTGTTGAACTAACAAAAGGTATATAACAAACTGGGGAAGAAGCACATATATTCACGCCTCAAAAATACGATCAGAGATGTTACACGATTTTTTACGGTGAAGCACAGAAATCTGTTTCGGGACAGCAACTTTCTCCATCATTACTTCTCTCTCATCAGAGGTTACTCTTGGCACAAACAGCAAATAAAAAGGATAGGGAGCGGTTATTGCAGAGGTAATAAATTCCAAGACTCATCTAAAACTTTTGGGTTATCTCCCAATAAGTACTTTTCTTTAACGCCTTTAAGTTAGGCATGATAGTTTGAGAAGATGCTCACATAGGAAATATGAATTGAAGTAAAAGAGTGCATCAAGATGCAAATTCAAAACACATTTAAGTCTAACCCACTTCCTATGCATAGGAATCTTGTAAAGAAACAAGTCATGAAAGCACAAAGCAACAAGCATAGTAAAGCAAAACAAGTGCAACTTTAAGACTTTCAACATAAAGAGGGGAAACTTAATATTATTGAGATGCATAAAAACATGTTTCCCTCTCTCATAATAAATTTCAGTAGCATCATGAATAAAATTAACAATATAACTATCACATAAAACATTCTTATCATGAGCCACATGCTTAAAAGAATTAATACTCTCCACATAAACATAGTCATTCCTATTAATCGTAGTGGGAGCAAATTCAACAAAATAGCTATCATTATTATTCTCATCACCATAATCATCAAATATAGGAGGCATATTGTAGTCATAATTAATTTCCTCCTCAATAGTAGGTGGACTGAAAATATCATATTCATCATTGTAATCATCATATATTGGATGTTTGGTATCATCATAAGCAATATAATAGCTATCTTCCAAAGTTGGGGAACTAAAAAGATCATTTTCATAAAAACTAGCTTCCCCAAGCTTATACTTTTCCATAGCATTAGCAATAATGGTGTCCAAAGAATTCATACTAACAACATTGCTATTAGCATGCAAATAAAGTTCCATTGGTTTTTTAATTTTCTCTTCAAACACTTCATGTCCTAACTCAAGATAAATACTATAAAGCTCTCTAATTTTGTTGTTGTTTTCCATTAAGCCTAACTAGTGAAAACAAGAAACAAAAAGACAAAATTGCAGAATCTAAAGGAAATAACTTCGAGCACTCACACCGGAAGATGTGAGTACCTTTTACCTTACATACCCGGCAACAGCGCTAGAAAATAGGCGTTTGTCATGGGAGGTTCTTCTTCTTTAATCCTCCGGTGTGAATACCTTTTACCTTACCTCCCCGGCAACGGCACTAGAAAATAGCTTGATGTCTACGCACTTCTATCCTTGTAGACAGTTGTTGGGCCTCCAAGTGCAGAGGTTTGTAGAACAGCAGCATGTTTTCCCTTAAGTGGATCACCCAAGGTTTATCGAACTCAGGGAGGAAGTGGTCAAAGGTATCCCCTCTCAAGCAACCCTGCAATCAAGATACAAGAAGTCTCTTGTGTCCCCAACACACCCAATACACTTGTCAGGTGTATAGGTGCACTAGTTCGGTGAAGACATAGTGTAATACAAGTGGTATGGATAAAAGACAACGGTGCTAGAAAATACTTTGATGGCGTGCAAGAGACTAAAGGCAAACTGAAATAAAGATGGAAGCAAGCAAACATGTAACAGATCTAATTGCAAACGGTGTTTCAATGCTAAGAAACAAGGCCTAGGGATCATACTTTCACTAGCGAACACTCTCATATAAATATATTCTTCTTTATGATACTACGCTGAACTATTCTCCGGTTGGACACTCTAATCGTTGGTAGGGCTATAACAACACACCTCAAAGTAAGTCTTTCCCATCTAAAAAACCCCACACTATCACCTTGAGTACTAGATGAGTCCAACAAACACCACAATTTCATAAAGACATCCAACTCCAAATATAACTCATAACAAGTATTTGTAATCTCTAGACTAAGTGCCACCATGGTGAGCACGCTATCACTTTCACACACATGGGGAGAGCAAAGATTCATTAAAGCACTTGAGTAGCAAGGTAGATCTACTTGATTACAAAGCTCATGATCACAATATGATCATGCATAGAGAGAGAGATGAACACATAGCTACCGGTAGAACCCTTAGCCTCGAGAGAGAACTACTCCCTCCTCATCATGGGAATCAGCAATGGTGATGGAGATGGTGGTGGAGATCGATGGAGATGGCTCCGGGGGCACTTCCCCGTCCCGACAGGATGCCGGAGCAGAGACTTTCTGTCCCCCGAATCTCTCCTTCGGTGGTGGCGGTGCAGCGGAACTTTTCGTGGCTGGAGGCTTTATGATCTAGGGTTTATGCATCGGGAGGCTTCTTATAGGCGAGGATGCAAGGTCGGTGGGCGGCCAGGGGTCCCACACCACCTGGTGGCGCGGCCAAGGCTAGCCCGCGTCACCATATGGTGTGGCCAGGCCCTGGCCCTCCTCCGTCTCTGCTTCGGGCTCCGTGAGTCTTCCCGTAAAATAGGAACTTTGAGAATATTCATTTTATAACTTCCTAGAACGAAAAACAGCAGAAAACAGGCAGCTGGCACTGTGGCTCTTGCTAATACGTTAGTCTAAGAAATCATATAAAGAGTACTCCAAAGTGTGGACAAAACATAAGAAAGTAGATAAAACCAAGCATGGAACATCAAAAATTATAGTTACATTTGCAATGTATCAATACCCTTTTGTTCAGTACACCAAAAACGAGAATCACCCAGCTCAGTATCACGTGCCAACTCAGCGAATAGATCATGATGACGAATAGAAGAGTAAGTAACGGGATCCAGCGACTTATAGTTAATCTTGGGCTCTTTGCCCTTCCTCTTGGACACACCCCTCCTAGTTCTCTCCCTCTTTTCCTACTCAGCCATGCGGTTAGCCTCTTTCTTTCTTCTTCTCAGTTCAACTTCGTCCACAGTATTACCATCACTGTCTACCCTGAAATATAGACCACGAGGACGACGCTTGTATGTCTTGGGAGCACTAGAACCACCTGTGAAGAGAACAAGGTGGACAGCATGGGGATAAGCATACACACAAGTCCAAGATAGAGCGTAGAAAATTAGTCAAATAGTTCATAGCCCAATACTACTCAATGCACAAATATATACGAAACTGAAACAGTTTTGACTCTTTCATGCCAGATTATCCGGCCTGGCCAGGGGCGGATAATCCAGCCCTGGCAGAAAATATCAGTATCGGCTAGATCGAATGCATAAGTGTAGATCGGGGCTAGATACTGCAAGACTACAAATTCTATGCAAAAGAACACCCTTTTAGACAGTGTTCCACCCAAGAAGTAACACATCTAGCCAAATATGGGGAGAGAGGGAGTTACCCTCACTCATTGGAGGAAGAACATGGAGGAGAAGGTACCCGGAGGCACGGAGAAGAAGATCCGGGGAGGTTCGGAGAATCCGGTGGCCGAAGAGGCTCCGGGGAGGCGGCGGATGGGGGCAGGGAGAGGGTCGGGGGAGAAGTGTTGCTCGTTATGAGCCCTTCCCCTGACCCCAACCCTTAAATACTGCATCCGCCAGGGCCGGATTATCTGGCCTAAATTCTGAATTTCTGTTGTACACGGATTCAGGCCCGCGCGTCCCCAAACAAAACCCCCATAAGGTGTACAAGGGACATGTCTACAAGAAAAGATGGCTTAGGGGAAGGAAAAGGCTTAGGTTTAAGAGTTCCAAACTGAGATGGTACTACACACTCAAATTTGCAAGAATCAAATCAACAAAAAGCCAAAATTGAGTGTGATTCCCATAAGAACATGATATGGGCTAACAACAACCATAAAGATCCACATAAATCCAACTCTTCTCATGGAAGAGGGCGGTGGCCGAAGCCACCTTGTTGGATTTTATGGTATGACACCGCGAAGATATATCTTGAGTTCATGACCAATACTCATCAATAAGCTCACATATCACAAAATGATATTAAGAGAAATGATTTGACTTGCTTTCAGCATTATGGGGGGAGGGTTAGCCCAATCAATTAGGACCACACTCCCCCTATATCCATGCCCACACCTAGACCAAATAAGACTGAGATGTAAGAGTGAGTGCATGGGTAATCAAGACAAGATCCTTGAATCAATGATATTTAGCTCATTCCTCAAGTAACAAAACCTTGATTCATCAAGTGGCTTTGTGAAAATATCAGCAAGTTGGTTCTTTGTGCTCACAAAATATAGATCAATATCGCCTCAGGCTACATGGTCTCGAATAAAATGATTCCGAATCTCAATATGCTTCGTCCTTGTGTGATGTACTGTATTGTACGCAATTTTGATTGCACTTTCATTATCGCATAAAAGAGGCACTTTGTCACAATTGACACCGTATTCCTTTAAAGTTTGCCTCATCCATAATAATTGAGTGTAGGCACTGGCAGCAGCAACATATTGAACTTCAGCGGTGGAGAGAGATATACAATTCAGCTTTTTAGAAGAACAACAGACTAGAGACCTTCCCAAGAACTGACAAGCTCCAGAAGTTGATTTCTGGTCATCTTTATCACCAGCCCAATCTGAATCAGTATAACCACATAGACAGAAATTGGATCCCTTGGGATACCATAGACCAAAATTGGGGGAATGAACCAAATATCGGAAGATCCTCTTGACCGCCACTAAGTGGCTTTCTTTAGGAGCTACTTGATACCTTGCACACACCCCTACACTCAACACAATATCGGGTCTAGATGCGCGGAGGTAAAGAAGTGAGCCGATCATTGACCGGTATACCTTTTGGTCCACATCTTTACCGTGGGGATTAAGTTCAAGGTGACATTTTGTTTGCATCGGAGTGGCGATGCCATTAAGATCCGTCATCTTGAATCTCTTAAGCATGTGTTGGATGTATGTTTCTTGATTGATGAAGGTTCCTTCTCTAAGTTTCTTGATTTCGAATCCAAGAAAGAACCGTAACTCCCCTATCATAGACATCTCAAACCTCAAGGTTCCTATCGGCATGAGCTTTGTGGCGAAGTTCAATTAGCTTGTTGTCTATTGGTGGAATAGCTTCATCATTTGAGTCTTTATTGGAATCAATGGCTTGGCCTTGATCTGTAGCTTGATTAGACGGAGTAGGAGATGAAGAACCTTGCCCTTTACGTGGATCAACAGCCGTAACAGGAGGCTGCTATTCTTCAGGAGTTTTAGGGCCGGATAATCCGGCCTGGGAGAACCTGAAGCATCTTCGCTAACTTGACTAGATCTTGCTCAAATTGGAGAGTGGCCGGATAATCCGGGGTCAGTCGGAAATCCGGCCTGGGGCTTGTAGCTGTTTCTTCGATATGACGTCCAATTTAGTCGCTAGTGGAGGTATGGCCGGATAATCCGGTGTCCACCGGATAATCTGGCCTAGAGCATTCAGGAGCATGTTGACCTTCAGCATTTGGTGGAGCTGGTGTAGAAGTTTCTCCCATGGTTGGAGCATGTTGAGCCTATGTAGATGAGGGCTCTACATGAGTAGAGCATTGTCCTTCCCGATCCGCCACAAGGGGTTCCTCAATGGGGTAGAAAAATCCCAAGCCCATTCTTCTTATGGCATCTTGGGGTATTTCAACATCTGCATCACAAACATCAACTTGCCCCGCACGGGAGCCATCATTTTCCTCGAACACCACACTACAAGATTCTACAACAGTTCCAGAGAGCTTATTGTAGACTCTATAAGTGTGGGATTCGGCACCATAACCAACAAAAATGTCTTCTAAAGCCTTAGAATAAAATTTAGATAAACGAAGTCCTATGATGAGAAAGAAACACTTACAACCAAATACCCAGAAGTATGAGATGTTTGGCTTGTTACTGGTAAGTATTTCATATGGAGTCCTGTCCAAGATTTTGCGGAGATATAGCCGGTTGGATGAATGGAAAGCGGTAGAGATTACTTCAGCCCAGAAATTATAAGGAGACTTGAATTCAGCTAGCATAGACCTTGCCATATCCATTAAGGTTAGGTTCTTCCTGTCGGCAACACCATTTTGTTGAGGGGTGTACTCAGCGGAATATTGATGTCGTATCCCCTCTTCACTTAGAAATTCATTTAAGGTGTAGTTCTGGAACTCGGAGCCGTTATCGCTTCTAATTGCCAAAATTGGGAGATTGTGTTGACACTGAACCTCGTTGCCAAAATCGATGACCATTTGTTGAGTCTCGCTCTTCAACTTGATGAAATAGACTGTAACTACCTCGGTGAATTACGCTCTTAGTTACATGCCTGGATGAACGAAAGTGGTTAAAATAGTACGGTGGGGCCCAGGGCCACTCACGGTAGACCTTTCGGCCGTCCTAACCACTTTCAGACATCGGGACAAGAACGAGCGGCGTAATCGGCAGGCGAAGGGATCAACTACATACACAAATGAGTATGTATGCAAGCCACATACAACAGTCCTCAGAGCCATTCCATCTAAAAGAAATAGAAATATTGCAACGCCATACGGCAAGATTCAAATATCCTAGATAGAGATAATAATTTAGGATAGCTCCTCATACAACAAACATCAGAGTATCAGGCGGAAGCGGAAAACAAGATCCGTGTACGGATAAGAAGAAAATCGGCATAAGATGCCCCATAAATAAACACATCCCGCCCACAGATCTCACGAATCCCCGTTCCCAGAATCTCTACACCGACTGTTCGTTGCCAACATCATCTGTCTCTTCCACCCAGTATCCATCTTGCGGGTACACCTGTTCATCTGAATCAAACAATTTATCGTGTGAGACCCTAGGGGTACTCAGCAAGTCTTAATGCCACTAAAGGGGACACAACCTGGGGTGACGCAATTGCAGCAAAAGATAATACCTAACAATCCTATAGATACTCGCTATCCTTCCGCCTAACGAATGATAGACGGAAGTCCATGAATTGAGAACAACAGTTATAACAGTATAATTAACAGATCCATCCTCCTCCTCGCTTACCAACGAGGAAGCGGACGAACAACCCCCATCATCCGTTGGCAGTTTTATTAACCATTCCATGAGTGTGGCACTACTTACTAGTCAAGTATTTGTCAAATTAAAAGCGGTACTTTAATTATACTTGTCTATGATCGAGAAACTGTGCTCCAAGTCGTCCATAAGGACACGGCTTTCAGAAAGATTTACCCTGCAGGGGTGCACGAATAGCAACACACACACGATCAACCTCAGAAAAACCAAATCAAAACCCAAAGGTATTTCTTGCCTTTCTTGAGGAGATCGGTAAGAGGCTTCGCAATCTTTGAGAAATTTTGAACAAAGCGACGGCAGTAACTGGCCAAACCAAGGAAACTCCGGACTTCTTTGACATTTATGGGTGGAAGCCAGTTCATAATTGTCTTAATAGTTTCTGGGTTGACGGCAATGCCCTTGGCAGATATGACGTGACCAAGGTAGGTGACTTGAGGCAGCCAAAACTCACACTTGGAGAACTTTGCATACAGGCAGTTCTCACGAAGTTTGTTTAGGACACACCGAAGGTGTTCTTCATATTCTTCCTTAGACTTAGAATAGACTAGAATGTCATCCAGATAGACCACAACGAACTTATCAAGATACTCCATGAAAACCGAGTTCATAAGCCTCGAGAAAGTGGCAGGTGCGTTGGTGAGACCGAAAGACATGACCGTGTACTCATACAGGCCATAGTGGGTGGTGAAAGCTGTTTTAGGAACATCTTCCTTGCGAATCTTGATTTGATGATAACCACTTCTCAAATCAAGCTTAGAGAATACCACAGCTCCAGCTAGCTGATCGAAGAGATCATTAACCCGCAGAAGGGGATATTTATTCTTGATTGTTTTAGCATTGAGTGCCCGATAGTCAACACAAAGTCTATCAGTCTTGTCTCGCTTCTTCACAAAGATGGTTGGACTACCCCAAGAAGAAGTATTGTGCTGAATGAAACCCAACTTCTCTTGTTCATCCAACTGACGCTTGAGTTCAGCCAACTCAGTAGGACCCATTTTATAAGGCCGCTTGGAAATAGGAGCGGTACCAGGTTCAAGTTCAATGACAAACTGAACCTCACGATCCGGAGGCATACCTGGCAACTCTTCAGGAAAGACATCTGGAAACTCACAGACTACAGGAACACTCTGAATACCTTCCATAGCATCATCATTCAGAGCCGCCAAAGAATAAAGCTGAATTACAGGAGTCAGACTTGGAGAATAGACTATATGGCCTTCAGGAATTTTCAGAGAAATCGAACGTTCAGCACAATCAATCACAGCTGCATTTGCTGTCAACCAATCCATGCCCAAGATAACATCAATATTAGAATTGCCCAGAATATGTAAGGAAGCCGGAAATGAAGAGCCACCAATCTCAATTTGATTGTCACGGCTGATTTTAGAAGCCCTCATGTTTGAACCAGGAGATTGCACCATAAGGCGAGTTGGTAAAGCATCAGAAGGTAACCCATTACTCTCCGCAAACTTGTATGACACGAAAGAATGTGAAGCACCAGAATCAAATAAAACTCGTGCAGGAACTGAGTTAACAAAAAGCATACCCATGACAACTCTAGGTGCATGCTCAGCTTGAGCGACGTTGACACAGTTGGCACGAGAAACCGTAGACCCAGGCTTAGTGTTGATGTTGAGAGCCCGAGGTGGAGGTGCACGGATCATAGGAGCACTTGCCGCAGGTCTTGGAGGTGGTGGTGGAAGAGCTTTGTTGTTCATTGGACAATTCCAGTGCTGATGCCCAGTGTTTCCACAAGTATAGCAAGCACCAGGTGGACGTGGAGCAACGTAGCCAGGGACTCCGCCAGGCGCTCCAGGGTAGTTGTGGTTGTATCCCCTGGGAGCCGCAGTGAAGGAGTTTGGTGGCCTTGGTGCGTAGCTTGAAGGTCTTGGTGGAGTAGGGAGCGACGGTGGGGTGTTAGGAACCCAAACACGATGCTTAGAAGGAGCTGACATAGCAGAAGAGCTTGCTGTATCACGGCTGTGTTTCTTTGACTCCTCAAACACTTTCCTACTTGCTTCTTCCTGCAGAGCTGTGTGTTGAAGTTCTAGAAAAGATGCTGGCCTTGCATGAGTGATAGCATATTGGATGGAAGCATTGAGGCCTTGCCGGAACCTCTTTTGCTTTTTCTTGTCATCAGAGATCTCATCGCCACCATAACGAGACAGGTTCATGAAGTTTCTGATATAGGTGTTGACATTGTTAGTGCCCTGCTTGAGGTTGAGAAACACTTCCTTCATCCTTTCCATGACAATTTCTGACAGATATTGCTCTTTGAAAGAAGCAGTGAACCGCTCCCAAGTAGGCTGAAAACCAGAAAGATCTGCCTTGAGGTAATTTTCCCACCAGAGAGCTACATCTCCCTTCAGAAGGTGAGTGGCACATTTGACCCATTCTTGCTCGGGAACATCCGCAGTCATCAGCAACCTTGACACTTCACGAATCCAGTCATCTGCATCAAGTGGCTGATCAGACACTTCAAATTGACGTGGGTTGAACTTGAGAAAACGCTTGATGTCTCCTCGCTTGGGAGGTGGAGGTAGCGGAACAAACTCATTCCTCCTCACGCTTTCCTCGAAGCGCTGCTGGTTCTGCTGCATAGTGCCCAAAGCATTTGCAATACTTGCCAAAGCAGCCCCAAGTTCAGGTGGTATGTCCTCCTCAGAACGGCGTGGTGGTGCCATCCTGTGATTGATATAAAACACAAGTCAGTACTATAATGGAGAATGATAATAATCCAAAATAGTACCAAAATGGAATTAATCAAGATTAAAGGATGCAATTCACTGAGATGATATTAAAATATCAACAAAGTTCAAGGAAACTAGAAGATATTAAGCATAACCCACACGACTGAACAAGGAGTGTGGTACACAACTAACAAAGAAAAAATTTCCGCAATTTCGGCATTAAAATACCACTATATGCGCAAAACCACTTAACGAATCAAGATTAGTAACTCTACCAGTTCAACATACAAGAGCAAATGATAACACTAGTGGTATGGTCGCGACTCCATCCCGCACTCAAATCATTACTTTGCACATGAATCAGTAAAACACATATCCCAATACCTTCTTCTTAATATGAACCTAAAGATTGGTAACTACGAAAAAGAACACCCCAACAAGATAACGTCGGATAACAAAGAGTAAGATAGATCGCGTCGATATACAACGAATCAGAATAGATCGCGTCGGTTTACAAAGGCATGTCGGTATGGAATGTACCAACAGTTGATAACCAAAAGGCAGATAGTGATAACATTTGGATGCAATAGATAGACAAGGAATTCACACACACACACACAATCTATGGTACTACGGAACCTAGAACACATGAATCCTAGTTTGAATTTTAGAAGAGGATTGAAAACGTTACACTTCCTTACCAAAAAAGGGTGGGTGGGTGGGTAAGAAGAAAAATGGAAGCAGTCCTACTCTCACGTTTTGTTTTTCCCTAGTATACATAACTACCAAAATATTTGCTAGACTGACAACGACCATTTTGGCTGAGACCCTGAAGGGCGGGATGGCTCTGATACCAATTGTAACTACCTCGGTGAATTACGCTCTTAGTTACATGCCTGGATGAACGAAAGTGGTTAAAATAGTACGGTGGGGCCCAGGGCCACTCACGGTAGACCTTTCGGACGTCCTAACCTCTTTCAGACATCGGGACAAGAACGAGCGGCGTAATCGGCAGGCGAAGGGATCAACTACATACACAAATGAGTATGTATGCAAGCCACATACAACAGTCCTTAGAGCCATTCCATCTAAAAGAAATAGAAATATTGCAACGCCATACGGCAAGATTCAAATATCCTAGATAGAGATAATAATTTAGGATAGCTCCTCATACAACAAACATCAGAGTATCAGGCGGAAGCGGAAAACAAGATCCGAGTACGGATAAGAAGCAAATCGGCATAAGATGCCCCATAAATAAACACATCCCGCCCACAGATCTCACGGATCCCCGTTCCTGGAATCTCTACACCGAATGATCGTTGCCAACATCATCTGTCTCTTCCACCCAGTATCCATCTTGCGGGTACACCTGTTCATCTGAATCAAAAAATTTATCGTGTGAGACCCTAGGGGTACTCAGCAAGTCTTAATGCCACTAAAGGGGACACAACCTAGGGTGAGGCAATTGCAGCAAAAGATAATACCTAACGATCCTACAGATACTCGCTATCCTTCCGCCTAACCAATGATAGACGGAAGTCCGTGAATTAAGAACAACAGTTATAACAGTATAATTAATAGATCCATCCTCCTCCTCCCTTACCAACGAGGAAGCGGACGAACAACCCCCATCATCCGTTGGCAGTTATATTAACCATTCCATGAGTGTTGCACTACTTACTAGTCAAGTACTTAGTCAAATTAAAAGCGGTACTTTAATTATACTTGTCTATGATCGAGAAACTGTGCTCCAAGTCGTCCATAACCGTGGACACGGCTTTCAGAAAGATTTACCCTGCAGGGGTGCACGAATAGCAACACACACTCGATCAACCTCGGAAAAACCAAATAAAAACCCAACGAGGCATTCACGACTAAGCAATCACAGGATTCCGAAATATTTCAGGGGGCCACCCCAATAAGCTACCCGCAACGAAGTTGGCTGGCTCCGAGACGGACCCAGGGTTTGCGACGACAGCTGTAAACGACTAGGAACCCGAAAATGTGACTGGGCTTGTCAATACCGCGAAAACGTGGCGCGATCCAAAACAGTACAGGTGCTCCTCGCACAATTTAAATAAAGCAGTAACATGGCATAAGTACAGGATAGTAATAAAGCCCCAAACTAATTGTGGCCCCAAGAAATAAGAATGAACCAAGCTCTGGCTCAGGGGGGTCCATAAGGCCTCCCGGATGTGGATAGTGCGAATAGTCAAGGAACAGGAATCAAGTACTCGGGGTCCTACGGGACACAAGTGAGCAGGAAAAACCAAATAGCAGATATTGCTCATCGGTGCCTCTTTCATTAGTTATCCCATTACTACTCAGGTTATGTTGTTTAGGTACCTCGTTATTCAACAGACACTCACATACCCTACACATGCTTTGCTACGACTCGCATGGCTCAAACAACTCCTATAGTAATGGCTCATGGGGTGGAGGAACAAGCTTTGGTAGGGTTTAAAAGTAAAGGCTATGCAGTACTTGGGATTCAATTTAATGCAATCGCGACTCAATGATGCAAGAATAAGATAGAGGCAATAGGTACTGTATGTATGCAAGCATGTGGTAGTGCTTTCCTGGCAGCTCAGTTGAAGCGAGAGATGGATCTGGGTAGTACTCATGTGATTCCTGGTAATTCTCCTGCTGGGCGTCTATTCGAAGAAGAACCAAACAAACACGGGCCAACATAAATATAGTGCACAAGCATATGAATTAAAGTGCGACAAGCAAACAAGCATGCCATGATGAATGATGCACAATTTACATGGCATTAAAGTAGCATGTCAAGGGTGAGGTGTGGTGCAAGAATTAAAGCATTTTATTATTTATTTAGTCCAATATTTATTGCCATAAATAGTTCAGATTTGTAAGAATGACATGATGCATGCTTCAATTCAGAACAAGGACTGCATAAATAGAACGGGCTCGTCGCGCTGATCGATTTAGACATATTATTTGACAAATTTGGAGTTGTAGAATTAAAGTTATGAATTTATTTAGAAAAAGGGCATTTTATTGTAATTTTAATCATCTCGAAATTTTAAAGTGTTCAAACATTATTTTGAATGGCATATTTGAATTCCTCATATTTTTCTGATTCAAAAACATATATCATTTGTATTATTTGGATTTATATTTGAAAATTTATTTAAATCTGATTTGAATTTGAATTTAAATCAATTTTGAAAAAGTTTTAAATTAAACAGACAACAGGGCAGACTTTTGTTACTCAGCCTTACCCAGCCATAACCACTGACGGGTGGGCCAATGTTGACTGGGGCCACGCACGCGGAAAAACTTTTGCTACCGCGGCTCTACCTAGCCCGTGCGACTGCGAGGTGGGACCAACCGGCGGAGGCCCACGTGACAGTGAACGAACTCGCAGAGGCTGGCCGGTGGGACCGAGCTGCAGCGCGGGTTAAGATAATAAGAGGCTGGGGGTTTTCTGGAAGAAGCACACGGCGGCTGACAGGTGGGGTAGGATGGACTGCGGGTTGAGCGAGCGTTAAAAAGAGGGGGCTAAATGTAAATCAACCACGGCCCGTACTGTTCATCTTTCTCCTCGGTCTGACGGGAAATCAGCGCGCGGCGCAGTGCGGCGAGACGGGGACTCGAACCGTGGATCTGGCGTTCGTGCTAAGAGGCGGAACTAGTGCGGGAGGCTAGGGGAGCTGGCAGGAGGGTGGTCGGGACCTAAGTAAGGTTCTAGACGGCGCGTATGACGTGCAGACACCAACGGCCCCTGGCGCACGGAGGGCGCTCGGCGAAAGGATCGGCGATGCTAGACGGCGACGGCTAGGCGGATGGTGTCAGGTAGGAAGAGGGACTCACCGCGGGGTGATCGGTGGTGGTGGCACGGCCGGAGACGCGACGGATCGTCGAGGTTGCTGGCGTACTGGCGGCTAGGGTTTGCGTCGGGCGGCGCTGGTTCCGGCGGTGCTGGGGCTTCTCGTCCTCGTCGGCACGTACAGGGAGCAGTAGGCAGGTCTCCTCAGTCGCCCAGGACACCTCCACGACGTGCTGGCCGGCTAGAACGAAGGGGCGACGCGGTACTGGCAGCGACCGGCGGCAGGTGCTGGCGACGGTGAAGAAGAAGGGGAAGGAGAGGGCAGGGGTTGGGCGGATCTGCGCGATGCAGGAGAGTCGTGGGGCAGAGGGAAAAGTGAGGGAGAGGAAGGAGATGCTGTGTGGGACTCGGGGGTTGATAAAGTGGCTTCGGCCACTTTCCTCTTTCTCCCTGAGCACGTGGTCGAGCTGGGGCTCGACCTGGGCAGGCAGCGGCAGAGGAGAGGGGCTGCAGGTGGGGCCGACGGGGCGGTGGGGCTAGCACAGCAGTAGAGAGAAGAGAGAGGGGAGGGGTAGCTCGGGTGAGCTCGGGTTAGACTAGGCATGGGCTAGGGTTAGGGTTAGAAGAGGGTAGATGGGGTGTGGCCAGGGAGAGAGGGTGGCCAGGTGGTCATCATGGTAGAGAGAGTTAGAGAAAAGAGAGAGGTGAGATAGGGTTAGGGTTTAGAAGAACTAGGGTTAGGAGGGAAAAAAATAGAGAGAGGAAGATAGGTTAGATTTTTATTAGGGTTTAGGTTTTGAATTTGTTTATGAGACCATACCAAGAGGAAAATGGGGCCTGATCTAGCATAAGCTAAGGTGGAGCAGAAACCAAGAGAAAGAGAGAGAAAAGAGATAAGTAGAAAGAGCCTCATATGATCATGCATGAAGAGATTATAATTAATAATGATATTGATAAGAATATGGGGATGGTGGAATGGAAGGAGATGGTCCACAAGGAAAAGATCCATTAAATCAAAAGAAAAACCAATGGAATAAAAGGTGGTGATGAAGGTTGCATGGCCCATGCAAAAATATTAAATGCCATGATTAATTTTGTGAGAACAAAAGTAATGATATGGCATTATTCTTATGCATTTCCAAGAAGTGGAAACAAGGCAAAGCAAGAGGATTTAAAGAACTAGATCCACCCTATTTCCCATGAGCTAGATAAAATCAAAAGAAAGACAAACAAGCTCATGCACTAATAGGATGGTGAATTATAAAGTGGAGACAAAGAAAGGTGGTGGAATTGAAATAAAGGATATGCCCCAACTCAACTTGGGCATTTTAACAATATATCAATAACCAAATACAATATCAAGAAGCAAATACAATTAATAGTGCATATGAGAGAAGAACCAAAGAACCAGGGTTTTATATGATGCTCAAATGCAAGGTGGCATGATGACATGAGCATGATATAATTATGATGCAACAATTATATATAGGAAGTAGCCAATATCCTTCTAGACAAAGTAGCATTACAATTGTTAGACAATTGGGATGCTACATAGACCCATGTGTATCTTTAGTAATCATCAACAATCACGAGGCAATACTTCTTCCCACCAAGGCTTGCATGTGATGCAGGACCAAAGAGATCCACATGAAGGAGCTCCAAAATTCTTGATGATGAGATAATGGTCTTCTGTCGATGGGGAGAGTCATGCATTTTTCCTTCAACACAAGCCCTGCAAACACGATCTTTGGCAAAGAAAACATTTTCTTTTAGTCCAAGGATGTGGCCACCCTTGTGGAGACTTTGCAAAGTTCTCATATTGCCGTGGGCTAGTCAGCGATGCCATAACCAACCCGCGTTAGCCTTTCCGAAAAGGCACATCGGAGCTGTAGTGGTTTTCCCCGAAAAGTCCACCACGTACAGGTCATTTTCGACATATCCCACGAAAGCGACTTTTAGAGACTTGCTTCACAATAGTACCACCAAATCAGCATCAATGAAAACTGCAAAGCCCATCTTACCAAGGGCACGAACTAAAAGTAAATTGTAACCAAGGGTGTCAACAAGCATGACGTCCATGAGTGAGATATCGTGAGCAACCACTACTTTGCCAAGACCCAATACCTCAGATTTTGACTTATCACCATAGGACACGGTTATGTCATCATGATTTGGCCGCATCTCCATGATGATCTCCTTGCGTCCGGTCATGTGACTTGTGCACCTGCTATCGAGTACCCATTTAGACCCACCGGAAGCATAGCCCTGCAATAAAGTTACTTCTTGGTTTTAGGTACCCATTTTTCAATGGGTCCTCTTATGTTAGTGACAAGGGTCTTGGGAACCCAGATATACCAAGGAATGTAACTATCACAAGGACCTACATAACTAGCATAAACATCACCATAATAATCACAATATAACTCATAGTTAGGATTATTAGTCCCTGCAAAACTATCATAGTTAGACTTGTCCTTGGTGGTGGTGCTAGTCTTTGGTTAAGCAGTTTTGCTCTTCTTCTTGTTCTTCTTGTTCTTTGTCTTGGTAACATAACTAAGACCCTATTTTCCAATGTTTGTCCTTTTCTTGCTAAGCACCTCATCTAGAACTTCTTTACCTTCGTGTTGAGATCCCTTTACAAGTTCTTCTTGTCCACAGGATGGAGTAGAGGTGTTGGGCATATCATACTTCTCCAATTGAGTTTGGATCTGGTCACGAGAATCATTTAGAGTAGAGTGTTCACTCTCCAATGCCTTGTGAGCAATGTCAAGTTTCTCAAACTTCTCCGAGAGCCTAGCATGAGCAGCCCCAAATTCAATATTTTCCTTCTTTAGTTTCTTTTCCTTAGCAAGAGCGTTGTCATGTTCTTTGATGAGATGAGCAACAACCTCTTCATGGGACTCCTCAATTGACTCGAGTATCTCTTCCAAGGATACTTGAGCTTCCTCTTCTTCTTCCATGGCATTCTTCAAGGAGGCTATCTCCAAGGCATCTTCTCTTTCAATTCTGCCCTTTTCTTCGAGGAGATCTTCGGATTGGGAAAGTTAACTCATAAGAGCATCAAAATGAAGTTTGTGCTCACCTTGCAAGTTAGTGAAAAAGTTGTCCACAGCAATAACTTCTTATTTTATCTTAAGACTAGTATGGTCATCCATATCCATATTTATGTTAGTCTTAGGAAATGAAGAAATAGAAGATGATACCTCAAACCCTCTTGCCATAAGGCATGTGACGTTATTGTCGATGACATTTTCATTTGGAGAGTCGAAGAGTGATGATGGAGTAGATGTAGTGGCTATAGAATCCACCTCACAAGTACTATCTTCATCCTCTTCATCTTCACTTGCGAAGGAATATTCTTCTTGTGCCACCAAGACAATCTTGGGTTACTTCTTGTAAGGGCCATTCTTTTTGATAAATGGCTTCTTTCGAGGTGCCTTGGAATTTTCTTTAAGGATGAGCCTACCACCATTGTCTTCTCTATTTTGATATGGACACTCAGCCACAAAGTGTAGCCTATCTCCACAATTGTAGCATGTTCTCAGTTTTGGGTCATTCTCTCTTCTTCCACTTGACCCATTCTTGCGCTCTAGTTCCGACTTGGCCTTGGCTCGATCCTTCCAAAAGTTCCCTACATAGAATCCCATGTACTCACCATGAGCATGCTTAACTTCCTTGGGGCAGCCCATGGAGACACTCTCGAAACCTCTTTCATCCTCATCTTGCTCATCAACATTTGCCTTTAGAGCAACATTGACCCCCTTTTTGCATTCCAATGGCTCGGGCATGGGCATCTTTCGCGTTCTTAGCTCCAAACTTGAATGATGACATTTCTTGCATGACTTCATTAGAAGTCATTTGATGGTAGTTGTGTCTACCTTGCAAGCTCTTCAAGTCTGTTGGCTCAAAAGGCATTAGAGCACTCACATATTTCCTTTTTATCCAAGCATCATCAATGTGAGTGGCTCCATGCTTTCTAAATGTTGTTGCAATGCCCTTGAGTCTTCTATACATATCTTCATGGTTTTCACCATCCAACATGTAGAATCCTTCAGCTTCATTGCTAAGGGCATCATACCTATTCCTCCTCATGCTTTCATTTCCAATAAAGAGAACGGCGAGGGCATCCCAAGCTTCTTTAGCGATGTTGAAATGCTCAATGTGGGGCATGTCCTTGGGACCCACTCCGAGTTGTATCATGTGGAGAGTCGTTGCATTCAATTGACTATCCACCACTTATCTTCTTGTCAAGTTGGTGTGATCTCCAATACGAAGACCCTCTTCGACAATCCTCCAAAGTTCAATTGAAGAACTGCATACATGAGACTTCATTAAGAATTGCCATTGATTAAATCAAGATGTAGTAAGCTTGGGTCGATCATCCCTATTGTTTATATGAGGGTGAGGGATAGGTGGGTCTGGGGAATATAGGTGATGAACCTCACTATAGTCCTCCTTACCACTTCCCTTCTTGGAGGCGGAACCATTATGTTTTTCACCTACCACTTCATCTTCCTTAGATCCGGTGTTAGCCTTATCCTTGGATGAAGGAGTGGCAGCCTCCGAGGAGGATGGAGATGGGGCTGCGGATGATGTGTGGCGAGCAATCATTTGTTGCATCTCCTCCATCTTGGTCTCAAAGGATTTCAAAAAGGTTGTTTCCAATGTCTTGAGGTCATCCATTGTGACCTTGTCCACAGCCTCATTCCCATTCTCCTTGGTACCCATACTTCTCTTAGGCGGTTAAGCCTGAAAAAAGAGTCGAGGCTCTGATACCAGTTGAAATGGATTGTATGGGCACCTAGAGGGGGGGTTAATAGGTGCTACTTCAAATTTTAATGCTTTTTCAATTTTAGGCTTGACACAAAGGTAAATTCTCTAGATAAGCTATTATGAAGAATTTTCCTATATGCAGACCTATCTACTAGCGAGTAAAGGCGAGTGAGAAAGAGGAACGAGTGAACCGTAGTGAAGCACGCGGAGACACATGGTTTCTTTTACCGTAGTTCCTTCCTTGTTAAGGGAAGTACATCTGTGTTGGAGGGGTGGGCGGTACTAAGACCACCACGCCACAAAAGGCCTCACCCTGTTCTCCGATGGATCCCACCACCAAAGGCCTGATCCACCTTTCCACTATAGGAACCCTTTGAGGCGGGAACTTGCGCATTTACACAACTAGAGGGGCACAACTCCACAACAAAATTGGAGGCTCCCGTAATGACAACAAGCTGCCACAAGAACAAGTTATCAATAATGACAACATGTCGAGGACGGCGAGTCAAATGGTGGTCGCGGCGGCTCCTGGGATGGCTCCTAGCTCCAGTTCCTCTTCTCCTCTGTAGCGGCGGGCTCCGGTGAAATTCCAGCGAGCTGGTGCTCGCCTTGCTCCGGGGAGAGGTGTGGGATGTGTCTGAGAGAGAGGGGAGTGAGATGGTGTGGCAAATGAGGGCTGGGGTGGCCTCTATTTATATACCGGCGAGAGGGACAGAGCGGCATGGCTCGGGCTCGTCGGCGACTTCGTTACAGAGAGCTATCGGCATGGTTGAGGGTAGGGGTCGACGCAGTGCTTCAGGGCGGTTGTCATGCGAGTGATGTCGTAGAAAGGGGTGGTCGAGAGTGGTCTCCTACGCTACTGGGCACTAGGGGAGACCAGGGGAGAGAAATGAGGGGCTAGTGGCGATCGATTACTGCTCAGAACAGTAGAAGTTAGGCAAGGGTTTACTGGTGCCTGCCAAGTGCTCGACCAAATGACCGCATGAATTTTAAGTTTGAATTTTTGGATGAAATTTGGTGGGTGTTCTGAGTACTTGCTTGATACTCTAAGGTTGCTTGGGTTTGCCAAGGTGGATGTATTTGAGTGGTTTTTGAAAATGGTGATCTTAGTACATACACTTGATTAAATTTTGAATTGTCTCTCAAATATATTTGAATTTAGTTTCTGCCACTTTGTAAAGTGGGCTTGGGTTCACTTTTACTTGATCTAGCAAGGGGTGAAAAGAATTGGGAAAGTTTTTGTTAGAAATCTTTTACTAGAAACACTCAAAGTGGTCTAGTGGATAATTTTGGTCAAAATGACCATTTGCTTATATGATTCGTATTTGCTTTTCTTCTCTTTTGATTTTATTTGTAAATGGCCTAGATGATGTAGTATTCATCTTTAAACCATTCCTTATCATTTGTAGCAATCAAACATGGCAATTGCACTCATCCATACACTAATGCAAATCACACATACACTCATATTAGATTTAATAATAAAAGTTTTTGTTAACCCTAAACTTAGGTGATTTGAACTTGATAATCTTTATTAATATTTTGGGGTGTTACAAGGTTCTGTCACACTAGTGCAACATGCAATGTGGAAGCTGCTTTCCTATGTGTTTTTTGTCTGTGTGACCAAGGTAAACCTCACATGGATTGACTAGTGCCATTCCATGTGTTCTTCTCCTAAACCACACTGGTCTACTAGAGTCATTGCATGTGTGGTTCTCCTAAACCACACTGGTCCACATGGCCACACACACTACAGTGGATTCTATGGTGCAACTTCTGTCACACTGGTGCAACATGCAATATGGAAGCTGCTTTCCTATGTGTTTTTCGTCTATGTGACCATGGTTTCAGCACACATGGATCCACTAGTGTCGTTGTATGTGTTCTTTCTCCAAAACCACACTGATCTACTAGAGTCATTGCATGTGTTCTTCTCCTAAACCACATTGATCCCCAGGGCCACACACAATCTAGTGGATTCTGTGGTGCATCTTCTGTCACACTAGTGCAACATGCAATGTGGAAGTTGCTTTCCTATGTGTTTTTTGGTTTGTGTGACCATGGTTTGACCACACATGGATCCACTAGTGTCATTACATGTGTTCTTTCTCCAAAACCACACTGATCCACTAGAGTCATTGCATGTGTTCTTCTCTTAAACCACACTAATCCACATGGCCACACATACTCTGGTGGATTCGATGGTGCAGCTTCTGTCACACTAGAGCAACATGCAATGTGGAAGCTGCTTTCCTATGTGATATGGGGGGTTGTGTGACCATGGTTTGACAACACATGGATCCACTAGTGTCATTACATGTGTTCTGCTCGTAAACCACACTAATCTACTAGTGTCATTGCATGTGTTCTTCTCCTAAACCACATTGATCCACATGTCCACACACACTCTAGTGGATTCTGGGGTGCAGCTTCTGTCACACAGGTGCAACATGCAATGTGGAAGTTGCTTTCCTATGTGTTTTTTGGTCTATGTGACCATGGTAAACCACACATGGCTCCACTAGTGTCATTGCATGTGTTTTTCTCCTAAACCACACTCATCTACTAGTGTCATTGCATGTGTTCTTCTCCTAAACCACACAAATCCACATGGCCACACACACTCTAGTGGATTATGTGGTGCAGCTTTTATCACACTGGTGCAACATGCAATGTGGAATATGCATTCCTATATGTTCTTTGGTCTGTGTGACCAAGGTTTGACCACACATGTATCCACAAGTGTTATTGCATGTGTTCTTCTCCTAAACCACACTGATTTACTAGTGTAATTACATGTGTTCTTCTCCTAAACCACACTTATCCACATGGCCACACACAATCTAGTGGATTCTATGGTGCAACTTCTCTCACACTGGTGCAACATGCAATGTGGAAACTGCTTTCCTATGTTTTTTCGTATGTATGGCCATGGTTTGACCACACAAGGATCCACTAATGTCATTGCATGTGTTCTTTCTCCCAAACCACACCGATCCACTAGACTCATTGCATGTGTTCTTCTCCTAAACCACACGGATCCACATGGCCACACACACTCTAGTGGATTCTGTGGTGCAGCTTCTGTCACAATGGTGCAACATGCAATGTGGAAGCTGCTTTCCTATGTGCTTTTTGGTTTGTGTGACCATGGTTTGACCACACATGGATCCACTAGTGTCATTGCATGTGTTCTTTCTCCAAAACCACACTGACCCACTAGAGTCATTGCATGTGTTCTTCTCTTAAACCACACTGATCCACATGGCCACACATACTCTAGTGGATTCTATGGTGCAGCTTCTGTCACACTGGTGCAACATGCAATGTGGAACCTGCTTTCCTATGTGTGTTTTTGGTCTGTGTGACAATGGTAAACCCCACATGGATCTACTAGTGTCATTGCATCTGTTCTATCTCCTAAGCCACACTGATCTACTAGTGTCATTGCATGTGTTGTTCTCCTAAACCACACAGATCCACATGGCCACAAACACTCTAGAGGATTCGTTGGTGGACCTTTTGTCACACTGGTGCAACATGCAATGTGGAAGCTGCTTCCTATGTGTTTTTTGGTATGTGTGACCATGGTTTGACCACACATGGATCCACTAGTGTCATTGCATGTGTAATTCTCCTAAACCACACTGATCCACATGGCCACACACACTCTAGTGGATACGTTGGTGCAGCTTCTGGCACACTAGTGCAACATGCAATGTGGAAGCTGCTTTCCTATGTGCTTTTTGGTCTGTGTGACCATGGTTTGACCACACATGGATCCACTAGTGTCATTTCATGTGTTCTTCACCTAAACCACACTTATCCACATGGCCACACACACTTCTAGTAGATTCTGTAGTGCAGCTTCTGTCACACTAGTGCAACATGCAATGTGGAAGCTGCTTTCCTATGTGTTATTTGGCCTGTGTGACCATGATTTGACCACACATGGATCCACTAGTGTCATTGCATGTGTTCTTATCCTAAACCACACTAATCTACTAGTGTCATTGCATGTGTTTTTCTTCTAAACCACATTGATCCACATGGCCACACACACTCTAGTAGATTCTGGGGTGCAGCATCTGTCACACTGGTGCAACATGCACTATGGAAGCTGCTTTCCTATGTATTATTTGGTCTAAGTGACCATGGTAAACAACACATGGATCCACTAGTGTCATTGCACGTGTTCTTTGTCCTAAACCACACAGATTTACTAGTGTCATTGCATGTGTTCTTATCCAAAACGACACTGATGACATTGGTCACACACCCTCTAGTGGATTCGTTGGTGCATCTTCTATCACACTGGTGCAACATGCAACGTGGAAGCTGCTTTCCTATCTGTTTTTAGTTTGTGTGAATATGGTTTGACCACACATGGATCCACTAGTGCCAATTCATGTGTTCTTCTCCTAAACCACATTGATCCACATGGCCACACACACTCTAGTGGATTCTTTGGTGTAGCTTGTATCACACTAGTGCAATGTGCAATGTGAAGCTTCTTTCCTATGTGCATTTTGGTCTGTGTGACCAAGGTTTGACCACACATGGATCCACTAGTGTCATTGCATCTTTTCTTCTCCTACACCACACTTATCCACATGTCCACAAACACTCTACTGGATTCTGTGGTGCAACTTCTGTCACACTGATGCAACATGCAATGTGGAAGCTGCTTTCCTATGTGCTTTTTGGTCTGTGTGACCATGGTTTGACCACACATGGATCCACTAGTGTCATTTCATGTGTTCTTCACCTAAACCACACTTATCCACATGTCCACACACACTTCTAGTAGATTCTGTAGTGCAGCTTCTGTCACACTGGTGCAACATGCAATGTGGAAGCTGCTTTCCTATGTGTTATTTGGCCTGTGTGACCATGATTTGACCACACATGGATCCACTAGTGTCATTGCATGTGTTCTTATCCTAAACCACACTGATCTACTAGTGTCATTGCATGTGTTTTTCTTCTAAACCACATTGATTCACATGGCCACACACACTCTAGTAGATTCTGGGGTGCAGCATCTGTCACACTGGTGCAACATGCACTATGGAAGCTGCTTTCCTATGTATTATTTGGTCTAAGTGACCATGGTAAACAACACATGGATCCACTAGTGTCATTGCACGTGTTCTTTGTCCTAAACCACACAGATTTACTAGTGTCATTGCATGTGTTCTTATCCAAAACCACACTGATGACATTGGTCACACACCCTCTAGTGGATTCGTTGGTGCATCTTCTATCACACTGGTGCAACATGCAACGTGGAAGCTGCTTTCCTATCTGTTTTTAGTTTGTGTGAATATGGTTTGACCACACATGGATCCACTAGTGCCAATTCATGTGTTCTTCTCCTAAACCACATTGATCCACATGGCCACACACACTCTAGTGGATTCTTTGGTGTAGCTTGTATCACACTAGTGCAATGTGCAATGTGAAGCTTCTTTCCTATGTGCATTTTGGTCTGTGTGACCAAGGTTTGACCACACATGGATCCACTAGTGTCATTGCATCTTTTCTTCTCCTACACCACACTTATCCACATGTCCACAAACACTCTACTTGATTCTGTGGTGCAACTTCTGTCACACTGATGCAACATGCAATGTGGAAGCTGCTTTCCTATGTGTTTTTTGGTCTATGTGACCACGGTTTGACCACACATTGATCCACTAGTGGCATTGAATGTGTTCTTTTTTTAAACCACATGGATCCACTAGTGTCATTGCATTTGTTCTTCTCCTAAACCACACTGATCCACATGGCCACACACACTCTAGTGGATTTGTTGCTGCAGCTTCACACTTGTGCAACATGCACTGTGGAAGCTACTTTCATATGTGTTTTTTGGTATATGTGACCATGGTTTGACCACACATGGATCCACCAGTGTCATTGCATGTGTTCTTCTCCTACACCACACTTATCCTCATGGCCACAAGGACTCTAGTGGATTCTATGGTGCAGCTTTTGTCACACTAGTGCAACATGCAATGTGGAAGCTGCTTTCCTATGTGTTTTTTGGTCTGTGTGACCATGGTTTGACCACACATGGATCCACTAGTGGCATTGAATGTGTTGTTTCTTTTAAACCACACTAATCTGCTAGTGTCATTGCATGTCTTCTTCTAGTAAACAAGACTGATCCACATGCCCACACACTACAGTGGATTCTATGGTGCAACTTCTCTCACACTGGTGCAACATGCAATGTGGAAACTGCTTTCCTATGTTTTTTCGTATGTGTGGCCATGGTTTGACCACACAAGGATCCACTAATGTCATTGCATGTGTTCTTTCTCCCAAACCACATCGATCCACTAGACTCATTGCATGTGTTCTTCTCCTAAACCACACGGATCCACATGGCCACACACACTCTAGTGGATTCTGTGGTGCAGCTTCTATCACACTGGTGCAACATGCAATGTGGAAGCTGCTTTCCTATATGTTTTTTGGTCTGTGTGACCATGGTTGGACCACACATGGATCCACTAGTGTCATTGCATGTGTTCTTCTCCTAAACCACACTGATCAACATGGCCACACACTCTCTAGTGGATTCGTTGGTGCATCTTCTATCACACTAGTGCAACATGCAATGTGGAAGCTAATTTCCTATATGTTTTTTGGTCTATGTGACGATGGTTTGACCACACATAGATCCACTAGTGTTATTGCATGTGTTCTTCTCCTAAACCACACTGATCTACTAGAGTCATTGCATGTGCTCTTCTCCTAAACCACACTGATCCACATGGCCATACACACTCTAGTGGATTCGGTGGTGCATCTTGTGTCACACTAGTGCAACATGCAATTTGGAAGCTGCTTTCCTATGTGTTTTTGGTCTGTGTGACAATGGTTTGACCACACATGGATCCACTAGTGTCATTGCATGTGTTCTTCTCCTAAACCACACTGGTCTAGTAGAGTCATTGCATGTGATCTTGTCCTAAACCACACTGGTCCACATGGCCACACACACTATAGTGGATTCTGTGGTGCAACTTCTGTCACACTAGTGCAACATCCAATGTGGAAACTGCTTTCCTATGTGTTTTTTGATCTGTGTGACCATGGTTTGACCACACATGGATCCACTAGTGTCATTGCATGTGTTCTTATCCTAAACCACACTGATCTACCAATGTCATTCCACGTGCTGTTCTCCTAAACTACACTAATCCACATGGCCCAAAAACTCTAGTGGATTCTGTGGTGGAGCTTCTATCACACTGGTGCAACATGCAATGTGGAAGCTCCTTTCTTATGTGTTTTTTGGTCTATGTGACCATTGTTTGACCACACATGGATCCACTAGTGTCATTGCATGTGTTCTTTATCCAAAACCACACTGATCCACCAGAGTCATTGCATGTGTTCTTCTCCTAAACCACACTGATCCACATGGACGCACACACTCTAGTGGATTCTGTGGTGCAGCTTCTATCACAAGGGTGCAACATCCAATGTGGAAGCTGCTTTCATATGCTTATTTTGGTCTGTGTGACCATGGTTTGACCACACATGGATCCACTAGTGTCATTGCATGTGTTCCTCTCCTAAACCACACTGACCTAGATGGCCACACACACTATAGTGGATTATGTGGTGCAGCTTCTATCACACTGGTGCAACATGCAATGTGGAAGCTGCTTTCCTATGTGTTTTTTGGGTCTGTGTGACCATGGTTTGACCACACATGGATCCACTAGTGGCATTGCATGTGTTGTTTCTCCTAAACCACACTGATCTACTAGTGTCATTGCATGTGTTCTTCTCCTAAACCACACTGATCCACATGGCCACACACACTACAGAGGATTCTATGGTGTAGCTTCTCTCACACTGGTGCAACATGCAATGTGTAAGCTGTTTTCCTATGTGTTTTTAGGTATGTGTGACCATGGTTTGACCACACATGGATCCACTAGTGTCATTGCTATGTTCTTTCTCCAAAACCACTATGATCCACTAGAGTCATTGCATGTGTTCTTCTCCTAAACCACACTGATCCATATTTCCAGGCACACTTTAGTGGATTACGTGGTACAGTTTCTGTCACACTATGGCAACATGCAATGTGGAAGCTGCTTTCCCATGTGTTTTTGGTCTGTGTGACCATTGTTTGACCACACATGGATCCGCTAGTGTCATTGCGTATGTTCTTCTCCTAAACCACACTGATCTACTAGTGTCATTGCATGTGTTCTTCTCCTAAACCACACTAATCCACATGGCCACACACACTCTAGTGGATTCGGGGGTGCAGCTTCTATACACAGGTGCAACATGCAATGTGGAAGCTGCTTTGCTATGTGTTTTTGGTCTATGTGACCATGGTAAACCACACATGGATCCACTAGTGGCATTGCATGTGTTCTTTCTCCTAAATGACACTGATCTACTAGTGTCATTGCATGTGTTCTTCTCCTAAACCACACTAATCCACAAGGCCACACACACTCTAGTGGATTCTATGGTGCAGCTTCTATCACACTAGTGCAACATGCAATGTGGACGCTGCTTTCCTATGTGTTTTTTGGTCCATGTGGCCATGGTAAACCACACATGGATCCAATAGTGCTATTGCATGAGTTTTTCTCCTAAAACACACTCATCCACAAGAGTCATTACATGTGTTCTTCTCCTAAACCACACTGATCTCCTAGAGTCATTGCATGTGTTCTTCTCCTAAACCACACTGATCCACATGGCCACACAAAATCTATTAGATTCTGTTGCAACATCTGCCACACTGGTGCAACATGCAATGTGGATGTTGCTTTCCTATGTGTTTTTTGTCTGGGGTGACCATGGTAAACCACACATGGATCCACTAGTGCCATTGCATGTGTTCTTCTCCTAAACCACACTCATCCACTAGAGTCATTGCATGTGTTCGTCTCCTAAACCACACTGATCTACTAGAGTCATTGCATGTGTTCTTCTAGAAGAGAGCCCCTTCTGTCAAACTGAAGTAATGTGGAAGCAGCTTCTGTCTGATCGACATGGCTACACACACTGATCAACATGGCGACACACTAATCCACATGGCCACACTGATCCATATGGCCACACACACTAATCCACATGAGATCAAGTCTTCTAGAAGAGAGCCCCTTATGGAAGCCCTGAGTGGTTGTAGATTAGTTATGTGTCCCATAAGTGTTGTTGGATCGGGAGCATGGACGATAAGGATGTACTTCGTAAGGGTGATCCGCGAGTACTCTGTTTCGTGACCTGATTGGCAGTGGCAACCACGAGTGGGCCTACGTCCTTGCCCTTATCCCCATGAATTCGGGGGAGAAGCTCAGATCATGTTCCTTCATCACCATGGAGAGGCCCAAACTTAGCTTGTACGAGGCTCAGATGTTCACCCACTATGGCATACTCGCGCTGCCCCTCGCTAGGCTTCTAGCCAGCTTCGAGCTCAACTACACCGGGGTGCCTGTCGCGCCGCTCTTGCGCGACAACGTGTTGGTGAGGTAGATTGAGGAGCAGGGCCACCAGCTGCCGGAGTGGAAGAAGGCAATGTACCGATACTCGCGCAAGAGCGTGTATGGTCAAAGCTGTTCAAGAAGGATCGGATGGGATTGATTGAGCTGTGCGGAACCCACTGGCAGGAGATCCACCCCGATTGCTTTTAGGCTGTGCCTAGGTGTAGGACCTCCACTGTTATCAGGGCGGCGTGTCGTGAAGAATTCATGAGGAGGATGAACACGGCAGGGAACGTCGGCATCAAATCCGATGCGGAGGAGTCAAATGGCGATGCGGACAACATCGTAGATGATGAAGATAGCGAGAGCGTCATAGTCGATTAGGGCCACTTGAGCCTACATTTAATCTATGTATGGTAGATTAATGGCCTCTTTGATTAGGGTCACTTGAGTTATAGTCGATCAGCATCATAATCTATATATATTGGCTATGTTTTAGGTGTATTTGTCTTTGAAACTAATAGAAAGTCATCCTATTCTGATAAAAAAAAGTTCACGCATTCCTGGAACAACCCCATCTGATGGGAAAATACGCTGACTCTCCTCCCAGCACTTCATGGCACAACTATAATTTTGGAGTGCGCTAGAGGAAAATGGACGAGCATGCTGTAATAATCTAATAATATTTCCTGAGGAGTAATATCTGAGGGCATAGCTTGGCCATGTTTGCGGTGACCCATCGTACCACTGCATGATGTAGTACACTATAGTCGTTGACATAAGACCAATGAAACACTGTTCACTAGTATTCCATCCATCAGAGTGGTACAACAGAAACACAGCAGGTCCAAGACATGACTATAGATTACAACTCGACTCTTTACAAAAGATCTAGAGAACACTCTAGGTTAAAGAGGAAGAAAGAAACTTCTTACAAAGAAGAACCAGAAATAATAACTCAGAACTATCTAGCTAATAAGACTAGCATCTAAACTATTTGGCTTGTAATTGCTACTAATGCAATGCTCTACAAAAGTAGGTTTTATGGCTAGATGATCTACTTCTATCTAATCATGAACTTCGTCTTCACTTTTGTTGATGTATATGTTGACTTCATTGACTTCATTGAAGAACTTGAGCTATTGATGATGATTTGTTGAGGATGAGTTGCTGTTAACATCATCTTCAACGACTTCAGAATCTAGCAAGGCTTAAGAAGGTACGATTGAGTACGAGCTTACTCAGCAAGTTCACTAAAAAAGAGTGTTTGATGCATTATCTATAGCCACAGACCATAGGTCGTAGGCAATGCAGGTTTTCGTAAACATTTCTTCAAAGGTTGCTTTTATTCTGAAAACTTTGTCTGACAGCCTTCATAGGTTGACCAGAACTTTCATGGAGTTCCTTTCCTGCCGCGTTTGTAGCTCCTTCCCGGAATAGGGAGTAACATGTCACAATTCTTACACTCTGCAGATGAGCGTCACTTTTCCCATGAGAGACCTTAAGCTTTGTTGCACGCCCAGGAGTATGTCCCCGTTCAAACTTCCATGGTTTGAGGCCCAACCTAATATCCAAGCCAATCACTGACCCTTCGCGACCCTGCATGTCTCCTTGGTGTATGCCATGCCCACATATTGAATTACGGCAATGTATCGTACAGACCATTCAGATGTTAGAACTATCGTGAGACATTGAGGGTACCCACCCATATGCTGCATATCCTCTACGAATTACCAATTAATGCACACTACAAGGATAACAACCACGACCCGCACATCCAACTACATGCGAAAGGAAGAGGATACAGCTGACTTGTCCGTCCCATTCCAAATCGCAAGGTTAACGTGTAATATACGGCGCTAGAATCACTAGCAACATTGGTTGTTAAGTCCTAGATATTATGTTCCTTTACCACTAGAACTATATCAGTAGATTATTACCACTTGGTAAATAATTCATAATCATATTATTATGAAAATAGTATTTTCTGACCTTTTTGAAATGCAGGTGATGACAACATTTGAGTTACAAGCATTTGATAGAAAATAATCAAAGGACATGAGCAAGTGGGAACTTGCCTTTTGTGATTGCAAGATTATGCAATCACGGTCTTCAAGACAATAGAAGATCCAAATTCTATAAACAACATCATTGGTGCGGTAAGGACGAATGTTTAAAGAAGCAAGATGCAATTATGCATAATTAATGTAATGCAATTGGATAAACGCGAATTCCCGGGATAAGATTATATGATCTAGGGTTTGCAAGCTTGTGGTGATATCTTTAGAATGTGTTGCACTTTTATACTAGCTTCACACACTTGTGCTTCTTATTAATGCTTGTGAGAGTGTGTGAAACAATACGTAAATACAACAAGTAGTATACAATACTAAAGCACTCAGATGGGGCATGGTATGTAAAAGATTTCTTAAGCAAGATTATTAATCAATTAGAGCCTTTATACAGATGCTTAAGGATTATTTTTAATGTTTCTTAAAAGAATAACTTTTGACAAAAAGATTAATTTACAAAGTAAAATCATTTCATCTTAAATTTAACACTTTAATGTTTTCTTACTAGTTATGAGTATTACTGAAAAAACAATTAGCATTTTGAATAGCTATTCCACTAGAAAGTGGAGACTTATATATTTTAAAGATGGCATCATGTTATAGGTGATTTACTTCTTAATGATTACTAAAGGTAGAATACAAGTAGCATTGATTTTTATGGAATTAGTGTTTTCTTAAGGTTATCCTTCATAAATACAAAATAGGTATTACTTTAATTACTTAAGAACTTTCTTTAGATTCTTAATTGGATTCATAGACTGGTAAGAGAATTAGTAGATATCATATTTGTGATTTTGTAAATACATAAAATCCTTTTTCTAAACAACATACTATTTTAGGTGATTTTATAATTGATAAAATCCTTTTAGGAAAATTACGATACACTTAATTTTAGATGATAGTTTTAGTAAATACATCTTAAAATAGTTAGATCAATTTTAACTCCACTTAAACATTAGTGGAACTTGTGATTCACTTTTAGACTTTGAACAATTAATGTTAAAGGTAAAGTAAACATTTTTGTATTTTTAATCTATTAAGATATTAGAAAATTGTTTTAATCAAGACTTATTAAACTTTTACCTTTATTTGACTTCAAATGTGCAAGAGGATATTTTTAGTGTGTAGTTTTTATTTTTATGATCATTTTGGTATATTATAAGTATTTTGGTGATTTTTAATTAATAAGATATGATTTTTATAAATTTTATCATTTTATAAAGACTTACTAAATAATAACATTTAGTTAAGTGACACAAAAATATATGAGACAATTTTGTAAATGTTGTTTTTTTCTAAGAATTTTGGTATATTATACTTATTTTTCTAAATTTTAAATAATAAAAGATATTTATTTAAGATTTAATTCTTAATAGGTTATTTACTACTAATAATAATTACTTTATTTAAGTTGGAAAATAAAAGATGATAATAGATTTAGAATATAGAGTTTATTTTTATGAACATTTTGATATATAATATATATTTTTTCTGAATTACAAAACAAAAGATATTGATTTAACAAGATTTAATCATTTTCTGGAATTATTAAAATAAACTAACTAAATTATTTACTATATCACTGCTGACGTCAGCACACAACTGGATCTTTTTACACCGCACCCTACTCTACCCTAGGCAACTGACTAGTGGGACCAATGCCAACATGAGGATGAGGTGATATCAGTGACGGCCGGAGCTCCCAGGTCGAGCAAGGTCACATCGATTGGGGGCTCGCAGGGCAACGAGGAATGTGGCGATGGACGGAGGGAATCGAGGGGCACCTAAAGTGAAGGGAATATGCCCGAGAGGCAATAATAAAGTGGTTATTATCTTATTCCATGTTTATGATAAATTTTTATTTTGCATGCTATAATTATATTAATTGGAAACGTTAACACATGTGTGTTTAATAAACAAAATACAAAGTTCCTAGTAATGCCTCTCATATAAACTAGCTCGTTGATTAACAAGATGATCAAGGTTTCTGGATCATGGACATTGGATGTTGTTAATAACGAGGTCACAACATTGGTGGAATGATGTGATGAATATTCATCCGAATTATAGCATTACGATCAAAGACATTATGTTTATATTGCTATAACATCATACGAAGTAATATTAGTCCTTAGACCATGAGATCATGTTAATTGCTAACACCGGAAGAGTATCTTGATAACATCAAACGTCACACCGTAACAGGGTGACTATAAAGGTGGGTTCAGTGCTACGAAGGTGTTATGTTGAGGCTCATGGATCAAGAGTGGGATTTGTCCATCCCGATGATGGATATATACTCTGGGCCCTCTCGGTGATATCACATTAAGATAGCTTGCAAGCAAGTGATGAGATCACTAGAATGTTATATCACGGGAACGAGAAAAGAGTGTCTGTCGGTAATGAGATCAAACTAGGTATTTGGACGCCAATGATCGAATCTCGGACATGTAATATATCACGAGACAAAGGGATTTAGTTACTAGCGTTAAAGGTTCTCATGATCACAACAGTCATCGTTGAATGTGCAGGAGTTAGTATGGATCTCTAGGTCCCGCTTCTGATTATTGATCTGAGAGGGGTCTCGATCATGTCTGCATTATTCGCGAACCGTAGGGTGACACATTAAGGTATACCGACACCATTTGGAGCAAATATGTTTCAGATAAATATTTAAGAAAGCGATGGAATTATTTCAACAGACACCGAAACTGTTTCGGGTGAAATTGCTGAAATTGGTTCTGCATGTAATATTGAAATGTTGCAAGGGGTTTTATTTGAATGTTTGTTAATTAACGTAATTAACAAAAATTGAATAAAATTAAGAAAAGAGTTTTATTTAATGAGAGAGCATTAAATTTGGAGAAATTTAATGCATTTAAAGTGGAGACTTTAAAAGAGAATGTGAAGGGGCAAATTTATGTGGAGGGAGTTACCACCACATGAATGAGGAGGTGAGGGGTCACCCCTTGGGGCGCCGGCCATGGGGAGGGGTACCCTCCCTTCCTCCTATAAAAGGCCCCCCTCTCACACCTTCACACTCACACCTCCTCGTGAAGGATCTCTCTCCCCCTCTAGTTATTCCCCATGGTCTCGGATTAGCGAGATACATGTTCCCAATGGCTTTATCTGGAAAGGAGTTGCTGCTTCTGCTGCTTTGCTGGAGCAAGGGACGGAGGTTGTCGGGGTACCGGACATGTGTGCGATCACGGATGCACCGCTGCTTTGCGGTGCTGGACTTGGTGGTGCTGGACTTGCTGGAGCTGGATCTGAAGGACGTGCTGGAGCTGGACCTGCTGGACTTCATCACGATCTTGAGATCGGCAAGTGTACGACTACATCATCCACGAGTTCCATCTCGTTAACAAAGCTTTGTTGTCTTCAAGGGTAAGTTCTCCATGAATGTTTATCCACCTGTTGCTCTGTATCTAGTAGATAGATCTTGGCGTATAGTTCTCATCGTAGGAATTTTTTTTGTTTTCTATGCAACGAACCCAACAGTGGTATTAGAGCCTGACCTATGCGTAGGTGCTTTGCACGGGTAGTACACATATGTTTATATGTGGGCGATGATGAACATGTTATTGCATCTTCTATGTATTTTGGATATTGGTGGCTGATACGTCCAAAACATATCTACTTTACCGAACACTTTTTCTATTGTTTCTCCTCTAAACTTGTGTGACTTGGATGCAACTAATGCGGACTGACGCTGTTTTCAGTAGAATTCCCTTGGTGTCTACTTTTTGTGTAGAAAATCAACTATCAGGAAAAATCCCAGAAAATATGCCAAAAATCCTATTTCACCCGAAGACTCCAGGAGCCAGAATATGAGACGGAGAAGAGCCAGGGGGTGGCCACAACACCTGGTGGCACGGGCCAGGCCAGGCCGCGCCAGGGGGTCGTGTGGCCCCCTAGGCACCGCCTTGGCCCCTCTCTTCGCCTATAAGGAGCCTTATGATCTAAAAACTTCAGGGGGGTTTCGATGTTTTTCCAGAAGGAGTTCCGCTCCACCGCCACCACCAGATTCCACGAAACAGCACCAGAAACTCCGTTCTGCCACCCTGCCGGGACGGGGAATTGGAGGAGATCATCGCCATCATCGCCACCATCGCTTCTCCATCGACCATCCATGTTTCCCCCATCTATGAGTGAGTAATCCCCCGCTGTAGGCTATGGGGATGGTAGGGACTAGATGAGATCGTTCATGTAATGGCATCAGATTGTTAGGGCATGGTGCCTAGTATCTTTTATTAGTGCTTTATGACTTTGTTGCGACTTGTTGTGCTTAATGCTTGTCACTAGGGCCCGAGTGCCATGATTTCAGATCTAAACATGTTATTGGTTCATTATGATAGTATTGTTTTTGGTCTTATCTACAAGTTGTATACACACGTTGTTGTCCGGAACCAATGGCCCCGAAGTGACAGAAATCGGGATAACCGGAGGGAATGGCTTTGATGTGAGGATCACATGTGTTCATGGAGTGTTAATGCTGTGCTCCGGTGCTCTATTAAAAGGAGCACCTTAATTGGCAGTAGTTCCCTACAGGCCCCGCTGCAAACGGGCTGGCAGGACAAAAGATGTTCTGCAAGTTCTAATTGCGAGCACGTATGACTATATATGGGACACATGCCTAGGATTATCTAGTACTTGGATGCTTTATCTTATTTATCTGCAATTGCCCTATGTTCTGATTGCCATGTGAATTGTCTTGTCCATGCAACGCCCGTCCATCCATCCCTAGGCCTACCACACTCGAATCCTACTGTTTACTGCTATTATTACTACCGTCTTTACTTTACTACTGCTATTACTTTACTATTCCTACTACAAAACTGTTGCTACTGATAAACTGTTGTGAGCAAGATTGTTTCTAGGTGCAGCTGAATTGACAACTCAGTTGTTAAGGATTATAAATATTCTTTGGATCCCCTTGTGTCGAATCAATAAATTGGGTTTCACTTCCCTCGAAAATACTGCGATACACCCCCTATACTTGTGGGTCATCAAGACTATTTTCTAGCGCCGTTGCCAGGGAGGATAGCTTTATTTATCAAGTTCACTTGGATTCTCTATTGTTCGCTGCTTTCCATCCATCATGGGTAAGTTTCGTGATGGAAAGTTTCCTATTTTACCATCCACTACAAGAACAGGTACGGTTCTAAACACCTCTGCTGCTCTTGATTCACCGTATGTTATAAGTAAGCTCGTTACACCACCACATACACATTTTACACACACTCCTACTACTGCTGAATCTGAAACTTCTGATGCTTATGATGCTTCTTCTACCATGATTGATAAGAGTGGTTCATTAGGTCCTTTCCTAGATGCTACGATTTCTAGAACTATAGCTGGAAATACCGAAACTCCTAATGAAGACACTACCACACCTGTTAGCTCACCTGAGTCTAGTGAAAGTTATGATATAGAAGATGGTTATGTTGAGATGACCGATGAATTTATTAAAGAATGTAAAAACACCCATGGTAGGAGCGCTGCTAAGAGTCTCCTTGAGAGGCGTACTATTAGACCCAAATTGTCTCATGTTGCTGAGTTTGCTGCTTCTCCCATAAATATTATAGATGAAGATTATGATTTCTCTCTCGATCTATCTTACATAGCTATTGTCAAGAAATAACCTTTTTGTGGGACTAAGAATGAAAGTGCAGTAGCACATATGAATGAACTTTCTACAATGAGTGGTTTGTTTTCTGATGATATTAAGATGCGTACTTACTCTGTTGCTAAGTTTTTCCCCTTTTCACTGAAAGGAGAAGCTAAAAGTTGGTTTAGTAATTTACCTCCTGGATCTATTGATAGCCCTGAGTGCTTGATTAGTACTTTCCTGCAGAAATATTTTCCTCCTAGTGCAAGACATGCTATTTTGCAGGAACTTTATGATTTTAAACAAGGAGAAAAAGAGGTATTGCCTGAATCTTGGGCAAGGTTTTGTGCTTTGTTTCATGCATAGGCTGGAAGTCCACTACCTAAGAATGAGCTCCTTGATATATTTTATAATGGACTAACTGAGGAATCTATGACATACCTAGATAGTTGTGCTGATTGTGTTTTCAGGAATAGGACTCCTAAGGAAGTTGAGGAATTAGTGGCTAAAATAAGTAAGAACTATGGAGATTGGACTCCTCCTAAAAAAGCTATACCTGAAGTAATTGTACCTGAACCATCTATTCCGGTACCTATTCCAACATCAAAGAAGAGGGGAGTTATTGAATTAAATGATGAAGTGATGAAGGAGGCTAAGAAATGTCTTAAGGAGAAGGGAATTAAAACTGCAGATGTCAAGAATTTACCTCCTATAGAAGAATTATGTAAGCTTGTTCCCTACTCATCCACTATTGAGGTACACTCTCTCCAACACTTTGATGAAGGTGATATCCCCTACTCTAAACGTCCTAATCAATGCTTAGAAGAATTCGATATCTTTATTGTTAAGCAAGATAACTTTAATAAAAGGGTGCAAAATCATCTAATGGAAAACACTAGAGCTATTGTTGAGTTAAAAGATATTGTGGAAAGAACCTCTAATGATGTTAAAATGATTGTTAAACACTTTCAAATGGTTCAAACTCAAATAGATCAACTCGTTAAAGTGGAAAACGACTTGCTAATTAATGCTGCTAAAGAAATACATGCTTATGAAATTAGAACTAGAAGTGGTGCTGCTACCCAGGATCCTCTATATCCTGAAGGACATCCCAAGAGAATTGAGCAGGATTCTCAATAAGCTAAAAATAGTGGTTCTACTCGTAAGTAAAGGAAAAAAGAAACATAAAACTATTGTATAACCCTCTAAACCTGTTATAGATCCTAATAGTATATCTATCTCTGATGCTGAAACTGAAAGTGGTAATGAAGAAAATGAAGTTCCTAATGAAGAAAAATTTGAAGAAGAACCTGAAAACCACACTAAGAATACTAAATACACCAAAGAAGATTTTATTGCTAAGAAACATGGTAGTGAAAGAGAACCTTGGGTCCAAAAACCTATGCCTTTCCCTGATAAGAAACACAAGTCAAAGGAAGATGAACACTATAATAAGTTCTGTGAGTGGATGAAGCCTTTATTCTTGCAAATTCCTTTCACTGATGCTATTAAATTGCCTCCTTACTCAAAGTATATGAAGGATATTGTCTCGAATAAAAGGAAGATCCCTAATGAAGAAATTTCTACTTTGCTTGCTAATTATTCCTTCAATGGTAAGGTTCCTAAGAAACTTGGAGACCCAGGGATTCCAACTATCCCTTGCTCTATTAAGAATAGTTACGTTAGAACTGCTTTGTGTGATTTGGGAGCTGGAGTTAGTGTTATGCCTTTCTCTCTCCATAAGAGCCTTCAGCTTGAAAAATTGATACCAACTGATATATCTTTGCAAATGGCTGATAAATCTACCACTATTCCTGTGGGTATATGTGAGGATGTACCTATTCAGGTGGCGCACAATTGCTTGATATTAACTGATTTTGTTGTGCTTGAAATGCCTGAAGATGATAATATGTCTATTATTCTTGGGAGACCTTTTCTTAATATTGCAGGAGCTTTTATTAATTGTAATCAAGGAAAGGTGACCTTCTGTAACTACCTCGGTGAATTACGCTCTTAGTTAATGCCTGGATGAACGAAAGTGGTTAAAATAGTACGGTGGGGCCCAGGGCCACTCACGGTAGACCTTTCGGCCGTCCTAACCACTTTCAGACAATGGGACAAGAACGAGCGGCGTAATCGGCAGGCGAAGGGATCAACTACATACACAAATGAGTATGTATGCAAGCCACATACAACAGTCCTCAGAGCCATTCCATCTAAAAGAAATAGAAATATTGCAACGCCATACGGCAAGATCCAAATGTCCTAGATAGATATAATAATTTAGGATAGCTCCTCATACATCACACATCAGAGTATCAGGCGGAAGCGGAAAACAAGATCCGAGTACGGATAAGAAGCAAATCGGCATAAGATGCCCCATAAATAAACACATCCCGCCCACAGATCACACGGATCCCCGTTCCTGGAATCTCTACACCGAATGATCGTTGCCAACATCATCTATCTCTTCCACCCAGTATCCATCTTGCGGGTACACCTGTTCATCTGAATCAAACAATTTATCGTGTGAGACCCTAGGGGTACTCAGCAAGTCTTTATGCCGCTAAAGGGGACACAACCTGGGGTGACGCAATTGCAGCAAAAGATAATACCTAACAATTCTACAGATACTCGCTAACCTTCCGCCTAACCAATGATAGACGGAAGTCCGTGAATTAAGAACAACGGTTATAACAGTATAATTAACAGATCCATCCTCCTCCTCGCTTACCAACGAGGAAGCGGACGAACAACCCCCATCATCCATTGGCGGTTTTATTAACCATTCCATGAGTATTGCACTATTTACTAGTCAAGTACTTAGTCAATTTAAAAGTGGTACTTTAGTTATACTTGTCTATGATCGAGAAACTGTGCTCCAAGTCGTCCATAACCGCGGACACGGCTTTCCGAAAGATTTACCCTGCAGGGGTGCACGAATAGCAACACACACTCGATCAACCTCGGAAAAACCAAATCAAAACCCAACGAGGCATTCACGACAAAGCAATCACAGGATTCAGAAATATTTTAGGGGGCCACCCCATTAAGCTAACCGCAACGAAGTTGGCCGGCTCCGAGACGGACCCAAGGTTTGTGTGGACGGCGGTAAACGACTGGGAACCCGAAAATGTGACTAGGCTTGTCGATACAGCGAAAACGTGTCACGATCCAAAACAGTACAGGTGCTCCTCGCACAATCTTAAATAAAGCAGTAACATGACATAAGTACAGAATAGTAATAAAGCCCCAAACTAATTATGGCCCGAAGAAATAAGAATGAATCAAGCTCTGGCTCAGGGGGGTCCATAAGGCCTCCCGGATGTGGATAGTGCGAATCAATCAAGTACTCGGGGTCCTACGGGACACAAGTGAGCAGGAAAAACCAAATAGCAGATATTGTTCACCGGTGCCTCTTTCCTTAGTTATCCCATTGCTACTCAGGTTAAGTTGTTTAGGTACCTCGTTATTCATCAGACACTCACATACCCTACACATGCTTTTCTACGACTCGCATGGCTCAAACAACTCCTGTAGTAATGGCTCATGGGACCGGAACAAGCTTGCTATGGTTTAAAGTAAAGGCCATGCAGTACTTGGGATTCAATTTAATGCAATCGCGACTCCATGATGCAAGAATAAGATATAGGCAATAGGTACTGTATGTATGCAAGCATGTGGTAGTGCTTGCCTGGCAGCTCAGTTAAAGCGAGAGATGTATCTGGGTAATACTCCTGTGGTTCCTGGTAATTCTCCTGCTGGGCGTCTATTCGAAGAAGAACCAAACAAACAAGGGCCAACATAAATAAAGTGCACAAGCATACGAATTGAAATGCAACAAGCAACCAAGCATGCCATGATGAATGATGCACAATTACATGGCATTAAAGTAGCATGGCAAAGGTGAGGGTGGATACAAGAAATAAAGCACTTTATTATTTATTTGACCAAGTTTTATTGTCATAAACAGTTCAGATTTTTAATGACAACATGATGCATGCTTCAATTCAGAACAAGGACTGCCTAGATAGAACGGGCTCGTCGCGCTGATCGATTTAGACATATTATTTGTCAAATTTGGAATTATAAAACAAAAGTTATTAAATAATTAAGGAAAAGGGCATTTTATTGTAATTTTAATCATCTCGAAATTTTCAAAATATATTTTGAAGGGCATATTTGAATTCCTCACATTTTTCTGATTCCAAAACATATATTATATGTATTATTTGGATTTGTATTTTAAAAATTGTTTGAATCTGAATTGAATTTGAATTTAAAATAATTTGGAAAATGTTTAAATAAAAACAGACAGCCGGAATTACTTTTCTTACCCAGCCAGATCCAGCCCCAGCCACTGACGGGTGGGCCTCGCGCTGTCTGGGCCACGCGCGTGCGAGAAAACGTTTTGCACCGGGCAGAGGCTAGCCCTGGCACTGACAAGCGGGCCCGACGGCGAAGCTGGCCCCACGAGTCAGCGAGGGGCGTGGGTGTAGCCCGTCGCGTAGCGGTGACGGAGCGCGGGTTGATAGCCGGGTCTACTGGGGGGTTTTCTGCAAATTGCCAGGTGGCTGACAGGTGGGGACACTAGGGCTGCTGGGGACCGGGGCGTGATCGCCAAATAGCGCGGGGGTCCTTTTTGCAAAACGTCCGCGCGAGCGCTGTCTGGAACTGAAGCTGTCTTCTCTGAACCTCGACGACGCCTGACGACGGCGCAGACTTCCAGCGAAGGTGGCGTCGCATCCGCGGCGAGAGAGCTCTGGCCGCCAAAACGAAAGTTGTAGAGGGGGGCTTCGGCTACGGATTTCGTTTAGGGAGGGTCGGCGGTGGCGGCCTGTGCTGGACGGGGCTCGTCGGTGAACAGAGGGGGAAAGCGCTACCTCGGTCTACCCTACGGCGGGGCACCTCGCCGGCGGAGGCCAAATACTGGCGGCGCTAGGCACGCAGAGGGGGAAAAACGGAAGGGGCGAGGGGGCAGCTCACCTCGTCCGATTCCTGCGGAATCCGGAGGCAGGGACGGCAAGAGCGGAGGGGAACGGCCGAGCTGCTGCGGTGCTGCAGGCGGCTCCCGGTCGTGGGGTGGATGCGGCGGTCCTGGATCTCCTGGCTGGCGGAATTCGTCGACACGGACCGCGACGTCGCTTCCGGCGTGTTCCCTGTCACCGGCGAGGACGGAATCGGCGGCGCGGCCCTCAGACTGGCGGCGGCACGTGGAGGAGAGAAAAGAGGAACGTCAGGTAGCTAGGGTTCAGGGGAAAAGCGACTCGGCGCGAAGATAAGGCGGAGGCTGGCGTGCGGGAGGCGTAGCTGACGCGGCAGATGGTGGGGGGACGGCCACCTGCTCCCCGCCACTGCTTCCGTTTGCCGCTGAGAGAGAGGGGGCGAAGGCGTTAGACGGGGGAGAAGAGAAACAGGGCAGCATCGACGCTGAATCGGTACGGGCTGGGGAGGTGGGCCGAGAGGTGGGCCGCGACGGCCGAGGCCACAGGTGGGCTGCTGGCTGCGCTGCAGGTAAGGTTCTCTCTTTTTTTTTCTTTTTTTTATTAACTGATTTGATTTATATTTTTGATTTGATTCAGATTTAAACCAGCCCAAGAATTTATCTTTTTGGTAGTTTTTGCATATTGGAATAATGGAATAGGGCTAGCTAGGGAGTGAGAGAAAAGGCTTGGATTAGGCTAAGATGAGGTGGAGGAAAAATAATCATGAAAAGAGAAAGAAAGGAGTATGGGAGGAATCCTTCATATAAATCACGATGGAAAAAATAAAGAACAAGGTGCTGATGATAGTATGGGGATGGTGGAATGTAAGGGGATGGTTTCCCCAAGATAGTTTTCATTAAACCAAAAGAAAACCCAAAGGAGAGAAAGGTGGTGAAGAATTGTGCATGGTCCATGCAAAATAATAATGCCATGATTTATTTTGTGACAACAATAATAATATTATGGCATTGTTCTTATGCATTTCCAAGAAGTGGAAATAAGACCAAGCACAAGAATTTAGAGGATTTAATCCACCCCAAATTACATGAGCTAGAATTAAATTATCAAAGGGAAAAGAAATGCAAGCTCCTTGTTAAAGGGATGGTGGAATTATAAGGTGGTGGAAGAGAAAGGGGTGGAATTGAAATAAAAGATATGCCCCCAACTCAACTTGGGCATTGCACAATATATCAATAACCAAATACAATATCAAGAGGCAAATACAATTAATAATGCATATGAGAGAAAAACCAAAAGAAAGAGGGTTTTATATGATGCTCAAATGCAAGGTGGCATGGTGACATGAGCATGATATCATTATGATGCAACAATAATATATATGAAGTAGCCAATATCTTACTAGGACAAGTAGCATCACAATTGTTAGACAATTGGGGTGCTACACCTTCAATGTTAATGACAAGGAACATACTGTCTATTTCCCCAAGAAGATTGAAAGGACTTATGGTTTGAATTCAATTGAAAATGTTGAGGGCATTCAAGTTGGAGAAATATATTGTCCCATACCAGGAGAAAAATTTGAAACTATTATGATTGGGACCATTGCTATCAAGGTTGAGGTAACATAATCACTAGTGGAATACAAAGTTTTGTCTCATATGCAATTGTTTTGGTAGCAATACTTGATCAACCTTGTTAACAAAAGGATTCCATTGAACAAAACAATGTTTTCATTATGATTATCTCCGTTTATTTTTATCCTTTGCATTTTAGTTTTTGCTTTCGTTTAGTTTTCTTTTTGTTGTTAGTTGCTTGCATGTTAGAGTGTCTTAGAACTTCTATAGTTCTAGCGTTTTATTGTCCTTGCATCATGTTTCCAAAAGAAAAAAAATATGTCTGTCAGAAAAATCATTCTTCTATTTCTGAAAAATGCCCAAAAATAAAGTGTCTTGAAAAATTCCAGAAAAATCATAGTACATTTTTACGTGAAAAAAGGGGCAGAGGAGTACCTGGGAGGTACCAGGGGGCCCACCAGGCAGGCACACCACATGGTGGCGTGGCCAGCCCTGGGTGGCACCATGCCCTAGTGTGGGCCACCCCTGGCCCCCCACTAACTCTCTCACCTGCCACTTTCTTCTCTCTCCCGAGTAAGCTCCAGTTCATTACTCAAAATCACGTTCTTGCTGTGCTTGCTCTCGATTTTTTCGATCTCCTTGCTCAGCCCATCTTTCTTGGTGAAATTTGGAGCATTTGTTCCCTGGTATGTGACTCCTCCCCTTGTCCAAGTAGATTTGTGTTTAGTGGATTATATCTTGAGTATTTTGCTGCTGTAGGTGACTAGTTATGAGAGCTTGTAAGCTTGTTTGATGCTTAGAGATATAGTTTTGATACATGTTTAGGCCTCTTACAAGTCCCTATGAGTAGAATCCTTAATTATATTTACTTTGCAATCACTTGTTTAATAGGTGTTTAAATTTCAGAATACCAAGCAGGAACAACCATACTTTTGGAGAGATATTTGAGAGTGATGCACCTAGGAGGTCGAGGCCCTCAAGAACAGCCTCTCAAGCTAGGCCATGATACAACGAAGATCTCATTGCAACTCATATTGGTAGTGAAAGGGATGATGGGGATGCTCACCCATCCTCTTTTCCTTGTTTTACTTTCTTACAAGCTGCAGGTATTCTTGATGATTTCTTGCTACTGATTGAGAGGGTTGGTTTGACCTCATATATGCAAGATGAGAGTGCGTAATACGCTATGCTCACCAAAACTTTTGCTGAGAGCTTCATGTTTACTAACACATCCTATCAGTCGACTGTCTCTTTTAGAATCTATGATCTGCCCTTCACCATGCCTTTGGAGAGATTTTGCAGAATTGTAGGTGTACGCATCACAGGGACCATGAAGAAAATTCAAGGGCGACCCGCTGATTTGTTGGAGCATTACCGAGGGGTGACCAATGATGATGACCGCGTGGCGCAGCGTGGAAAGATAAGAAATATCCAACTCCCTGCTCTTAGATACTTTGCATATTATCTTGCTACTAGTGTACTTGGTAGGGAGAACACAAATAATATCTCCAACTATCATTTAGCATTCCTTGTTGCTGTGCTTAACAATGATACTCGGTATAATCTTGGCTCTCTTATTGCTCGCCGCCTAGCTGCTAGGGGGCCTATCTATGGGGGCATCATTGCCTCGCGTATAGTCAATGCATTAGGTCTTTCAGTGGATCCCTATGATGCTATGCTGGCACCACAGAGGCTTGACCTTGTTGCTATGAAAACTCATCACTTTGTCACTGCTACTTCTGACTTGAACAGTCTAGTATATAGGATGCTTTTCGCTAACGGGGATGAAAGGGAGATCTTCTTGCCACAACCTACTTTGTTTAGTGTTCACAGGAGACCGTGGTCGCGCTCCAAGGAGAAGGTGGACGAGCAGCTTCGCTTGCTGGGTTTCCACGAGAAGCACCAGGAGGATGTGCCCTCCTATGATTACTCAGCGCATTACGCAGGGACATACTCGAGCTCACACCAGGATGAGGGGACCTCTTCGTCGTACCAGGGTGACACTTGATCCTGGCCAGCTTGGGATTGATACCCACTTAGGCCAAAAGCCTAAGCTTGGGGGGAGGTACGCCGACACCGCACTCATCTCCATATCATGTTGCATCGGTACTTTGTATATTCATGTTTTCGTTCTCTTTTTAGTTTTCGTTCTTCTTTGCTTTTGCTTTCTAAAAACACAAAAAGACCAAAAATATTTCTGTTGTTTCTCTTTGGTTTGCTTCTTCTGGTTTGCCTTGGTTTGTTTTTCCTTTTTTTCTTTGTTTGAACTATTCGAAAACCCCAAAAAGATTTTTCTTTGCTAGTTTTTCCTCTTTGGTTCTTGTTTTAAAAAATTGAAAACACCAAAACTATTTGTCGTTCTTCTTTGGTTTTGTGAGTTTGCTACAGGGTGCAGCAGTCCTTAGTGGAATATTGGTCTCATATTATTATTCAAGCCACACAAGTGAAGAGCAATAATGAGGATTAATGACAACTTGAGGCATGGTAAGAGGCTGGTAACGAACTCTATTTGTTTTCATTTTTGTACATATAATCATCACTCTGAGCATGCTTAGTCTGTTCATGTAGGGTGTATGTTATCTTTGGATGCTTAGTAGTTCTTGTTTTCTTATGATTAGGTCCATCTCGTTAATAGTCTGTAGCATGTCTTATGAATGTTTGCTTGCATTGCTCTATTCATAAATTGGTATGACACCGTGGTATCCTCCTCTGAATGTTTCATTTGAATTGACTTGGCACATGCTCACGCATGCACATGACTGTAATAATCAGTTGAGCCTCGATGAATTATTTTGCCTTGAGGATCTTGAATCACTTTCATGCCATGAGTAGTCCTGTTTTGTTGCAAGCATGATAATGACAGCTATTGCTCTCTCGTTTGTCGCTCCCTTACTATTGCTAGCCTTCACTTCCACTGAGTGTTTTACTCATGTTTCCAACTCCCTAAACCAAATATTTCCAAAGTGTCCACCATACCTACCTATTAGCATCATTTGCTACATCCGTGCATATTCAATATGCCTTGTTTTCTTCCGAATAAAATGTTTGCTTGTTATGAGAAAATTATTTAGTAAAGCTCTCACGAACTTGATGGCACACTTTATTTCCTGCACTTAATAAACCTGAACCATTGTGAACTCTCCATGAAAGTTATATGCTTGCAAATTATATGCTGGGGATTAGCAGAACCGTGCTGTCATGGGGAACGCTTTCAACACTTGTAAATATATACCCAGTTGATACCTTGCTCTTTTGTTTGCGGATGTCGTCGTGTGAAATAAAAGGGGAGCTTGTTAGTCCATGGAGTTATGTATGTGTGTTAGAGAAACGCCTAGGCCGCTGGTCTAATCCATGCTGACATGGTGGAAACCCGCAGCGTAACCATAATGATATCTATGAAGCATTCTTCTTATAAAAAAGAGAGAGATAGCTATTGAGAAAAAGAAAAAAAGAGTTTTATGAAAAGAGGAAAGAGAGAAAAAAGCACCATTTTCCCATGGTAAATAAGAAGATTGCTGAGATACTCATTGTCTGCTTGCCTTGTCATTTTGATATGGGGATTCTTCCGTATCATCAGGCAAGGGGCACCCCGTTGGCGGTTCTCAATGATACGCACATACTTACGATGACAAGAACTTACCGGTAACTAAAGTTGAGTAGTATGAGGAGCGACCCTCGTACTCAAGGGACTTGGGATTTTCAGTTTATAGACTGTCAAGCATATAACTCAGATTGGACCTCACTTTCACCTTAACCACATTAAAGATGCTTATGATAGGGGCAATGAGAACTCAGAGCTAATGAGTACCATACTTTCAGCATTTGGAAGCCTTTCAAATTATTCGAAACCTTTTCTTCTACTTGTTGAGTCTCCACATATTCTTTGAGCACCTCCTTGAGAGCATAGTTATCATTCTTTGTGTTTGTTCCATTACTTGATTATTTGTGTTATGACTTTGATGCTTGTATCCTTGATATTTTTACTTCTAGTCATCACTTGAACTTCAGAGGTGCCTTGACATTCATAATCAAAGGCAAGCGAGATACCACTCTATCATACCTTTCTATGAGCATTGTAATGTTGCTTATGTTTGTGCCTCATGCTACTTATTATTTTTGAGTTGGAATCTCTTCTTAGCTTGCAATGACTATTGAGTAGACTTAGTTGCATACTATTTATTATGAATTGTCTAAGTAGTTGATCACATTGCTGATAATATTTACATCATACGAAGCAAATGTGTTCGTGAAAGTTCTTTTATCGCACTCAGTTTTCACCTGAATTGCTTGAGGACAAGCAATAAGCTAAGCTTGGGGGAGTTGATACGTCCAAAACGTATCTACTTTCCCGAACACTTTTGCTATTGTTTCTCCTCTAAACTTGTGTGATTTGGATGCAACTAATGCGGACTGACGCTGTTTTCAGCAGAATTGCCTTGGTGTCTACTTTTTGTGCAGAAAATCAACTATCAGGAAAAATCCCGGAAAATATGCCAAAAATCCTATTTCACCCGAAGACGGAGAAGAGCCAGGGGGTGGCCGCACCACCTGGTGGCGCGGGCCAGGCCAGGCCGCGCGAGGGGGTGGTGTGGGCCCCCAGGCACCCCCCGGCCCCTCTCTTCGCCTATAAGGAGCCTTCTGACCTAAAAACTTCGGGGAGGGGTGGATTCGACGTTTTTCCTGAAGGAGTTCCGCTCCACCGCCACCACCAGATTCCACGAAACAGCACCAGAAACTCCGTTTTGGCACCCTGCCGGGATGGGGAATTGGAGGAGATCATCGCCATCATCGCCACCATCGCTTCTCCATCGACCATCCATGTTTCCCCCATCTATGAGTGAGTAATTCCCTGCTGTAGGCTATGGGGATGGTAGGGATTGGATGAGTCGTTCATGTAATGGCATCAGATTGTTAGGGCATGGTGCCTTGTATCTTTTATTAGTGCTTTATGACTTTGTTGCGACTTTTTGTGCTTAATGCTTGTCACTAGGGCCCGAGTGCCATGATTTCAGATCTAAACATGTTATTGATTCATCAAGATAGTATTGTTTTTGGTCTTATCTACAAGTTGTATACACACGTTGTTGTCCGGAACCAATGGCCCCAAAGTGACAGAAATCGGGATAACCGGAGGGAATGGCTTTGATGTGAAGATCACCTGTGTTCATGGAGTGTTAATGCTTTGCTCCGGTGCTCTATTAATAGGAGCACCTTAATTGCCAGTTGTTCCCTAGAGGCCCCGTTGCAAACGGGCTGGCAGGACAAAAGATGTTGTGCAAGTTCTCATTGTGAGCACAAATGACTATATATGGGACATATGCCTAGGATTATCTAGTACTTGGATGCTTTATCTTATTTATCTGCATTTGCCCTATGGTCTGATTGCCATGTGAATTGTCTTGTCCATGCAACGCCCGTCCATCCATCCCTATGCCTACCGCACTCGAATCTTACTGTTTACTGCTATTGTTACTACTGTCTTTACTTTACTACTGTTGTTACTTTACTATTCCTACTACAAAACTGTTGCTACTGATAAACTGTGGTGAGCAAGATTGATTCCAGGTGCAGCTGAATTGACAACTCAGTTGTTAAGGCTTATAAATATTCTTTGGCTCCCCTTGTGTCGAATCAATAAATTGGGTTTCACTTCCCTCGAAAATACTGCGATACACCCCCTATACTTGTGGGTCATCAGTGGCATAGTGGGATGAAGTGGCCCGGACCAACCTTACATGTCATCGTACATGAGACCGGTTCCACGACTGACATGCAACTTGTTTTGCATAAGTGGCTGGCAGGTGTCCGTCTCTCCTACTATAGTCAATATCTGATTTACAACGAGTTGCTAATAACTTGGTTATCCTCGTTGTGGTTCATGTTCGTAGGTAAGACCGGTTCTTTCTCCGAAAGCCCTAAGCCACGTAAAACTTGCAATTGATAAATTAGAGGCGTCTAGTTTAGTTGCTGGGCTAGTGTCTTGATATGGTATTGTTGTAAGTAGATGTATGATAGATACTCTTACAACACACTCAACGTGTAAGTTCCATACACCTTGGCCTTACACACAAAGGAATGATAGAGATCATACCAGGATGCAAATGATAGAGATCAAATGCATGGACCATATCATCTCACTTTACACATTAGATGTTAGCATCTTATACTGCTAGTTTGGCGCTTTTTGTAGAATTGTAAGATGATCCCTCATTTAGATATCAAGATAAAATGTGTTCTTCCTTAAGTATGCACCGTTCTGTGGATCGTGTTTTGATACATCACGTGATGATCGGGTGTACTCGACTCTACGCTTTCATATAACGGGTGTAAGATAGTTTTACACACGCGAATACTAAGGTTCTTACTTGGCGAGCCTATCATGTACAGACATGGACTCGGAACACGGACCGAAAGGTTAAGCATGAGTCATATAGTTGATGTGATGCCCATATTGATGCTCGCCTTTGAAGCTACACCGACTCACGTGATGATCGGACCTTGTGTAGTGGATTTGGTTCATGTAATCACCAAAAAGGCATGAGGGATGTCGTTTTTGAGTGGGAGTTCATTTCTAATTTGGATTAGTCGAACTCAATTTGTCATAAACTAAATCAAAGTGAATTTGCATAATTTGTTGTAGTCATTGGCGTCTGTTCACTATCTTATGCTTAGTTTTAATTGAGATAATAAAACTATAGAATTCTGGATATTTACTTTACGAACTGGTATCATATTGTTTTGAATGTCAATTTAAAGTTTAGAAGTCCTATTTCAAACTTTCAGCAAACTCTATTTACTCCATGAAGTTTAATAAGTAGTATTAAATCAAGAGCAAAAATTCCAATATTAGTATCTAAATTATCATTTTTGCCCCCATGATTTTTGATATTCAAAAGTTGTTTTAATATCAAGATTATCCAGGAGCTGAAAATTGGTTTCAGAAACCATCATGTGTGAAAGATATTGTGATATCTGAAACAATGTTTTTGGTTGCATTATGATAGAGTATAATTTAGCAAAATACATGTTCTCATATTGTATGAGAATTTGTGAAGGATGGAGATGCTAAGCATCCGGATCTCCCAAAAAGGTGTTGGGAACTAACATTATACTCGCGATTCTTCCTTATAGGCTATAGTAGCTTGATCAGGAAAGTGGTCATGATACGGATGAATAGAAGATGTAAGTAAAATGTTTACTACACTAATAGATTCTTAAAGAATGGATTTTTGAAAGAACACCAAACATTTGATGATGGTGATCCACTTCAAAGTGCAAGTTCAAAGGTATTAGTATTTGACTATATACACTTTGTATTATGTGTCATGTGAATGACACAACTATTGATGTTGATAGATTCTTTTAAAAGAAAAGGAATTGTTGAAAGAGAATCTATAAAATATTTGGCAGAAAAGAAAAGGTCGAAGATGTCTAACTTAGGTATATAGAAGATATACATGTTATGGCTGTATTCCTTGCTTATTAAACAATGTGGTTCTGAGGTATTGGATACCGAATTGGTTGGTATGAAGTGTCATACAGGACAACGCAATTCATGAACTGCAATGGCCTAAGTAACTAGCAAGAGAATAAGTGATGATGTTCATCGAAAACAAATAAAGTGTTATTGTGTTTTTCGTTGTCGTCAAACCTAGCCTTCAAGATTTGTTTTAATAATTGTTATTTTTGTTCCGGTATTACAAGAACAATGGTTGTTCAAATAATTAACGTATTCCATAAAGGATGGATGAACTTTTACAAGTCTTTTGGGAGAAATCACATCCATAAACACTATTGCTAAAATGTCGCAAGACAAATTATTGAAAGATCACTTATGAAGTGACATCGCTGTTTAAATTATATTGGAAAGAAAACATGAAGAAACTCCATGTTGATGGATTTTTGGAGTCTTTGATTTTGATCAATTGACGCTTGTGAGACTTTCCTCGAGATAATTGAAACTCCGTCCATAGGCCAAAGAGGAACGGATGACTAACTTATTGGATATTATACATATTAATGTATATAGTCCATTATATGTAGCCATATGCGATGGATCTTTTTGCTTTATATGCTTTCTCCAGAAATTTAAGTGAATGTATCTATATATTTACTTAATAAGGAAGAAGTATGAAACATTTTAAAAAAATTCAAAGAATTTCAAGATGAAGTGAAAAATCAATGTAACAAGAAAATAAAAGAGTTTATGATTTGATCATAAAGGAAGATATTTGAGTTACATGTTTAGCAAAACACTTAAGATTTGAGGAATTGTTCCATGATTTGTGTTTCCCGGTAAACCATAGGAGTATGGCATATTCGAGAGATGAAATCAAACCATGTTTGACATGGTAAGATCAAAGGTGTCATTTATAAAACTGCCATTATGTTTTAAGGATTAAAGCTTTAGAGACTACCGCTTTTACACAGAAACGAGCACCATCGTGATCCGTTGAAATGACACCATATGAGTTATGGTTTGGGATAAAACCAAAATTGTCTTTTCTTAAATTTTGGTATGCTATGCATAAGTAAAATGTTTACAACCAAAGTCAGATAAGCACGTCTTTGTAGGTTATCCCAAAGAATTTTTGGGGAATTTCTCCATAACACCAAGGACAAAAGTGTTTGTTACTTGGAACGTCAAGTTTCTTGAGAAGTTATTTTTCGTGAAAATTTAAGTGAGAGGACAATAGAACTTTGATAAGGTTGTTGAACCTTAGCTATATGTGCTAAGTAGCACAGCGCCAGAAAGTGTCCTGGTGACGGCCACAATGCTCATGGCTCCCGTGATTACAAAGGTTGTGATCTCGGAGATTAGAGTTCCTATTGAACCGTGTGGGTTGGTAAGAATCAAATAGTGTGATTTGATAAGCAAGTCGTTATTGTTTTGACAATGATGAACAGACTGCATGCAAAGAAGCGATGATGGGCGCTGACTCCATAAAATGACTAGAAGTCATATAATCCGTGATAGTATCCATACACGCGAATCAAGTTTCTGAACTTGGAAGACCCTCTGAAAAGGCATAAAGCATATCGGTCGTGTTTGGATCTATAAAGAAATAGACATGGATGTTTAACATCTATGAAATAGTCGACATGTCGGAAAGAAGTTTACGGCAATGATCAAGGAGTTGACTATGACAAGATTTGATCTTTCATAGCGATATTTAGTCTTGACGGATTAATGTAGCAACCACTACATATAATTTGGTATATGGTAGTTGAGTAAACAAAACAAGGTTCTTTTAATAGAATGGTTACCTAGGACGTGTGCATGAAATGGTCCGAAGGGTTTTGTTAATTCAAAGGGTGCTAAAAGGGCATGCAAACTTCAATAGTTGAAGTAAGCATAGCGGAGTTGGAATCTTCACCATGATGAAACTGTTAAAAGAGTTTAAATTCATCGGAGATGATGAAGATGCTTGCATTTGCAAGAATAAGTGGGAGCGCTGAGACACATTTCTAATACATTATGTAGAGGACATATTGCTGATTGGAAATGATGTATCTTGTATTGACACAAGTTAAGAATTTCATTAAAATAGGATTTCGATGAAAGACTTGGGAAAAACCGGAATATTTGGTATCAATGTCAATATGGATAGATTGAGGCGCTAATAGGGTTATGCCAAACATACATATATGAGATATTGAAAGGGTTCAATATGGAAACAACAAGAAAGGTTCTTGCTGCATGGAAAAGATTGTATCAAGATTCAAGTGTTTCAACACTTGGTGAGTAAAATCACATGAAGATTTTGATCGATTATACCATGATATGTATATATCCAGAATGTCATATGCTCTAAATGTTATGAGCACATACCAGAATGATTCATAAGATGATCATTGTATAATAGTAAATATATTCTTATGAGCTTTGGAAGAACTAAGAATATATCATGTATAAGTGACAAATGGTTAAAGGTAGTTCATTGTAAAGTGTTACATTGATACTAGTTTTGTCACAAGATACAAATTAAATTTATCTCAAATTAGACTATGGGTGGCACAACGTAATGGAAAGGATGTTCCATGATGGATTTGGATAAGTTCCAAAGTTAAAACATTGTGACGTATACTACAACAAAAGGATAAGTATATGACTGCTATAATAGCAGCAAAGGAGGGCATTTGTTTTAAGTAGTTTGTTATCAATCTAGGTGCTAATACTATGAATATATATTGTATGACAATAATATCATCATATTTTAACCCGAACGAACTAAAGGTCTCACCAAAGGACCAAATTTATACAATGCCATCTCATTTGAGTATGAGTGATGCGTAGAGACGCAAAGACATGCAAATACACACGGACCTGAAACTGTCAGATCCGTTGATTATGTGAACCACTAGCAATCGTGTATATGCAACACCAGAAATCCATAGGTGTTCAATACGCAAAGTTTTTCAAACTAGATTATTGACTCTAGTGCAAGTGGGAGACTAAAGGGAATATGCCCAAGAGGCAATAATAAAGTGGTTATTATCTTATTCCATGTTTATGATAAATGTTTATTTTGCATGCTATAATTGTATTAATTGGAAACATTAATACATGTGTGTTTAATAAAAAAAATACAAAGTTCCTAGTAATGCCTCTCATATAAACTAGCTCGTTGATTAACAAGATGATAAAGGTTTCCTGATCATGGACATTGGATGTTGTTAATAACGAGGTCACAACATTGGTGGAATGATGTGATGAATATTCATCCGAAGTATAGAATTACGATCAAAGTCATTATGTTTATATTGCTATAACATCATACGAAGTAATCTTAGTCCTTAGACCATGAGATCATGTTATTTGCTAACACCGAAAGAGTATCTTGATAACATCAAACGTCACACCGTAAAAGGGTGACTATAAAGGTGGGTTCAGTGCTACGAAGGTGTTATGTTGAGGCTCATGGATCAAGAGTGGGATTTGTTCATCCCGATGACGGATAGATATACTCTAGGCCCTCTCGGTGATATCACATTAAGATAGCTTGCAAGCAAGTGATGATATCACTAGAATGTTATATCACGGGAACGAGAAAAGAGTGCATGTCGGTAACGAGATCAAACTAGGTATTTGGATGCCAATGATCGAATCTCGGACATCTAATATATCGCGAGACAAAGGGATTTAGTTACTAGCGTTAAAGGTTCTCACGATCACATAAGTCATCGTTGAATGTGTAGGAGTAAGTATGGATCTCTAGGTCCCGCTTCTGATTATTGATATGAGAGGGGTCTCGATCATGTCTGCATGATTCGCGAACCGTAGGGTGACACACTTAAGGGATACCGACACCATTTGGAGCAAATATGTTTCAGATAAATATATAAGAAAGCGCTAGAATTATTTCAATAGACACCGAAACTGTTTCGGGTGAAATTGCTGAAATTGGTTCTGCATGTAATATTGAAATGTTGCAAGGGGTTTTATGTGAATGTTTGTTAATTAACGTAATTAACAAAAATTTGAATAAAATTAATAAAAGAGTTTTATTAAATGAGAGAGCATTAAATTTGGGGAAATTTAATGCATTTAAAGTGGAGACTTTAAAAGAGAATGTGAAGGGGCAAATTTATGTGGAGGGAGTTACAACCACATGAATGAGGAGGTGAGGGGTCACCCCTTGGGGCACCGGCCATGGGGAGGGGTACCCTCCCTTCCTCCTATAAAAGGCCCCCCTCTCACACCTTCACACTCACACCTCCTCGTGAAGGATCTCTCTCCCCCTATAGTTATTCCCCATGGTCTTGGATTAGCGAGATACATGTTCCTGGTGGATTTATCTGGAAAGGAGTTGCTGCTTCCGCTGCTTTGCTAGAGCGAGAGACGGAGGTTGTCGGGGTATCGGACGTGTGTGCGATCACGGATGCACCACTGCTTTGCAGTGCTGGACTTGGTGGTGCTGGACTTGCTGGAGCTGGATCTGAAGGACGTGCTAGAGCCGGACCTGCTAGACTTCATCACGATCTTGAGATCAGCAAGTGTACGACTACATCATCCATGATTTCCATCTTGTTAACAAAGCTTTGTTGTCTTCGAAGGTAAGTTCTCCATGGATGTTTATCCACCCGTTGCTCTGTATCTAGTAGATAGATCTTGGCGTATAGTTCTCATCATAGGAAAATTTTTGTTTTCTATGCTGCGAACCCAACATAAAGGTGGTGTCGCCGCCCCATTTTGGTCACCGGAGGTACTCCGACAACCATCCTTTAAAGCGGCCAACGACGGTGCACTGCACTATGGCGATCTAGAGTGAGAGGGATGGATTAGAGAGGTCTAGGAGCAGCGTGAGCTCACCCTGATGCTCGCAGCATGGTCGAAGGGGCTTGGGGTGGACTGTTGACGGTTAATCGACGACAATGGCTGCCGTGGCCGGCGGGATGCCGAGCTCGATTCTGGTGGATTCGGGGCACACCTGCTTGCGAGCTTGGTCGGAGACAAATGAGGACGCACTGGCGCATCCAGTGGTGGCTTCAGCGGGACCCGGGGCGATCGGAGACGCCGAGGACAATGATCCCTAACGAGCTAGGGTTTCAGTCGTGTACAGAGAAGAAGAGATAGAGTGCAAGAGAGAGTGAGATGATGAGGACGAGTGGGGCGTCGTTGTGGCCTCCTTATCCCCTCCAGATGACGGCATGGTTGATCTCCGCTGCTTTGGTGGCTGCATGAGGTTGACGACGACGATAAGGTGGACAAAGGGGTACGTGTGTGGGGCCCCCTGATTAATCATTCAAGAAATCCCTGTTATACATACACCACGTTCCCATGATCAGTGAGCCGTGGAATAATCTACAAGTAGCATTACAACATCCGAGTCATACCGAATTACAAGACTTACATAAATGCCGTTATGGCTACATCAATAATCATCAGCGGAACTTCATCAAGCATAGAGCCTGATCCATCCCTTAACCTATAGGCAACTGACTGGGAGAACGTCCTAGCTCGCATAGTCGCCAACATCATCTTCTTCTTGATATCTGACCAAGTTAATAACTAGGGACAATGCCAGTGAGTACTTTGAATGTACTCGCAAACAACCTCAAGATAATAATAATAACAAGAGGATATGCAATATGGCTGTGGTGGTAGGAGGGCTTCAAGAGAGGTTCTTTTCGCAAATAGTTTCTCTTATAGATATAGCATCTACCTATCTTTGTTGAAAACTTTTATAAACCATTCTGGAAACCTTTTGAAAAGTTTTGTAAACACTAGGATTGGGGTACCCATTTGTTCCCGTCTTCAGGTCGTCCCACGACCAAACTCCTTTCTCCTCCTTCCGACCATCCCATGGTCAATACCTTTCTCCTTTACGACCATCCCATGGTCAAAACATTTCCAAATCCATTTCTTTTCCGAAATCCTTTTTGAAAACAAAACCAGCACCGCTCTATAGAAGTTTGTCCAACCCGTCCATGACCACTTACACGACTATTCGAATAGATTTACACTCTGCAGAGGTTGTACACTTTACCCGCATCATCCGGGTACACTACCCTGATCTACACCATTCGTGGGTCGAGTAACCAATCAAGACTCTTCGGATTCCCACTCCAATATAAGCGCCTACCCTATGAGTGTTACTCCCCTCAAAACTGGGACGTCGGGTACCGAGGACCAATCAGAGCGCTTTTTCCACTTCCCAAGTGTGCGCTTACAATGAGGGGCTCATAGTAACGCGTGGAGGCCCGTAGACCCTTTGTTCCTTCTCCCGGTCGATGTTTTACATGAACATTACCAGAGAAGGCCCACCGTCCAGGGATTGTTAGATCCCCCTGTAGTAGTTGCGAGGCAGCTTATACCAGAATAGACAAACATCAAATCCAGACCTGTCCCATTCCAGAGTAATGTGGTTGCACATGGTTAAGTTGTTATAGCTATACTACAAAGAACCGGGTGTATTTTTGTAAACATTTTTCCTCCAGCTTTCCTTCAGCATTTTTTAAAACAAAACCTTTTTGTTTCTCAACAACTCTTGGGAGGTCCCACCTCACCAAGGTTTTATCATAAAACATTTGGTAAAACTTTTCAGGGGTCTTCCCATCTATAGCTTTGCTTCGGCTAAAACAGGGTCTCCAAAGGGTTATGGTGATATGCACCATCTATTCTACTAGGGACAAGTGGGTTTCGTCAAGGGGGTTGTACTTTACAAAAGTGTAATAGTTTGGAGGAGCCAAACCACTACCATATATACATCAACATATAGTAAACAATGCACTTTTAGTAAACAGTAGATAAAACATGCATCCGTAAAACAGTAGGACAAGGATTATGAGCAGGAAGGTGGCTTTCCTGATGATCAACAATATGGCAATATGTTCCTGGACTTCTTCTTTAGATAACCAAGAATACCAATTCCAATAATAATAAGATCTCTTCTTCTCGGTGTCAATACAAGCGCAACTATCGTCGTCATCAAGTATACATGCAAACAAGCAACACCACAATCAAAACAAGGCATACAAGTGGACATACGCGCAGCAAGAAAGTGGAAAATACATGTATAACATTCAGTAGGTTTTGAGTGGTTGAGATTAGAGCCATTGCAAAAACCCTATTTGTAGTGGTGGCATTTCCTTTATTCGGTAAATGGCCAAAACCATTAGTGAAGGGGTTTGGGACCAAGGCCTGGGTAAGTATGGTATCAAAGTGCAACCAGAATACCATCTGGTAGGTCTTGACAAAACAAGACCAACAAAAGTGGTTTCATGATTTAATCACTTTTCTTTAATTTCTTATGAATTTTTTAGTGATAAAAGCTCTAGTTTTAGGAAATAATTCACCAGAAAGGTTCTAGATCTCCAAAAATTATTTACTTGGGTGGTTAAGTAGGGCTTGATGTACTTGTTCACTGAGATTTGGAATCATGTCAAAATAATGACCAGGGTGCCCTCTAGAAATTCCCAAAGGCAGTTCTAGAGCTGTTGTGTCTTTTTCACCAAATTAAATCTACAGAAGCTTTTGAGTTTATTCCAAGGGCACATTTTAGGTATTTATAATATCTTTCTGAATAAATTGGAATCAACCTTTTTGGAGTTGCAGAGCTACTGTGATGATTTATCTAGGTAAAACACTACACAGAAATGTTTAATTTATTAACATTGAACCAGAGCTCAATAAAATTTAAGCTGCTGGGGTTTGATAGATGTTGATATGGAGTTTTACTGGGAGTTATAATTGGGCCAATACCTCTGTTGGTTTGACCTAGAGAAATTACCTAAGCAGAAACTAATAGTTTTTGTTATTTTTACTAAAGACAAACTACTGTTCACCTTGGCATGAGGCCTATGCTAATTTATTGGTATAGAAATTACCTTCCAGGAGAACTTTGATTCATCCCAAATGGGTATGTACAACTCCCTGAGGAATTTATTTAGTGCAAAAGGAAACTTTTAGTGGATTAATTGCCAATAAATAATGAAAATTATTTTTGTCAAAAGACCACGCTGGGGCGAGGCAGCGCGCGGGGCGGGATTTAAATCCCTGGCAATAGGGCCTGCGTGTCAGTGGGCGCCGACGGCCGAAGCGGTACACGGAGCCGTTGGCCGTCCGATCTAGTCGGGATCGATGGCCCCGCAGTGTCTCCTACCTCGCATTGGCGACAGAGGGACGGAACCCTAGGGATAGCGGGGTTTGACCGGGGCACTCACCTGAGAGCTCGTCGGCGTCGGGGAGGCGGAGGGGGCGACGCGGAGCTTGACGATGGTCCCGACGAGGGACGGCAAGGCGTGGTTTAACGTCGAGATCTGGCTCGCGCGGGGACACCCGAGAGCGACCTCGTCGGAGCTCGACAGCGGCGACGGTAGGGGCAGTCCCTAGCCAAAAGAAGAGTAGGATTAGATAGAGGAGGATATGGGGGTTTGGTAGGCTAACATGCAGAGGAGGGGGCACGGGAGAGGGAGGCTAGCTCGAGGAGAGGGAGGAGGCCGAGAGCTTGCTCTCTGCCTCTCACGGGCAAGGCAGCGAAGGGGAGAGGCTAGGGAGCGAGGGGATAAGGGAGGGGAGCAAATGAGGGGCAGGAGAGGCACGGCATGGCCTCTGGCATTTTATACCAAGAGGGAGAGATCCATGGGGGAATGTCCATTTTGTACATGGGGAGGTGTAGTGCTGGCGTCTGATTGGCCTAGAGGGGCGGTGGAGAGGGGTGAGATAGGGATCTAGTCTTGCTGGAGCTCTGAGAGGGAGGGAGGGAGTGGCAGCTGCTGCAATAATTGTCCCCACTTGCTTGTGTTTCTCTCTCTTTCTCACTTCCAAACATAAGAGGGCAAGGGGGAGGTGCTTCTATAGTTGTCGTATTACAGTGATGGTCTACCAGAGGAGAGAGTGATGTTGTGGAGGCGTGTTGGGGAAGATTAGGAGAGGTTTGATGGAGGTTTTTGGTGCTAAAAGGATAAATGTTAAAATCTGCTCTAAGGGATGTTCAAGGTTTAATTCTTGATTTTTGATCTTGAACAAATGAGATAAGGTTGCTGGTAGATGGGTAAGGTTAGGATGCCTCTCTAGGATTTATTTGGGATTTTTCAGAAGATTAGAAGTCCACTTAAATCCATTTATTCAAGAACTACATAAGTAGTTTCTAGAAGCTCATTTGATATCTTTACATTGGACAAGGTTGGATTTTGATGTGAGATGGTCATAAATATGAATACACACTTAGGGAAATTTCCCCAAGATTTATTGTGTCTTAAAAGTATTTAAAACAATTACTATTATGTTTTTGCCCTTTAAGAAAATAGGCAAAAAGAAATAATAAAGTTATTCAAAAATATTTATTTTTGAGATGGAAAGGTAGGTTATTATATATGGATCTAAATTGAGCCAAAATTTGGGGAATTGCTTTGGTAAAAACCAAACTTGCCTTTACGAAAGGAGCTTTGGAGATTTTGACTATTAAAGATATTAATTAGATTTGGAGCCATAATAATTATGGATAATATTTGATAAATCTTGATGACCAAGGTAGATGATGTAGACAAGGTGTAGCAAGCATTTTCAACCTTGGGATTGAATAATCCAAGTTAATTTTGGTGGAATACCCTATATTAAGGATCTAGGGTGATGTTAATTTCATACCATCAAAACATGGTTGTATCTTGGAGCTCAGAGCTCATGTTGATGCAAGGGATAGATGGATAGTTAGACTAAGTCATATAGATGATCATGGGAGAAGGAGTTTGGATTGGTTACATTTGAGGTGGTCTGGAAGTGATGGCAAACTTTGTTGGAAAAAAGGCGGCCATACTAGATGAGTCATGATGCCTTATAAACCATGTGGGTTTAAGAAGCACAAGGATCCACTTGGAACAAGTGAAGTAGATATTGATATACCTATATGAGTAGAACACAACCATGCAAAGAGTTGGTCCATAGAATGTTGGATGGTGGTGTGAGCTTCTATCAAAGTAGGCATGCTGACTAGATTTGCAGGGATAGTTATTTTCTTGCCTGCAAAACCATCAAGAACAGGTGGGTTGTAGGATGATCTAATCAGGGTAAAGCGTGGTCCTTGGTAGTCCTTATGATGGTTAACAATATTTTTCAAATGCATTTCCAAAAATGCACATGGTTTGAGAAAGGGAGGCATTCAAAAAGGTGATGTTTTTGATGGGTTGCAAGGTACCCAAGCATCATCAAGTGGATGATGTTGAAGTGTGGGATTAGTATGAGAGATCCATATTTGATATTGGTCTTTATTGACTTGGAAGCTTCTAGATTAGATCACTTCAGAATTGATCTGGTTAAGGGTTTTTGATGATCACCTAGTGGCTAGAGATCAGATCCATCTTGTATTCGTGCTTAGGGTGTGATGATTTGGAAACATCTTGATCCTAGTGATGAGCTCCTAGAGTGGCTCATACTATCTCCTAAGCAGACAATTCAAGCAGCAGATCAAGGCAACTCATCTTACAAACAATTCAACTACTACTAGGGTTACCATCAAGCTTAGCTTGAGGTAAGGATGAGTATTTTGAATAGGTTGGAGTTGAACAAGGTAAGGTCCTTGGTATTCCTACCACGAGTAGAATTCAAAAAAAATTATACTAGGTTGTGAGAATCCTAGAGGTAGGGGTAGTTGGAGGTTCTGTCTTGAAAACATAAGGAGATTATATTATATTTCTCTCCATAGTTTTGTCAATAGAAGCTACTAAAATAGTTTTGGTTACATAAGCATCTTGGCTCATGTTTAGGAATGCCAGAACATTTGAGAATATGTAAAATGAGCCTGGATAGTTTTGTTAAATAGCTTTTGTCAACTGATGGTGAGGTAAGGAGCATCATATGGTATACACTCACATGCACAAGCACAAACAAACAACAAGCAAAGACTGCACCAATGAACAAAAAAAAGTTTTTGTTCCCCCTGATTTTTGCATTCTGGACAACTAATCAGGGTTGCTGAAATTGGGATGTTACAACATGGGCCTGTGCCGGTATTGGGCCGACATGGAGTGAGCGGGCAACATTGACTGGCGCACGCGGGCGGTAGTTAGCGCGCACGATTATTGGGTTGTGGGCTGCTGGTTCTGCTGCCCTTTTCCTTCTTTTTCTATTTATGTTTTCACAATTCAATTTCAAATATGAATTCTTCAAGGATTTGAATATCCAGAAAATTTGTGGCATATTTCGAATGGTTTAGAGATTCATTCTATTAAATCCTCTTCTAGTTTTTCCTTTACATTTTCAAAATTTATGAGTATATGAAAGGTTCTTTTAAAGAAAAGTTATTAAATAGGAATTAGGGTTTTAGAGATTTATTCCTTATAATGATTTCATAAAAATGATTATGTTTTCTCTTGATAATTGTAATGGTAAAGATTTAAAATGGTGAATGATATATATAGGACTCTATTCATACTTAGTGTCATAAAGGAATTCATATACATGTACATTATAATGTATTGAACCTTGTGGTTCATAATATAGTGATTTAAATCTTATGGTTCTCAAGGTTTGGTGATTTCTTCTACTCAAAACTACTTGGTGTTTAGTATTTAGAATTACCATAGCACAATTGTATTCTGGGTTTGTGGTAGATAATACATTGATATCATCTTTGGAATATTAATTATTCATCCTTGAGTTGTTGTATGGAATACTATGTAATGATTTCTAGAAGATCTAGTACTCCTTATTAAGTAGTGTGTTGTGACTTAGTTTTATTACATTTGAGCTACCCTTAGATCAAATTATATTACCCAAAGATAAGGTTTTAGCAAAGGTCACACTAAAACTTATTGCAATCAAATTGATGATCTACTTAAGTTCCACCAAGTTAAGAGAAGCTTCAATCACTTTGACAAGTTTTATTTAAAAGCGCGAAAATTATCCAGATTTTCTATGCATGAATGCAATGCACACACCTCATCTCAACTTATTTCTAAGCTCTAATGCTGGGATGTTACAGACTGTCCTCCTTAAAATAAACTTTGTCCCCGAAGTTCGTACTCTCTTACATTTCGGAATGAGGAGTTAACTTGTATTGATCACGACCTTTCCTAAGTCCATTATGATCACAAATGGGGATAATTGTAGTATCCCGTATCTAGATCTTTTTCCTTGAATTCTCTTCATACTTGGCAACTTCCAACTGTCGTTTCCAATATGTAGCATTACTCCTTCTACTACAATCCCTTGGGTTATGTCTTCACAGTTCTACTTAGGATTGGTTTTGGACACATTTAATCCATTTAGTCATGTTTTCCTATTACACTACACTGGTCTATTCTGAAACACTTTCTTCCTCTTAAGACAAACTTAAGAGTTGTTTAATCTATTATATCTCCTTTGATCTTTCATCTGAACATACTCTTGAGAGTACTCTTTATACATATGACCTTTTATAACCTTATGAGAATAAGGCTTAACCTCATCATAACCTAGTAAATGTTCTCCAACCATAAGTTGGCAAGTCAGAAAGTTAGACAACAACACTTCAGTGTTTATTGTTTACTCTCCCCTTGGGGTTTCCTAATGGTCTCTAAACTGCATGTATAATATCCATTACCTCAATAGTAAGGATATTGGTCTCTGTCCAACTTATACTCTGCTTCTATAAGGTTTCATGAAAGAATCTACAATATACCCACCCAATTGTGGATCTACGTAATCAATCTCCCAATATTACTTGTCTTACTTTTATCTTCTTAGACATTATTTCTCACTGATAAACCCAATTTCTCGAAACGTCTCGGAAAACAATTGCCTTAATTTTATACCTTTTATGGCTTTCCTAACTTAGGCCAATTTGTATGCTCTTTAAGTTATACAAAGATGTCCTAATTAGCTAAACTGATAGGGTACCAGCTACGGATACTAGTTACGGATCCTCCTAGGTGTATGGATTACCCTATGGCTTTTCTAATTCTTACTGGCATTCTCTCTGAGTTGCCAGAGCTTGCATACCACTTTTCTTCCAAGACTTCTTCTTTGCTCCCTTTCATGTTCCTACCATGAACTTGGTACTAATTCTACTACTTTGTTAGCTTTCGAGCAACAACACCTACTTTGGGGTGAACTTAATTCATTCCTTCATGTTGCTCCACACCCTTTTTTGCACTAATATTCATTCTTATTTCCAGCTCATAGTGAGTTGGGATTGATCCATCCTTCAAAATAGTTTGGATACTCCTATACTTAGCTTCCTTCTTCGTGCTAGTCTTCCTCTTGATCTTCGGAACTCATCACTCCCTTACACGAATTCCCTTATCTATCTAGGTCTATAACATCAAGTAATAACTTGGTGATGCAACATGCATTTGCACATCAAGTCAAACTTCATGCACAAATCTAGTAAATCAAGAAGATATAAGAAAAAACCAAGAAATCCAAATGTGGTACATATAAATCACATCATTCTAAGCCCGGAACATAGTAGTTGAGTAAAACATCTCGAAAATGCAGGCTTAGCTGTGTAGTATATGACACCTCCTAGTATAGGTTTACATTGTGATACTTAGCACTTAGGTGTTAAACTAATCTTTATCTCAAAATTTACCCAAATTTCTCAATTGTAATTGGCTAATTTGGAGCAAGGTGGTCTCACTTTGGTTCTGACTAACCTGTTACCTTTCTTTCAGGACTACTAAAGACTATCAATTTTTCATTCTATCATAAACTATCCTCACATGATCTCTCAAAACTACTAACAAAATTGAATTTACTACCTTAATCAAAAAAAATCATATTGTTATAACACCTATGACTTCTCTCATAGACCTACACTATTCTTTACTTACTGTTGTTACAAGATTATTTACTTTGTACTAGTCCTAATTACAACTTACCATGGTCTCAGAGCTATTCTCACCATGATAACTCTTCTTTTTATCTTACTATTCTTGATTTTAAACCAAATTCTACTTCATCACGTAGAATTCTCAATTGAATGCGACATGATTTACTTCCAATTGTATCTATACATGTTCTAATGATCTTCCCTATGTGGTATAGTGGTATGAGCTAGTGATAAGGTTCTTCAAATTTATAGGGATTCTAAAGAAGTTGCACCTATTGCCAAGTATGGCCTGCAGTCGTCTAGGAACCCCTTCCAGCATGCCTTCAGGCAGACAAAACATCTCCTGAAGCATTTCGTATCTGCATTCTTATACCTGACCCCCTTGAGACCTTTTCTCTTCCTTTCACGACCTCGTAATCGATGTCAACAACACTACTAGGTGAAGTTTTATCTACCTCAGCTATGAAACTATACAGCATGTGAAAACTATCATTCCACTTGCCTTGAATGAAGTCTAGAGCCATCTCCTTCCCATGAAAGACTATGTGGTAAGGAATCGGAACGGTAATCTTTTTGCTAATCTTTGTTTTGAGTTTAGCAGGTCCAATGTTATGATCCTGCCTCACCTAGTCAAGTACAGTAGCAGCAATCCACTTGGTTGTCGCTGGTCTAATTTTATCACCTAAAGAAGTATTAGGATAGTTGTGTTCCTTCATTTTTACCTTGATCTGCATTTGATAAGAATCCAAATAAATCAGAGCTAATTATCAGCAGAATAAATATCAGAAAGACGTAAACTAAATGTAGCTTTGCAAACTTAAATGGGTTTCCACCCCTCATTGGAGATGCATGCAATCTCCATTTACACACATTAGTTTCCCTACAATGCACCCTAAATCTATTTTGGTTGCTCTTTTCAATGATAAATTCAAACCCAACTCTAATTGCATAGGTAGCAAGTACATATCTGCAGTCCTCCATAGTATCAAAGATATTCCCCTCATCAATTGTAGGATTGTCCTTGTCAAAGTGTATCACTGGCCTGTCCTCGTCTTCATCATCGTATCTTCATCCCATTTCCACATCTTCACATTCCTCTTCCTCATCAGTCCCATAGTCAGGCTCAAAGTTCGAATCAACCAAATATTTCATACTCTCCATCCTATCAGGGACAACAGCCACATCTGGATATGCTTTCTCATCATCATCAACATCTTCGAGCACAAAATCATCCATATCGCCACCCATTTCACTGTCTTCATGCTTGCTTGACAATTCATCATGCTGAAGGACAAGCTCTGCAGACGTCCTGCGGTTACCAACACATATCCTTGCCATCACCATGTGACTAGAAACACTAACTGGGGAATGCAGAGAAGGAATTACAGTTCTTACCCTTCAATGAGGACGTACGACACCTTCACCAGGCTCTAGACCTCCAAATCTTTGCACCCCAACTCCTCTTCCCATGTCTTGTTCTCCTCTATGCTCTCTAGACTAAAAGGAGATTTCATGCTCTCTAGCCACGCAGGACCCATCACCGTGTTATTCGGCCCCGCAGGATCCATCTCCGAGCGAGATCTGGATCAACAGAGTCATTGGGCGCCTCACCCAATGCTCGACTCTCGATTTTCATTTCCAGTCGTGCCTGGGCGGTGGACGGCGGCAAGGAGACAGGGCAGGGCAGGGAAAGAAGGGGATGGCAGGGAGGGGAGGGCGGGAGGACGATGGCCCAAGGGGAGAAAGAGAGTGGTGCACGACTAAACAGAGTGGCGGCGGGAGGAACAGAGGAGCAGAGCGGAGCTGGGAGCAACAAAACATGGAATATTGCATAATAATGTGTTGGGGGAGGGGGACACTAGTCTTCGAACCTAGGATACACGCCGTCAACGGTGGAGGATGCTAGCCCGCCAGTCAGAAGATATGCCACGTTGTCATCCCCTATTTTTGATGCCCTTCAGCAAAAAGAAAACATTCCATGTCATCATCCCTTGTTTCTGTTGGTGTTGCTACAATTCGACGGTACATAGTGACATAGAAATAATATCATATAAACATAAGGGCACAGTCGTCAATATGTTTAAAATGGAACCCGGTTTATTTTTTCTCCTACCTGTCCTGGTACATCGCCAGTATCAGGTGGATAGCCACGACCGATCTTTTGAATACGTTCGCACTCTTATGCTGAAAAGGGAAATAAAGATCGAGTGGTTAATGCAACGAGTGTCGAATTATTACCCTCTCAAGAAATAGGAGATGATTATTTTCACGTGTGTCTGGAGTCCACACCTACTGTTACTCTGTCACTCCCCTTCTCCGTCTAACCCTAGTTCCCCTTGCGTAGCTCCGTCCCAATACACCACATAGGGTAATATGGCCCGGCCTAAGCAGCCGCCGCCGCCGCAGACGCCGCCGAAACTGGGGTATTTGGCCCCTCTAAGCCAGCCCATGAAGCTCTACTTCAAGGCCGGTCTCCCATTGCCATGCCAGGCGGATGATTTTGCTGAGTGTGCAGCATCGGATGCGACGTCAGCGGTGTCGGTGGTGGCGTCGGTCTCGACTGCGGAGAATAGGGCCAAGCTAGATCTATGGAGAATATGCACGGCGGCATTATGGCGTGCTCTATGAAAGGGGAACAAGGTACGTGTCAAATCATTTATGGGAGCATGCCGCCGAGGGTACAAACCCTCGAATAGTGCAGCGCCAATGTCTAGGGACTCTCACATCCAGTTTCAGCACGGTCGACCTTACCGCAGTGGGGGAGGCTAGGAACACACGTCTGCGGCAAGAGGCTCCATCCATCACACCGTCAATTGCCAGACCGTGATAGCGACCAAGCATCTATACTCAGCATGTTGGATTGTTCGACAGTTGGAGCCGACGGTGGGCACAAGCTCAGTGCCGGAATTCAGGTTCCAATTCACACGGACCAACGATCCCTACCTTCAGATGCTGAATTTCAGGTTCGAAGATATCGTTGCAGCGGCGCAGATGCGATACGTCCATTTTGCATCACTATTCTATATCATAATTTACTTTTATTCATTGATATATTTCATATTAAGTGATGATACTTATGTAATTTCATCTGTTTTTGCATGGTTGATGACTTTTGGAGCATGGACCGCTGCAGTCAGGATTCTGATAGAAAAGGGGCTGTTTGGAGGCGAAATTCGCGAAGATCAGAAAATCCGGGAAAATACATGGAAAATCCTATTTTTCTAGAAGACGAAGACTGCCAGAAGGAGGAGTGGAGATGGGCCACAGGGGGCCCACACCACCCCCTAGGGCGGGCCACCCCAGGTTGCGCCACTAGGTGGTGTGGCCGCCCTGTCCCACTCCACCCTCTCCCCTCCGGCCTATATTATCCTCCTGAAACCCTAAGACTCGGGGAGCGACCACAGAAAGATTCCGCCGCCTCTGCGGGGCAGAAAACACCGAGAGAGAAAGATCTCTTCGGCAGCCAGAATTCTGCCAGGGGAATTCCTTCCCGAAGAGGGGAGATCGTCGCCATCAACACCACCATCAAGCTGGACTTCATCGGGATCATCATCATCATCATCATCACCATCATCTCCATCAGCACCATCATCACCACCATCATCTCGCTATAACAATTGGGTTGAATCTTGCATAGTTCTTAGGGGAAACTTTTCCGGTGTTGATTACTCTTTGTAGTTGATGCTATTGAGTGAACCATTGAATTATTGTTTATGTTCATATTGTTATACATCATTATTCCATATCTGATCATGATCCATATGATGTCTTGTGAGTACTTCGTTTTGTTCTTGAGGACATGGGAGAATTCATGTTGTTAGTAGTGGAGTTGTGTTGAGAGAGATTCCATACTTTGTTAATTAAGTTGTGGTGTACTTCTTCCAGTGGTGTCATGTGAACGTCGACTACATGACACTTCACCTATATGGGCCTAGGGGAATGCATTGTGTATTTGGCTACTAATCGTAGGGGTTGCCGGAGTGACAAAAACCAGAACCCCCGTTAGGAAACTATTGCACAAGGGACGTAAGGGTCTTAGAATTTAAAGTTGTGGTTAGGTTTCTACCGTAATTACTTTCTTGTACTTACGTATGTTTGCAAGGGGTATAATCACAAGTATGTATTAGTCCTAGGAAAGTCGGTACATTAGCACAGGTTCACCCACACAACACTTAGCAAGCTAAAGAAGATTAATCAACTATGTGAAGTGAAAGCACTTGACAGAATTCCCATGTGTCCTCGAGAACGTTTGGTCATCTTAAGTAATACAACCGGCTTGTCCTTTGCTGCATAAAGGATTGGGCCACCCGCTGCATTTATTCTCATTGTCTTTTATTTACTCGTACTTTATTTACTTGCATTATCAAAACCCCATAAAAATCCGTTTGCTAAGTATTTGCAGAGAATTCCTGATCTATTCCACTAGCCAGCACCTTCTGCTCCTCGTTGGGTTCGACACTCTTACTTATCGAAAATACTGCGATACACCCCCTATACTTGTGGGTCATCAAGACTATTTTCTGGCGCCGTTGCCGGGGAGTGAAGCGCTATTGGACAGTGGAACTGGTAAAGCAAACTTCTACTGTGAGTATTGTTTACTTCTGTTAGTTGCTTTATTTTGAATATGGATAATTCGTTGAGTATCTTATTTCGTAATGCTACTACCACTGCTAAGGTAGTAGATGAAACACCACCTGCTGAGAATGATACTTTTAAAATACATACAAGAATTATTGATCGTGTTATGGATAACTACTATGTTGGGTATAGAACTATCCATCCCGGTGTCATTTGGTCTTTATACACGAATTATGCGGGTTGTTCAAGTGTGCAGGTATTACAACAGATTAAGTCAAGAAGAAGTTATTCTCATTATCACTGAAAGGAAGAGCTGAGGAATGGTATAAGCTACTGAAGAATGGTCAATCTCTAGAATGGGAGGAAATAGTGCCTCTCTTTTATTCAAAGTTTTATCCTCCTAGTGAGATTTATAAAGATCGGAATCAAATATACAACTTTTGGCCTCTTGATGGAGAAAGTACAGCTCAAGCTTGGGGTAGACTGAAGTTACTAATGCTCAAACGTCCCATTCATGAGCTCCCCAACAATATTATTATCAATAACTTTTATGCAAGGCTTTCTCTTCATGATAAGGATTTATTGGATGCTTCTTGTGCTGGATCATTCACTCCCATGGAAGAAGAAGCTAAATGGGATATTTTGGACCGTATTCAAGATAATGCTGAAGCATGGGAGAATGAAAAAGGAAGAAAGTCAGGTATAAATTATGATTATGAATGCATTGAATCTTTTATGGGAACTGAAGACTTTCAAAATATTAAAAATGCTTATGGTCTAGACTCTCAAGCTATTGCAACTTATTTTAAGGCTTTTGCTTCCTATATTGAAGTCCCTAAAAAGAAGTGGAATAAGTACCATGCACCTTATAAAGATGTTGCTAAGAGTGTTCCTGCAAGAAATACTGAAGTTTATACTACTAATCATGTCTTACCTGAACCTTACATTGAGAAAATGCCTTTTCCAGTTAAGATAAAGGAACATTCTATGATAGCTAGTATGGTTAATGAAAGTACAAATAAAGCTATTGAACCTGATAAACAAATGGATGATGAGCCTATAATAGCAAATGTGAAAGACTTTGTCACTAAATATGTAGAAGAGGGACACACTATCCTTTGTAAGTATACCTCTAATATTGTTTCACAAAGTAGTGTTATGAGAGCTAGTATTCCTGTGTTTTCTTTTAGAATAAGTGATCATTGCTATGATGGTTCTTGTGATAGTTATATTGTTAAGTTTATTCATGATACTGAAAGTTATTATGAGAGAGGAAAAGGTGTTCTTATGCATCTCAATAATATCAAGTTTCCTCGTTTTATGCTTAAAGTCTTTATGTTGCGCTTGTTTTGCCTTCTTATGCTTGCGGTTTATGGTTTCAAAAATTTATTTGCTTACAATGTTCCCTTGCATAGGAAGTGGGTTAGACTTAAACATGTGTATTTTTGCTTCTTAATGCTCCCCTTTACTTCAATTCATATTCTTATGTGAGCATCATCAAAATTATTATATGCCCATCTTAATGGCTATAAAGAAAGAGCTTTTTGGGAGACAACCCAATTTATTTGTGTTTTTGGTTTGTTTTTGTTTTTATTTGAGTCTTGGAAGTTATTACTACGGTAATAACCTCTCCTTATCATTTTTGTTTGGTTTTTGTTTCAAGATCAATCTCTAATGAGAGAGAAGTAATATTTGGGGAAGTTGTTGTCCCGAAACAGATTTTTGTGCTTCACCGTAAAAATTCGTGAGAGATTTCTGTATGACGGTTTGAGCTGTAATGTTTTGTGCTTCTGACCCAGGTTGTTATTTAACTTCCATTAGTTTTGCACTTTTTGATTTGAGCAACAGAAGATTTTCGAAAAAATTGATCTTTACCTACTGGTCTGTTTTAACAGATTTTGCCATTCTTGCATTTGCTTCTTAAAACGATTTCCTTTTTGGATTCTTTTTGGGTTTTCGGAAGAAGTTGCTACAGTAGTTTATGTATTGATGGATTTCAGTTGAAATTGGACCTAAGAGGTTTTATCACTTCACTTATACTAATGTTGCTAATGAGAACTGTGTGAAGTTTTGTGTGAATGAAATTTCCAGGTTAGTGGAGAAAATGGTGTCATAAGAAAGAGAAAGGTTTCATGACTCAAGCAGTATGTGTATGAAGATGAAGATATTGATGCTATTCAAGTGGTGAATCTAGAATAATCTACTAAAATGCCAAATTCAGAGACCTGCAGAGTCTGTTTTCAAATAGGTAATAGTTCTGGGAAGAAAAGCTCCGCGAATGATCTGTCAATTTATATTTTTGCAGTTTTTATCCAACAAGGAAAGCTACGAAGCGAAAGAGGGACGGAAACGGAGCCAGGATGGCTCACACTACCCTGTGGCGTAGGCCCACCCCTGGCCGCGCCACCAGGTGGTGTGGCCACCTTGGACTCCGTCTCCGACCCATTTTCGTCTAGTACCTTCCTTTTGTTTCGATCTGTTTTGTTCAGATGTCATTCAGGGGTTCATCTTCAAAGAATTACGAGCTGTGATGCCGTCGCAAGCTTCATCGCAACCTTGAGAAGGAGACTCTCGTGGGACGGGTTAAACAAGAAAGGATCACAACTAGGTGCGAAGACATGGATCAGAACGTCGGAGAGGAAGTAAAGGACATGACAGCAGGCATGAAGGGGCTGATCCGTCCAGATCTCAATTCCTGCTTTACAGTAGTGGAATCTCTACGAGTAACTGATGAGTTCTGCGACAAGTACCGAGCCTTGAGGATGAAAGTGGATATGCTTCAAGAGGAGAATAACAGGCTTCGCAAGATAATGGAAGATTTCCTCGCGCCAACTAGGAGAATACCACCACCACCGAAGGAGTAATCCATCATCTAGTTTTGGCATCCCATTGGTTTGTTCCAAGCTTGGGGGAGTGTCGTGGTATCACATCACTATCTTCTATCTTTTTACTTTTTTCTAAGTAGAGTCATATCATGAATAGAGAAGTTATTGTGTAGGATGGTTTGCATTATGGAAGTGTCCCCTCTCTCATTAGATATGTATCCCTTGGTGTGATTTGCCATTATGGAATATTAATGAGAAGTTTTATCATTTACTCTTTTGCATATCTTATATTTGTTTTCAATTCATGGTTATATGATTGATCTTGTTGTTAGTATTGGTATCACTTTGGGATCATTGAGTTAATTTAGTTGGTTTTGGCGAACCTGGCTCGGTCAGTAGCAACACTATTTTTGAGAGTTGAATGGAAAAGATAAAAAGTACTCTAAAGAAATATAATTTCATCATCTTTCTTTCTTGATTTGCTCATGAGTTTAGTATTCTCTAGTTAAGACCTTTTGTGCTTCCAAGGAAGATTACATGTTTGTCTTTATCGCTTGTGTTTTTTTGTTTCCTTCAAACTCTTATACTTGCTACCCAGCCTTGCTAGCCAAAAACCTGCACTGAGAGGGAATTCTTCTCGTGCATCCACTCCTTAAACCAAAACCTATGCCATTTGTGTCCACCATACCTACTTATTAGCATTATTGCTAATCCAAGTAAATTCATGTTTTTATCTACCTTCCAAATTAAACTTGTTATGTGAAAATTAGTGATTAAAGCTCTCACGAACTTGATGGCACACTTTACTTTCTTGCATTTAATAAACTTGGACCATTGGGTCCTTCTTTGTTGCGTATATGCTTACGCTTTATGAGTTGAAGTTAGCAGAACCATGTATCATGGGGAACGCTTTCAACTCTGCATTGGTACTTTGTACCTAGTTGATATCATGTTCTTTTGCTTATGGATCCCAGCGGTGTGAAATAAAAGGGGAACTTGTAAGCTCATGGAGTTTGTATATCTGTTAGAGAAACGCCTGGGCTGCTAGCCTAAGCCATGCCCAATCATGGTGGAAACTTGCAGCATAACTATAATGAGCATTCTATGAAGCATCCTCAATAAAAACCTATGCAAATAGCAAATAAAAAGATCGTTGAGATGCTCATCGTTGAGATAGCTCCTGCGTCATATGCAAGGGGTACCCCGTTGGCGGTTCTCTATGATACACATGTATTTACAATGACAAGAGCTTACTCGTGACTGAAGTTGAGTAGCATGAGGTTCGGTCTTCATAAGTAAGGGGCATGGGACTTCAATTTATAACTTGTCAAGCATATCCTCTTAGTTGTGTCACTTTAACCTTAATCACCAAAAGATGCCTATGATAGGGGAAATGAGAGTTGAAAGCTAATAAGTATCATAATTTAGCTCTTTATGAAACTTGAAATCCTTGCTTCCCTTTGCGAAGGGCCCTTTCTTCTACTTTATAGTTGAGTCAGTCAACCTATTCCCTTCTATCTCAGCAAGTATTTTTAGTTGTTGTGTTTCATTCATTCATATGATGATTTATTCAATCATGTTTCTTATGTTCCTTGTTTTGCACATTTGCTCGTATCTAAGTGTTTACTACTTTGAAAGCTATCTTTTGAAAACCAGTTATTTGTGAACTGTTGCAAATTGTCAACTATTCTTCGACCAAGAGCTAAGTTTGCCATTACCAATTATGATTTACTTTATGTATCTTTATTGTGTTTCCGTTACCTATTGCAAGTTAAGTTATATAATGGTGAGTTGTCTGCTATTATGATCTATGTATTGATGAATGTGATGCTTCTTGTCTGTATTATCGACTCTTCACTCCATAAACGTGAGGTCATGTTTATTGAGCTCAGTTTCACTTGGGGGCAAGCGAAGTCTAAGGTTGGGGGGAGTTGCTACGTCCATTTTGCATCACTATTCTATATCATAATTTACTGTTACTCATTGATATATTTCATATTAAGTGATGATACTTATGTAATTTCATCTGTTTTTGCATGGTTGATGACTTTAGAGCATGGACCGCTGCAGTCAGGATTCTGATGGAAAAGGGATTGTTTGGAGGCGAAATTCACGAAGATCAAAAAATCCGGGAAAATACATGGAAAATCCTAATTTTCCAAAAGAAGAAGGCTGCCAGAAGGAGGAGTGGAGATGGGGCACAGGGGCCCCACACCACCCCCTGGTGCGGGCCACCCCAGGCCACGCCACCAGGTGGTGTGGCCGCCCTGGCCCACTCCAGCCTCTCCCCTCTGACCTATATTATCCTCCCGAAACCCTAAGACTCGGGGAGCGACCACAAAAAGATTCTGCTGCCTCTGCGGGGCGAAAAACACGAAGAGAGAAAGATCTCTCCGGCAGCCAGAATTCTGCCAGGGGAATTCCTTCCCAGAGAGGGGAGATTGTCGCCATCAACACCACCATCAAGCTAGACTTCATCGGGATCCTCATCATCATCATCACCACCATTATCTCCATCACCACCATCATCTCGCTGTAACAATTGGGTTGAATCTTGCATAATTCTTAGGGGAAACTTTCCCGGTGTTGATTACTCTTTGTAGTTGATGCTATTGAGTGAACCATAGAATTATTGTTTATGTTCAGATTGTTATACATCATTATTCCATCTCTGATCATGATCCATATGATGTCTTGCGAGTACTTCGTTTTGTTCTTGAGGACATGGGAGAAGTCATGTTGTTAGTAGTGGAGTTGTGTTGAGAGAGATTGAATAGTTTGTTAATTAAGTTGTGGTGTACTTCTTCTAGTGGTGTCATATGAACGTCGACTAAATGACACTTCACCTATATGGGCCTAGGGGAATGCATTGTGTATTTGGCTACTAATCGTAGGGGTTGCCGGAGTGACAGAAACCAGAACCCCCGTTAGGAAACCATTGCACAAGGGACGTAAGGTCTTAGAGCTTAAAGTTGTGGGTAGGTTTCTACATTAATTACTTTCTTGTACTTACGGATGTTTGCAAGGGGTATAATCACAAGTATGTATTAGTCCTAGGAAGGTCGGTACATTAGCACAGGTTCACCCACACAACACTTAGCAAGCTAAAGAAGATTAATCAACTATGTGAAGCGAAAGCACTTGACAGAATTCCTATGTGTTCTCGAGAACGTTTGGTCATCTTAAGTAATACAATCGGCTTGTCCTTTGCTGCATAAAGGATTGGGCCACTCGCTGCATTTATTCTCATTGTCTTTTATTTACTCGTACTTTATTTACTTGCATTATCAAAAACCCCTAAAAATCCGTTTGCTAAGTATTTGTAGAGAATTCCTGATCCATACCACTAGCCAGCACCTTCTGCTCCTCATTGGGTTCGATACTCTTACTTATCGAAAATACTGCGATACACCTCCTATACTTGTGGGTCATCAAGATGGTCATGCTGAACCGGGACTGGTGCAAGCAAAGCTGTTGTGCATGACCGATACAAATCTCTTGAGGTTTGGCGGGAAGGAAAAATATCGGTTGGGGTTAAATGATCATTGAACTTATGTCCTCTCAAGGCAATTGCCAGCCACCTTTTCTGGTGGAGATCTGTGGTTTCTTTAGTGAAGAATAGTTAAGTTCAGACTGAAGAATGGCTTTTGTAGATGGAATGCTGACGCATTGAATCGTAAAATAGTAGGAGCTTAGCCCACTTTTGTGTAGATATCAGACCCTTTTGTATCGAAGTACTACTAATGTAAACAAATACTATCAACTATCTATTTCCTTCAATTACTACTCGTTGTTAAATCAAGTTAACTGTCAATTTGTATCCCAGACAAACAAAATTTAGACAACAGTTTATGTACTAATTTTGCATGGTTTATTCATGCACGTTCCATACAAAATAACTGACCATTTCGAACAAACCTCGGTAAATATTATAGTCAAGCAATTCAGACACAACAATTTGCATTTTCACTTGACCTTGATCAATCAAAATACACTGTCTCGTATGCCTGGCCGGTGTCATCGGATTGATGACAAGTACACCATGAGGGGGTCCTCGAGGCGTGCGGAAGAGAGGGGTGTGAGACGTACGGTGTTCCGGGACGGTGAGCACACAAGTTTACCCAGGATCGACTCTGCCGGCTTTGTACGGATCCTACTCCTGCTAGCAATCCAGTAATACGGCAGAACCGGAATATGGGTTACAAGGGTTCGCCTGTGCGAGTTGAGATTGTAGACTATTGTGTTACCCTAAAGGATCTCCCTAGGACGGCTTATATAGATATCCGGCCTAGGGTTTACAGGAGAGACCTATCCGGCTACGACTAATAGTCCATTACAGAGTACATCTTGAACTAGAAGTAACACTATGGGCCTATGTCTGTAAGTCTTCTGGGCCTTCCCGTAGCCGGACTGGACTCCGTCTTTTCTCCCTGACTGGGTCGCCCGTGAAGCAAAGCTCTAACACGAAGTGGGCCACCCTGTTAGTGAGGAACTATGAGGATACCCGGAAAGTATATCCCCAACAGCAGCCCCCGGAAGTCTCCAAGATCCAAAGTCGGATTCATCATCGTCTAGCTTGATCTTCGGCTTGCAGAATCTTGAAGGGTTCATGAAAATTCAAAACAAAAGATACGATCCGGGTCTCAAAAATAAGTCGGACCTATCAGTACGTTATTCGGATTTCTAGCTTGATATTCAAACAAAGCCGGAACTTGGTCTCTAACATCATCTGACACTAGTCATGGTCAAGTCACGCCACTGACAGACATCTCCTGTTAGCACGACCGTTGGTGGGTCCACCGTTCGCGGAACCGAGGTGTCGTTTCAATGCGTCCGTGGAGATCGAGCCGGTGTAATCATCGCGTGGGGGCTTCCTAGTTCTTTCCACAACGTGTGGCATGTGTACTATATCATTTGCACGAATCTTGGTGCGGTTCGGTGGTTATAAGGGGTGAGGATTCCCTCATCTCATCTTATTCACCTGTTCCCGTGCTGTTTCTCCTCCACTTCTCACACGCGCACAGAGCTCCCTAGCCTCCAGAAATTCCTAGCGCCGCCCAACCAAGGTCACCGGCGCACCAAGAAAATGGCTTCCACTTCATCTTCCGGCGTAGCAGCGATGGCGGCGACGGCAGCAGCGGCGGAAAAGAAGAGCAATCGCAGGGTCTGGATCCCATGCGTCCTCGACGACAAGAAGCTCCGCAGCGTCAAAGAAGAAGGGCTCCTCCGCACCGGCGATTGGCGGAGCGGCTTCGGCGAAGCCGTCCCCAACCCTCGCAACGGCGAGCGAGTGCACTTCGGCACCCACCTCGACAGAGGTTTCTCCTTTCCTCCCTCAGATTTCTTTTCTGAGCTGATTGATCATTATAGTGTTCAACTTCACCATCTCCCCCCAAACTCTATCTTAGAGATGAGCACCTATGCGGCTTTGTGTGAGGGGTATCTTGGCATTAGGTCGAGTCTCACTCTCTTCCGGTACTATTTTCATGTCCGGAGAAACTCTATCATTGTCGGTAATCCTTACATTACCGGTACAATTAGTCTTTCTATTAGGCGTGAGCGCGTCTATCCTCAGATTTTAGCTAGTGAGTCGGTCAAACAATGGTCGGCTACCTTTTTCTAACACAAGGATATTCCCGCTCCCGGCAAAGCTAGTGCTTTGCCGGCTTTCGTCGATGGAGCCGCCACGCCTCAACCATCTTGGGACGAGGCCCCTCCGGCCCTCACTGACGATCTGCTTCTCGCCAAGAGGCGGATTGAATATCTGATGAAGCACAAGGGCCTTAGAGGGTCCGACTTGGTCCAGTGCTGGGTGGCACGCCGGATCCAGCCTCTCTAGCACCACGGCGACCAATTGATGCATTCCATCACGGCGTCGAAAAATGACTCCCTTTGCATAAGCCCCAGGGCCTTAAATCCACAAGAATATATAAGCCAAATCAAATGGCTGATAAAGGAGCGGACTGAGAGAAATATTCCGAATTTATCTCTTGACATGCATACAGCGGAAGACCCTATAGTGCCGGTAAGCTTTAGCAGTAAATCATTTTTAAGTGTTTCACCTTTAAGTTATTTCACAATACTGAGATATTATCTTCTTTTCAGCTTGCCGACCTCCTCGAGTCGGAATTGGCTCCTATCGAGGGATATCCTCCTGAGTTTTCTCAGGAGGAGGAATTGGTCCCACTACCGGACGTTATGCCCCGGAAGCGCAAAGCTCCGACAGTGGCCATCGGCACAAAGGAAGTGCTAGTTGTGAAGAGGTAACTTTCTACACAACTTACGCCTTTGTACATTACTTCATGAATTCTTCCGAGATATAATGTTCTTCATTCAATTACCCCTGTGTAAGGGGAAGGGAACTACTTCAAGGGCAAGGGGAAGGGAACTACTTCAAGGGCAAGGGGAAGGGAACTACTTCAAAGCCCCTGTGTCAGACGAAGCTAACTATTGCTTCTCCTGCCGTGGCTCCTCCGACTCCTGCCCCTCAGCCTTCTGCAGCGCCGGTGATTACTCCCTCCCCGGTCGTTGCAGAAGATCCGGCTCCCTCAACAGGGCCAGCGATCCTTGAGTCGCAGACTGACGTCACCATGGGTGACTTAGGTTTTGATAAGGGTGAACCCTCTTCGGGTAATGATCCCTCGGCAGACACCTTCGCCGAAAATCTCCTGAACAATCCGGGACTAGCCAAATTTGGCTTGTCTCGGAAATCTGCGGAGGAAATCCAGCGGCTGGCCCGACAATGCCTCGAAAGCTGTAATCTCTCTGCCAAAGAAGAAGCACAAGAAGCGGAGAACATCAAGTACTCCGATCTTCTCGAACAAGTCCGCCTTCGCGACGAGGGTTTAAGAGATCGTGTGCTTACACCACCTCCGGTTATTCCACTCACCCTCGCCGAGAAGGTTACTACTAAAGTGAACATGTGCTTGAGGAAGCTCACGCATGAACATCATGTAAGTCGGAATTCCAACTCACGTTTTTCTTTATTGTAATTTATATCATATCCTCTAGCCCCCAAGCATGAAGTTGGATAGACAATCTGGGTTTATGCTTCCTTAGGATGCCAAAGAATGAACTAGTGTAGCCCCCAAGGCTCGTGCCGATATTATCTACAAATTAGCCTAAGTCTTTAGTAGACTTCTGACTCTGGGTATTCTGACTTACAGAAAGTTAATTCATATAACCAAGAATGGTTGAAGAATATCTGCAACAAGCGGAGAGAGATCATGGCTCTCCGACTTGAAAATGCTGAACTAAAAGTGTCCAAGGATGAGACCGGAGATAAACTTTCCGAGACTCAAACCTTGTCTTGATTTTTCATAGTCGAATATTTTTGTTGAACTGTTGTTCTTTTTGACTTACAACACTGGTAAAGCAGTCCTGTGGTATGATCGAAGAGGCCGAGAATCTGAAGACCCTGGTGGTGGAAACCAAGGATCTCCGCCAAGAGCTAGACCAGCTTAAGGCGGATCATGAGAACAGCATTGCTCAAGTTCTCGAATCCTCATCCATGGCCACCGTGGAGCGTGATCGCAAGATTGCACTCCACGAGAAGAAAATCTCGGATCTCAGCGACGAGCTATTAAGAGAGAAGGACCTTTCCGAGGCGCTCCAGGCTAAACTCCATAGCCTTCGTGAAGAGAAAACCAAAGTTGATGACTTCATCTTTGGTATGTTTCCATCTTTCTGACTTGTCTACATTCTTTGACTCTTTCGATGTCGGATTTATTTAACTGTTTTGCTTTATATGCATAGGTCCTCTGAACTTGACAGACTTCGCTTCTTCCAAGCCTCACACCCACCGGATTTCACAAGTCGGCGATCTTCTCCATGACTTCCGCCAATCCATCGAGGATATTGGCGAAGCCCTCAAGGTTCCGGATATGCATAGCATGTCCAACTTTCAGGTGCGAGACAAGGCAAAGGAGATGCCGCAGCTTGTCTAGGACTGGAACATGTCCTACGCGTGCTCCGCAGCGCAGAACGCTCTCACAATGGTCATGAGCCACCATGGAAGCATGGAAATATGGCATGTGACTAGAGGGTTCTCTACTATGGACGAAGACGGCCAGGAACAGGATATCAAAGCCATCAAGGACTCCTGTGCCGGATATGGGTGCCACGTAGCTGTTTTAACCAGCTACGACACTCCCTTCTTCAACCGCGTGGACATGCCGCCTCCACCTCCGGAAGAAGAAGCCGAAGTTTCCGACGATGAACAATCCATATCAGATTTGGACATCTCGGATCGTTATCAGGGTGCAGCTGATGTGTCCAGCGAGCCGGCAGCTCCTACCTCTCCTCCTGTATCATAAGTTATCAAGAAAAAAATAGATGTGTTACTCCGAAAACATTATGGGTCTGTAAATATTTAGTATGATACTTTTGATGGTGCTAAGTTTTTACCTATTCAGCACTTTTGGCTTAAATTTTGTGTGCCTGAAATGTTTGCATAAGCACTTGTGTTTTTTGTCTATACTTATCGTTTATCTGGCTTTCCGCCTCGTCCCTTTCGTGAGCCGGCCAACCTTTAGCAGGGAAACTTTGCCGAGCAACGGAGCTCAATTGCTAAACTAGTTTAAACTTGGAAACAAAGTCGGCTTCCAGTACCAACAATTCACTACTCAGAAAATACCCGCATTTGGCAATCAGACAAATAACCAAAGTATAGACTAGGAAATATAGATTTATACCCAAAGGTAGCAATTTTAGAATCAGAAATCTAAACCAGAATGAACATGAGCATAAAGTACTTTCAAGTATTCTGGGATTTTCAACTATGACATGGTCATTCAGAAATAAGATGGTAAAAACTTCTCAGAAAAAACTTGAGGCAACCAAAACTTTTATTTCTCACAGAGCATGTACACATATATGATTACAAAGAAGGATAAACTAAGAATAAAAGGGACGTAGCTGAGCAATATTCCATGGTCTATCTAACTCATTCGGATTTGTACTGCCTCCAGCTCTCTGTCTCTTCTTAATAGCATGTCTTTCTTTGACTGTCCTCATATCTGTTAGGTAGTATGAACCATTATGCAATACTCGACTAACTAAAAATGGCCCTTCCCATACTGGGGAAAGTTTGTGCTTTCTTTGTTGCACAAGCCAGAGAACCAAATCTCCCTTATTAAAATATCTATTTCTGACTCTCTGGCTATGATACTTGCGCAACTTCTGCTGATAGGCTGACGATCTCATTTCACCAACGACGCGAACTTCTTCGACTAAGTCGAGATCATTTTGTTGAGAAACCTCGACATCCTCTTCAATATATGCAGCCACTCTAGGAGAAGTGTGAATCAAATCACTAGGAAGAACTGCTTCTGCGCCATAGACTAAGAAGAAAGGTGTGTATCCGGTTGACATGTTCAGAGTTGTTTGTAAAATCCAGAAGGTAATTCCTCTGCCCAAGCCCCCGCAGCACGTCGTAGTGATGCTTCGAGTCTCAGTTTTAGGCCTTGTAGGATTAAACCATCTGCTCTTTCGACTTGTCAATTAGCCTGCGGATGTGCGACTGACGCAATGTTAAGCCGGATATTTTGTTCATTGCAGAATTCGGCAATTTCTCCCGTAGAAAAATTACTCCTGTTGTCTGTGATAATACTATGTGGATAACCATACCGGATTATAACATCCTCGACAAATCTTTTGGCTATTGCTCCATCACAACTAGTGACGGGTTTAGCCTCAATACATTTGGTGAATTTATCCACCATCACTAAGAGGTGAGTAAATCCACTTGGAGCCCGTTTGAACGGTCCTACCATATCAAGCCCCCAAACCGTGAAAGGCCATGTTATAGGTATTGTTCGCAGCTGATCAGCCGGAACGTGAGCTTGTTTGGCATACTTGTGGCAGCACTTGCACGTCTTGACCAGCCGTTCGGCATCTGCCTTGGCTGTAAGCCAGAAAAAATCTTGTCGGAAAGCTTTTGCCACTAAAGATTTGGCTGCAGCATGGTGACCACACTCGCCTTCGTGTATTTCTCTTAAGATTTCCACTCCTTCTTCTGGAGATACGCAGCGCTGAAATACCCCAGACACACTCCGCTTATAGAGCTCACCACTAACTACAGTATAGGCTTGTGCTCGTCGGATGATCTGTCGGCTTAGAACTTTGTCTTCGGGTAATTTGCCATCTACCAGATAATCAAGGCAGGGTTGAGTCCAGCTGGGAATTACAGCCAGAACTACTATTAGAGGTGAGTTGGATTTGGTCGGATATTCCTCGTCTGGGATGCAGCTATGCCTATTTAGCTTCGTCCTTTAGTTAAGTCAATAATGTGTCGGATCCTAATCTCTATATCAATATGGGTTTCGAAAATCTGATTTTGACTAAAGAATCTGCATTCTAATTCTGCCTATAATAATAGAAATAAGACTATTACGTGCATTAATTTTCTTACAGAAAAAACAAATTTCATTTAGAGAATAGACAGAGGTCCGTTGGCATTTCAGCCTTTCTTCTCCTTTCAGGGTATTGGCCGAAGTGACAATAGTCACATTGAACCCTCGAATATGCTCGAAGATCTCGAAATGATCTTCTAGTTCCGTATACATCTAAACAACCTTTTCTTAAATCTAAGCAACCCTTTCGTAAATCCAAACACACTTTTAATAAATCCAAGCAAACCTTTCGTAAATCCAAGCAAACTTTTCGTAAATTCAAACAACCTTTTCGTAAATCTAAACAACCTTTTCGTAGGCGTCCTCGGATTGGCCCGGGAGATTGAATTGATTATAGAAACATGAGTTTAATTAATAGATTTATTAGTGAACAAGGCAAAATATTATCTAGACGAATAAATAGATTAACCTTGAAACAACAACGATTAATTACTCTTGCTATAAAACAGGCTCGTATTTTATCTTTCTTACGGTTTCGTAACTATGAGAACGAAAAGCAATTTCAAGCCCAGTCAATTTCAATAATTACGAGTTCTAGACCTAGAAAAAATCGACATATTCCTCAATTAACGGAAAAGTACAATTCCAATCGAAACTTAAGAAACTACAACCAAAATTTAAGAAACAACAATCGGAACTTAAGTTCCGATTGTTGATGTTTTATTCGAAAGGTCCAGACCTATATATATTATAAAGAAAGTAATCCTGCCCGTTGATTCCTACCACTTAATCTTAATTTATTGTATCTTCCCGGAGTTCCCTCTCCGGGAATTCGGTTTTTATTATTCCAATATATTACTTTATTTATCCCCTTAATTTATGATCTTTATTTTATTGGAAATCGTGTAAAGATTATTTGGATTTGATACAGCTACTTGTGCAAGCATTTTACGATTAAGAATCAATTTCTTCTCCAAATTATTACAAATATCAATTAACGGAGCGTTTGGATTCTTGGAGTTATCGTGTCATTAGTCTAGCATCCCATTCACTCAGCGATCTTTTATCGCTTCATTCTTCCCGTTGTCGCTCAGGAGACTCGAATATATCTAAGAATCCGATGAACTGCTGCAAAGTGAACTGACCGGGGGGCAGCCATGAAAGGCTTACTTTCTTAGGAAAAGCCACCTGGGCAAGAGATCGTCAGATAAACCAAACTGCTGACCTACGGATCTACATAAGTGAAGTGAAGTAAGCTAGATCCTGACTACTAAATAGCTACATAGGTATGCTGAACAGAAAAGTGAAGGGATAACTCCCTTTATTGAGGGAACTTTGAGGTGCTCTAAAAAGCGCCATCCGGGACCTCTTTCCGTGCAGAGCCTATTCAAGATAATGCATCTACTTCCTCATTTTTTGCTCGAGGGATGTGTTGAACCTCAAACCCTTCGAACGATTTAGATAAATCATCCACGACAGCTTTATATGCTGCCATGTGTTTATTTGCATTGCAAATACCCGAGACTTGCTGAGCAACAAGATCCGAATCTCCATAACACATCAAACGTCGGATGCCGATATTCCATGCAACAATGCTTCATACTCGGCAATATTATTTGTCATTGTGAAGTGGATCTGCAACACGTATAAAAGTTTATCTCCTTGGTGTGATTTGAGCACCACGCCAGCCCCCGAGCCCCCACGAGCCTTAGACCCGTATAAATATAGGGTCCAATATTCCGACTCAGGGAGGGTCATATTCTCCTTCGTCTCTGTCCAATCAGCAACAAGGTCGGCAAGGATTTGGGATTTTATTGATGTCCGAGGTTTGTACTAAATATCGAAAGCTGAGAGCTCTATGCCCCATTTGGCGACGTGTCATGTGGCGTCACTATTGTTGATTATATCTCTCATGGGAGCTGTGCTCACCATGGTAATTGGATGTTCCTGAAAATAATGTCGTAGCTTACGAGATGCTAAGAACACACCATAAGCTAGCTTTTGATAGTGCGGATATCGCTATTTCGATTCTATTAAGACCTCGCTAAGAAAGTAAGTCGGACGCTGCACCAAGTGTTCCTGATTTTCCTCCGGTCTCTCCACTACCATGACAATACTAACGACTTTGTTTCTCGCAGCAAGATAGGGAAACATCGGTTCCTGTGGTTTCGGGGCTGCAAGGATTGGAGTATATGAGAGTACTGTTTTCAGGTCTTGTAGCGCAGCTTCAGCTTCATCAGTCCACACAAAATCCTTGGTCTTTTTTAGGAGTTTGTATAATGGTGCGGCTCTTTCACCGAGCCGGCTTACAAACCGACTGACTGCGGCGATGCAACCAGTTAGTCTTTGTACGTCCTTCAGGCGAGTTGGCCTGGAAATATTGAGTATAGCCTTGATTTTGTCTCGGTTCACCTCTATGCCTCTTTGAGACATGATGAAACCTAACAATTTTCTGGCTGGGATTCCAAAGAAGCATTTCTTCAGATTAAGCATTATGTTGTATTTTCGTAGATTGGCGAACGTTTCCTCCAAGTCGGAAATCAATGTTTCTTTCTTTTTGGACATCATCACAATATCATCCACATATGCAAGTACATTGCATCCGATTTGATTATGGAGGCAACGCTGCATTATGCGTTGGTACGTAGCTCCTGCGTTCTTCGGCCTAAAGGGCATCGTAACAAAACAGAAGGTTCCGAAGGGGGTAATGAATGAAGTTTTGAATTTGTCAGATTCCTTCATCCGGATTTGGTGATAACCAGAATATGCGTCGAGAAAACAGAGGAGTTCCGAGCCTGCCGTAGAATCGATAACTTGATCAATCCTAGGCAGCGCGAACGGATCTTTGGGATAAGCCTTGTTCAAGGTAGTATAATCAACACATATCCTTAAATCAGTGGTGTCCTTTTTAGGGACCATTACAGGATTGGCCGACCACTTAGTGTGGATGACCTCTTCTATGAATCAGGCTAACTCGAGTCGTGCTAGTTCCTTAGCTATTGCCTTACGCTTATCATTGTTGAAACATCGTAAGGACTATTTGACGAGTTTAGCATTCGGGTTTACATTTAAAGAGTGCTCGACAAGTTCCCTCGGTACTCCGGTCATGTCAGAGGGCTGCCATGCGAAGATATCTTGATTTGGTTGGAGGAACTTGACGATCGCGCCTTCATATGCGCTATCTAGGCCTATGCCTATCTGGGTCACCTTGGAGGGGTCATCATCCTTCAACAGTGTCTTCTTTGTCTCTTCTGATGCCTTGAACTCTAGATTCGGCTTTGTCACCTCCTTCTTTGTCGCGAGCATCTTGGATGGATCTATGCGCTTCTTGATCTCCTGGTACTCCTGGGCATGCAGCACGGCTTCAGCAAAGGCGGCATTTCCATCATCGCACTCTCGCGCTTTCTTCAGGTCTCCCCTGATGATGATCACGCCGTTGGGACCTAGAATTTTCATCATATTGTAAATGTAACATGGACGAGCCATAAAAGCCTAGTAAGCCGGACGTCCAAATATAGCATGGTACGCGCTCTTGAACGGGACCACTTCGAAGGAAAGTGCCTCCGTCCAATAGTTCTTTGGAGTTCCAAAGGTAACATCTGAAGTGATTTCTCCCTGGGAATTTTCTTCTCTTATTGGGACAACCCCGTGAAAGATCACAGAGCTGCGGTTCAGCTAGGTCTCCGAGATCTTCATCCGGCATAGCATTTTGACATACAGAATGTTAATGCTGCTGCCACCGTCCATGAGAGTCTTGGAGAAACAATAACCGTCAATAAGTGGATTGACGATTAAAGCATAATTTCCTCGCCTGTGTAACTTAGGCGGATGATCAGCGTGGTCAAAGGTGATTGCCACTTCCGACCAGTCCAAGAATTAAGGGACAGACAGAACTGTTGCATTGAGCTCATGTAGAACTGCTTTCTTGACCTTTGTTGGTTGAGATCTGAGGAAGGTGACGTACGTGTCTTTCTTGGTCGGAAATTTTTTCTTCCCTCCCAGCTTGGGATTTGAAGCATCAGCTTCCTCCATGTCGGAATCTTCCTTGGTCTCTTTTTCCTTTTCAGGATTCTTCTTTCCCTTCTTTCGCTTAGCCCTGTAGCCAGTGGTATCATCTCTCTTAATGTCGTCATTAAAACGACACTCGGCGTTTGCGTGGGACGAGCCCCCATTGGCGTCTAGGTGATGCACACATGGGTTATTAGCAATGTCGGCCAAAGAGTAGGTTTTACCAAGTTGCTGGTCTCCTCTACCTTGAGCTCTTGACATCCCACGACCGCGTGGCCACTTCCACGTCCTCCTCGTCCTCCAGACCCGAAAGTAGCAGTGACCACTGCTGTTTCCGTGTTGGGTTTTTCTTCTGAGGTATTCTTGCGCTTCTGAGCTTGTTGCTTTGGTTGTTTAGTCGACTGCAGCACAGCTAGGGCATTCAGTAATCCCTTTGCATCATTGTCAGCATATGCATACTTGCTCGTTATTTCTATCATCTCTCCCAAATCAGTGACTTCGTCACACTTCAAGCGATGATGTAGTAAACCAATTGGGAGTCCTGCAATAAAAGCTTCAATTGCAGTTTGGTCATTTACTCCTTCACAGGAGTTCCTGGTGTCGATCCATCGTCCGAGATAATCCCGGCAAGTTTCTCTGGCTTTCTGGGTGCAACATTGTAGATCTCCAACCGTACAGGGCCTCCGGTATGTGCCTTTGAAATTATGAAAGAACGCACTTTGCTGTCATACCAGCTGTGGATGGTGTTCTCCAAAAGTTCATTGAGCCATGATCGTGCCATCTTCCGCAACATGAGTGGGAGATACCGGGTTGCGACCAGGCTATTTCCGCCTTTGGCGATGCAGCAAGCTTGGAAGAAATCCTATAGCCAAGTATCTAGCCGAGCTATGCCATCGTAGGCTTGAATATGTCTTGAGATAGCAAATCCTTCCGGAAATTTCGTAGCTCTTATGTGTGGTCCGAAGCACTTTGGGCCCACGTATATGTCATCATTTTCATTGCGCTGCGCTTCTATATTGGAGTTAATCCTATGCCTTGCATCATTTGGGGACAAAGATCGTCGCCCTGAGTGACGGCTATGGCTGCGGTGCCTTGGAGCCAGACTTCGGCTTCAGCCACCACCTCCTCCACTACGACGCCCTCCTTGGCCTCCTTGGGAGCCATTGTGATGGCTACTTGGCGGAGAGGGTGGGGCAGCTGGATTATTTCCGGCTAATCGCCAGCCTCCGTTCGGAGCCTCATTATTCCGGTTCTAGGGAGAGTCTTCATTGCGACGAGCCCCCTGCCGGCTTGTCTCGGCATGGTTTCTGTCATTCCTTCATCTATCACTCCCACCATGGTGGGGCTCGGCCGGACGGTTTGTGGGTCTAGGAGGTGGCATCCTTTGACGGTCCTCCTCCCGACGTTTCTCTTTGTCCTCTCCCCTATGATCGTTTGACTCTCGTCAGGGAGGATTTCTCGGATACAGTTGAGCAATTGCTTCTTGCTCGGTAGCTAGAGCTACATTGCGCCAGTCACGTGCAGCTCTGTGATGTTGTCCTGATGATCCGGTTCTTGAGTAGTTGTCTTCCCATCGGTCAGAACAGTTATGCTGTTCCGGGACCCGTTGGGGCGTTATATCATTCCAGGCCAAGTCCGTACGACATTGGTCAGATTTGGAGACCAGTTTTCCGCTTCTGGATTTCGTGGCACTTTGCTGCTCCAGACCCTTGGTGAGTAGCTTGATGCCTAATCGAACCTGTTCTGGGCCTGGGTGATTCGACTGGTATCTCGAGCTGCGATAGTGTTCTGTACCGGTGTTGGATACACCAGATCTCCCTTGCTGTCGAGACGAGGCATCCCTGGGTCTCCTTCGAAGAGAACCTTGTGTACTTCCGGGAATTGATCATCACGTGTGTGACGTTTCCGGGTCTTCTGATGCTGCCGAGAGATGTACTTCTCCGTGGTTGCCATGCGTTTCTTCTCCTCCTCGATGTTTTTGGCTTCATCCAGGAGTACTTGATGACGCGCTTCTAGGGCCTAGGCCCTTTCATCTAGTTCTTCGGCAGTATGTTCTGCAGCTGTAGGGATAGGTGTGGTTAATGCAACATCGATGAGTTTACACGCACCTTCAGTGATCACGTGTCCATCCACCGATTCTTCTTTTGGCTCGTCTAGGATAAGTGCTCTATCCAATTCTTCTTCGTATTCCTTGGCAATCACTTCCTCTGCCGGAAGATCTTTTGTCAGGGTCTTGTTCTTCTTGTTCTTCTTCTTTGCCTTCTTGGCAGCGCCGGTAGAAAAGACAGCTTTGGGTCTGTTTCCCGGAGTCAGGCTCTGATCGGTACTTTCGGCCATTTGGTTCTCGGGATCATCTCCGAGTTCCATGTTGTCCTGCGCTTTGGGAGAGTTTTCTCCGGATCCATCATCCATGTCTTCTCCTTCTGCAGCAGGTGTGGAATTAAGCTCCTCTTCATATTCCGCAGGGAACTTTTGGAAATCTGCCGACATCATCGAGCCATCCAAGAATGCAGGTACGTCGGCGTTTGTTCTGATCGCCTCCAGCACAGAGTCGGTGTTGTCTCCAGCATCAGCGGAGCCGGATCCGGATCCAACGTATCCGACAAAGTGTGACATGTGGGTCCTGAGGTAGTTGGGGCTTTCCTCGTGGGCTTCCTCGAAGATCGTGGTGGTTTCGAGAACCTCATCCACGCTTGTGTCTTGCAGTATCATGCGCCTCAACGTATGCCTCAGGAACGGAAGATCAGTTTCAGCGTTAGGAGAGCTGGAACCGTGGTTGTCACTGTGCTCTTCCTAGATCTCGACCTCGGCCGACAGATCGATCTGGGATTTGAACTCCCCCGGGAGATTGACTCCAGATTCGACTTGAACCGCATGATTTGCTTCAGGCTTAGCTTTCTCCACTATCTCCTCAATTGGTGCGGGCTGGGTGGGATTAGGGTTTTCTGAGATCCGGAACTCTGCCGCCTCCACCGACAAAGGGGACCCAGAAATTTCTTCTGCCTCTATCATCACCGCTGGGGTGGGTGGGGCAGGTTTAGCGAAACCGATGTAAACATCTATCTCACCAAAATACATGATGGTGTAGGTGGTCACGACTTCCCTAGCCAGAATCCAAGTCTCGTCGACAATGATGAGAGGGATGTCGCTTCCGTAGAGGATGCGACCGACGACGATAGTCTCACCGATTCCGATTCTTGCAGATTCCGCTCGGAACGCAGATCCGAAGCTCACTTCCCCATGGTGGGCGCCAACTGTCGTCGGATTGATGACAGTACGCCATGAGGGGGTCCTCGAAGCGTGTGGAAGAGAGGGGTGTGAGGCGTACGGTGTTCTGGGATGGTGAGCACACAAGTTTACCCAGGTTCGACTCCGCCGACTTTGGACGGATCCTACTCCTGCTAGGAATCCAGTAATACGACAGAGCCGGAATATGGGTTACAAGGGTTCGCCTGTGCGAGTTGAGATTGTAGACTATTGTGTTTCCCTAAAGGATCTCCCTAGGATGGCTTATATAGATATCCGGTATCCGGCCTAGGGTTTATAGTAGAGACCTATCCAGCTACAACTAAGAGTCGGTTACAGAGTACATTTTGAACTACAAGTAACACTATGGGCCTATGTCGGCAAGTCTTTTGGGATTTCCCATAGCCAGAATGGACTCCGTCTTTTCTCCCTGACTAGGCCTCCCGTGAAGCAAAGCTCTAACCCGAAGTGGGCCACCCTGGTCCGTGAGGAACTGTGAGGATACCAGGAAAGTATATCCCCAACAGCCGGGTTGAACATGACCCGCCCAACAAACTGAGTCCTAGCGGCACAGTACCAATTACGGGGTTTGAACTAAGGATACAGTCCTATAAAACCCCATTTTTCCTTTGTCTTGTGCTATCTACAAAATGGTCCCGCTGTTCACCGTGTTACAAAACCAATATACGGTGATATACGGATCAGCATGTAATCTTCGTTTGAAACAAGAATCATTTATTGTCTTCTGGATCGCTCAGCACTTGGCAAAATAATCTAGCTACCTTGTACTTGAAGAGGAGATGAACTACATTTTCTTGGCAACCACAGAATTGACATTGCTCATTGCCAGTCATGTAGGGTAACGGGTAGGCTACACTAGCGAAAAACAAAAATTTCTCTACCGCATCAACCAGGAATACTGTTGTCATAGATCACGGGATTACCACTAGACGTGTAGTTGCGGAACTCAATGAAGCACATCGGGGTAGTGTAGATGTTCTACGTCTCCTCCTTGTCCTCGTGCCACTAGCAGCTCCCCTTTGAGTGGCTCGTCCAAGTGCTACAGTTGTAGCACCTCTGAGGTATCCACACGTCCAGAGTGGAAACATCACATGCCAGACTGCTAGGTCTACCCGTGCAACACAAGCATGAGAGGAGTGGTGGCTGGGTGGAATGCTCAACCCTATTCAGCTCGCCTCACTCTCTCTAATATAGGCATCCCTGGTGGACTTCTACATTAGCAACCCATTAGTAGCCTAAGCCTGGTCTAATTCGGATCCAATCCTCATTAGGCTTCCAACCCCTAAAGTGTGTGACCCTATAGTTTCATACACGTATAGACATGACACGAGTACACTTACTCCATCAATAGTTGGTAGAAGCCTCTAGGAAGATGTGCCAACTCCTAAACACATATAAAGATCATTCAGACGAACCATCACAAGGTTGAGTACATGTCTTTCCCTTTGCCCTATGATATTTTTTCTAGCTCCCAGTTGACCTCTCTTTCTTGATACTGTGATTCGGAATCCCTTTACTAGGTTAACTCTTAACCATATGTAGCACAGCTGTGCATTTCTGGATCCGATCACTCGAGGGGACCAGAGATATCTCTCTCAAGTAGAGAGGGGCAAATCCCATCTTGATTGACCAATGCCTTGTAGCATGTATTAGAACAAACCCAAAAGCTACCTTTATAACTACCTAGTAACGGAGTAGTGTTTGGTAGCCCCAAAGTGAAGGAAATATGCCCTTAGAGGCAATAATAAATTTGTTATTATCTGTTCCTTGTATATGATAGATGTTTATTTTGCATGCTATAATTGTATTGATAGGAAACGTCAATACATGTGTGCTTAATAAACAAATAAAAGGTTCCTAATTATGCCTCTCTTATAGACTAGCTCGTTGATTAACAAGATGATCAAAGTTTCCTGATCATGGACATTGGATGTTGTTAATAACGAGGTCGCGGCATTTGTGAAATGATGTGATGAACATTCATCCAAAGTATAGCATTACGATCAAAGTCATTATGTTTATATTGCTATAACATCATACAAAGTAATCTTTATCCTTAGACCATGAGATCATGTTAATTGCTAACATCAGAAGAGTAACTTGATAACATCAAAAGTCACACCGTAAAAGGGTGACTATAAAGGTGGGTTCAGATACTCCAAAGATGTTATGTTGAGGCTCATAGTTCAAGAGTGGAATTTGTCAATCCTGATGACGGATAGATATACTCTTGGGCCCTCTCGGTGATATCACATTGAGATAGCTTGCAAGCAAGTGATGTGATCACTAGAATGTTATATCACGGGAACAAGAAAAGAGTGCATGTCAGTAACGAGATCAAACTAGGTATTTGGATACCGATGATCGAATCTCATACATGTATTATATCATGAGACAAAGGGATTAAGTTACTAGCATTAAAGGTTCTCACGATCTCAGAAGTCATTGTTGAATGTATAGGAGTCAGTATGGATCTCTAGGTCCAGCTTTTGATTATTGATTTGGGAGGGGTTTCAATCATGTCTGCATTATTCGGGAACCATAGGGTGACACACTTAAGGGTTGCCAAACACCATTTTGGAGCACATATGTTTCATACGAAAGAATTGCAAAGCGCTGGAATTATTTCGATGGAAACCGGAATTGTTTCGGGTGAAATTGCAGAAACTGGTTTTGCATGTGATATTGAAATGTTGCAAGGGGTTTTATATGAATGTTTTTTAATTAAAGTAATTAACAAAATTCTGAATAAAATAAATAAAAGAGTTTTATTACGATAGAGTTGCATTAAATTTGGTGGAAATTTAATGCATGTGAGTGGAACTTTGGGTGGAGGCTAAATTGATGTGAGTGGAGCATCCACCACATGAATGAGGAAGAGGTGGGGGAACCCCCATGGGTGCCTGCCATGGGAGGGGAGGAGCCCCCCTCTCCTGCCTCACAAAGCACACCTCCTCATGAAGGATCTCTCTCCCCCTCTAGAATTATTCCCCCATGGTCTCAGATTAGCGAGATACATGTTCCCGGTGGCATTGCGTCTGGAAGGAGTTGTTGCTTGCGCTGATTCACTGGAGCGAGGAGGTGGAGGTTGTTTGGTGGCTTGAACGTGTGTGCGAGGACGGATGTGCTGCTAATTTGCGGCGCTAGGACTCCCACACGATCTTGAGATCGGCAAGCGTACGACTACATCATCCACGAGTTCCAACTAATGATAATGATTCACCCTTGTTGTCTTCGAGGGTAAGTTCTCTATGGATGTATATCCACTCGTTGCTTGTATCTAGTATATAGATCTTGGCGTATAGTTCCCATCGTAGGAAATTTTTTGTTTTCTGTGATGCGAACCCAATAGTGGTATCAGAGCCTGATCTATGCTTAGGTGCTCTGCACGGGTAGTACACATATGTTTATATGTGGGCGATGATGATCATGTTATTGCTTATTTCATGTATTTTAGATATTGATGGCATAGTGGGATGAAGCGGCCCGGACCAACCTTACATGTCATCGCACATGAGACTGGTTCCACGACTGACATGCAACTAGTTTTGCATAAGTGGCTGGTGGGTGTCTATCTCTCCTACTATAGTCAATATCTGATTTACAACGAGTTTCTAATAACTTGGTTATCCTAGTTTTGGTTCCATGTTTGTAGGTAAGACCAGTTCTATCTCCGAAAGCCCTAAGCCACATAAAACTTGCAATGGATAAATTAGAGGCGTCTAGTTTAGATCGTTGATGGGCTAGTGTCATGATATGGTAATGTTGTAAGTAGATATATGATAGATACTCTTACAACACACTTAACATGTAAGTTCCATAGACCTTGGACTTACACACAAAAGAATGATAGAGATCATACCATGATGCATATGATGGTGATCAAATGCATGGACCATATCATACCACTTTACACATTTGATGTTTGCATCTTATATTGCTAGTTTGGCGTTTTTAGTAGCACTATAAGATGATCCCTCATTTAAATATCAAGATAAAATGTGTTCTTCCTTAAGTATGCACCGTTCTATGGATCGTGTTTCGAGACATCACATGATGATCAGGTGTACTCGACTCTACGCTTTCATACAACGGGTTGTAAGACAGTTTTACACATCCGAATACTAAGGTTCTTACTTGGCGAGCCTAGCATGTACAGACATGACCTCGGAACACGGATCGAAAGGTTAAGCATGAGTGATATAGTTGATATGATGCCCATATAGATGCTCGCCTTTGAACCTACACCGACTCACGTGATGATCGGACTTGGTGTAGTGGATTTGGTTCATGTAATGACCAAAAAGACACGAGGGATGTCATTTTTGAGTGGGACTTCAATAGTAATTTGGATTAGTTGAACTCAATCTATCATAAACTTAGTCTAAATAAACTTTACAAATTTTGTTGTAGACGGCACCACCTGCTTTTAATTTCAATGTGTTCATGGAGAAAGAGAAATTTGTTGCGAATGGTAGCAACTTCACCAACTGGGCTATGAATTTGAGGATTCTCCTCACTGCTGCACAAAAGCAATATGTGCTAGAGGCGCCGCTAGCCCCCCACCAGCTCCTGATGACCCTGATGAGGAAAAGAATGTCTATATAACTCGTCAGGAGGACCACAACTTAGTTCATTGCGGCATACTGTATGGGCTAGAGCCAGAACTTCGAAAGCGTTTCGAAAATGGCAATGCTTTTGATACCGTGGGAGAATTAAAAATGATTTTCGATACCCATGCTGCCGTAGAGAGTTATAATTCTTCTGAAAAGTTCTTTAGCTGCATGATGGAGGAGAACAGCTCCGTTAGTGAGCATGTACTCAAAATGTCTGGGTACGCCGATAAGCTTGTGTCCTTGGGAATAACGATTCCCATTGACCTAGGCATACATCGTGTTCTCCAATCTCTGCCACCTAGCTACAAGAGCTTCATGATGAACTATAACATGTAGGGCATGAAGAAGTCTCTTCCCGAGCTTCTATCAATGCTTAAGACTGCAGAAGTGGAGATTAGGAAAGAACATCAAGTGTTGATGATCAATAAGACCACCGGTTTCAAGACAGACAAGAAAGGCAAATAGAATGGAAAGAAGGGAGGCAAATCTGTTGCTACACCTGAAAAGAAATCCCAAGCTGGCCCTAAGTCTGATACCGAGTGCTACTATTGCAAGGGGACTGGCCATTGGAAGGGCAAGTGCCCAAAGTATTTGGCAGACAAGAAGGTCGGCAAGGCAAACAAAGGTATATGTGATATACATGTTATTGATGTGTACTTGACTAGTACTCGCAGTAGCACCTGGGTATTTGATACGGGATCGGTTGCTAATATATATAACTCGATTCAGGGGCTGCGGAACAAGCGACAGCTAGCAAGGGATGAGGTCAGGATGCGGGTCGGCAATGGATCAAGAGTTGATGTGATCGTCATCAGAATACTGCCTCTCCATATGCTGTCGGGATTAGTGATAAATCTAAATAATTGTTATTTGGTGCCTGCACTGAGCATGAACATTGTATTCGGATCGTGTTTGATGGGAAGTGGTTATTCCTTTAAATCTGAAAACAATGGTTGTTCGATTTACATGAATGATATCTTTTATGGTCATGCACCTGTGATGACTGGTTTATTTTTGTTGGATCTCGATAGTAGTATTACGCATATTCATAATGTTGATGCTAAAAGGATTAAACTTGATAATGATATATCTGCATATATGTGGCACTACCGTCTAGGTCATATTGGCATTAAAAACATGAAGAAACTCCATTCTTATGGACTTTTGGAATCAATTGATTTTGAATCATTTGATACATGTGAGCCATGCCTTATGGGCAAGATGACTAGGACGTCGTTTTCCGGTTCAATGGAACGGGCGATAGATTTATTGGAAATCATACATACTGATGTATGTGCACCAATGAGTGTGTTGGCGCGAGGTGGATATCGTTATTTTGTTACTTTCACGGATGATTTGAGTAGATACGGGTATATCTATTTGATGAAACATAAGTCTGAAACCTTTGAAAAGTTCAAGGAATTTCAGAATGAAATGGAAAATCATCGTAACAAAAAGATCAAATTTCTGCGATCCGACCGTGGAGGAGAGTATCTTAGTTACGAGTTTAGCACACATATGAAATACTGTGGAATAGTTTCACAACTCACGCCTGCCGGAACACCACAATGTAATGGTGCGTCAGAATGTCGTAATCGTACTTTATTGGATATGGTTCGATCTATGATGTCTCTGACTGACTTGCCACTGTCATTCTGGGGTTATGCACCGGAAACCACTGCATTCACTTTAAATCGGGCACCATATAAATACGTTGAAATGACATCGTATGAATTATGGTTTGGAAACAAACCTAAGCTGTCATTTCTTAAAGTTTGGGGATGCGATATTTATGTGAAGAAACATCAGCCGGATAAACTCGAACCCAAAGCGGAAAAATGTGTCTTCATAGGATACCCTAAGGAAACGATTGGGTATAACTTCTATCACACATCCGAGGGCAAGGTTTTAGTTGCCAACAATGGATCCTTTCTTGAGAAGGAGTTTCTCACGAAAGGTGTGAGTAGTCGGAAGATAGAACTCGAAGAGGTTATTGAACCTTCTCTTCATGAAATGGCGAGTAGCGTAGCACGGGAAATTGTTTCGAAGTTGACTTCACCTAATGAGAGCTAATGATAATGATCATGGAACTCCGAAAGAGGACACTACCGAACCTCGCAAGTCAAGTAGGACACGTGCAGCTCCTAAACTGTACGGCAATCATGTTATAAATTTCATGATTGATGAAATAGATGACCCTGCAACGTATGAAGAAGCGATGATGAGCCCAGATTCCAACAAATGGCTAGAAGCCATGAAATCCGAGATGGAATCCATGTATGAAAACCAGGTTTGGACCTTGGTGGACTTACCTCACGATCAAAAGGTCGTTGAGAATAAATGGATTTTCAAAAGAAAAACTGATGTTGATGGTAATGTGACCATCTATAAAGCTCGACTTGTCACAAAGGGGTTTCAACAAATTCAAGGAGTTGACTACGATGAGACATTCTCTCCCGTAGCGATGCTAAAGTCGGTTAGGATTATGTTAGCAATTGCTACATATTTCGATTATGAAATATGGCAGATGGATGTCAAAACCACGTTCCTCAATGGTAATATTTAAGAAGAGTTGTATATGATACAACCTAAGGGTTTTATCGATCCTAAGGATGCTGATAAGGTATACAAGCTGCAACGAACCATCTATGGACTGAAACAAGCATCCCGGAGTTGGAATCTCTGCTTTGATGATGTGATCAAAGAGTTTGGATTTGTCCAAACTTATGGAGAGGCTTGTATTTACAAGAAAGTGAGTGGGAGCAATGTGGCATTTCTGATATTATATGTGGATGACATATTATTGATTGGAAATGATATAGATCTTTTAAATAGTGTTAAAACTTATCTAAACAGGAAATTTTCGATGAAAGACCTTAGTGAGGCTTCATATATATTAGGCATTAAAGTCTATAGAGATAGATCAAGGCGCCTAATTAGGCTATCTCAAAGTACCTACCTTGATAAGATATTAAAGAAGTTTAATATGGACGGAAGTAAGAAGGCATTCTTACCTATGTTGCAAGGCAAGACATTGAGTAAGACTCAAAGTCCGGCTAACACGGAAGAAAGAGAGATAACGGATAAGATCCCCTATGCCTCAGCCATAGGCTCTATAATGTACGACATGCTATGTACAAGACCGGATGTGGCACATGCTATTAGTTTGACTAGTAGGTACCAATCTGATCCAGGTTCGGAACACTAGATAGCGGTCAAGAATATCCTTAAGTACTTAACAAGAACTAAGGATATGTTTCTTATATACGCAGGTGAAGAAGAGCTAGTCGCTAAGTGTTATGTCGATGCTAGCTTTGACACTGATCCGGATGACTCTAAGTCTCAATCCGGATATGTATTTCTCTTGAACGGAGCAATAGTTAGTTGGAGGAGTTCCAAACAACCTGTGGTGGTTGGATCAACGACGGAGGCGGAATATGTTGCTACTTCAGAAGCGCCGTAGGAAGCGGTTTGGATGAAGGAGTTCATAACAGAACTAGGTGTGGTTCCTAGTGCATTGGACCCAATGGTGATCTATTGTGACAACAATGGATCCATAGCCAACGCTAAGGAACCAAGGTCTCACAAGAATTCCAAGCATATTAAGCGCCGGTTTCACTCCATCCGCGAGCATGTCAAGGATGGAGATATAAAGATTTGTAAAGTACACACGGACCTAAATGTAGCAGATCCGTTGACTAAAGTTCTCCCTAGGGCAAAATATGATCAACACCAGAACTCCATGGGTGTTAGATTTATCACTATGTGAACTAGATTATTGTCTCTAGTGCAAGTGGGAGACTGAAGGAAATATGCCCTGAGAGGCAATAATAAAGTTGTTATTATGTATTCCTTGTATATGATAGATGTTTATTTTGAATGCTATAATTTTATTGATAGGAAACGTCAATACATGTGTGTTTAATAAACAAATAAAAGGTTCCTAGTTATGCCTCTCTTATAGACTAGCTCGTTGATTAACAAGATAATCAAAGTTTCCTGGTCATGGACATTGGATGTTGTTAATAACGAGGTCACAACATTTGTGAAATGGTGTGATGAACATTCATCCGAAGTATAGCATTACGATCAAAGTCATTATGTTTATATTGCTATAACATCATACGAAGTAATCGTTATCCTTAGACCATGAGATCATGTTAATTGCTAACATCAAAAGAGTAACTTGATAACATCAAACGTCACACCATAAGAGGGTGACTATAAAGGTGCGTTCAGATACTCCGAAGATGTTATGTTGAGGCTCATGGATCAAGAGTGGAATTTGTCAATCCCGATGACAGATAGATATACTCTGGGCCCTCTCGGTGATATCACATTGAGATAGCTTGCAAGCAAGTGATGTGATCACTAGAATGTTATATCACGGGAACGAGAAAAGAGTGCATGTCAGTAACGAGATAAAACTAGGTATTTGGATACCAATGATCGAATCTCAGACATGTATTATATCACGAGACAAAGGGATTAAGTTACTAACATTAAAGGTTCTCACAATCACAGAAGTCATCGTTAAATGTGCAGGAGTCAGTATGGATCTCCAGGTCCCGCTTCTGATTATTGATTTGAGAGGGGTCTCAATCATGTCTGCATTATTCGCAAACCGTAGGGTGACACACTTAAGGGTTTCCAAACACCATTTTGGAGCACAAATGTTTCAGACGAAAGAATTGCAAAGCGCTAGAATTATTTCGATGGAAACCGGAATTGTTTCGGGTGAAATTGCAGAAACTGGTTCTACATGTGATATTTAAATGTTGCAAGGGGTTTTATGTGAATGTTTGTTAATTAAAGCAATTAACAAAATTCTGAATAAAATAAATAATAGAGTTTTATTAAATGAGAGTTGCATTAAATTTGGTGGAAATTTAATGCACGTGCGGGGAACTTTGGGTGCAGGCTAAATTGATGTGAGTGGAGCATCCACCACATGAATGAGGAAGAGGTGGGTGCACCCCCCATGGGCGCCGGCCATGGGAGGGGATGAGCCCCCCTCTCCTATAAAAGGCCCCCCTCTCCTCCCTCACAAAGCACACCTCCTTGTGAAGGATCTCTCTCCCTCTCTAGATATATTCCCCCATGGTGTCGGATTAGCGAGATACATGTTCCCGGTGGCATTGCATCTAGAAGGAGTTGCTGCTTCCGCTGATTCGCTGGAGTGAGGAGGTGGAGGTTGTTCGGTGGCTTGAACGTGTGTGCGAGGACGGATGCGCTGCTGATTTGCGGCGCTATGACTTCCACACGATCTTAAGATCGGCAAGCGTATGACTACATCATCCACGAGTTCCAACTCGTTAACAAAGGCTTGTTGTCTTCAAGGGTAAGTTCTCTATGGATGTATATCCACCTGTTGCTTGTATCTAGTAGATAGATCTTGGCGTATAGTTCCCATTGTAGGAAATTTTTTGTTTTCTATGATGTGAACCCAACACAAAGTAGGTCGATCCACATCTCAAGTACATGCGACAATCTCAGATCTAAGGACAAAATGTACACGATGTGTAGAGAGAGCTACAAGTATTATTGGCAGTCTCTAGTTGGGTCAGTCCAACCCTATGTTCATAACATGTGTCCACATCATTGGTTTGACATCTCCATGTCTATGACTTGTGAAACATAGTCATCAACCAATCGATGTGGTAGTCTAATATTCACGTGTGTCCTCACATGAAATCTGACTAGGGACAACTATTAGATAACCATAGAGGTAAAGAGTTTCACAAACAATATACATAATTGTCAATCAATACAAGTTGCCTGATATATGGATATTCAAGGAACATTATAATAACTCATGGATACACATGAAATATAATCATCTCTATGATTGCTTCTAGGGCATATTTCCTTCAAGTCCACCCTCTTTTCAGGAGGTTGTCCTTCACATAAATAACAAAGCAAGGTTTTCAATACAGATGCATTAGACACACATACTTCAATTCATTACCCACAGATACTACATCAATTCAAACTATTACATATTATTAGTCCAAGCTAACTACCTACTACGCTCTCCATACTACAAATTCATTAGCCACACATACTACAAAAATTCACTAGAGCTCTGTCTTCACTCGAGGGAAATCAGAACCACCAACTTGTCCATGCCCAGTTCTCCCACCGAAACTGTGTGCACCTTCACGAAACGGTGGTGGTCCTATGACATCAATCCTTCTAGGCCAACACTACAGGCGACAATGATGCTTTCTGGCTGCCTCGTCGGGGTCATGAATGCCATGTACCGATTCTAGAACCTCCTGTAGGTGGATTATGACCGGGTGCTTCCAGCAAAGCTACCATCCTACCCTGCTTGGAATCTCCACCTCGTACATCTTAGGAATGGCGTCAGGATCTTTTAGCCGCACCTTTACCTCAATGATCCATCTGTCGCTCTGTTGCACAATCTCCACCAGCTCGCTGCCAAGGCTACTGATGACCTTCTTGAGGGCCTCTAGCTCCCAAGAATCCAATGGGAGGCCATCAAAGCCGAGTTTGGAGAAGAAACGAAGCTTCCCAAAGCGATCGTCCCACCCACAGGCGTGATGCCAATGCATGAAGCTCATTTTCTCCCCGCAGCACTCGAAAGAACGGGAAGAATGCAGAACGTTCTCGGTGTCTAAGCTGTGCTCAAACCAGACGAAAAAATCGAATGGCGGCGTTCATACCTCAATCTTGACCACATTTCATCTAATCCCAAAACGAGACCTGAAAGCCAATAGCAAGTCTACTAGCAACATGGTGGAACGGATGCCCAGCACAATGGCCATGAGAGCGTGGTCGTCGAACTGCTATGCCAGGGCTACCATGCCTAGGGTGCACGACAGCATGCAACGCCCGAGGCCGGTCGCCGGCAAGGATCGCCTGACGGGACACGCTCCGCCATGTGAGAAGGACTAGCCAGAGGAGAGAGACTAGTTCGAGGATATGAAGCTCCGATACGGCATACGATGCGACGGTGACGGCTGCGAGCTTCGATTAGGGGTGTGGGAGGTTGTTCGGACATGGCGAGGAAGCAAGGAGAGCAAGTGCAAGCTCCGATCTAAGACGAGCAGCCGGAGATGCGGAAAGGTTATGGGGGAAAAGAGGAGAAGAGCAGAGCAAAAAATAGAGATCTAGTCCACGCAGGGGTAAACTAGTCCACAACCGTAAAGGATAACGGGGAATACTGATAGGGCGGGCCAAGAAGAGTTGACCTAATGGCGGTATTTGAGTTCAACCGTTTTTCGTCTGGTTCAAATGACCATTTGGATGTTAGATTTGTATTCACCCCCATCTGGCCCCTCTGGACAATTGGGGAATCTACTACGGCCCCTCTGCGAGATTCCAGACAAGTCGGGTACCGTGATGCACTCTCCCGGGAACTTTGGGCCTGCAAACGAACAATCCCTCTAATAGGGTGCGATTACACTTCTCGGATACACCATTACGTTGTGGTGTTCTAGCCGGCATAAGTTGTGGTACAATGCCACAAGCCTTCAGATGTGTGCCAAACTCATAACTCAAATACTCACCCCCTCGATCAGTATGAAGGTTCTTGATTTTCTTGTCGAGTTGATTCTCAACTTCACTCTGATATTCCTTGAACTTTTCAAAGGTTTCAGACTTGTGCTTCATCAAGTAGATATACACATATCTACTCAAGTCGCCAATGGTGACAAAAAATGATAACCATTGTGCGTGGAGATGCTCATTGGTCCACATACATCTGAATGTATGACTGCCAATAGGTTCCATTAAACCATTGGACGACATCATGGTCATCTTGCCCTTGAGGCATCGTTCACATCTATCAAGGGATTCGAAGTCCAACGATTCGAGTAGTCCATCAGAATGGAGCTGCTTCATGCGCTTTACACCAATATGACCCTAACGGCAATGCCACATATACATGGAATTATCACTATCATGCTTACATCGCTTGGCATCTACGCTATGGATGTGTGTATCATCATAATCAAGATTCGATACGAATAAACCTTTACTTTGTCACGCATGAGCATAAAACACATTGTTCATTTAAATAGAACAATCACTTGTCTCCGATATAAACGAATAACAGTATTGCAACAAGCAAGACCACTGACAATATTCATGATCAAAGTCGGTACATAGTAACAACTATTCAAAACTAAAAATAATCCTGAAGGGAGACGCAGAGGGAGGGTGCCAACAGCAATGAATTCAACTCATTTGCCATTGCCGACATGCATCGTCACCTCGTCCTTCATCAGGCGTCGCTTATTCCGTAAATCCTTATGAGAGTTACAAACATGAGAAACAGAACTAGTATCAAATACCCAGGTGTTGCTCCTGGCACTAGTGAGGAAAACATCAATAACTTGTATAGCATATATACCTTTCTCTTTGGCAACGATCTAGCCAGCCTTCTTATCTTCTAGGTACTTGGGGTAGTTATGCTTCCAGTGAACCCCACCCTTGTAGTGGAAGCATGTAGCGCTAGGCTTGGACTTGGACACCTTGGAGGAAGCAACCATTTTGTTTAACCTCTTAGGCTTACCCTTCTTGTCCTTGCTGAAAGGGCATGTATGCCCCCATGTGTGGTTTTGGGAATTAATGGCAATCCCTATGGACTAATATGTAAATTGAGTTTCACTTGTAGGTTTGTCCATTGGCATTGCTTGAACCATGTGTTGGTTTCAAGGTTGGAAAATAAGAAGCAATATCACAGGGATTTATTCCTATTGTAATCAAGTAGAACAAGAAGAAGAATAAATATTTCTTGAAGAAGAAAAATAAGAAGAAGATGGAGTTCCTCATGGCTATCTTCAAGACATCATCAAGAAATGATGTGCAAGCTCAAGATGCACCACTAGAAGATCTCATGCTTGGATCTTGCCATCCTTGGCGTTCATGGAGTGATGAAGACAAGGTCAAAGAAGAGGTTTCCCCATGGAGTATGGGGGAGACATTCGCAAGTCTTCGTCAAGCAAGAGGAAGCAAGCGCAATCAAGAAAGGTGTTCCATCTTGAAGGTAACAAGATCGTCTACATCAAGCTCAAGTGGGATGCTCAAGGCAAAGGTATGATCTTTATAGGGTTTCTATTTTACCGGTCTCTTGTAGTGTTGGGAGACCGGGTTTAGGATAGATAGTCGTACTATCAAGAGGGTCTCTCGAGTGTGTAGATCGATCATATATTTCGGAGAGAGCTCAAACCTTTACATACATAGCATCATATATCTTGGTTGTTGTTTGGTTCTTGTCCATATGAGGATCTAGAGCTTGTGGTTATCATCATGACAAGCTCTAGTGCATCAAAAATGGATTTCCCTTGCATATCTTATTGTGTTTTTGATATTGCGGGTTTTCTGGCTCCACACTGTGGAAGATATCTCATATATATATGCATGGTATTTTCTCCCATGGTGATACCCAATAAAATTGGTTTCATATCGTTTGGAGTTCGGATGCAAAAGTTGTGGCAGTTCTGGTTTTGGAGTTTTTGCCTGACCGGTAGTTCCGGTGGGCCACAGGTAGTACTGCTAGGGAATTTTAACCCCGGGAGTACCGGTGTTAATTCTGGCCCGAATTCCGATAAACCCGATTTTGGTTCAGTACTCTCTTTGTCTTGGTTTGCGCTATTTGTTGGTACTTCACTCAGAATCTTGGGCGGTAATACCGGTGACCACCGGTAGTACCTTCCGTACTCATTTTTGTGTTTGTTCGCATCGCTATTTTTGGACCGTTGGCTGAGTGCCACTGGTAGTACCGGCCACCCACCGGTACTACCAGCCGTGCGCGAAACTATGAGTAACGGGTAGATCGGGGAGCCCTTTAAAAGGAGCTCCCCTTTTCCCCTTCGGGCCTCACTTGTTATTCTTGGTATTTTCCCTTCTCTCTCTCCTCCATTGTTGACCTTGATGAGCTTTCCCTCTCTCCTTCCCCCTCCTATGATTCTTGCATCTTTTTGAGGGATTTGAGAGAGGAGATCTAGATCTACAACCTCACCAAACCAAATCCCTTCTTTGTAAAGGAATCCTTGGGATCTAGATCTTGGAGAGTTTTGTCTTCTCCTCTTGTGTTCTTCCTCTCTTATTCCCCCAATAGATCTTGTAGCTTTGGTGTAATTTGAGAAAGAAGGACTTGCCTCTTGCATTTGGTGCATAGGTTTGAGTTCTCCTCACATATTCAGTGAGTTCAAGCCCTTGGGCTTGTTTCTCTTGGGTTCTTGGAACCCTAGACGATTGTGTGGAGTTGTGGTGTGTTCTTGGGGCCTCCAATTGAGTTGTGGAGATTCCCCAAGCTTGTTGGCTATTGTGGCATTGTGGAGCCTTTGTGGTGTTTCTTGGGAGCACTCCAATTATTGTGGAGATTGCCCCAAGTCGTGTACGGGTTCGGAGACCACCCTCAAGTGTACCATAGTGGAACATGAGTAGGCCTTCGTGGCGAGCTCACGAGAGAATAGGGTGATCCTTTTGTGGCGTTGGTGTGTTGCGTGCCTTCGCATCTTGGGATGAGGCCTTGTGTGGCGTTGGGTGAGCATCGAGCCACCACACCTCAAGGAGAGCCATTTGTGGCGTTCGAAGTACATTGCGCCATCACACCTCTCCAACAGAGACATAGCTTCTTTGGAAGTGAACTTCGGGAAACAAATCATCGTATCCGCATCCATCGGTTATCTCTCAACCGAGCCTTTTACTTATGCAATTTACATGGTGATAGCCATCGTGCTTGAAGTATTATATCTTGCTTTCACATTGTTGCTTGTCTTTCTTAGCATAGGTTGTTGGTACACTTTGTGAACCTAGTGAATATAGGGTTTGGCTTGATAAATTAAACGTTAAGTTTTGTTCTGCATTTATTAGAGCCTAAAGCGTAATAATTTTAAAACGCCTATTCGCCCCCCCTCTAGGTGACGTATGTTTCCCTTTCACTTGCCCTTCTTGGCGGTCTTCTTAAAGTCAAATTTATTGTTGAACATCAAGACGGTGTGCTCCTTCCTGATTCTACCTCAGCATGCTGGCGCATGGCGAACAAGTCAGGCAGGGTTTTGGTCATACCCTGCATGTTGTAGTTCAACATGAAGCTCTTGTGGCTAGGGGCAGAGACTGCAACACCCTATCAATCGCTAGTTTGTCATTGATTTTGCAATCAAGATCTCTGAGACGTTAAACTAGCCAGACATTTTGACCACGTGTTGCTCAAGCTGTTGTGCTCCTCCATCTTAGCTGAGAAGAATAGGTTTGTAACCTCATACGTCTTAGACTAGGCCTAGGGCACAAAGATGGCCTTGAGATCAGTGATGATCTCAAAGGCACTCTTATTCTCAAGGCGCTCCTGTAGGTAGGCCTCCATGGCGTAGATCATGTTGTTCTGTACATAGGAATTAGCATCTGCCTTCTTTTGATAAACATTTTTATTAGCCTAAGAGGCAGAGGCAGCGTGTTGGTCACCTATAGTGGCCTCAAGTATGTAGGACATCTTCTGGGGAATGGGGAGAATCCTTAAGTTGCGGGACCAAGCGGTGAAGTTTGTCCCATCTGTTTTCAGCTTTTCTTTCTCAAGGAAGGGGCCAAGGTTGAAGGTAGCGTGAGACATCTACAATATTATTTGTAAAGTAGTTAATCTTATATGTTCATAATATGGGTTCCTATTTAATTATACTAAAATACCTGAACTCCCACTCAAACGAACATCCCTCAACATTCATTTAGTGACTACACGGTCCCTTTACACTGCATCATCCCCGATCATCACGGCCTTTGATGCAGCTGCCAGGATAGATATCATCATATCAACCACATCTCCATGCGACTCATGCTTGACCTTTCAGTTACCTATGTTACGAGGCCATGTCTATACATGCTAGGTTTGCCAACTTTAACCATAGTGTATTGGTGTGCATACATGTCTTACACCCACTATATGCAAACGCAAAGATGTCTAGCACCCGATCATCACAACCTACTTCATAATTGTGAACTTTCTTGGTGGTGCACACTTGTGGGAGAGCGCGAATATTGGAATTATAATATGAGGGATTATCTTATTATGTTACCTTCGTAAGTCTAATACTAAGCACAACAACATCACACAACAACTAACATCTAATGAAAACAGTTATGTATGTGATATACGATGGTTGTTGCGTCGTGATCTCCATCGAGAACATCGGCATTTGCACTAGGTTCATGGTGCCACCTTGCCTTTGGATGTCTATCCCATAAACACTTACCTAACCCACACATATCACTTGCCCTCCTGCAAAACAAAGTTAGACACTTCTACTTTATGCTTGCAAGTTTTACGTGGTCGATTGGGCTTTCGCACAAGAACCACTTCTTACCTAAGATTCCAACCACAACGTGGATTAACTAGTTTCCGCTTTAAATCCCTTTCTAGGTCTATATAAACTAATGTCAAAGAGATAGACACCCGCCATCCACTTATATGGTACAAGCCGTATATTAGTCGTGGATCCGGTCTCGTGTAAGGTTGGTCCGGGCCGCTTCATCCGACATTGCCGTGATAGTAGCAAGTACACATGGGAGGGTAGCAATCATAAAATCAACGCCCACACAGTCCATGTGTGTTCTACTCGTACTAGTACATCTACGCATAGATCACTTTGATACCATTGAAGGGGTTTCCCTGGCAGAAAACAAAACATTTCCTACTACGAGAATGCATCAACCCATATATATATGTAGAAGTACTGTTCGAGTGGGATACGGTGATCATACCTTTGAGGACCGAGAAAGCGGGATTACGTTCCCGCACAAACGTTGCCGATGAAGACGAGCGTCGCAGACCTCAAGGTCTAGAAGGCTTCAAGAATATAGTACCACTAGTGGTGGTGCCTCATCGAGCTTTACATGCATACGTGTAAAAGACGTCTCTCGAGCCCCAGTCCAACAAAGCAGCAAATGAAGAAGATCCGGACCGATTCCGGTTGCACGATGATGTGCGCTGGGTGGAGAAACCTCTACCTCGTGTAGCACGTTCCTAGCTTGGGATCACACTTGAGAGGGGAAGAGGGAGAGAGAGAATGGAAAATGACAATTGGTTGATGGATTGAGTTGGATAGCGAAATTGGGGTGAATGCCTCCCCTACATATAGGAAAAACTGGGCTACTCCCAACCTCCAAGTCCCGGGGTGGGACTAAACAAGAGGAGGTGGGAGGAGGGAGCTAGCCGGCGGGGGGATGGGCCCGACCCGCGCGTCTTGGCCCGCCTAGGGTGGTCGGCGGGGTGGGGGCCTCCCCACCCTAGCCGCTTGGCCCCTAGGGCCTTTGGCCCTTCCCTCTTGGGCCCTTTTCCCTCCTAGGGAAGGCCCATGTAGGGATTTTCCTTTTTTTCCTTTATTTAAATAATTTCCATATTTAATATTAATTCATAATTAAATATTAAATACATTATTTAATTTCTCCTTGTTCAAAACTCCTTTTGAACGGACTCCGAACATTTCGGTATTCTCTCCGGAACCAATCTAATTCTCTCTTACTATTTATCTATCAATATTGGATCATCTCGCAACACCTATTAACCTTTGGCATGACACCCTTATGGTTCAGGGATGTTCAAGTATGAAGGGTTTCACTCCCCAATCTTGTTACTGACAAACGTTTTTACTCATTCCCGTGATAACACATCCATGTGACCTGGTCACTTACTCGCAAGCTCATTGATGTGGTCTCACCGAGTGGGCCCAGAGTATCTATCCATCACTCGGATAGGAAAATCCCGATCTTGATCACACGCCTCAACCATTCCACTAGAATACCTGAAACACACCTTTATGGCCACCCAGTTATGGACATGATGGTTGATGTGAACAAAGCAGCCGCGAGAGATGGTGATTAAACATGATCTCACGGTCGAAGGATTAAGTTAGTATGCTTTGCATAGATATCGCAACGTTGAACTTTGTGACTGGATCACGTTGCAATTCTATGGTCAAGCATGTCCATCACTTCATTAAGTGACCTCGTTGTTAGGTGATTGTTTTACATCAAGTCCATGTTCGGAAAACCTCGATCATCATCTTCGCAATGAACTAGTACTAGAGGATACTAGGACCTGGTTGCTTATATACCACACATGTATTTATGTTCCCTCTAAATACAGTTATAGCATGATACAAAACTATTATGAACACATAGAGATATAACAATAAAATATTTTATTTATTGGCCTTTAGGGCATATCTCCTACAGATCGTAAGTGTCCTTGAAGTTTGCGATGAACTTTTCGTACAGATCCTTCCAAGAGGTAACTGATTCCTTAGGGAGGTTGTTCATTAGCCAGCAATAGCCTGCATCCTTGAGGTACATTGGGAACCAATTAGCCATGATTTAATCATCTCCTTCTGCGGCTTCGACGCCCACGGTGTAGAGCCGTACGAACTCGACGGGGTTCTCCCTAGCGTCATAACATGGGGGGAGGTCTGGCTTGAACTTGAGGGGTCACACTATGGTGCGTAGCTCTTTGGTGAAGGAGAGGTAGTCGTTGCTCTATGAGGCGGCCTCCATGATGGTGCGCTCTTGACACTTGCGGCGCTTCTCGATAGAGATGCGGGCATCCTTTGAAGATCTCTCGACATTGTTGTTAGGGCACGGGTAGACGTGTGGCGAGGAAGCACCATGGGAGCGGGACGGAGGATCTCTTGCAGTTCCACCAGCTAGAGGTGGTGGTGGCAGGGGAATGCCGCCTACGATATGGCCAGCTGGAGGGTCATGCGTTGGTGGTGACATCATGGAGTGAGAGTGTGCTGGAGGTACACTAGTGACATTGAAGATCTCAACGATGCGCTAAAGCCAGGCATCTTGCAGGGCCAGGTCAGAACGGTAGCGTAGCAGCTCATGTTCCATGAGCAACGCGGCCTCAGACTAGGGGTTCCTGCTTCGTCCGCCCCTGGAGACAAACACGGTGCACATGTGGGTGTGTTGTTGATGTTGTCTAGCGGGGACAAATGAGTGCGCCTCGTCATCGCCCGTAGTATGCTTCTAGCAAGGAGGATCATCATTGGCGTGGTGTGGTTTGTCATCGACGACGGGTTCATTGCGGGTGGCAGCTCGAGGTAGGATGAAATCGAACACAGGTGGCTGAACACGATCTGCACAAAACCCTAGCAAGCTCAGTGAGGAAACAGTAGAAAACACGGCAGAAGGATACATCGAGTTTACATAGGTTCAGGCCACCAAGCAATTTAAAACCCTGCTCCTTCTTGTCTGGATTGCTTGCACTGCTTAGCGAGGTTTACAGTACAAGGTGTTGATCAGGCGATCAAATCTAGGGTTTCTAGCTAGGAGAAATCTAGGGTTTCTAGAGGTAGGTGAAGGTTGGATCTCCTCTATGGTGCTAACTACGCCACTTTTCTAGGCGCCCAGGTCCTCTTCCCGTGACCTAGCAGGAAGGGTTCCCACATGGCGACAAAGGAGGCGGCAGGTAGGCTATAGTTGTTCTTCGATGCGGACCTGGCCCACTGTAGGACGCCATGGGCATCGTGTCTCATGCCTCCAGCATGTTCCTCCTCCACCAGAGGGGGAGGTGGTCCCCCTGGTGCAGGGCATGTCGGCCACTCCTGGTTTGGTGAAGGGGAAGATCCCTTCCTTGACGAAGGGGTAGGATAGTGGTCCCCTATCATCATCAGGACTAGGGCATTGTCGCCCAAGTGCGCTTTGCGTGGCCCCTGGGCGATGGTGAGTCCCCTCTTGATGAGTTTCTTCGGGAGGCGCCTCGTCGAGAGGCACCTTATAGAGGATTCTTATCGAGGCTTCGGTGCGTATCCCTCCTGAAGCGGTTGAATCTTGGAACTAGGCCCAGCAACATGTGGGTTGTGATACCCTGGTATCCACTGGCATGACAGCTCACTTGATGGCACTCTTTGGAGCTAAGCTACTGGGAACTAGATCAAGCTTTGATGTGAAGACTACTTTTGTGAAAAAGTTCTCCCTTACGTGTTGGACTAGTTCACATAACTAGTTCTGAAACTTCTTTGTTGCCATGCATGTGTGATATTCTTGGAACCTGTGAGGTTATTTTGTGTTGGCATGTATTAGCTATCATTTTGTGATATTTTGGAAACATGTGAAGTTGGCTGTCATTTTGTGACTTATCAACCTATGAGGTGAAATAAGTGATAAGATAATATTTATTATGTGATGAAAAGATATGTGCTATGCTGAGATATTGGGATAATATTTGCTTAAATAATATCTATTGTTATTATTATTGAGATGTAAAGGCAGGTCATTATTTAAAATTTGAGTCCTCGGCCTAAATATCTTTGAAGCTCTTAAATAGGACACGACCCAAATACTTGACAAATAACTAGGCTAGGAAAAGGGCTATGGCTCAAAATATAATGAACATTTTTGGAAAACAATATATAAAAATTCAGAAAATATAAATTCAGAAAATGTAAAAGGGATACAGTCCTATAAATAATAAGGTTGCAAAAAGGCCAAGGCCCAAAAGGAACTGGACTATAGAAAGGTTGCAGTCCAAAAGAAAATGGACTACAAAACAGCCACATCTCAAACAATTAAATATACGATTTAAAACAATACAATTTAATAGGCTAAAGTATTGGGCTTGGCCCATTTAAAAGGTTGAACCGGACCGGGCTGAATCGTATCTATGACCAATTGATTTGGTCATAGATATCTGCCAAGTTAGATTGTCCTACGTGAATAGGTCAAGTTGCTTGTGACAAAAAAATTGGTCTATCACCATCTATTTTGGTCGTAGATGTCTATGAGCAATCCAAAAAAAATCATATCTTGTCCTTACTGACACTCAGTATGTGACTAACTGGTTTTGCTTATAGAAAGGTCATAGATGGAAAACTATGACCTTTCAAGGACCAATGTGGGGGTTGACAAGATAGAAAATTTCTTGTAGTGATGGAGGTATGGAAGGTACATCTCCTTTGAAGAAGAAGAATTAGTTCAAGAGGAAAGCTCAAAGTTATAATCAAGTTAATAGGAGGGTAGACGTTTCGCTCTTCATGGATAGGGAACATGCTCAAGAGGCAAAGAATGGAGATCTATATAGTGTTGATGGGGGATGGTAGTGATCCAAAAAAAGCCTACCCCAACAAATTCAAAATACTCGGTGGCTAAATGTCATGCTAAAGGTTTGTGTGTTATGGTGGAGAGGACTTCAGGGAATCCTACCGGGTTGTTGTTACTCTTAAGTGCAGACGCTTAGAAGAGATTGGTTGTTGTGAGGTTTCCGAGGCCATGTAGGAAGATCCGATGCATGCGCTGATATATTTTACACATGAACATAAGTTCTGGATAGCAGCGGGGGATGCATTTCATCTAAAGCTGCCACGCCTATATCCAAGAACTTGGACTAGAGACATTCTTTGTGATCATGTTCACGGGGAAGGAGCGATGCCAGATTGTTACGGTGATGTGGTTAATCTAGACATCACGTTATCGGTGGACACATGATAAAGAGTTTTACAATCCTATGGTATCTATGAAAATGGCGAAGGGAACATTAGCATTGTTGGATTTTCCTCTAAATTAGGTCATTCGGGATGGTCAGTGTTGGCGTCCTCTAGAGCCAGGCAGGGTGAAAATCAATACCGATGGTGTTGTTTCTGCTCAAGATCTCAACGGAGAAGGAGGTGGTGTTGCCAGATCGCACACGGCCTTCTTGGGAGCTTGGAGTAAACCTTACAATGGGGTAACTGGTCTGCTCGTCGTGGAAGATTTGGGCTTTCATGATGGTGTCATTTTTGAAAGGTTGAGAGGCTACTCGCATTTGGTGATGGAGACATATTGTCTAGAGTTGGTGAATGACGCCACGATTCTCAATCAATTGCGGTGCCTATTTTAGGAGAAGTTGGGGAACCGACGAAGAAATTTACTTCGTTTTCACTAAAGCATGTCAGGATAGAGGCAAATAACTCGGCTCATTTGTATGCCAAGCTTGCTAGCACGCTAGATATGATGAGTAGCTGGCTGAATGTGAGCCCTGATTTTCTTGTAAGCAACCATTTTGAAGAAGTAATAAAACTCTAGCACTTCTATGGAAAAAACTGCTGACTCGTGTACTAACGAGCTCGTTGGGGGACCCCAGGAGGAAGGTATGATGAGCACAGCAGTAAGTTTCCCTCAGTTATGAAAACAAGGTTATCAATCCAGTAGGAGCAAGGAAACACCTCAAAGGTGTTGCTAGCTGAGCCTTCGCAGGGCGCACTACCGGTGCTAGCAGCAACGTGGAATCCTGCACAACACAACCACAAATCTTTGCCCCCAACTTACGATAAGGTTGTAAATCTCACCGGTTTTGCTGAAAACAAAGGATTAAACGTATCGAGTGGAAGAAAGTAATAGTTTGTAGAAAGTAAACACAAAACAGTAAACGGTTGATTGTAGATTGATTGTAAAAGAAAGGACCGGGGTCCATAGTTCACTAGTGGTGACTCTCCTTAAGATAGATAACATGTTGGGTGAACAAATTACAGCGGGGCAATTGACAAACATCGAGAAAGCATACATGCATATACTAATTATCTTGACTCCTTTGAGATTCGATTCGGCATTACAACATTATACATAGACTGCCATCCAACTACATCTATGACTAATAATCCACCTTCAGGTTATCATCCGAACCCCCTCTAGTATTAAGTTGCAAGGAACAGATAATTGCATTACAAATTGCATGTAAAGTAAACAACACGATTGTTCTATGAACAAAGGATTGTTTTTTTATCCCTAGTAGCAACAACACATCTAGTACCTTAGAGATTTATGTCACTTGCCCAGGTTACTAGAGGCATGAACCCACTATCGAGCATAAATACTAACTCTTGGAGTTGCTAGCATCTACTTGGCCAAGATAGCTACTAACAACGGAAAGCATGCAAGATCACAAATAACAAAGGCATGATAGAATCAATAATCAATATGAAATAGCATCTCAATATCCATCGAGTCCCCGCAAACACAACATGTAGAATTACAAATAGATGATCTTGATCATGAACAGAGCTCACAAGATCTAAACATGATAGCATAAAGGAGGAGAACCATCCATCTAGATACTACATGGACCCGTAGTCTAGAGATGAACTACTCACGCATCACACCGGAGGCTTGCATGATGATGAAGAAGGCCTCCAAGGTGAATTCCCCTCTCCGGCAGGGTGCCGGGAAGAGCTTCAGATCCCTCCCGGTCTAGGGATGGAGACGACGGAAGCTACAGACTCTTTCGTGGAATTTTGACCGGGTCCTTAGGGTTTCTATAACGGAGGCATCTTATAGTCGGAAGGGGAGGCCGAGGGGGTGTCGGAGGCGGCCAGACCACCCCCTAGCACGGACCAGATGGGCCGTGTGGCCAGGTAGTGTGGCGGCCCCTGGCCCCTCTCAGTCTCGTATTCTGGATCCTTGTGTCCGTCGGTGAAAAACTGACTTTCGCTTTTGTCCCGTCCAATTCCAAGAATATTCATTTTCTGACTTTGTGGAACCAAAAACAGCAGAAAACAGGCAGCTGGCACTATGGCTCTTGTTAATAGGTTAGTCCAAAAAAGTATATGAAAATTACTCCAAAGTTGGAACAAAACATAAGAAAGTAGATAAAACCAAGCAGGAAACATCAAAAATTATGGATACGTTAGCAACGTATCAACATCCCCAAGCTTAACTCATGCTCGTCCTCGAGTAGGTAAGTGTTAAAAAGAAAGAATAATTTTTGAGGTGACATGCACCATCATAAACTTGATCAAAGTATTTGTAAAACATGGATAGCTGGGATCATAGTACTTCAACATAGCATGAAAGATAAAGTTCAAGCAATAAGACAAAGCAACTATGTTGCAACATGAAAAGGTACAAACAAAAGATTCATGAATAACAATGCTTTGCAAGACATTTGTTTTTTTCACATAAAGAAAACATAGCATAGTGGCATTCAGCTTGTCCCTCATAGAGCAGCAAACATAAATGCATAGGACACCTTCAAAGTTCATAAGAGTGACTAGATACAAATAGTTTTAAACAAGCAATATCAAAGTTATGCATCAATCAACAAGTCTTGTGACAATGCACATAGAACTAAGAATGGACACTATGCTCTCAAAGTAGGTGCATAAAGATAGAAGGTGGAGACTCAACATAAAAGTGAAAGAAAGGCCTTCATAGAAGGAAGCAGGGATTCAAGTTTCATAAAGAGCTTCCAAAAATTATGGTACTTATTAGCTTTCAGCTCTCATTGCCCCTATCATAAGCATCTTTAAGGTGATTAAGGTTAAAGTGACACAACTAAGAGGATATGCTTGACAAGTTATAAGCCGAAATCTCATGCCCCTTACTTACGAAGACCGAACCTCATGCTACTCAACTTTAGTCACGAGTAAGCTCTTGTCATTGTAAGTACATATGTATCATAAAGAACCGCCAACGGGTACCCCTTGCACATGATACAGGAGCTATCCCATAATCAAAATGACAAGGCAAGCAGACAATGAGCATCTCAGCGATCTTTTTATTTGCTATTTGCATAGGTTTTTATTGAGGATGCTTCATAGAGTGCTAATTATTGTGATGCTGCAAGTTTGCACCATGATTAGGCATGGATTAGGCTAGCAGCCCAGTCGTTTCTCTAACACACATACAAACTCCATGATCTTACAAGTTCCACTTTTATTTCACACCACCGGGATCCATAAGCAAAATAACATGATATCAACGGGGTACAAAGTACAAGTGCAATGTTGAAAGCGTTCCCCATGATACATGGTTCTACTAATTTCAAATTATAAAGCGCAAGCATATACGCAACAAAGATGGACCCAATGGTTCAAGTTTATTAAATGCAAGGAAAGTAAAGTATGCCATCAAGTTCGTGAGAGCTTTAATCGGTAATTTTCACATAACAAGTTTAATTCAGAAGGTAGAGAAAAACATGAATATACTTGGAATAGCAATTGCTAATAGGTAGGTATGGTGGACTCTTTGGACTAACTTGGTTTAAGGAGTTGGATGCATGAGTGGAACTCATACTTGGTTACGGAGGCTAGCAAAAGACTGGGAGCGACAAACTAAGAGAGCAATAATGGACATAATCATGCAGAGCGACAAAACATCATTGATCAAAGCATAAAGTGATATTACAAGTTAAAAACTAAAGTATCATCAAGGCTATGGTGACTTGGGATAGTCATAACATGGTGTGAGCATGTGCCAAGTCAACCCAAATAAAGCATCAAAGGAGAATACCACAATACTATGCTTTAATACGCTAAAACAACGCATGATCCTTCCAAGGCACATTAAGCAATCTCAATTGTTTATAACATGTCATGCTAGAGAAAATAATACAAAGCCTAAAGACAAAAAAATATCAAGCATGGCATGACAAAGCATAGGCCACAGTCAAAAACAAGCTCTCTTTACCACTTAAGCATGAACTTTCCTACTCTTTTCCAATCCAAACCAAACTATTTGAAAACCAATGTATGAAAGAGGGGTCCAACTAATTTATTCAGCAAACTAAGAAAACCAAGAAAACGAAAAACCAAAACTAAAACAAAAAAGAAGACGCTCCAAGAACAACACAACTCTACATGAAACAATAAAAATGAAGTGTTTGGAAGAAACCTGGGATTTTTATTGATGAAGAAGGGGATGTCTTGGGCATCCCCAAAGCTTTGACACTTGTACTTCTTGGATATTTCTTGGGGTGACATGCGTGGCATCCCCAAGCTTGAGCTTTAGTCCATCCTTCATCTCATTACTCATTCCTTCCATACACATGAAATTTGTCCTTCATACAAAACATCACACAATCTTTATTAGAAACATTAGTGCACTCAAGATAATAAGTCTTTTAGGTTCAGTTCCAACACCAATAAAGGTTCCATTAAAACACAAGCTACTGTAGCACTTCCCTCAAAAATCTCAATTCCCCAAAAGAACTCAAAAAGGAACCAACAAGAAGCAAATGCAAATAATGGCAGAAATCTGTCAAAACAGACCAACAAGTAAAGACGAATATTTTAGAAGACCTTCTGTTTCTCAAATCAAAACGTGTTGAACTAATGAAAGTTAGATAACAAACTGGGGCAGAAGCATAAAAATTAATGCCTCAAAAGGGCGTACAGAGATTGTACACGAATGTTTACGGTGAAGCACAGAAATCTGTTTCGGGACAGCAACTTTTCCAATCATTACTTCTCTCTCATTAGAGGTTACTCTTGGCACAAGAAGAAAATAAAAAGGATAATAAGCGGTTATTACAGAGGTAATAACTTCCAAGACTCATCTAAAACTTTTGGGTTATCTCCCAATAAGTATTTTTCTTTAATGCCTTTAAGTTAGGCATGATAGTTTGAGAAGATGCTCGCATAGGAAATATGAATGGAAGTAAAAGAGAGCATCAAGAAGCAAATTCAAAACTCATTTAAGTCTAACCCTCTTCCTATTCATAGGAATCTTATACGCAAATAAATTAACAAAGAACAAAGCGACATGCATAGGACGATAAAACGAGAGTAACTTCAAAACTTTCAACAAATAGAGAGGTGTTTCAGTACCATGAAAACTTTTACAACCAAATTTTCGTCTCTCATAATAATTTTCAATAGCCGCATGAATAAACTCAACAATATAACTATCACATAAAGCATGCTTTTCATGATCTACAAACACTATAGCTTTATTATAAACATTTTCAAAAGAATCCTCTAGAACATAACATTCATCCTCCTTTAGTAAGCATGGGGGACAATCAAATATTGTAGGGGGCAAAGAGTTACTCTCATTAGAAGGTATGAATGAGTAGATCCATTCTTCATCCTTTTGATCATCACTCTCCTCCTTTTTTTTCATCCAATGAGCTTCTAGTTTCAGCAATTTCTTCTTCCATAGGTTCTTGCAAGGCATTAGTCTCTTCCATTGGAGAGCATCTATTAAGATATTCAAGAATATAGCCATTTTCTTCCTTATAATTATCAAAGAAAAATTTAATTATATCATAAACCTCATATTTATAAGGTGCATCATTAGTATTTTCAAGCAAATAAGCAAGTTCGAATGCACCCTTCCAAGCAATAAATTCTTCAATTTGTTCCACATCATAAAAGTCATAATTTCCCTTAATATAAGAAGATATGGTAACATCATCATTATACTCACATTTAAAAGGGAGGTGTTTATACCTCTTATAGCAACAAGATTTATTAAGACAATAAGTAACATTATAAGTAGAGCACACGTTTGTCGCAATGGTATATAATTTATCATTTTTTTCCTATAAGTGTTTTCCTTTTTGTGACAAGCGGTGTTCCTTATAATAATATTTTTTTTCTTCCATGAACCCACCTTGCCAATAAGATCCAGCTTCAAAGAAACCAACCATTGATAAGCATGATAAAGAAAGACAATAACATACCAACAAAAATAACAACTATAGTAGGAACTATTTTTTGTGTGTTTTTGATAAAGAAACAAGCAAACTAAGCAAAAAAGTAAAATAAGCAAAAAGAAAATAACAAAGTAAAGAGATCGGTTATGAGGGACTCCCCTTGTGAAGATGTCCTTGACTCCCCAGCAACGGCGCCAGAAAATCACTTGCTGACTCGTGTACTAACGAGATCGTTGGGGAACCCCAAGAGGAAGGTATGATGAGCCCAGCAGTAAGTTTCCCTCAGTTATGAAACCAAGGTTATCAATCCATTAGGAGCAAGGAAAGACCTCAAAGGTATTGCTAGCTAAGCCTTGGCAGGGCGCACTACCGGTGCTAGCAGCAACTTGGAATCCTGCACAACACAACCATAGAACTTTGCCCCCAACTTACGATGAGGTTGTCAATCTCACTTGTTTTGCTGAAAACAAAGGATTAAACGTATCGAGTGGAAGAAAGTAATAGTTTGTAGAAAGTAAACACAAAACAGTAAACGGTTGATTGTAGATTGATTGTAAAAGAAAGGACCGGGGTCCATAGTTCACTAGTGGTGACTCTCCTTAAGATAGATAACATGTTGGGTGAACAAATTACAGCGGGGCAATTGACAAACATCGAGAAAGCATACATGCATATACTAATTATCTTGACTCCTTTGAGATTCGATTCGGCATTACAACATTATACATAGACCGCCATCCAACTGCATCTATGACTAATAATCCACCTTTAGGTTATCCTCCGAACCCCCTCCAGTATTAAGTTGCAAGCAACAAATAATTGCATTATGAATTGCGTGTAAAGTAAACAATACGATTGTTCTATGAACAAAGGATTGTTGGTTTCTCCCTAGTAGCAACAGCACATCTAGTACCTTAGAGATTTCTGTCACTTCCCCAGATTACTAGAAGCATGAACCCACTATCCAGCATAAATACAAACTCTTGGAGTTGCTAGCCAAGATAGCTACTTGGCCAAGATAGCTACTAACAACGGAAAGCATGCAAGATCACAAATAAAAAATACATGATAGAATCAATAATCAATCTGAAATAGCATCTCAATATCCATCGGATCCCCGCAAACACAACATGCAGAATTTAAAATAGATGATCTTGATCATGAACGGAGCTCACAAGATCTAAACATGATAGCACAAAGGAGGAGAACCAGCCATCTAGCTACTACATGGACCCGTAGTCTAGACATGAACTACTAACGCATCACACTGGAGGCTTGCATGATGATGAAGAAGGCCTCCAGGGTGAATTCCCCTCTCCGGCAGGGTGTCGGGAAGAGCTCAGATCCCTCCCAATCTAGGGATGGAGACGACGGCGGCTACAGACCCTTTCGTGGAATTTTGATCGGGTCCTTAGAGTTTCTGTATCAGAGGCATCTTATAGTCAGAAGGAGAGGCCAAGGGGGTGCCGGAGGTGGCCAGACCACCCCCTAGCACGGGCCAGGCTGGGCCACGCGGCCAGGTGGTGTGGTGGCCCCCTGGCACCTCTCCGTCTCGTATTCTGGCTCCTTGTGTCCCTCGGTGAAAAACTGACTTTGGATTTTGTCCCGTCCAATTCCGAGAATATTCATTTTCTGACTTCCTGGAACCAAAAACAGCAGAAAACAGGCAGCTGGCACTGTGGCTCTTGTTAATAGGTTAGTCCAAGAAAGTGTATGAAAAGTACTCCAAAGTTGGAACAAAACATAAGAAAGTAGATAAAACCAAGCATGGGACATCAAAAATTATGGATACGTTAGCAACGTATCAAAAACCCAACCATTTGTCACACCAGAACGAGAGAGGGGTCCAATGTATACATGCATGGCTAGTCATAGTGGGAGGAAATAAGCTAGTAACATGCAATTACATGCAATGTTAAATAGGCATTGTGATGACATTGCATGCTATTAAATAAGGAAAGAGATGGATGTGGTAGCTAAGTTACCATAGCATCACACTTTTCAAGAGGAAATGCGTGTACAAGCTAATTAATATAGTCACTAGTAGAAAAACTAGCTTTGGTTCGCAGCGGCCGAGAGCATTAGTCCCAGTTCCTCCTCGAACCGGGACTAATGCAAGCATTTGTCCCAAGTTCGAGGGGACCGATCGACGCACGGGAGCCAGGGCATACGTCCCGGTTCTTAAGGGGCTATTTGTCCCGGTTTGTAATACGAACCGGGACTAAAGGTGGGAGGCATGCCACGTGTCTGGGGACGGACCTTTAGTCCTGGTTCGTATTACGAACCAGGACAAATAGCCCGTCTACAAATGCGCCGCCCCAGCCAGCGCCCTCCCTCTATTTCTCTTGGTTGAAGGAGTGAGGTGTGGTGTGCTATTTTTATTCCTATGCACATTAGGTGTTCGACAAAATGTCTGAGAGAATGATACACTTGGTTTCACACAAAATAAAAATGATATGAGGTGCCCGAGCCACACTTAAGTCTTTCTCCTCTTTCTTTCCTTCTTGATTGAGGTTAGCAACCTTATCCTTCATCTTTCATTGATATAATAATGCATGCATCGACGTAAAGTGGTCATCTCACTATTCATGATGTTCTGTAATGATGCAGGTGAACCGGCGGGGATGGATGTATGGTGACCGACGTGAATCTGTGTACATTCAAGGCGTGGATAAATTTATTGATGTGGCTAAGGCAAACAAAGAGAATGGATTTATGTGTTGTCAATGTGTTCAATGTCGGAACATCAAGGAGTACTCTTCCTCGAAAATCATTCACGGCCACTAGTTCGGAGAGGTTTCATGCCTAGCTATAATTTTTGGACCAAGCATGGAGAAAGAGGAGTTATGATGGAAGACAATTAAGAAGAAGAGGATGATGACAACTATTTTCATATGTTCCCTGAATACGATGATACTGCAATGGAAGAGAATGAAGAAGAATGAGGTGAAGAACGGGCATCAGATGAGCCTGTTAATGATCTTGGTCGGGTCATTTCTGATGCAAAGCGAGACTATGAAACACAGAAGGAGAAGTTGAAGTTGGAGGGCATGTTAGAGGATGACAAAAAATTGTTGTACCCAAATTGCGAAGATGGCAGCACAAAGCTCGGTACCACGCTGGAATTGCTAAAATGGAAGGCAGATACTGGTTTATCTCACAAGGGATTTGAGAAGTTACTCAAAATAATGAAGCCGAAGCTTCCAGAGGATAACAAATTTCCCGAGAGTACTTACGAAGCAAAGAAGATTCTCTTCCCTCTAGGATTAGATGTGCAGAAGAAACATGCATGCATAAATGACTATATCCTCTACCGCGGTGAGGACTACGAGAATTTAGATAAATGTCTGGTATGCACTGCACTGCGGTATAAGATCAGACGAGATGACCCTGGTGATGTTGATGGTAATGATGAGCCCCCCAGGAAGAGGGTTACTGCTAAGGTTATGTGGTATGCTCCTATAATACCAAGGTTGAAACGTCTGTTTAGAAACAAAGAGCATACCAGGTTGTTGCGATGGCACAATGAAGGCCGTAAGAAAGACAGGAAGTTGAGACACCCCGCTGATGGGTCGCAGAGGAGAAAAATCAAGAGAGAGTTCCCGAACTTTGCAGGTGACATGAGGAACTTATGGTTTGGTCTAAGTACAGATGGCATGAATCCTTTTGGGGAGCAGAGCTGCAGTCACATCACCTGGCATGTGACTCTATGTATCTACAACCTTCCTCCTTGGTTGTGCATGAAGCGTAAGTTCATTATGATGCTAGTGCTTATCCAAGGCCCGTAGCAACCCGGCAACGACATTGATGTGTACCTAAGGCCAGTTGAAGAACTCTTGCAGTTGTGGGGAAAACCAGGTATACGTGTGTGGGATGAGCACAAACAGGAGCCATTTGACCTATGAGGGCTGCTTTTCGTAACCATCAATGATTGGCCTGCTCTTAGTAACCTTTCAGGACAGACAAACAAGGGATACAAGGCATGCACACACTGTTTAGATGATACTAAAGCTACATATTTGCATAAATATAAGAAGGTTGTGTACCTGGGGAATCGTCGATTTCTTCCGATCAATCATCAAGTAAGAAAGAAAGGCAAGCATTTCAAAGGTGAGGCAGATTACCAGAAGAAGCCTGACCTCCCTACAGGTGATGATGTATTTGGTATGGTCAAGGACATAGAAGTAATATTTGGAAAGGGTCCTGGCGGTCAACCTGTTCCAAACGATGTCGCTACCGGACACTCGACCATGTGGAAGAAGAAATCTATATTTTGGGAGCTACCCTATTGGAAAATCCTATGTGTCCTCTCTTCAATCGACGTGATGCATGACAAAGAATCTATGCGTGAACCTGCTAGGCTTCCTGGGCGTGTATGGGAAGACAATAGATGCACCAGAAACACGGGAGGACCAACAACGTATGAAAGACCCACAAAACATGCATCCACAGAACAAGACGGATAAAGGGCGTCACTTAAGTCCTACCAGCTATGTTCTTACGAAAGCAGAGAAGGAAATCTTTTTTGAAGTCCTTTACAGTATCAAGGTGTCATCTAGATTCTCGTCTAACATAAAGGGGATAATAAATATGGCAGAGAAAAAATTTCCAAAACCCGAAGTCTCATGATTGCCACGTGATTATGACGCAGTTTCTTCCGATTGCATTGAGGGAGCTTCTACCAGAAAATGTTTGAGTACCCATTGTGAAGCTATGTGCATTCCTCAATGCAATAACTCAGAAGGTGATCAACCAAGATATTCTGACAAGGTTACAGAAGGATGTGGTCCAATGTCTTGTTAGTTTTGAGTTGGTGTTCCTACCATCCTTCTTCAATATTATGACGCATCTCCTGGTTCACCTAGTCGAAGAGATTTGCATTCTCGGTCCTGTATATCTACACAATATGTTCCCCGTTGAGAGATTCATGGGAGTGTTAAAGAAATATGTTTCTAACCGTGCTAGGCCAGAAGGAAGCATCTCCAAGGGCTATGGAACAGAGGAGGTCATTGAGTTCTGTGTTGACTTTATTCCTGACCTTAAGCCGATTGGTGTTCCTGAATCCAGGCATGAGGGGAGACTGAGTGGAAAAGGCACGCTGGGAAAGAAAGCAATGATATGTAGGGATGGACAATCTTTCACTCAAGCACAATACACGGTTCTACAGAATTCCACCTTGGTAGCTTCGTATATCAGGGAACATAAGAATATTGTACGCTCCAACAACCCGGGAAAGCCAGACTCCTGGATTAGAGATGAACACATGAAGACTTTCGGCAGTTGGTTGCGAACATATCTAATGAATGACACCATTGTTGGAGATCAGCTCTACTTGTTGGTTGGGTCACCATCTTCTACTATATTGAATTACCAAGGGTACAAGATAAATGGGAATACATTTTACACGATCGCCCAAGATAAAAAAAGAGCAATACCAGAACAGTGGTGTCCGCTTTGATGCAACCAACGAGAATGGCAAAAAGGACACATACTATGGTTACATAGAGGAGATATGGGAACTTGACTATGGAGTTTCTTTTAAGGTCCCTTTGTTTCGGTGCAAATGGATCAACATGAATGGAGAAGGGGTAAATGTAGACTAGTTGTATGGAATGACAATAGTAGATCTCAACAATCTTGGTGACAGATACGAACCATTTGTCCTAGCCAATGATGTGGCACAGGTTTTCTATGTGAAGGACATGTACTCCATACCGAAAAAAGAAAAATAAGCAAATGAATACATCACACGATGAGCCAAAGCGTCACATAGTTCTTTTAGGGAAAATAAATATTGTGGGAGTCGAGGACAAGACATACATGTTAGAAGATTATAATAAGTTTGATGAAATTCCGCCCTTCACAGTGAAAACTGACCCAAGCATTCCGTTAAGCAAAGAAGATGCTCCATGGTTACGGCCGAAGCGACCGTAAGTGACCATAAGGAATTCAAAAACAGTCCGAACAATGTAAATCCTTCACGTGGTTTCATATTATATGACATAGTTGCAATGAAAAATACCAAACTTGGTATATTGATTATGTTTCAAAAAAACCTTCACAAAATGACCTATCATGTTCGAGGTTTCATGGCTTTCAGTCCAAATGACCAATGTTATGTGCATAATCGAGGCATAGTTTGTGATATTGTGCCCATATTGTGCATGCATGTGCATCTTGGGATGGCTAACAATGTTGCAGGAGGAAGTTTTATTTTTCGTTGCATGGAAAAGCAATTTTCTATTTTCCGAGTGCCAAAATCGGGGTGTTTTGTGAAGCAACACCAAACGTTAAATAAAAAATGGTACCACCCCATTTTTCAAAAATACTAGACCACCTTACATGAACAATGTCCTAACTAGGGATTTTAAGACCTTTCCATCCACCCCTGGAGAAAAAGACAAATGTCTACCAAATCGGTAGGAAGTGGGTCCGGTTTGACCTATAGGTACAGGATCCAATGCTCGTGATTTTTTGAAAAAACTCATTTTTAGACTCATAATGTGATGTTTCTTTAGATATCCAATGCTCGTGGTTTCTTCAGAGATCCATCCCCTATGGCCAGCTTAAGGGAGATGCCTGAGGACTAGATCCTCCGGCATCTCCCTGAAGTTGGTCGTAGTATTTTCCCTGCTCTCGCACACCATCTTGGAGTTTATAACTTCTCTAGCTAGATCAATATGCTAGGTAGCTAACTAATTTCAAATATGAGAGAGTGCCTCTATGGCCAGTTTGTTGGAGATGCCGGAGGACTGGGCTCCGCCGGCATCTCCCTCAAACTGGCCGTAGTGGTGTCTCTGCTCTCACACAACATCACGTTTGTGTTTGATAACTTCACAAGGATGCCTATTTATAGATTAAGCAGCACAGCATAGTGTCAACACTCACGACATAATGTCGACACTCTTGTCGATAGTCCCGGTTGGAGGCACTAACCGGGACTAAAGATATTTCCCGCCATTTCCCACCGCTTCCCGCTATGCTTTCCCGCCCTTTTCCTCTAAACGGGTCTTTTAGTCCCAGTTGGAGCCACTAACAGGGACTAAAGATATTTCCCGCCATTTCCCACTGCTTCCCGCTATGCTTTCCCGCCCTTTTCCTCTAACCGGGTCTTTTAATCCCAGTTGGAGCCACTAACCAGGACTAAATATATTTCCCGCCATTTCCCATCGCTTCCCGCTATGCTTTCCCGCCCTTTTCCTCTAACCGGGTCTTTTAGTCCCAGTTGGAGCCACTAACCGGGACTAAAGATATTTCCCACCATTTCCCATCGCTTCCCGCTTTGTTTTCCCGCCCTTTACCTCTATATCTAGGCCAACCATACCATGGCTATACACACCTTCATCTCTCAAAAATGGACACCGCATACTGGGCCATTCTCACACTCGAAGAGAGCGAGGCACTGTGCGCCTCCAGCTACCCATGCCCGCCGGGCTACCGGGTGCCCACTGATTGGATGCTGAGCGTTGGAGGATTGCTTGTCCCTCCTGTGCATCAAGGTTCTGCCCGCCAGGCGGCCATCACAAACCACTTCTACCTAGAGCTCACGCCAAAGTAGCGGATGGATCCGCATTGGGATCTCGACAACTACGACACATGGAATGCCTTCTTTGCTAATCGGCAGGAAAGGGAGCTCGCTAGGTACGAGGGTGACGGCCCGCCCCAGTGAACCACAATGAAACCGGTCGTCGCCTTTGGTGGGCGAACCAGACTATCGCCGGTGTGATGCGCTACATTGCTGAGGGAGATCATCCTCTCCTGCGGTACCCACACTTGCACCCGCCGCAAAGCCACAATAAGGGTGGCTGTGGTGAAGGCCGCGGGCATAGCGGCATCATCATCCGAGAGCCCCCTCCCCCCCTCCCCCCCCCCCCCCCCCCGCATCGTGCATCCGAGGCCGGAGTGGCAGGTGCCCCAGAATATGTCATGATTCACGGTCCCTGGTTCCCCCTACACAAGCCGGGGAAGGGTTGAGGATCCCTGGAATATGCCATAGCAACGACGATGAAGATGATTCAGAAGATGACCCTGAAGCTGTGTATTATAGGGCTAGACATGATTATGACTAAATCCATTGGCTAGGACGAATGGTTTGTTTGTGTACCCAAGATTGTCGAGAGATCCACTGTTTTCAAATTCAAATTCATGTTGAAAGTGTTTTCAAATTAAAATTTAATAGTTTGAATAATTATTTTATAAGACAAAAAGTTTTTTCAAATTCAAATCATTGAAATGTGAACACCTAAATAAGAAATAAGAAATAAGGCGGAAACATCTGAAAATTTTGAAAAAGGACTTTTAGTCCCGGTTGGTGCCACCAACCAGGACTAAAGGTCCTCTGCGTGCGCCCCTACGGTGGCCATCATACGTCCCGATTGGTGGCTCCAACCGGGACGTATTTCGTCCCGGTTGGAGCCACCAACCGGGACGTATGAACTTTACATCCCGGTTGTTGCTCCAACCGGGACGTATGGCCCTCCCGTACTTAATCGCGCGCCCCTGTTCTCCTTCCCCATTGTTTCATCTCTCTGCAGCACAGACGGCGCGTGATTTGGAAGGTGCTCAGGAGCGCTGCCATGATTCCACGCCGGCAAGCTGCCCGAGCTCGCCGTCCGGACCGCCTCGCCGCCAGCGGACTGCGCCGCCACAACCGGACCACCCCTAGACCGCCCCGCGTTCCACCACCCGACCGTGCCACCACGCTGGAGAGGACCACCTGATACGTTGCTAACGTATCTATAATTTTTGATGTTCCATGCTTGGTTATTATCTACGTTCTTATGTTTTGTCCACACTTTGGAGTACTTTTTATACACTTTCTTGGACTAACCTATTGACAAGATGCCACAGTGCCAACTGCTTGTTTTCTGCTGTTCTGGCTCTAGGAAAGTCAGAAAATGAATATTCTCGGAATTAGACGGGACAAAAGTAAAAGTTAATATTTCACCGAGGGGGACACAGAGCTAGAATACGAGACAGAGAGGGGCCAGGGCCGCCCACACCACCTGGCCGCGCGCGGCTAGGCCTGGCCCATGCTGACTCGTGTATTAACGAGCTCGTTGGGGAACCCAAAGAGGAAGGTATGATGAGTACAGCAGTAAGTTTTCCCTCAGTTATGAAACCAAGGTTATCAACCCAGTAGGAGCAAGGAAACACCCCAACGGTGTAGCTAGCTAAACTTTGGTAGGGCACACTACCGGTGCCAGTAGCAACGTGGAGACCTGCACAACACAACCACGGAACTCTATCCCCAACTTGCGATGAGGTTGTCAGTCTCACCGGTTTTGCTGAAAACAAAGGATTAAACTTATCGAGTGGAAGAAAGTAATACTTTGCAGAAAGTAAACACAAAGCAGTAAATAGTTGGTTGTAGATTGAATGTAAAAGAAAGGACCAGGGTCCATAGTTCACTAGTGGTGGCTCTCCTTAAGATAGATAACATGTTGGGTGAACAAATTACAGAGGGGCATTTGACAAACATCGAGAAAGCATACAAGCATATACTACTCAAATTGACTCCTTTGAGATTCGATTGGGCATTACAACATTATACATACACCGCCATCCAACTGCATCTATGACTAATAATCCACCTTCAGGTTATCATCCGAACCCCCTCCAGTATTAAGTTGCAAGCAACGGATAATTGCATTACGAATTGCATGTAAAGTAAACAATATGATTGTTCTATGAACAAAGGATTATTGTTTCTCCCTAGTAGCAACACCACATCTAGTACCTTAGATATTTCTGTCACTTCCCCAGATTACTAGACACATGAACCCACTATCGAGCATAAATACTAACTCTTGGAGTTGCTAGCATGTACTTGGCCAAGATAGCTACTAACAACGGAAAGCATGCAAGATTACAAATAACAAAGACATAATAGAATCAATAATCAATCTGAAATAGCATCTGAATATCCATCGGATCCTCGCAAACACAACATGCAGAATTAAAAATAGATGATCTTGATCATGATCGGAGCTCACAATATCTAAACATGATAGCACAAAGGAGGAGAAACAGCCGTCTAGCTACTACATGGACCCGTAGTCCAGAGATGAACTACTCACGCATCACATCGTAGGCTTGCATGATGATGAAGAAGGCCTCTAGGGTGAATTCACCTCTTCGGTAGGGTGCCGGTAAGAGCTTCAGATCCCTCCCGATCTAGGGATGGAGATGACGGCGGCTACAGACTCTTTCGTGGAATTTTGATCGGGTACTTAGGGTTTCTGTATCGGAGGCATCTTATAGTCGGAAGGGGAGGCCGAGGGGGTGCCTAGGCTGGCCACACCACCCCCTAGCACGGGTCAGGCCTTGCCGTGCGGCCAGCTGGTGTGGCCGCCCTCTGGCCCCTATCCGTCTCGTATTCTGGCTCCGTGTGTCCCTCGGTGAAAAACTGACTTTGGCATTTGTCCCGTCCAATTCTGAGAATATTCATTTTCTGACTTTCCTAGAACCAAAAACAGCAGAAAATAGGTAGCTGGCACTGTGGCTCTTGTTAATAGGTTAGTCGAATAAATCATATGAAAAGTACTACAAAGTGCAGACAAAACATAAGAAAGTAGATAAAACCAAGCATGAAGCATCAAAAATTATGGATATGTTAGCAACACATCAGCCCACGCCAGGGGGTGGTGGGGCAACCCTAGGGCACCCCCTTGGCCTCCCCTTTTGCCTATAAGATGCCTCCGATACAGAAACCCTAAGTACCCGATCAAAATTCCACGAAAGAGTCTGTAGCCACCGTCATCTCCATCCCTAGATCGGGAGGGATCTGAAGCTCTTCCTGGCACCCTTTCAGAGGTGAGAATTCACCCTGGAGGCCTTCTTCATCACCATGCAAGCCTCCGGTGTGATGCGTGAGTAGTTGATCCTTGGACTACGTGTCCATGTAGTAGCTAGATGGTTGGTTTTTCTCCTTTGTGCTACCATGTCTAGATCTTGTGAGCTCCGTTCATGATCAAGATCATCTATTTGTAATCCTACATGTTGTGTTTACGGGGATCTGAATGATATTGAGATGCTATTTCAGATTCATTATTGATTCTATCATGTCTTTGTTATTTGTGATCTTGCATGCTCTCCATTGTTAGTAGATATCTTGGCCGAGTAGATGCTAGCAACTCCAAGAGGGAGTATTTATGCTTGATAGTGGGTTCATGCCTCTAGTAATCTGGGGAAGTGATAGAAATCTCTAAGGTACTAGATGTGCTGTTGCTACTAGGGAGAAAATAGCAATCCTTTGTCCATAGAACAATTGTATTGTTTACTTTACACGCAATGCGTAATGCAATTATTTGTTGCTTGCAACTTAATACTGGAGGGGGTTCGGATTGATAACCTAAAGGTGGATTATTAGTCATAGATGAAGTTGGATTACGGTCTATGTATAATGTGGTAATTCCCAATCAAATCTCATAGGAGTCAAGATGATTAGTATATGCATGTATGGTTTCTCGATGTTTGTCAATTGCCCCGCTGTAATTTGTTCACCCAACATGTCATCTATCTTAAGGAGAATCACCACTAGTGAACTATGGACCCCGGTCCTTTCTTTTGCCATCAATCTACAAATGTTTACTGTTTTCTGTTTACTTTCTGTAAGCTGTTACTTTCTTCCACACAATACGTTTAATCCTTTGTTTTCAGCAAAACCGGTGAGATTGACAACCTCACTGTAAGTTGGGGGCAAAGTTCTGTGGTTGTGTTGTGCAGGATTCCAAGTTGGAAACAACACCTTGGAGGTGTTACCTTGCTCCTACTGGTTCGATAATCTTGGTTTCATAACTGCGGGAAACTTACTGCTGTGCTCATCATACCTTCCTCTTGGGGTTCCCCAACGAGCTCGACATCAACCACGAGCCAGCACCGCCCTGCCGTTGTCCGCAGCAACCACGCCGCCGGAGGAACGCGCCACCACGCCGAAGGACCGCCACCGACGTCGTTGCCCCGACAAGCCATGCCACCACCCGCAGGTGCGTCCGCGCGTGCCCTCTCTTCCCCTTCTCTATTTCTCTCTATTTAGTTGGTTTAGTTTCATTAGTTTAGTTTAATTAGTTAGTTTACTTTAATTAGTAAGTTAGGAGTAGTAGTAATAGTTAATTAGTAGTAGTAGTTAGTTAGTAGTATTAGGTTAGTAGTAGTAGTTATCAGTTAGTAGTATTAGGGTAGTAGTAGTTAGTTAGTGGTAGTACTAGTTAGTTAGTAGTAGTAGTAGTTAATTAGTAGTAGTAGTTAGTAGTATTAGGGTAGTAGTAGCAGTTAGTTAGTAGTAGTAGTTATTAGTTAGTAGTATTACGGTAGTAGTAGTTAGTTAGTGGTAGTAGTAGTTAGTTAGTGGTAGTAGTAGTTAGTTAGTAGTAGTAGGGACGGTACCCGCCGGGTTCGGGGCCGGGTCCGGCCCCCCATACCCGTCCTGTTTAATTAGTCGGGTCCCATATTTTACCAGACCCGTGACCCGGCCGGGTTCAGGGCCCCAACGGGTACCCGCTAGCCCGTGAGACTTGGCAGGTCTAAATTTTTATCAAACCCTCCCCGTTTAAGGTGGGTACCCATCGGGTTTGCGGGTTTCGAAATTACTGCTTTTCCCCTTGCACTTGCATGGTCCCGCCGGCGTTTGAGGTTATGGACAGGCGTAGCAACACGCGCCATATAAGGATGATGGACGGGCGTGGCAACGCGCGCCATACAGGGACGATGGACGGGCACGGAAACACGCGCCATATATTAGGGTTTCTTCGAATTATGGTTTACATCCCTAGCCCGTCAAACCACGCCTACCTAACCTCCTTGCTTGGCCGCTTCGACTCATCCGCTTTTCCCCTTTTGCAGAAATATGGAACCTAGAGACAAAGAAAAGGAAATGGCGCTTGAGGATATGATCAATGAGGTAGGACATATCGGTAACGATGTCACCTCGCTATATCTGAACAACTTCGGTGAGGGAGATCTGGGTTTCGACCGAACAGACGGCTCCGGTGAGAGAGAAGCCAGCGAGGGAGAAGCTGGCGAGGTGCATATATATTAATAAATTAAGCCTCTATTGTCTATATACATATATATTAACACACTTTTTTCTTTTAGCCCTCCGGATCGATCAAATCTTCTAAAAAGAATAAACGAGGCCCAGCCAAAAAGTTGGGAGACCATGAAAGGTACAGGATCGAAGAAGTCGCTCTAGATGATGAACCAAAGGCTCCCATTGATGCTGCAAATAAACTTATAAGGCAATGTAGAGTTATTGTTAGGGACTACATCCCGATCACCGTCAGAGAATGGAATAGGTCGTCAAAGGATCTAGAGTCTCTATATGTCAGTGACTTAGCCAAAGACACTCTTTGGAAAAAGCTCATGGTTAATTTCACCCTACCGACGTTAGAGGTGTATCCAAATGACTACGCTCCAGATGAAGAGATTCCAACTCAGGAGGAACTACAGAAACACATGGAGCAACAAGTCAAGAGTGCGCTCTTAAGAAGATGGCCCAGCAATTCAACAACTGGAAGAAAAGATTGCACCTTGTCCTTGTCGTGAAAGAGAAGACTCCGGATTTCACTACTGGAGCGTATGAGAAGATAAAAGTCTATTGGGCTGATTTTGTGGCATACAAGACATCGGCGCTAGCTAAGAAAAGGTCTGAAACGAATAAGCAAAATGCTGCTAAAAAGAAGTATCACCATACTATGGGGCAAGGTGGCTACAAGGCTAGCAAGCCTAAGTGGGAGAAACTCGAGTCCGACCTGATGGCTAAAGGGATCACCCCAGAGCCATACAATTGGATCGAACGGGTAAGGAATTGGTTTTATGGGCATGAGGGCACGTTGGACTCAGAAGGGAAGTGCATATATAACATAAGACATAAAGAAACTCACATACCCATCAAAGACATTAGAAATGTAGTAAAGGCTATTGAAGATGGGGAGTTCATTTCTGATAGAGAGAATGACGAGCTCGCACTCGCCCTTGGAAACAAGGAACACGAGGGACAAACACGAGGCACAGAAGGCTCCAAACCATGGAACCTTGGTTTTGCTGACCATAGGAAGAAATATCCTGATAGAAGCTGTCAAAGGAGAAAGGAAAGGGAGGAACTTGAAGTAATGAAGCAGAAACACCGGATGCGCGAAATAGAACAACAATTAAAGCAGCACCAGAATCAACTTGAAAAACGTAGCCAGCAAGCTACCGGCCCATCTTAGCGGCACATGGTAGATGAAGCTGCCTTCGATGCTACCGGCCCATCCACTAATCGAAAAAGCAGCATGGCTTGTATGAAGCTCCCTGGTGATGATGCTGATGATCCATCGGCGATGGCTCCTCTTCGCTACCCAGTGGATGATATCATGGAGATGACACATTGTGAGCTGCATGTGAAAGTTGTCAACATAATCATGAAGGTGGCGGTTGGCTATGCCTTACCATTAGTTGGATCGGTACCAACTTACCATTGTTGTCCGATTCCACAAGGCTACGCTATTACCGGGGTGGATGAAGTTATGGATGGATTCGCGCAGCTCAAGCTTGACTACCCTGCAGGTGAAGGGGATGTGACAGAGCTAGGAGAAGCAAAAAAACATGACCATTCTACGGCAAAAGGAACACATCGTGCTTTCAAATCGGACGCCAAGGCCATCCACTCCTCAGAGCACAACTCCATCTTCGTCGCAGCCTCACCCGTCTCTAGCGCATCAGCCGTCTTTGCCGTCGCCGCGACAAGCGCAATCTCCACCATCGCGTCAGCCGTCTCCAGCATGGTCGTCTTCGCCGCTGCGTCAGCCATCTCAGCACCTCCCAAAAGTACAAAAGGGTCAGGGCCAAAAGCAAAATAGTAACCGATCACCAAAGCGTCTACCAGAGCCCCTCCCAAAGCTACCAAAGGTGCTCCCAAGAGAGCTTACGACTATACTGGAGTGGAGAATGTGGTGACCGTAAAGGCCCAAACGCAATAGTGGTTTGATAGCCTCAAGCGGCCGAAAGAGCCATAGTTCCCCAGCACTAAAGAAGAAAAATCCAAAGTGCAAAAAATGTTGAAGACCGTTCATCAACCCGAGCCAAGGCTGTCATCAGAATATGAACGCTCTATTGTCAAGTCACATCAGTCAATGGTGTGGTCGAAGAGCACTAGTGCAAGCGGGCATTCAGTTCCCCAGCTCGCTTACAGAAAAACAAGGAATTCCCCCCGCTCAAAGTGATTTCTGATACCATGGTGGAGTCGAGCAAAGCTGCGAACGAGAAGTATGATCCAGAAATTGTTGCACTGTATGGAGAAGCGGCCGCTGCTCAAGGTATGACTATTGCTCAGTACTTAGACTAGTTAGATTTCTCCGTGGCTGAGGAAGCATAGAAATACGAGTACGGGAAAGCTCTCGTCATACCTAAGGACGTCAAGTATCTACCAACAAAAATGTGAAGATTGCATAATTGGTACATTAAAGCCACAAAGGAAGGGGCAGACTGGATAGTGATCGGAGTTCGAAATAAGCATTACGGGTATGGTGATGCCCAGATACTGATTGAATTTCCTGAACTAGATCAATTTTTCAATCAAGATGCCCTCGACAAATCGATCGTCAGTGCGTACTGCCTGTAAGTATATTTATCTAATAATCAAGTCTCTAGTTAGCTCACCTCGTTTATATCGCATGTATAATCATACTCACTATATTATGCAGACTAAAGATTCTCGAATGCGGAAGAGGACAGATCTATGACATTGGGTTCACTGACCCATATTGGATTCATGAAATTACTGTGAAACTTAATCCTAAGGACACAGAGGATAAAATTGTAATGGCTCTAAGGTTTCAAGAAACCAAAAGGGAAATATTATTACCTTACAACTTCGAGTGAGTGTTATTGTCTTGTACACATTCTATTTCGCTTACTTGATGTTAAGTGTATAATTGATGAGTTATGCATGCGTAGATTACATTATATTCTGCTAATCATTCAACTTGACAATGGAGTAGTACAAGTCATGGACTATAAGCGTAAACCACTTGAGAAGTGGGAACCCATGCAGGATATGCTCCAGCGGTAATTTCAGTCATTATAACACTATATCCGCAACTTTCGTTCATTTACATGCATCAAGTAATTAATAACTCATTTCATTCATTTTCTTTGTTGGGTAGAGCTTGGAAATGGTTCACCAACAAGGCTAAGGGTGCCTGGAAAGAGAAGCTTACATTTAAACCACTAAATGTAAGTACTACTAGCTAGATCCGCACATCTCTTTGATTCTAGTTTCGATACCATTATCATGCTTAATTATTATTATTTTGATTGAACTTTGTTCTCGTAAAGTGTCTGAGGTAGCCAGCTAGAAATAACTTATGTGGATACTATGTCTGCGAGTTCATTCGTCAGACGATTGATGTCTACGCACTTCTATTCTTGTAGACAGTTGTTGGGCCTCCAAGTGCAGATGTTTGTAGAACAGCAGCAAGTTTTCTCTTAAGTGGATCACCCAAGGTTTATCGAACTCAGGGAGGAACTGGTCAAAGGTATTCCCTCTCAAGCAATCCTGCAATCAAGATACAAGAAGTCTCTTCTATCCCCAACACACCCAATACACTTGTCAGGTGTATAGGTGCACTAGTTCGGCGAAGAGATAGTAAAATACAAGTGGTATGGATAAAAGACAACGGTGCTAGAAAATAGCTTGATGGCGTGGAAGAGACTAAAGGCAAACTGAAATAAAGATGGAAACAAGCAAACATGTAACAGATCTAATTGCAAACGGTGTTTCAATGCTTAGAAACAAGGCCTAGGGATTATACTTTCACTAGTGAACACTCTCATATAAATATATTATATTCATGATACTACTCTGAACTACTCTCCGGTTGGACACTCTAATCCATGGTGGGCTATAACAGCACACCTCAAAGTTTGCTTTCCACATCTAGATAACCCCACACTGTCACCTTGAGAACTAGATGGTTCCAACAAACACCACAATTTCATAAAGACATCCAACTCCAAATATAACTCATAACAAGTATTTGTAATCTCTAGCCTAAGTGCCACCATGGTGTGCACACTGTCAACTTCACACACATGGGGAGAGCAGAGATCTAATAAAGCACTTGAGTAGCAAGGTAGATCTACTTTATTACAAAGCTCATGATCATAATATGATCATGCATAGAGAGAGAGATGAACACATAGCTACCGGTAGAACCCTTAGCCTCGAGGAAGAACTACTCCCTCATCATCATGGGAATCAGCAACGGCGATGGAGATGGTGGTGGAGATCGATGGAGATGGCTCTGGGGGCACTTCCCCATCCCGGTAGGGTGCCGGAATAGAGACTTTCTGTCCCCCGAATCTCCCCTTCGGTGGTGGTGGCGTTGTGGAACTTTTCGTGGCTGGAGGCTTGACGATCTAGGGTTTATGCATCAGGAGGATCTTATAGGCGAAGAGGCAAGGTCGGTGGGCGGCCAGGGGGCCCACACCATGCCCTGGCGCGGCCAGGGGGGACCCGCGGCTAGGGGTGGTGTGGCCACCTTGTGGCCCCTCTCCGTCTCGTCTTCTGGCTCCGTGAGTCTTCCGGTAAAATATCAACTTTGGCTTTCGTCCCGTCCAATTCCGAGAATATTCATTTTCTGACTTCCTAGAACCAAAAACAGCAGAAAACAGGCAATTGGCACTGTGGCATCTTGTTAATAGATTAGTCCCAGAAAGTGTGTAAAAGTACTCCAAAGTATGGACAAAACATAAGAAAGTAGATACAAACCAAGCATGAAACATCAAAAATTATAGATACGTTTGCAACGTATCAACGACCTATGAGAAGGGCAGAAATTTAGAACAACTTCAAGTATGTAAACAATATTTAGAAATTTGTTTTATTACCATCAATTGCGTTTAGTTTCATTCATATATGTTGACACATTCTTTTAAATTAGATCGAACAGTTGCGGGACAATCTTCTACCAAAGGATCACATACAAGCAATTCAAGAGAAAATTGTGGGATTCTTAGATGCAGGTGTCCTATATCCAAACTATCGAAAGATTATGATAATGTAATAGGGATCATAAAAGACTTTATATTGTATATATGCATGCATGTAATATATTCGATACTTTCTGTGTAATATAATCGGGAGATGTTTTGTAATATAATGGTTCCCTTAAGGTAGATGACACTTATCCCAGCACTATGTTGTGAGGAATGCTCATCCTCGTAGTAGATGGTGCGAGGTTGATGTTACCGAAAGTGGATCCGCACGTCCGCACCATGCCTCCATGCGAATCCACTTTCGGTAACATCAACCTCGCACCATCTACTATGAGGACGAGCATTCCTCACAACATAGTGATGGGGTAAGTGTCACAAAATAAATGTTGTCCAAAACACAAAAAGGAAATACATAAAGAGGAAACAAAATAAATGAAAAATATATAAAAAAAATCTCTGCCGCGGCACAAAAAATGTCTAAAATGCTGCTACGGCACAGACGCATAGATCCCGGTTCGTATTACAAACCGGGACAAATGCCCCCCACCCCCTTGCGACAGCCAGCGGCCACGTGAACCGCCCTTTTATCCCTGTTCGCAGCCCAATCGAGACTATAGGGTTGGGGCTTTAGTCCCGATTGCTCCATCCCGGTTGTGCAACCGGGACTAGCCCATTACAAACCGGGACAAAAGGCGTTGTTACTACTAGTGAGTTCCCTGTGACACTATCTATTAGTTACTATGCACTATGAAGGTGTTAACTTAGACTAGTGTCATGTGTATGACACTAGTTCAAATTACTCCCCACTAATCCACTATGACTAGTCTTTTATTGAATGACTTTTTTTTCTTCAGACACGATATCCGCCTTTTACTCATGAAACTTTGCAGGCACATGCCAGACACGAACATGGATGCTGTAAAAACGAAACAGTCCCGTATTTTTCTTATTTACCTTATACCTACATCATCCGCTTCACCCTGTTTTGCACGACAGTGAAATTTCTGTTGAACGTAAAAAAATTATGAGATATTCTGGTAGTTATTATGCGTGACTGATGTTCTTTTCAAATGTTAGCAACTGTCGATTCTATTTTGACACGGAGTACTACATTGTTCTGTAGTACTTGTTCCCCAACAGTTTTGACTTGGAGATTCATCAACTTAAGAAATAAGGGAGTCAGCAGAAACGATTCTCTAACACCCAATTAAGTTGGCCAGTTGGGCACTTGCTAGCTTTTGATTGGACAAAATCTGATCTGTCTTTTACGCTTGCTACATATAAAAACCGACGGCGTTAGGGGAGACTGCAAACCAGGAATAACAAACCAACTAACAGTCTGCTGCTAATACAGTAATATATCTCTCTTTCTCAGTTTCTCTGCCGTGCAGCTGTGTACTCGCAACCAAACAACACAGCACAGTGGTTTCATTGTTTTTTGTATTCATGGGTTGAAAAGACGCAGATAGGTAGGTCAAGCTTGTCCAAAAATGGTTGAAGACCGAAGAGATATCATTAACTGGACACTTTTTATAGGTATGGGATGGATGCATGCCATGCGTATTTGAGATGGAAAGAGGTTTTATCTGCGCACTTGGCACTGAGAACTCGAGCTCAGATTTTCTGGGTCGCTATCGGGCTCTTGTTAGTGCGCGCGTAAAACTAATTGAGATGGAAACCATCTTCCAATTAAAAGGAGAAAAACAGCTTTCCGCGTCCCACCTAAGTATGCATCGTTTTCTTCCTCGTTTCCTTCTCCGGCCCATCGATCATCCTTTTGCCTTTTACTCCTCCTTTAATCTGTTTCATGCAAAGTGCTTTTTCATAAAAAAGAATATCAGGTCTAGTTTGCACCCTTTCCTTAACAGCCACGACAAACGCTGCAGTTTCAGATCTATCAAGGATATATTACAAGCAAGTTGCACCTCATAGGGTTTACTGCTACCCAGATGAAATCTGCATGACAACAAGCAAGGGCAGAACAATTAATGGATATATATGGCCTTAGCTTCGAAATACTACGGAATTATTTTACTTATTTTTATAACCGGTTTTGCTAATCCAAGTAGTCTTAGGTAGTCTTATGTCTAAGTCGACACTCTAAACTATTTACTACCTTCGTATTGTGATTTATGGAATTTATAGGTTCGGAAGGAATCAAGATTAGATCACTCTGATAGCACCGTTGGCATAATAGACATAATAAAACGGCAATTGACTTAGGTTCTGATTTATTTATTTTTACGAATAGGACTCTAGCATTAAAATAAACATCGAACTGTACGAAACAGCTCAACAAGAACGAAAATTATCGAAATCCATGAAAATCCTTTCATCTTCAACGTTTTTTTTTACTAGTTTTCATCTTCAACCTCCTAACCGCGTCGACGGCGCGCCGCCGCTGCCGCTCCTTCCTGAGCCGGCCTGACGTTGTTGGTTGCTGACGGGAAGTCACCGAACAGGTCAAAAAAACACGTCCATCCCGAAGACGAAGAAGAAGGATGAACTTCCGGTGAAACTCCTTGACAATCAGAAGATCCCAATAGCTAGAAGAAGTCGTTTAGGACCACACACCACTCCACAAGCTCCTCGACGTCGCCATCAAGATGTGGCTGAATCCGGGGAGACCTTATTAGAAGAAACACCGCCGCCACCACCGTCTCACCAAACTTGAACCTAAAAAAAAGAAAAATAGAGCCCTCCCGCCAATGGGGTCCTAGATCCACCCCGCCTCCATGGCCTTGAAGGCCACAGAAGCAAGGCAGATCAGCAGGGGCGCCGATAGGAGGTGACGAAACCCTAGCCGCCTTTGCATGGAGGAGGAGAGGGAGGGGAACGACCTAAGGCCAATCTAATGACTTAGGTTTTGATTGACTAATAGATCGCTGGATATTTTTTTGAACTCGAACACATGATTCCATAATCCGATGGATAGTTGAGAAACAGGATTACGACAAAAATCACAGAACCAACCTAACCATGGAATTTAAGCACAAAATAACATGGTTCTAAAAAAATCACAATCTAACCTATTTTCATGGCTACCTACTATATCGCTCATGTTTTGCAGCATGATGACGACATCCTCAACATGATGCTCCAGTCAACGATGCTAAGCATCGGTCCGATGTGGCGGTCGTCTCCAGGCTCGGTCCCACCTTTCTTAGGATGGCACCATGGCAGACGGCGTCATGCTATGAAGCATGGTTCCTTGGCTGATGATGCCATGCCCCTTCGGCAAATAAACTCACATGCTCATGGGGGTTGTTCAAACCCGCGACTTCCTAGACTTTTTATTCTTCCTCTCGACCGCATCCCCTTTCTCCCTATTTCTCACCCAACTCATCCTCACCTCGAATCCTTTGGAATCGGTGGCCACACTTCGTGGATTTTGACCCCACTTTGTCCCAAAAGGTAATCTCTCCCGCTCCCTTGTTTTGGTCCTATTAGATTCTTGCAATTTGGTGGTATTCTTGCAAAAAATGTTGAAACCCTAGGTCTTGCATTTGGATGGAAATTTATGGTTTATCATTGTAATGTTGACTAATGGTTTTTAGTACTATGGTTATTAGTCATTAGATGTATATTTTGTAGGCTAGGCTTGGGGTTTTGTTAGATTTAGTTAAAGTTAGGGTTTGCAGGTTAGGGTTTTCTAGAAAACTTGGCATGACTAGTTTATTTGGATGCTTTGGTTGATGGTAATATAACTGCCCTTGATGCATTTTGGTTGTTGTCATTGTTGTTTAGATGGCGAGAATTGTGAATGTTCATCATGTGGATAAGACCGCTTTCTTAAAAGGCAATTCCAAGTGTGACCTAGAGGAGATAGACATGGTGTTTGGCACTAGTCCTACCTATGTAGATGTCGTGGAAAGAGTGAGGTTGGATTTGAAATGGATTGACCCAAGTGATGTGTTTGAATTGTTAGAAAGGTATAATGTTGTGTTTGTCCATGAAAATAGATTGAAGATTATGCCTATCAACTCCGAGTTGAATTGGAGTGCATTCAAAATGATGGTAGCGAAATCCGAAGATAAGTCACTCGAGCTATTTGCCACAAGGAAGGTTGGAGCTCCGTCGTACATAGACTTGAACCGGCTTGTGCATACATGAGCTCGAGGTGAGCCATGTAACACAATATCTAAACGACTTCAAATATTAACACACAAGTGCACATTTATTCTATTCCATCTAGTTTCTAATCCATTTATGACAAATCTGTAAGAAACTAGAATTTTATACTAAGAAAATTAGTAATCACACTTATTTTCTAAAACATCTATGCCAAACATCATACTAACCCTAACCCTAAGAAACTTCAATTTTGTAATAACCATAAGTAAGCAAACTAGCCCTCTCACTTATTAACTAGCCCTCCATATACATGTCAAACACCAAAGAAATTCAAAAAAAAATGGATGAACTAGGCTTAACAAAATGAAGGCGATGATTTGAACCAGTGAAGAAGGAGAATCGAAGGAGAATACCTCAATGGTTCGAAGGGAAAGAATATCCACCCAAAATACCCTCAGATCTGGTAGGTTTAGAGTAGGGATTTGAGAGGGGCTAGGAGGGGCGGTGCCATGGCTATGTCTTTGTGTAGGGTCGAACAAGTATAAGGTTGGGGAAGTAGAGGGGCTGCAGGCCGGTTATTGGGACAAGGGGTATGGTGTTTCATGCGAGAGCGTCATGCTCAGTACCATAATGTCGTTTTCGGGAGTGCCATCCTAATGAAGGTGGGCCCAATCCTTGTGATGACCGCCACATCGGATCGTTGTATGACGTTGTTGACTGAAGCGCCGTCAGTGGCGGAGGATGGAACGAATTTGAGGTAGAGCGAACTCCAATTTTTTTTGATGTAAATACCAATATAGTCCCGAGACACTCCTACATATGCTACACACATAATCACTCAATGCAATAGAAATAGTAACATGAGAAATAGTGGGACATCGTGGATGCTACCTATGTATACCCATCTAACCATCAAATCTCTTATAGGGAGCCAAAAAATTAGCAGCGGGAGCACACATATTTGTAACGGAATATTCTACCACCGTCATAGTGAGAGCACATATAGTACTACTACATCACACATATTTCCAAACAATCAGCACATGCATGCGTCCATAAAAGTTACAAAATTTAGCAATTCAACCAACCACATTACCCACTGTATGCAAACTAGTACACCTCACTAGGATAGGCGCACAAGCTATTTTAGCAAAGTACAAAACAATTCTCATATGCACATCACATGTACCATAGAAGCTGTAAAAATTCTAGCAATCATACCAACCATTTTCAACCAGCACATGCAACATACTAGTATTCAAGCACAAAATAGTTCTATATGCACATCACATGGACCACAAAAGCTGCAAAAATTTCTAGCAATCCAACCAACCATTTTTTCACCAGCACATGCAACATACTAGTATCCCACCTTAATTCTCGCATATATTACTCTAATTTTATCCGCACATCGTCTTCATTAGTTGCAAACAACCACTTTAATCAGTATATGCAACATAGTAATATTCCACCTCACTTCACGGTGCTTGGCATATTACAAAGAAGCTGCAAAAAATTTGCAATCCAACCAACTACTCTAACTAGTACATGCAACATAGAAATATCTCATCTCACTTCACTGTGCATGGCTCTTTACAAAGAGCACAAATCAGTTTCATGGACGCGCGAAAATCATAGCTGAAAATTGTGCCCCGCCAATGGATACTTGAAAGGGTGCCATCATGGTCCACTACAATTGCCTGTTAGATGGAAAGAAAACATGCAGATATATTGGCTTGGTTAGATGCTTGATTTGCTTGCCTATCTAGCATACACCTACGTACAACTTAGCATACATCTACATAACAAGCACAAATTTATGCCAAAATATAGACTACTCCATATGCTCATGTAAATGCTGGTCGTGTGGTTTTGGGAAGTAAACGGAGATGACACTGGGAAGTGCATGTGTGTTCTTGCTCCCTCTTATCTGGACAGCTACTAGAACTACTCTCTATATTCAATGATAACAAATGCATGTGTAGGTAGCATCCTAGATAGCAAATCCGCGTTGATAGTAATATATTTGAGTATAAGGAAAACCAAAAAACCTACCAATTGTGAAGCATTAATGGCGTATAGAAGTCATAGGAAATTGAAAAACTTGTACCCTTTTTTGTCAGAATCGGTTGGAATGGAGTTTATTAGAAAATAGAAGATGTCCACACTCTGAAAATAATCAATAGTGACATGATCTTTTCTCCCCTTTTAATGATCTTTCGCTCAATTTGTTACCAATTTATTCATACCAAGGATTGTGATATCATTTTTCACGCAAATTCACATCTTTCAAGAGGTCTCCAACCTCTAAATCATCATTTCTCCAATTGAGAAAACATGTCCGCATATTCTTAACCAAAGATATTAACTAAATTAATATGATTATAATTTTGGATCAATAGTATATACAAAGCCAAAGTAAAATCATAAAACATAACCCATCACATAATAAGAGTTGGTTTCGGCGACACGCCATAAGGTGGCCAAAATACTCTCAAGTCCTCCTTAGATACCACATTTAGAACATTGTTTAGAGTCATATTTTATTCAATTGAGAATTAGTTATTGCAAAAAGAAAGAGTTGTTTTAAAACTAGAGTGCACTTAGTCCTTATTTCACATCCATCGGAACCAGTTTTACCAGTGTTCACTAAAAAAGTATATTTTCTCATATAAAGTCAGTTTTCGGCATATAACCACTCTAATTGTTTAGAAAAACATGCGCATCTAAAGCTGTTCACCAACAATCAAGTTAGAGCAGTGTCCTCCTTTTGCACAACATGGAGCCATCTGGTAGGGCGCCAAGCAATAAGTTCTATGTGGATTGTTTCTAAAATCAGGTTGTTTTGTGCTTGACTTTCATGATTATGTTAGTTATGTGATTTTTGTCAGGATTACAGCAATGTGCTGGTACAGCCCTACGGGATGATTGTTTCTCTCATCTCGCGAACGGCATGCCGATAGTGTCGTCCGGGTACTAGCTTGGCTGTGGTTGCCATTGGGCCGCTCTTGGGCTTATTGAATGATCAGGTCTCGCCAGTCGCTTCTCCCGCCTTCTTGTTCGAAGCCGGCCGTGCGTCTTCAGGAAGGTCGTGACAGTACCGTCAGCTGGTACTACGTGCACGCGCTACGGTCCAGTATTCGCGCGGACGGTCCTTCATGCTCTGGCTCAGCGGGATTGAGGGGAGGGGCCCGGAGGCCGCTGGGACGATCGAGCCATCGTTGCACCTTTCCGACAGCATGTCTCTGTGTCGACATGCATGCATGTACTGCCGCGCACAGTAGTAGCAAGTTTTTTTTTTGACGGATAGTAGTAGCAAATTGATCATGCATGAGCAATGATCAAGTTGCCCGGCCTGCCTGCATGCGGGTCCGAGCAGAGTATAGCACGTCTGTTATTAGTCTGTATGCAATGGCCGCTCAAGATGGAGTACGAGAGCATGCATGCATATACCGGTCCTTTTTCGTCTGCCTCTGCCTGCGTACTCCGATCCACAGTTCCCGGTAGTAACTACAGTAAGTTACAGTAATTTTTACTAAGCGTTAAGCGCATATTTGTAAAGTTTGCATTTGTTCTGTTAAGTTAATTATCGATACCTTTCAGATGCTTGTTCCAAATTTTGATGCCATCTTCTAATTCTCAAGGAGAGTTTTCAAGGCTATAGTATCAGAATATTGAATACATTCCGTCGCTCATTGCACATTTGTGTTTTAAATGAATCTGGCATATCTGAGTTCAATTTGTGTTGATGGCTATTTTATTTCCAATGAGAAAGTGTAGGCATTTTGTTCACTATTTCTTTATTCTAACATATACTCCGTAGGTTGAGTAGGGCTAGTTCACGTCATGCAGGAACTCTTCTTAAAGGCCCAAAGCGGCGACCTTGACGCCGCCTCCGTTCAGGAGATTGTCGATATCAGCATCCAAATTACGTAACATAGATGGTGTGATGTTAGTTTCAAGGTTGCAGTGTTGTGCTTTGGTACAGTGTTATAGCGTCGTGCCGTGATCGTGGAAATATTACATGTTTATACGAATCTGCCAAATCGAGATTTGACATCAATTTCAGTTACATGCTATTTTATTCTAACACTACTAGAAAAACCCGTCTTTGGTCCCGGTTCATAAGGACCATTGGTTTCGGATTTTGAACCGGGACAAATCACTCGGGACTAATGCTGGTCCCGGTTCTGCCACGAACCGAGACCAATCGGTCTCCACGTGGTCCGCCGTCGCGTGCGCTTGCAGTAGGACCTTTGGTCCCGGTTCGTGGCATGGACCGGGCCCGAAGATCTTTTCTATTTATTTTTCAAAAAACAATTTTTTTTCAAAAAAACAATTTCCAAATTTTTTTGAATGTATGAATATTTGGACTAGTTAATCTCTCACCCGAAGCATCTCAATTACACTTAGTTTTTGGTCAAATTCAAATCTTTGGTTCAACTTCCCGGTAGGTCAAGGTTGCAGTGTTGTGCTTTGGTACAATGTTATAGCGTCATGCCGTGATCGTGGAAATATTACATGTTTATACGAATCTGCCAAATCGAGATTTGACATCAATTTCAGTTACATGCTATTTTATTCTAACACTACTAGAAAAACCCGTCTTTGGTCCCGGTTCATAAGGACCATTGGTTTCGGATTTTGAACCGGGACAAATCAGTCGGGACTAATGCTGGTCCCGGTTCTGCCACGAACCGAGACCAATCGGTCTCCACGTGGTCCGCCGTCGCGTGCGCTTGCAGTAGGACCTTTGGTCCCGGTTCGTGGCATGGACCGGGCCCGAAGATCTTTTCTATTTATTTTTCAAAAAACAATTTTTTTTCAAAAAAAAATTTCCAAATTTTTTTGAATGTATGAATATTTGGACTAGTTAATCTCTCACCCGAAGCATCTCAATCACACTTAGTTTTTGGTCAAATTCAAATCTTTGGTACAACTTCCCGGTAGGTCAAGGTTGCAGTGTTGTGCTTTGGTACAGTGTTATAGCGTCATGCCGTGATCGTGGAAATATTACATGTTTATACGAATCTGCCAAATCGAGATTTGACATCAATTTCAGTTACATGCTATTTTATTCTAACACTACTAGAAAAACCCGTCTTTGGTCCCGGTTCATAAGGACCATTGGTTTCGGATTTTGAACCGGGACAAATCACTCGGGACTAATGCTGGTCCCGGTTCTGCCACGAACCGAGACCAATCGGTCTCCACGTGGTCCGCCGTCGCGTGCGCTTGCAGTAGGACCTTTGGTCCCGGTTCGTGGCATGGACCGGGCCCGAAGATCTTTTCTATTTATTTTTCAAAAAACAATTTTTTTTCAAAAAAAAATTTCCAAATTTTTTGAATGTATGAATATTTGGACTAGTTAATCTCTCACCCGAAGCATCTCAATCACACTTAGTTTTTGGTCAAATTCAAATCTTTGGTTCAACTTCCCGATAGGTCACCCATCCTAACACTACTCCACCCCTAGCACGCTTAACATCTTGGTTCCTTCCTATCTCGCTTCATATCTACCACTTGTAACCTTATATCTATACTATGTTGTTAATGATATTAACTCATGCATCTTGTGAGTCACACATTCTTATAATTTGAGTTACAGACATGATTTTAATGTACAAAAATAACTAAGTAACACTAATATTGAATAAATATAGAAATAAAATATGTTTTATTATTGCATTAATTCATTTAATATGGCATAATTCATATCTTTAAATCCATAAATCGAAATTCCACAAATAATATGTCCATTATTATCTGAAAAATGTCAGGAATCCAAATATGTCATTTTTTTATTTTTTTGAATTATTTTAAAAAAAATAAAAATCTGAATTTTGACTCTTTTGGAATTTCAAAAATCTAAAAAAATCGGTATCGTAATTTTTTGCCGATCATTTTGATATATTATACGTTTTTTTGGACATCCTATGCACAAATGGCGGCCATCTGAAGTTTTTATAACCTTTTTTTGCAAAATAAGTCGAAATTCATGTTTGTTAATTTTCATGACAAGTGTATCACTAAATACAACTACATTTAAAAGGATTTTATTTTATGATTTTTTTACAATTTTCTGTGACATGTTTTTGAAACTAGAATGCGATTTCGGGGGTGGATTTTCTCCTGCCGCGGCAGGATTTTGGGCCTTTTTCCTTCCACGACAGAGCATGTGGCAGAGAATTTCTGAATTTTTTTATTCCAATTTATGTCCCAAACCGGGACTAAAAAGGGACCATTTGGCAGAGCATGAACCGAGACCAATGCTTCGCTGACCATTGGTCCCGGTTCATGCCATGAACGGGGACCAATACCTCGAGATGAACCGGGACCGATGTCCTGGCGGAATGAACCGGGACCGATGCCTGGCATTGGTTCCGAATTGTTATTAGAACCGGGATCAATGGCTTTTAGGGCTGGAGCAAAGACTCTTTTTCTACTAGTGTAATTCAGAATATATAGTAGGCTGCTTTCTATTTCTTTTGTTCTAATATGTATTTTGCTAGATCTATAGGCCAGGCGGGTTGCGTCCATGTCATCGCCGCCACTCTTCAGGAGCTCGTAGACATCGGTTGTAAACCCAAGCCGGTATAACCCAATGGTGGTTACAATCTCACCACGTAGTTATAACAAGTGAGAAAAAATATCCTAAATATGCGTCCCTCGTACAATAGTAGGCGTGTACAAAGTACGACCATACTAGAGTACATTAGAACACGTTTATCTATAAAAAAAAATATTGCAAACCCGGTAGGCAAGATCCAAAAATGCATAGTTATATCGTAGGACTAATGCCACATACACCTATCATCAAGCGAAAGAGAATAATTCAGAATCCGAGTACATAACAAGATACAAATTGGCATAAGATGCCCTGAACACAAGCAAATAACCCTTTCAAAAGATCTCAAGATCTCTGCCCCGGAAACTCTACGCGAGAAGGTCGATGTATTCACCAGCTTTATCCACGATGTAGTCTCCAAAGGGAAAGGCCTGACAGTCTGACAAATCTGAGTGTGAGGCCCTAACATACTCAACAAGTCTTTATGCAACTAAAAGGATAATGTGGGTTTGACGCGATAACAGCAAAAGATAAACATCTACAACAGTTCTATATGGACATGCTATAACTTGCGTCTACACAGATATAGACAAGAGAGCACATAAGACGGTAACCACCAGAAAGATATAACATAAGTAAAGAACAAACTTGTTATTACCAACTCGCTTACTAAACGAGAAAGCAACTAGGGTAACCAATTGTTGGCACTTTTATTCATCCATTCTGTTATAGTTGTAGTTACACTATTTACTAGTCAAGTTGAGTCACTTTATAGTGCTAATTTAGTTCAATGTGTCTATGGTCGAGAAACTATGTTTCAATTAGTCCAAAACTACGGCCACGGTTTTTGAAAAAAATATTCAACCTATAGGGGTGCACTAAATTCCATGTACATGCTCGTTTCAAACTCGGAAGAACCAAATGAAGAAAAATAAATGAGATATCATGACAGTAACCATTCCAAGAACCAAACAAAGTTTTAAGGAGTCATCCTGCTAAGCTACCCGTGATGAATTAGGCTGAGCTCCGAAGTCAGACCCGAAGGTTGCGAGATTGGCCAAGAGATTAGAGGCCATAGGTATAATCCTCAACATAATGACCCATAGCCTAAATAGTGTTGTAATAAATGTTCATCAAGCAATAATTAATAAACATGACACAAGAACAAAATATAAGAAAATTTCGAACTAGTTTGTGACCCCCAAAATAGACTTCATAACAAGGACAATTCCAGGGGCCTTTCATAAAGTCTCCCGCGAGTGGTTAGCGCGATAGTCAAGGAACAAGTATCAAGTACTCGGATCCTACGGGACATAAGTGAGTATGAAAAAAGCCAAATCTCACTATTTCTCAATGATGCCTCTTTTATTTAGTGATCCCATTACTAAATAAATTAAGTTATTTAGATACCTCGTTATCCACATCTTCCCAACAAATAAATTTGGAAGATTCAATATCCACCTCTATCCAAGAGAGATGAATACCGAACGACTCCACAAACCCTACACATAAAGTTCTACGAATCGAATGATTTCACACAACTCCTGAAATAATGGCTGTTGGGATAGAGGATCAAGCTTTAAAGTGGGTTGAAAATTAAAGATTGTGTAGTACGTGGAATCACAAATCGAGATACATAATCGAGACAACTAGTACAAGAATAATACAAGGTATAGGTGATATCGATGCATATGCAACAAGAGGAATGCTTGCCTGCAAAGTCCGAAGTGAAGTTGAACTCCTCGGGGTAGAGGTTGATATAGTAACTGTAGTCGTTCACTTCGTTCTCAATGCATATCTAGAAGAAGAAAACACACATGAGATATAAACTAACTGCGCAAACAATATAGGAATGGCACTAAGCATGCAATCAAGGTATTTCATAATGATATGACACATACCATATTAATGGTACAACATTAGTAAAGCATTGCATGCATCAAAATAATTAAACACAATTTTATTTGGCCTTTTATTAGTTGGAAAGCCTTGCTGGGCCCTATTTAAAATTATACAATATGAAGTTGATGGTATGGATGTCATATTTGGGTTTGTCTCGTCTTTTCACCGACTTAGACATATTATTTGTCAAATTCTAAGTTAGGGGTTAAAATATATTAAGTATTCCATTTTTAAATGAAATAAAACAATTTATATTTATTTAATAATTATTAAATAAAACAAATCAAATATTATTAAAGTTTGTTAAATTCTAAACATTTTTCATATTCAAAGTTTTTGAAAATTCAAATGTCTTTACCTTTGAATTCACTGGTCAAAGTTTCCTATTCAAATTGAAATTATTTGAACAGCTTGAAAAAAAGTCCAAGGGCTGTTATTTAATAAAAGGGCTTGGTTTGGATTTTGAAAACTTGTTTAGTACTACAGGTTTAGTTTAGGAAAAACCAGGGTGTTTTGCAACAATTGCTAGGTGGCAAGGACTTGAATATTTAATTAACAGTATAAACAAGAGGGATAATTTTCAAATTAACATAGATTTGGATCCGAGAAATTTTGTAGAGAGGAGTTTTCTAGCTAGAGAGGTTAGAGGGTGGGTTATGCATGCTGAGGTGGACGACAAGCGGCTACTGAGCTGGCACCACGTTGGTGAACCTTGTAGATTGGTGCGTCAGCTCGCTACAGATAGGTTGACTGTGGCGGCCAGTGGTGCTCGACAGCGGAGGAGGCCAACAAAGGGAGGAAGAGGAGCACCAGGAGAACCCGAGCTTCCTTCGTGAATCAAGCTTGTTGGCCGGCGCTTCACGTGAAGTAACGAGCAACACAACCCCACCCTTGAGAGGCTTGATCGGGCCTTCTATAACTCTGACTGGGATGACCTACATCAAGCTGCAAAGCTTCTACCCCAAGCTTCATCATTGTCCGACCATCATCCTATACTGCTCATTCAAGACACAAATGTTTGATCACCACCATGCTTTCGTTTCGAGAGCTTCTGGCCTTTGTTGGAGGGATACGTTGTGGTGGTTGAGGCCTCCTGGAATGCCCCATTACCTCTAACTAACCACTTTGTTGTCCTCTACTGCAAGCTCAGGCGCCTGGCCAAGCATCTCAAGAGTTGGGAAAAGAACTATGTGTGCGACAAAAGGAAACATATGCTGGTGGGGCACGAGATTATCATGTGAATAGATACAACCCAAGAATCCGGCAGCTTACGGTGCAAGAAGGGGAGCTCAGATCCAGCCTCAAATCAAGAGGAGTAGGCCTTGCGGTCGTAAATAGAATCAAGGAAAGGCAAATGGCAAGGATTAGGTGGCTGAACTTAGGTGATGCGAGCACAAAGTTCTTCCACCTAAGAGCGGCTCATCGGCCAAAAAAATAGAATCCAGTCGCTTGAGTCGGATGATGGCATCACGATGTCACCAAGTGAGTTGGAGGAGACCGTCTTCAGGCACATGAACACCATCACTGGCACAAACATTCCATGCACGGAACAATTCAAATGGGCGGAACTCGGGCTTCCTAGACCTGACCTTTCCGAGCTCGATGCACCATTCACAATGGAGGAGGTTAAGCAAGCCATCTTCTCATCACTAGCTGATACAGAACCAGTCCCTGATGGTTTCTCCGGAGGATTCTTCGGGACCTCTTGGAATGTGATCAAACACAATCTCCTTAGGGCATTCGACAAGTTCCACGACCTAAACAATCTTCGATAGACTCAACTCTGCCATGTTCATCTTACTACCAAAAAAGACCAACCAAGTCATATCACACACAATCGACCAATCATCTTGGTACATGCATTTGGCAAACGTGTGTCCAAGGTACTAGCCATCAGGTTGCAACCACACTTGGATGAACTGATATCCCCTTGCTAGAGTGCTTTCATCGGAGGAAGATGCACACATGATAACTTCCTGTACGAGAATATCATTTTGTGGCCCGAAAGTTGGGGTGTCAAGGCAACGCGGTACCCAAGTTCCCTGAAATCAGTCGGGATGACTACAGTTGGTGTGCCAAATACTCAGAGGGTCTTTTTCGGCACGAATTCAACTTTACGTTTCAATACAAAAAATCAGGCTAACGGCCGTCAAGTTGCCCCCCCTGTCAGTTCTCGCCGTTATGTCGCTCCTGTCGCTCCCATCGCTTAGGTGTCAATTAGGCTTGCAGCGTTGGTGCCTGCATCCATTACGCGTCTTCTTCTTCCCCGGAGCGGCAATCTGTGGGGCGTCGCAGCCATGGCGCGGAGCTGGGACGTGGACGAACCTGCCCGGCCCATCTCTCCTCCCTGTAGGCTTGCAGCGTTGGCGCCTGCATCCATTACGCGTCTTCTTCCCTGGAGCGGCAATATGTGGTCGCGGCCATGGCGCAGAGCTGGGACGTGACGAAGCTGCTCGGCCCCGCTCTCCTCCTCATTCCGAGTCGGAGCTCGCCCCACCATGGACGCACCCATGGCACGGTGCGGGGACAAGAATTGGTTCCCAGTGAGATCTATCACCTTGTCGACCATGCTCGGTTCTATTTTCCTCCTCTAGAATCCGAGCTCGCCGTCGTCGTGGTTGCACCCGCACCAATTCTGCCACCTCTGTCGAGGTCTCTGTGGTAGATCAAGTTATGGGGCTCTCCAAGTTATGCCATGTTGGGCATGTAACTGTTGTTGTATGTTAAACTAGCAAATCTCTTTTGTTCAAATCTCTTGGGTTGTACAAACTTCATTGTGTTTAATTATGAAAGACAAAATATAAATGATTTCTCTCAATTTCTCGCATAGAAAAATGCACAGCTAATTTCATATTCTCGCAGGAACTGGCCCCACTTGTTGAACCGGCGGCACTGCCACGATCTCCACGTAACCATGGTGAGTTCTCCAACCGAAAGTTGCAGTTACCACGTTTCTTCTGCAGTCATTCCTCTTCCTCAGTCATTCCTCTGCAGTTTTTCCTAGGCGCTCCTTCTTCCTCTGTTTTGGAAGATGGGATGGTTAAGGCGGTTGTTTTCGCGAGAGAGCTATGCCCTGGTTGCAAGCTAGCCCAGGAGAAGAAGCGCGAGGAGGACAGAAAGCGGTTTCAGGACGAGCAGGGATCTTGGGACGGTGGCGACATCAAGTGGTTGAAGGGGAAGCAAGTCAAGGACGACAACAAGTGGTGGTGATACATTATGTGTTTGAACTAGATTTTAGTTTCTAGTTTATTATGTGTTTGATACATTTAGTTACTTCAATACAAAATTTCGACCAATTTAACTTGTTCATGTATTTCTTGACAATTATAATATAATCGAGCACTAGAAATATTTTGTAGTGTGCATGAGCATGATCAGTAAATATAATTAAACACTAGAAACTTTAAGGCACTCCATATAAAGGAGTAGATTAATATAGAAGGTTCACCAGAGACGCCACGGATATATTGTTTTACATGCCACACAGGTAATAATTAACTAGAACAAAATAAAAGCAGGGGCTGCAGCAGGAGGCCGGGACACGGAGACGCCTAGCACGGCAGGGGTTTATCAGCAGGAGGCAGCGACAGCCTAGTCGATGGGATATAGGCCAGTCCTGACATACTCCCGGAGGAATTTGCTATAGGCTGCATGCCGCGCCAAGGTAATCGGTCAATGGCTTCTGCCTCCACCTCTGCCAACGCCCTCCGCGTGCTGGATCATGTTCTTGAGGTCCACGTTTATTGCTCTATCACAGAATGGGCAAAACAGTCTCCTCCTACGGTAGAAATGGATTAGCCCACACCATAACCGCCTCAGCATGTAGCGGCTCTTGTTGTCCCTGGATACCTTGCTATCGTCCACTTCATCATCATCCTCCTATTGATTTTTAAGAACATAACTTAGAACGCATACATATGATTGAATTGTATTACAACTCAAGAATTGACAAAATGTATATGTAAGACAATATATTCGTGGATATCAAAGATAAAGCATCTCAGCAATAGTTTGATCGGTTCATATATCATTTCATCTCAACACAATGACAATTAATTGCATCAGAGTGAATGTAGGATAAATCTAGGGGACTCATAAGTTTCTTCAGGGATGGAGTAGGTAAACCAAGTAACAATTACACAACCTGTAATATTGTTGTACATCGCCCCAGGTTCACTAACTCACCCCTGAAAAAATCTGACACCAATGTGTTTGCCTCTCTTTTGGGACAAATTTGAATCATTGGCCAATAATAAGAAATTGAAATGTAATCGTACAAAACATTATTCAGGGATATACATAGTCAGGTACAAAAACAAGCCTAAATATTGTAATTATAAATAAAAAACCAAACAATTAATCTTCAGGTACATGTTAAAAAATAGTTATGATCAAAACCATTCATATACATATGCATCATACCAATCATTAAAAGGTCAGAAACAATTCAAGGATCATATATATAGTTCCATATGAGAATAAATCTAGGGCCTCATAATTTGTTTCAGAGATGGAGTTGGCGAACCAAAGTACCAACATCACAACCTATATTGTTTGTGTGCATTGATGCCTCAGGTTCACCAACCCATCCCTAAAACACGACACCGTCATATGTGTCTCCCCTTGAACTCTTTTGGGGCAAATTTCAATCATCGGCCTCGGTGACAAACTAAAATATAATTCTTATACACTGAATGCATGCAATAGATAATTCGAATATCATAGTTCTATGAATGTAGAATAAAGATTAAGGCCTCATAAGTTTCTACAGGGATGGCGTAAGTGAACCAAGTAACAATTGCACAACCTATATTGTTCTTGTACATCGCCCCAGGTTCACTAACTCGTCCCTGAAAAAATCTGACACCAATGTGTCTGCCTCTCTTTTGGGGCAAATTTGAATCATTGGCCACAATAAGAAATTGAAATATAATCGTACAAAATATTATTCAGGGATATACATAGTCAGGTACAAAAACAAGCCTAAATGTTGTAATTATAAATAAAAAACCAAACAATTAATCTTCAGGTACATGTTAAAAATACTTATGATCAAAACCATTCATATACATATGCATCATACCAATCATTAAAAGATCAGAAACAATTCAAAGATCATATATGTAGTTCATATGAGAATAAATCAAGGGCCTCATAATTTGTTTTAGAGATGGAGTTGGAGAAACAAAGTACCAACAGCACAACCTATATTTTTTTTGCGGGGCACAACCTATATTGTTTGTGTGCATTGCTATCTCAGGTTCACCAACCCATCCCTAAAACACGACACCATCATATGTGTCTCCCCTTGAACTCTTTTGGGGAAAATTTCAATCATCGGCGTCGGTGACAAACTAAAATGTAATTCTTATACACTATGAATGGATGGAATAGATAATTCAAATATCATAGTTCTATGAATGTAGAATAAAGATTGCATCCTCATAAGTTTCTACAGAGATGGCGTAAGCAAACCAAGTAACAATTGCAAAGATTATATTGATCTTGTACATGGCCCCAGGTTCGCTCACTGATCCCTGAAAAATCTGGAACCAATGTGTCTGCCTCTCGTTGGGGCAAATTTGAATCATTGGCCACAATAAGAAATTGAAATGTAATCGCACAAAATAATATTCAGGGATATAAAAATGCATCGAACAACGCATTCATAGATCAGAAACAATACAAAGATTATATATTTAAGTTCCATATGAGAGAAAAATTAGGGCCTCATTTTTTTCAGAGATGGAGTTGGAGAACCAAAATACCAACAGCACAACCTATATTGTTTATGTGCATTGCTGCCTCAGGTTCACTAACCATCCGTAAGAAAACGACACCATCAGATGCCCTTGCTCTATTTTGGGGCAAAATTGAATCATTGGGCTCAGTAAGGAATAGAAATGTAATGTTATAGGCCTGCTGTGTATCGAAATCAACACTCAACTAGCAAACTCAACTAGATGGCAGATGAGCAGATTGGGGTTTTGTGAGTAGACGGATTGGGGTTTTGTGACTAGATGGTAGATGCATCAATCAACCGATCGAATCATATATATACTACCCTACTTCAAGAGCAAAAGAATATGTACACGATTGAGCAAATCCTATGTATGAACAGTGAAAATTGCGGCTGCAACTAGAGAAGCTAGCAATGTAGTACCTCGGACTCCTCATCAGGGACCTCCTCCTCGAACTCATCATTCTCCGCGATTGCGTCGAAGATCATCCTCCGCCTGCCACATGCCCCCCATCCAGATCTACCGCTGGCACCACGACGTTGTCGGACACCTGCTGCTCGGTGGCGACGGCTACTACCTGCTGCTCGGCGGTGATGGCTATCACCTGCTGCTCGGTGGCAACGGCTACCACCTGCTGCTCGGCGGAGACGGCTACTGGCTGGACGGATGAGCTCGCACCCTCGACGGCGCAGCGACGAGCGGAGTTCGTGCCCGGAGAAGAGGCCTCCGCCTGCTTGGCGACGACCGAGCCATCTGCTGCTGCACCTTCAACTGGCTTCACCTCCGGCTCGTCTCCACGCGTACGCTTCATGGCGCACCAAGGGAAGGAGGTAGTGCAAACGAGGGAGCTTCGGCGCACGCGGCAGGTGTAGATTGGGGTCTTGGGACTAGACAGATTGGGGGGAAATGACACGAGCTCATGGAAGAAGAAGGTCGAGGGGGGTTATAAACACCGGACCATTCGTAGGCCTCGAGTGGACACGTGTGGTGGACGGGGGGCTACCACGATCTCCGCCCTTTTTTTCCGGTTCCCTTTTTTTGAAACAGCCACGATCTCCACTTTAGAGCTGCATTGAAAACACGCTCATGGCAGACCTTGATTCCACTGCATGCAAGTGGCGGGGATCCAATTTCTAGCAATGTTAGATCTACTCCAGGGGGGCCCTTGACTCATGGAAGTTACTAGCGGTAGGGCCCAGTTGGAAGTGAGATTAAGAGCGCTGCGTAAAAATGGGATATCTCTTATTAAAATCACGTGGCAATAAATTGCAGCGTCCCGTCGACAACCGTGCACTCGATGACCTCGTTGCCCTGTGCATGTGTTGTAGTAGCAGTAGTAGGATTTTCAGACTTGATTAAACTTGACATGATCGCTCGACGACTTTTTCCATGGATGACATCATGTTCCTTCCTGTAGAAGTCTCGCTGAGGGAGACGTCTGTGCGGTCTCACGCTGTACTGTGAAGGGCACGACGTGTGCAATGATCATCGTTGGATCTCACAGAATCAACAGTTGGTGCGCACGATCCGCGTGTCAACTTTGACAACCAATCAGGGAGTAGCAGTCAGGGTGAGCACATGTTTGGGCTTCTACCAAAGATAGAGAGAGGGGAGGGGCAAAACTAAGTAGTACCACATAAAACAAAGGGCAAAACTGAGTAGTATCAAAATGGAAAGTGTCTTCTACAATGAAATACATCATGTAATACATCAAATTATGCCAAGATAGATCCACTAGAGTTCATTGGATGTGTGTTCTTCTCATAAACCACACATGGACCCACCTGTGTGATTGCATGTCTGTTCCTCTAAACAAACCACATAAGGATCCACCCGTGTCATTGCATGTCTGTTCTTTTCATGAACGACAGCTAGAGTCCACCAGTGTCGTTGGATGTGTGTTCTTCTCATGAACCACACATGGATCCACCAGTGTCATTGCATGTTTGTTCTTTTCAAGAACCATAGCTAGAGTCATTGCATGTTTGTTACTTCCATAAACCACACATGGATCCACCGGTGTCATTGCATGTATGTTCTTTTCATGAACCACAGCTAGAGTCATTGCATGTCTATTACTTCTATAAACCACACATGGATCCACCGGTGTCATTGCATGTTTGTTCTTTTCATGAACCACACCCGGTGTCATTGCATGCTAGTTATTTTCATGAACCACATAAGGATCCACCAGTGTCATTGCATGTCTGTTCTTCTCACAAACCACAAAAGGATCCACCAGTGTCATTGCATGTCTGCTCTTTTCATGAACCACACCCAGTGTCATTGCATGTGTGTTCTCTAGACAAACCACATAAGGATCCACCGATGTCACTACATGTCTGTTCTTTTCTTGAACCACATAAGGATCCACTAGTGTCATTGGATGAGTGTTCTTTTCATGAACCACACCTAGTGTCATTGCATGCCAGTTCTTTTCATGAACCACATAAGGATCCACCAGTGTTATTGCATGTCTGTTCTTCACACAAACCACATAAGGATCCACCAGTGTCATTGCATGTTTGTTCTTCACACAAACCACATAAGGATCCACCAGTGTCATTGCATGTCTGTTCTTTTCATGAACCACACCCAGTGTCATTGCATATGTGTTCCTCTAGAAAAACCACATAAGGATCCACCAGTGTCACTGCATGTCTGTTCTTTTCACGAACCACACCCAGTGTCATTGCATATGTGTTCCTCTAGACAAACCACATAAGGATCCACCGGTGTCACTACATGTCTGTTCTTTTCATGAACCACATAGGGATCCACCAGTGTCATTGGATGTGTATTCTTTTCATGAACCACACCCAGTGTCATTGCATGTCAGTTCTTTTCATGAACCACACATGGATCCACCAGTGTCATTGCATGTCTGTTGTTCTCACAAACCACATAAGGATCCACCAGTGTCATTGCATGTCTATCCTTTTCATGAACCACACCCAGTGTCATTGCATGTGTGTTCCTCTATACAAACCACATAAGTCATTGCATGTCTGTTCTTTTCATGAACCACACCTGGTGTCATTGCATGTGTGTTCCTCTAGACAAACCACATAAGGATCCACCGGTGTCACTGCATGTCTGTTCTTTTCATGAACCACATAAGGATCCACCAGTGTCATTGGATGTGTGTTCTTATAAGGGTCCACCAGTGTCATTGCATGTCTGTTCTTTTCATGAACCATACCTAGAGTCATTGCATGTCTGTTACTTCCATAAACTACACATGGATCCACTAGTGTCATTGCATGTCTGTTCTTTTCATGAACCACAGCAAGAGTCATTGCATGTCTCTTACTTCCATAAACCACACATGGATCCACCGGTGTCATTGCATGTTTGTTCTTTTCATGAACCACACCCAGTGTCATTGCATGCCAGTTCTTTTCATGAACCACACCCGGTGTCATTGCATGTGTGTTCCTCTAGACAAACCACATAAGGATCCACCAGTGTCACTGCATGTCTGTTCTTTTCATGAACCACATAAGGATCCACCAGTGTCATTGGATGTGTGTTATTTCATGAACCACACCCAGTGTCATTGCATGTCTGTTCTTTTCATGAACCACATAAGGATCCACCAATGTCATTGGATGTTTGTTTTTCTCACAAACCACACAAGGATCCACCAGTGTCATTGCATGTCTGTTCTTTTCATGAACCACACCCAGTGTCATTGCATGTGTGTTCTTATAAACAAACCACATAATTCATTGCATGTCTGTTCTTTTCATGAACCACACAAGTGTCATTGCATGTGTGTTCCTCTAGACAAACCACATAAGTCATTGCATGTCTGTTCTTTTCATGAACCACACCCGGTGTCATTGCATGTGTGTTCCTCTAGACAAACCACATAAGGATCCACCGGTGTCACTGCATGTATGTTCTTTTCATGAACCACATAAGGATCCACCAGTGTCATTGGATGCATGTTCTTGTCATGAACCACACATGGATCCACCGGTGTCATTGCATGTCTGTTCTTTTCAAGAAGCACAGCTAGAGTCATTGCATGTCTGTTACTTCCATAAACCACACATGGATCCACCGGTGTCATTGCATGTCTGTTCTTTTCATGAACCACACCTAGTGTCATTGCATGTCTTTTCTTTTCATGAACCACACCCAGTGTCATTGCATGTGTGTTCCTCTAGACAAACCACATAAGGATCCACCGGTGTCACTTCATTTTTGTTCTTTTCATAAACCACATAAGGATCCACCAGTGTCATTGGATGTGTGTTCTTCTCATGAACCACACATGGATCCACCAGAGTCATTGCATGTCTGTTCTTTTAATGAATCACAGCTAGAGTCATTGCATGTATGTTACTTCCATAAACCACACATGGATCCACCAGTGTCATTGCATGTCTATTATTTTCATGAACCACACCCAGTGTCATTGCATGTCATTTTGTTTTCATGAACCACATAAGTGTCCACCAGTTTCATTGCATGTCTCTTATGTTCACAAACCACGTGCAATGTCATTGCATGTCTGTTGTTTTCGTGAACCACACCCGGTGTCATTTCATTTGTGTTCCTCTAAAAAACCACATAAGGATCCACGGGTGTCACTTCATTTTTGTTCTTTTCATGAACCACATAAGGATCCACTAGTGTCATTGGATGTGTCTTATTTTCATGAACCACACCCAGTGTCATTGCATGTTAGTTCTTTTCATGAACCACATAAGGATCCACTCGTGTCATTACATGTCTGTTCTTCTCACAAACCACATAAGGATCCACCAATGTCATTGCATGTATGTTCTTTTCATGAACCACACCTAGTGTCATTGCATGTGTGTTCCTCTAGACAAACCACATAAGTCATTGCATGTCTGTTCTTTTCATGAACCACACCCGGTGTCATTGCATGTGTGTTCCTCTAGACAAACCACATAAGGATCCACCGGTGTCACTTCATGTCTGTTCTTTTCATGAACCACATAAGGATCCACCAGTCTCACTGGATGTGTGTTCTTCTCATGAACCACACCCAGTGTCATTGCATGTCTGTTCTTTTCATGAATCACAGCTAGAGTCATTGCATGTCTGTTACTTCCATAAACCACACATGGATGCACCGGTGTCATTGCATGTCTGTTCTTTTCATGAACCACACCCAGTGTCATTGCATGTCAGTTTTTTTCATGAACCACAGAAGGATCCACCAGTGTCATTGCATGTCTATTCTTTTCACAAACCACATGCAGTGTCATTGCATGTCTGTTCTTTTCATGAACCACACCCGGTGTCATTGCATGTGTGTTCTTCTAGACAAACCACATAAGGATCCACCGATTTCACTGCATGTCTCTTCTTTTCATGAACCACATAAGGATCCACCAGTGTCATTAGATGTGTGTTCTTATCATGAATCACACCCAGTGTGATTGCATGCCAGTTCTTTTCATGAACCAGACATTCATCCACCAGTGTCATTGCATGTCTGTTCTTCTCACAAACCACATAAGGATCCACCAGTGTCATTGCATGTTTGTTACTTTCATGAACCACACCTAGTGTCATTGCATGTATGTTCCTCTAGACAAACCACATAAGTCATTGCATGTCTGTTCTTTTCATGAACCACACCCGGTGTCATTGCATGTGTGTTCCTCTAGACAAACCACATAAGGATCCACCGGTGTCACTGAATGTATGTTCTTTTCATGAACCACATAAGGATCCACCAGTGTCATGGGATGTGTGTTCTTCTCATGAACCACACATGGATCCACCGGTGTCATTGCATGTCTGTTATTTTCATGAATCACAGCTAGAGTCATTTCATGTCTGTTACTTCCATAAACCACACATGGATCCACCGGTCTGATTGCATGTCTGTTCTTTTCATGAACCACACCCAGTTTCATTGCATGTCTATTCTTTTCTTGAGCCACACCCGGTGTCATTGCATGTGTGTTCCTCTAGACAAACCACATAAGGATCTATCGGTGTCACTGCATGTCTATTCTTTTCATAAACCACATAAGGATCCACCAGTGTCATTGGATGTGTGTTCTTCTCATGAACTACACATGGATCCACCAGAGTCATTGCATGTCTGTTCTTTTAATGAATCACAGCTAGAGTCATTGCATGTATGTTACGTCCATAAACCACACATGGATCCACCAGTGTCATTGCATGTCTATTATTTTCATGAACCACACCCAGTGTCATTGCATGTCATTTCTTTTCATGAACCACATCAGGATCCACCAGTGTCATTGCATGTCTCTTCTGTTCACAAACCACGTGCAATGTCATTGCATGTCTGTTCTTTTCATGAACCACACCCAGTGTCATTGCATGTGTGTTCCTCTAGACAAACCACATAAGGATCCACCGGTGTCACTTCATTTTTGTTCTTTTCATGAACCACATAAGGATCCACTACTCTCATTGGATGTGTATTATTTTCATGAACCACACCCAGTGTCATTGCATGTTAGTTCTTTTCATGAACCACATAAGGATCCACCAGTGTCATTGCATGTATGTTCTTCTCACAAACCACATAAGGATCCACCAATGTCATTGCATGTCTGTTCTTTTCATGAACCACACCCAGTGTCATTGCATGTGTGTTCATCTAGACAAACCACATAAGTCATTGCATGTCTTTTCTTTTCATGAACCACGCCCGGTGTCATTGCATGTGTGTTCTTCTAGACAAACCACATAAGGATCCACCGGTTTCACTGCATGTCTGCTCTTTTCATGAACCACATAAGGATCCACCAGTGTCATTAGATGTGTGTTCTTATCATGAATCACACCCAGTGTGATTGCATGCCAGTTCTTTTCATGAACCACACATGGATCCACCAGTGTCATTGCATGTCTGTTCTTCTCACAAACCACATAAGGATCCACCAGTGTCATTGCATGTCTGTTACTTTCATGAACCACACCTAGTGTCATTGCATGTATGTTCCTCTAGACACACCACATAAGTCATTGCATGTATGTTCTTTTCATGAACCACGCCCAGTGTCATTGCATGTGTGTTCGTCTAGACAAACCACATAAGGATCCACCGGTGTCACTGCATGTATGTTCTTTTCATGAACCACATAAGGATCCACCAGTGTCATCGGATGTGTGTTCTTCTCATGAACCACACATGGATCCACCGGTGTCATTGCATGTCTGTTCTTTTCATGAATCATAGCTAGAGTCATTGCATGTCTGTTACTTCCATAAACCACACATGGATCCACCGGTATGATTGCATGTCTGTTATTTTCATGAACCACACCCAGTTTCATTGCATGTCTATTCTTTTCATGAGCCACACCCGGTGTCATTGCATGTGTGTTCCTCTAGACAAACCACATAAGGATCCATCGGTGTCACTGCATGTTTATTCTTTTCATAAACCACATAAGGATCCACCAGTGTCATTGGATGTGTGTTCTTCTCATGAACTACACATGGATCCACCAGAGTCATTGCATGTCTGTTCTTTTAATGAATCACAGCTAGAGTCATTGCATGTATGTTACTTCCATAAACCACACATGGATCCACCAGTATCATTGCATGTCTATTATTTTCATGAACCACACCCAGTGTCATTGCATGTCATTTCTTTTCATGAACCACATAAGAATCCACCAGTGTCATTGCATGTCTCTTCTGTTCACAAACCACGTGCAATTTCATTGCATGTCTTTTCTTTTCATGAACCACACCCAGTGTCATTGCATGTGTGTTCCTCTAGACAAACCACATAAGGATCCACCGGTGTCACTTCATTTTTGTTCTTTTCATGAACCACATAAGGATCCACTAGTGTCATTGGATGTGTATTATTTTCATGAACCACACCCAGTGTCATTGCATGTTAGTTCTTTTCATGAACCACATAAGGATCCACCAGTGTCATTGCATGTATGTTCTTCTCACAAACCACATAAGGATCCACCAATGTCATTGCATGTCTGTTCTTTTCATGAACCACACCTAGTGTCATTGCATGTGTGTTCATCTAGACAAACCACATAAGTCATTGCATGTCTGTTCTTTTCATGAACCACACCCGGTGTCATTGCATGTGTGTTCCTCTAGACAAACCACATAAGGATCCACCGGTGTCACTTCATGTCTGTTCTTTTCATGAACCACATAAGGATCCCCCAGTGTCATTGGATGTGTGTTCTTCTCATGAACCACACCCAGTGTCATTGCATGTCTGTTCTTTTCATGAATCATAGCTAGAGTCATTGCATGTCTGTTACATCCATAAACCACACATGGATCCACCGGTGTCAATGCATGTCTTTTCTTTTCATGAACCACACCTAGTGTCATTGCATGTCAGTTTTTTTCATGAACCACATAACGATCCACAAGTGTCATTGCATGTCTGTTCTTTTCACAAACCACATGCAGTGTCATTGCATGTCTGTTCTTTTCATGAACCACACCTAGTGTCATTGCATGTGTGTTCCTCTAGACAAACCACATAAGGATCCACCGGTTTCACTGCATGTCTGTTCTTTGCATGGGCCACATAAGGATCCACCAGTGTCATTGGATGTGTTATCTTTTCATGAACCACACCCAGTGTCATTGCATGTTAATTCTTTTCATGAACCACATAAGGATCCACGCGTGTCATTGGATGTGTGTTCTTCTCATGAACCACACATGGATCCACCAGTGTCATTGCATGTCTATTCGTTTCATGATTCATAGCTAGAGTCATTGCATGTGTGTTACTTACATGAACCACACATGGATCCACCAGTGTCATTGCATGTCTGTTCTTTTCATGAATCACAGCTAGAGTCATTGCATGTCTGTTACTTCCATAAACCACATATGGATCCACCTAGTGTGATTGCATGTCTGTTCTTTTCACAAACCACATATGGATACACAAGTGTCATTGTATGGGTGGCCGTTAGACCGATTCTTTTAGAAGGCACGCCCTAACACAGTTGTTCTACTTGATGATTGTTACATACCGTTCGATCAGGGCACGTGGACGATTGGGATGGTCTTCGTGAGAGCGATCCGTGAGTAGGCTGTTCTGCAGCATGATTGGCCATGCTTGCTCTGGACAAACTGGCAACACCGGGCGCTCCCCTATTGCGAGTGTCACATCTCTCCAGTTCAGTAGGCCACATCCCAGTGTCACGTCCCCATTACTTCTCTTCCTCCCCGTACTTCTCTTCCTTCCCCTTGAAGCCACTTTCCCCACTTCACTCCCATCCTGCCGTAGCCACAAGCCGACAACGCCTCCATCCCAATCCCCTCTCCGGTAGCCACCCCTCCCCTCTCGCCATGGGTTCAAGGGGAGACGGCAAGGAAACGCGTCGTGACGACAGGGACGGTGATTTCGATGTGAGTCGTCTCATCTCTATTTCTATCATCTGTGGCCAGTTATCTATTTTTTAGCTAGATCTAATCTATTTACTCATGCGTGTATGATGTGTTAGGCCAACCAGACAATGTATGACTCCGACTATCATGGTTTAGCGGATGAAGACAGTCCTTTGATATGTAAACATAGATATGTGCTCGCTAAATTTGTAGCGTTCGAAGGACGAAACACAGGCATGAGGTTTCTATGGTGTCAAGGACATCGTGCAATGATGCAAGGCGGAAGTTGCAGTGTTGTCAAATGGGTAGATCCAGAGTGGCCCAAATCAATGCAGAAAATGCTGGACAAACTATGGGAAATGACTGTTAAGTTGAAAGAATCTATATTCAGCTCACTTCTTGATAGTGTTGAGATGAAGCTATGGGAACCAGTTGACACGACCAAGCATAAGAGAGATCTCAGGTGGGTGCAATACAAGGTTAGCAAAGTCGAGAAGGAGAGGGACGCGGCATTGGCCCTGAAGGCTAAAGCAGAGCAAGAACTGACTCAAGCAAGGAATGATCTCCACCATGCCAAAGTCCTGCAGTTCACAACTACGAGTATTGGCAAGTGCATGAGGAAAAATGTAGAGAAATAATTGAAGCTGTGCAAGGAAGACGCTAAAAGGAAGGAGCAGACGATTCGATCCTTTCTCTCACATGAAGATGCGCATTGGGCTAAGATTAGGAAGATCAAGGAGATGTGTGATAACTAGTTCTATTTAGCTTAAGCTCCGTGCCTTTTTAAGTTGTAATAGTTGTACTTGTTGACCTAGCGGTCTGAACTATTGGTCCCGGAGTCCAGGGAGGAAAAAAATTGCTCTCCCGTTAGTCTAACCCCGCATTAATTCTTTTGTCTGACCAATGCCCCTTGGATATTCCGCCCGTCGCTTCATCGTCCTTGTGTAAAAATAGGAGGCGCCATAGTGCATCACTTCGTCGTCCATCCCCTCGTCCTCTCCAATCTCCACTGTGCCGTCGCTTCATCGTCCATCCCTTGCTCCCTCTCCAATCTCCACCGCGCCGCCATGGAGATGCCTGATCTGAACTTCTACGAGGCGGTGATGTTCGTGAACATCGACATCCTCGTGCCGCTAGCCGCGACGGTGCCCCATGGATGGCGCATCAGCTCTGTGGGGGTGCCGGTGGCTCCGCTCCCTGGCTGAGCCGAGATGGAGAGCGAAATCGCGGCGTGCCGCTGCCAGATGCCCGCATGGAAGAGGGCGCTGCCCGGGTACGCGGCGGCCAGCCCGTACGGGCCGGTGCTGTTCAAGAAGGAGTGGAAGGCCAAGATTGGCAACCGCATCATTGACGGGCGCGTGGTGCACCGGGATCTCCGCAACCGAGAAGGGCGGGAGAGGTTCTGTGTCAACACCTGGATTTTTAATCCCAGATGACTGTTATGCCATCCCTCGCAATCCCAGGATTACCATTTTTGCGAGACATAACAGATTGGATATCACAGTACATCATCCATTACAAACCATACATAAGGTCTTACACAAATAAATGATCTCATGATCCAGTCTTAATACAACAAGCAGCGGATTAAATAATAAGCATAGCAGTGGGGTCCATCTTCAGGGGCACATGCAATGCTGACAAAGGCAGATAGTCCTAGTTATCATAGCCGTCCTGCTGGCCATCATCTTGGTAGTCTCCTTCATAGTCTGGCCATAGGAATAGCCAGGGACACAAGCCATGAGTACTCTTTAAGTACTCGCAAACTACCACTGACAAGTAAGATAGTACTAAAGTGAATGCTAACTCTAAGTTTAACTATAAAGTTAAGTGTGAAACCTAAGCTGAGTTCTGAAACAAAGAAAGATAAAAAAAAAGTTCTAGAATCACTTAAGTTGGGAAGCTAGGGTCATAGTCACAACCCTGTTGTGGTCAAGTCAAGATTCATCATTCATTTCATAAGTCATTTTGAAAACATCTGACAACGAAACAGTATGGCCACTCCAACTGTCCATAACCACAGACGCGGCTATTTGAATAGTTTGACACTCTGCAGAGGTGGTACACTTTCACCACAAGATTCGATACATCTGTGAGGGGTAACCCTGAATCATCATACTTAGTATGCAGATAATCCAACATAACCTTTCCTTTACACACCCTAGTATAAGCACCTCTCCTATGAGTATGGCCTCCCAACCATGACCATCTGTCATCTTGGGCACTGCATAGGTGGACAACATTGAGAGGTAGCCTCATCTCAAACCTCTCCCGTGAGGGAATTAATACTAATGCATATAAATTTCCAGCTAAGCCTTACCCAATTCAGGTATTGTGGTTGTACGGTAAAATTGGAATGGTATTGCATCCAAATCCAACAATCAGTTTTGTAAAAGGGTTAAGGCTCATGCCTCAATATTTTCATCAGCATAAACCATTTGTGTTTCTCAACACATGTCAAAACAACTCAATAGAATGACTCATCATTCCAAGGTTTTCATAATTCATTTTCACCAAGTATTCCCATCTAAAGTGAATCAAGTTTTGAGTTTTGATCTAACCCCTAAGTTAAGAGTGTTCACTAAGGTGGAAAGCTAATCTAAATCTCATGCCATGGAATGACATCTAAGGTTATCTAGATAGGTCAAGTTTTATACTCTTTATGCTACCTTCAAAACAAGTAAAGGACTTTAATAAAGTAGAGAAGTAAAAGCTTGGAAATAAAACTTGGGGTAGGTAATAGTCAAAGTGGTATAACCAAGCATGCCTAATGCACCTTGCTTAGGTTAAACTTAATTCTAGCTTGCTAAGTATTATACTTGCAAGGGTTAGCTTGCCTTGGTTGGTGCAGTAGTTGAAGTTTTCTTCCTCTTCTTCTTGGTAGAACTCCTCCTCCTCAAAAGCGTGGTCGGTACTATTGTCTATAAATACATACAGAGTACACAATCACCAAACAATACTTAACTAGTCTACTTAGCACTCTAAAGCACACATTTGATGATTTATTATCATCACAAGTATCACAAGGTTTTATTAACTAGCTTCCTTCTTTTTATTTAAGAAAAGTAATTTCTACTCATTGAAAATAACTAAGATTTAATATTGACCACTTAGAATTTGGGATCATATGGACACATGTCATCACCACATATTCTAACATGTGGGAATGTGATTTAAGGGTTGGATCACATTTGCTTAAGTTTAAGTGTATTATTTAATGATTTAAAGTGACTTGAAATGCCTATATAGCATTATTTAGTACTAGTCCAAAGTCACTGCATGTAAACCTTAATATTATTACATATTCAGATAGGAATGGTTAAATGTGATTTTTGAGAGTTGGAATCAACTCAAAAGCTATCATGGTTGATTTTATAAAAATGTTTGAATGTGCAAATGCTTCTGTCTTGTTATTTTTACTAGGAGAGCTCTCTAACTCTAAATGAATTAAATCTAACGGGCTTGGATAGATCTTTTCAGTAGATTTCTAACAAAATTTGAATCACTCAATTTGGTTCAGTGGATCTTCTGGAATTGATTTTTAAACTAAGCGACAGAAGAGTTCAAACTAAAATAGAAAAACACTTATTTCAATTCGTGGGCTAGCACGGGAAAGGAAATGGGCCGGCCCAGTGGCGCTCCGCGGCACAGAGGGTGACTGACAGGTTGGTCCCGCTTGTCAGTGAGACTTAAAACCCGAAACGGCTGAGGATCATCGTCCCCGGCGAACAGGTCGCCAGCGAGAGCTAACCCTAGCGGCTCGGTGGGGGTGCACTAGGGGCTTACCAAGGCTCCAGCTACTACGGCGATGGGGGCTCCTGGGGTCGCGATGACGGCGGACTCAGGCATGGTCGCGGCGGCTCCTGGGGTGGATGAAATCGACGGCGCCGTCTCCTCCTCTGCAGTGGGCACCTCCGGCGCAATTCCGGTGAACTATGGCTTGAGCGGCTCCGGCGAGAGGTGGGGAAGGATCAGCGATGAGAGGGGAGTGGAGTGGTGTGAGGAGTTTGTGATGGGGAGGGCTCCTTTTATAGGGCGATGAGGGAACCGAATGGCATGACGGCGAGCTCGTCGATGACGCTGATACAGGCGGCTAGAGGCATGGGCGGCGTAGGCGGACGATGGCCTGCCTCCAGGTGGTGCTCTACGGCTTCAATGCGCGGCTAGGGGCGGTGGCGTTTGGTCGGGAGCGTCCCGCTCTCTAGGAGACAGAGGCGGTGCTCGACGCGGCGCACACCGACTGTGGGTCGTGTGGCGGCGCACGACCATGTCTGGCAGGGTGCTGGGTTCGAGGCGGAGCGGCGTGCGGGATTTTGTGTCCAGTGGTGGTCTGCTGCGTGCTGGCGATGATCACACTCTGGCGCGCGCTGAGCACGGTGCAAAGAGAATGGGTGGCGGTGCTGTGGTGTGGTCCAGGGCCTGGCTGGGCTTGGGAAAGGGGCAGGGAGGTGCGGTAGGGTTAGGCGTAGATAGTGGTAGTGCTGGAATGGAACGGCGTGGTCTGTGGCGCATTCCCCTCTTCTGGCCGGTGGTGACCAAAAAGGGGCGGCGCTCCACTGCTGATGCGGCTTAGGGATAGGCCGGTGAGGGTCTGGTTTGTCTCAGGAGGGACAAGGGTGATCAATGCGGCTCTAATTGCTCGACAAGATTTGATCAAAACGGTAGAAGTTAGGCTCAGTTTGGTTCTGCCTGCAAGGTGTTCGACACAATGGCCGCATGAAAATTTTATTTGAATTTTGGGCTGAATTTTTGTGGAGTTGTTGATCACATGCTTGAGCTTCTAGGTGTGCTTGGGTATTGAAAATGGAGGTCATTTGAGTGGTTTTTGAATAGATGGGATCTTCTCATATGAACTACATTCAATTTTCAAATGCCATTTAAATTTAGTGTTTAAAAGTATTAGTTAGATCACAAAGTGGGCCTTGGTACATCATTACATGTACTAGCAAGGGGTGCAAAGATCCACATCTGTTCCTGTTAGGTTTTGAGTTCTAGGAATAGCCAAAGTAGGCATGTTGATAAAAATGGCACAAATGACCATTTACTTCTTTTATTCATTTTGATTTGTTTTTCTTTTAGATTTGTTTGGGAATTATCTAGATGATGTTTATTTCACCTAAGAATCATTTTACAATCAATGGATCACTTAATCATGGCAATTCAAATCAACTCCTAATTTAAATGCACACACATGTGAATGCTTTAATATTTTTAACTGGAAAAGTTTTTGTTAACTCTAAATTTGAGGATTTGGATCTTGATCACTTGGATTAAAGTTTTGGGATGTTACATTCTGGTCCGTCCCTGGACGAACCAAGTACACCGTCATTGCCGCCGCTCACCGCGAAGAGGTGCTCCGTCTCGCGAACAATGCGGACATCATGGAGGTTCCGTTCGACAGTGATGAGGAAGCCGACGGCTCGGAGGATAGTGGCAGCGGAAGTGAAATTGTTGACTAGTGGTTGAATTAATGTAGGATGTGAAATCACACCTTTTTTAGAAGAATTTGTGGTTGAAGTAATGAAATTCCTCGATTTAGATCTCTGTCTCGATTAATTTGTGGAAGAATTTGTGATTTAGATCAATTTCTGCCTTGATTTAGATCTCTGTCCCAGATTGGGAACGTGACCATGGACCAAAGACACCTTTTCTACTAGTGTATTCTGACATTGGTGGTTTGTTTAAACGTAATCTACGTGGATTGTGCCGCATGCAAATGGCACCACCACAATTTATAAAGTGGAAGCACGTACACCCGATTACTGGAGATCCGGGAGCTTCGCCAGATGCAGGGGATGCAGGAGCAGAGAGGCGGTGAGATAGACGGGCTGAAGATTAGGCCGGAAAGTGGTACCGATTTCCTCCTCATCTGGGCATTATCGGTGAGAACATTGTTGTTTTTGTTGCCACGTCGTTGTGCAGCATCTGAAATAAGTTGCTGCTTCATGGAGTGTGACAGCTTAAATAATTTATTTCTGTGCCACTTACATTCCGTCGTATTTGGAGACCTTCTGCCCCTCAGCAATCGTGGAACCGGTGGATCCTTGTTTTCAGATAGCAGTGGCACAATCACAATTTCAGATTCAACTACTAACTCGGGCGTTTCCAAACCCTAAGTCACGGTACATTTTACTTAGAGAACGTGGGTAGATTGTTTCGCCCAGCAACATGTAACACACAGAGCTTCGGAATTTAACAAAATTACATATATAGGTTCAAGTTCAACATATTACTATGCATCTTCATTGCCAGTAGCCTTCTTCCGCAGCCTGGGTGTCAAGCCTTCACGTTCACTGACTTCTTCATTTCCTGCCTTCTTCATCTTCCTCGGTGCCAATTTTCTTAGCTTCACGTACTCTGCATCGCTGGGACAATGGGCACCAGAATCGTGTCTAACATCATCTTTCCACTCGTTTTTCATTTCTTCGGGCAGCAAAATGACTGACCCGACAGTCATGTTTCTAACCTTGCGGCGCTTCCTATCAAAGAAACAAGACTGTTGCATAACTGCCCAATATCTACAGAGTAAATAAAACAAAAATTACAATTCAGCACAAACATGAGAACCCCAAGCGACATTTGCTTACCAGGAGCTAATTGGGTTCGAGCAACCACCCTGTCCAAGAATAGAAGGGCGACTCCCAGTTGCAGCAACTTCCACATCTAGTACATCACATTTCAGCTCAAACATGGCAGCCGAAGCATACCTTTTCATCAACCCAATTAGCTGACTGTCACACGTTATAGGAACCATGATGCCACGTTCATCCATGAAGCTGAACTTTGTTGTCTACTTCGGCTATAATTCAACATGATTACGTAGAGCAGCAACCATAACAGATATAGTGTAGATCTGTGCATGCGCTTCTTCCATCATGAAACAATGGTGTCCATACCACTTGCCCTTAGAGTCGTACCTGTAAAGGACTACCGTAACCAGGTAAGGGGGGTCCGCGTAGATCCCACTTGACAGAAAACTATGGACCAAATATGTTTGTCAGCATTGGGCTAACAAACAATTTGAGGTTCAGTAGCCAGCTAGCAGTTATAATTAGTGCGAATAGCAAAGAGAAGGGTAGCTCACCCGCTTGTAGCCAGAACTTCTTCTTCCTTGATAGTAGGATCTTCCATCCTCTGAACTGCTCGGCTCATCGGCGGCGGAGGCAGGCTAGAGCCTCGTAACGGTGGCTACGACATGCGCCATTGGAGCTCGGTATCAGCGACTGGGCGCAGCAACTGGGCGCAACAACTTGGCCTCGGAAGTCAAATGTCCGAAGGGATCGTCCTACCAGGAGGGTGGATTCCGACGTCGCCGGTGCTAGGTGAAAGCTGGGAATGGATTTGTGAAATTGGTCAACGCATCCAATCCACTTAGCTGCTCGATTTGCCTAAGAGGTTGCCGCGTTGGCGCCCGACATGAGGGTCCCGACATGAGGGTCCCGACCGTCTACTAATGACCCACAAGTATAGGGGGTGTATCGTAGTATTTTCGATAAGTAAGAGTGTCGAACCCAACGAGGAGCAGAAGGTGCTGACTAGTGGTATGGATCTGGAATTCTCTGCAAATACTTAGCAAACGGATTTTTAGGTTTTTTTGATAAAGCAAGTAAACAAAGTACGAGTAAATAAAACACAGTAGGAATAAATGCAGCAAGTGGCCCAATCCTTTATGCAGCAAAGGACAAGTTGGTTGTATGACTTAAGATCACCAAACATTCTCGAGGACACATGGGAAGACTGTCAAGTGCTTTCGCTTCATATAGTTGATTAATCTTCTTTAGCTTGCTAAGTGTTTTGTGGGTGAACCTGTGCTAATGTACCGACCCATCCAGGACTAATACATACTTGTGATTATACCCCTTGCAAACATCCGTAAGTACAAGAAAGTAATTAAGGCAGAAACCTAACCATAGCTTTAAACTCTAAGACCCTTACGTCCCTTGTGCAATGGTTTCCTAACGGGGGGTCAGGTTTCTGTCACTCCGGCAACCCCTACGATTAGTAGCCAAATACACAATGCATTCCCCTAGGCCCATATAGGTAAAGTGTCATGTAGTCGACGTTCACATGACACCACTAGAAGAAGTACACCAGAACTTAAATATCAAACTATTGAACTTTCTCAACACAACTCCACTACTAACAACATGACTTCTCCCATGTCCTCAAGAACAAAGCGAACTACTCACAAGACATCATATGGATCATGATCAGAGATGGAATAATGATGTATAACAATCTGAACATAAACAATAATTCAATGGTTCACTCAATAGCATCAACTACAAAGAGTAATCAACACCGGGAAAGTTTCCCCTATGAACTATGCAAGATTCAACACAATTGTTACATCAATATGGAGATGGTGATGAGGGTGCTGATGGTGATGATGGTGGTGATGATGATGATGATCCCAATGAAGTCCAGCTTGATGGTGGTGTTGATAGTGACGATCTTCCCTCTTCGGAAAGGAATTCCCCCGGCAGAAATCTGTTTGCCGGAGAGATCTTTCTCTCTCGGTGTTTTCCGCCCCGCAGAGGCGGCAGAATCTTTCTGTGGTCGCTCCCCGAGTCTTAGGGTTTCGAGAGGATGATATACGCCAAAGGGGAGAGGCTGGAGTGGGCCAAGGTGGCCACACCACCTGCTGGCGCAGCCTAGGGCTGCCCGCGCCAGGGGGTGGTGTGGGCCCCCTGTGGCCCATCTCCACTCCGTCTTCTGGCATCCTTAGTCTTCTGGAAAAATAGGATTTCCCGTATATTTTCCCAAATTTTTTGATCTTCGTGAATTTTGCCTCCAAACATCACCTTTTCCATCAGAATCCTGACTACTGCGGTCCATGCTCCAAAAGTCATCAACCATGCAAAAATAGATGAAATAACATAAGTATCACCTCTCAATACGAAATATATCAATGAATAATAGTGAATTAAGACATAGAATAGTGACACAAAATGGACGTATCAACTCCCCCTAAGCTTAGACTTCGCTTGTCCCCAAGCGAAACTGAGCTTAATAAACATGACCTCAGGTTTATGGAGTGAAGAGTCGATAAAAGAATACAGACAAGAAGCATCACATTCATCAAATACATAGATCATAATAGAAGACAACTCACTCTTATATAACTCAAATTGTAATAAGTAAAGGAAACACAGTAAAGATACATAAAGTAAATCATAATTGATAATGGCAAACTTAGCTCTTGGTCGAAGAATAGTTGATAATTTGCTGGAGTTCACAAATAGCTGGTTTTCAATGATAACTTTCAAAGTAGTAAACATCAAGATAAGAGCAATGTGCAAAACAAGGAACATAAGATACGATTGAATAAATCATCATATGAATGAATGAAACACAACAACTCAAAATACTTGCTGAGATAGAAGGGAGTAGGTTTACTGACTCAATCTACAAAGTAAAAGAAAGGCCCTTCAAAGAGGGAAGCAGGGATTGCAAGTCTCATAAAGAGCTCCCAAAAATTATGATACTTACTAGCTTTCAGCTCTCATTGCCCCTATCATAGGCATCTTTAGGTGATTACGGTTAAAGTGATCAAATATGAGGATATGCATTGACAAGTTGTAAGTTGAGAATCTCATGTCCCTTGAATACGAGGGCCGCTCCTCATGCTACTCAAGTTTAGTCACCAGTAAGTTCTTGTCATCGTAAGCATATGTGTATCATAGAGAACCGCCAATGGGGTACCCCTTGCCCGATGATACGGAAGAATCCCCATATCAAAATGACAAGGCAAGCAGACAACAAGCATCTCAGTAATCTTCTTATTTACCATGGGAATATGGTGCTTTTTTCTCTCTTTCCTCTTTTCATAATATCTCTCCCTTTTTTCTTTTCTCCTTTTCTCAATCTCTGTCTCTTTTTTTATAAGAAGAATGCTTCATAGATACTCTTTATGGTTACGCTGCAGGTTTCCACCATGTCAGCATGGATTAGACCAGCGGCCCAGGCGTTTCTCTAACACACATGCATAACTCCATGGACTTACAAGATCCCCTTTCATTTCACACCAATGACATCCATAGACAAAAGAACATGATATCAACTTGGTACAAAGTACCAGTGGAATGTTGAAAGTGTTCCCCATGACAGCATGGTTCTGCTAATTCACAACTTCCAAAGCGCAAGCATATACGCAACATAGGTGAGGACAATGGTTCAAGTTTATTAAATGCAAGAAAGTAAAGTGTGCCATCAAGTTCGTGAGAGGTTTAATCACTAATTTTCACATAACAAGTTTAATTTGGGAGGTAGACAAAATGAGAATTTACTTGGAATAGCAATAATGCTACTAGGTAGGTATGGTGGACACAAATGGCAGAGGTTTTGGTTTAAAGGAGTGGATGCACGAGAAAAATTCCCTCTCAGTACAGGTTTTTGGCTAGCAAGGCTGGGTAGCAAGTATAAGAGTTGAAGGAAACAAACAAACATACAAGTGATAAAAACAAACATGCAATCTTCCTTGGAAGCACAAAAGATCTTAACTAGAGAATACTAGACTTATGAGCAAATCAAGAAATAAAGATGATGAAATTATTTTTCTTTAGAGTACTTCTATCTTTTTCATTCAACTCTCAAAAATAGTGTTGCTACTGATCGAGCCAGGTTTGCCAAAACCAACTAAATTAACTCAATGATCCCAAAGTGATACCAATACTAACAACAAGATCAATCATATAACCACGAATTGAAAACTAATACAAGCTGTGAAAAAGAGTGAATGATAGAACTTCTCATTAATATTCCATAACGGCAACTCACACCGAGGGATACATATCCACTACTAGGAAACAACTTATAGATAGACAAGATATTCAGTGGCGCATATGTAAAAATATGCGCCACAGATATATATCAGTGGCGCACTAGAAACAATGCGCCACAGAAGTTTGGCACCTCAGTGGCGCATGAAACCAATATGCGCCACGGAAGTCCATATTTCTGTGGCGCATATTTTCGTGTGCGCCACTGAAGTGTCAAACTTCTATGGCGCATATAGACGTATGCGCCACAGAAGGTTGATGGGACCAAGCAGCAAAAAAAGGAGGAGAAACTTCTCTGGCGCATATGTCCATATGCGCCACAGAAAGTGATGTTTCTGTGGCGCATATAGGTTAATGCGCCACAGAACAAGCATATAGGGGGGAAAAACTGTTCCCCCCCCCCCCCCCCCGTGGATCGCCTTTTCAGTTTTGTAAAAAATAAACTAAAATGATAGAAACTTCAAAAAAATAATTCCTTTAAGTTGTAGTTATATTTTAGGGTATAGATCTAGACAAAATTGAAAAACATGAAATTCGATGTATTTTGCAAAAATAGGTCATGGCACGTAAAACGGCTCTAACTTTTGCATACGATGTCAGGAAAAAATCTTTAACCTATCAAAATGATCGCCTCGAAATTCCCTACTTGAATTCAACGACCATAGAATTTTACAGAATCCCCAAATTCGAAAAGAGTAAAAAGTTATTTATGGTAGAAGATTTTTTACTGCAAAAAAAATAAAAAAGGGGGAGAAACTTCGGTGGCGCATTTCCCCCATATGCGCCACAGAAGTCTTGGGCGGGATTCGAAATTTGAATCCCGCCATCACCCTTTCTTCCTCCCTTTTTCCTTTTTCTCCCCCTCCCCACTTCTTCTCCCCTCCCCACTTCTCCTCCTCTCCACACTTCTCATTCCCTCCTCTCCTCCACACTTCTCCCCTTCTCCTCCCTCCTCCTTCTCCACTCTCCGGCGACCTCCTCCTCCTCCACCACCACCACCAACTCCGGCGACCACCTCCTCCTCCTCCTCCACCACCACCAACTCCGGTGACCTCCTCCTCCTCCACCAACTCCGGTGACCTCCTCCTCCTCCTTCTCCTCCTCTTCCACCACCAACTCCGGCGAGCTCTTCCTCCTCCTCCTCCTCCACCACCACCAACTTCGGCAACCTCCTCCTAGACATAGTCACCGCTCGCCACCACCACCACCAACTCCGGGCAGATCCGACCAGATCTAGATCTCGCCCGGTTTTTTTTTGAAATTTGAAAAAAACTTCTGTGGCGCATATTGGCCATATGCGCCACATAAGTTTGAGATCTGGCCCGCCTTTTTTTTTGAATTTTGGAAAACAACTTCTATGGCGCATATTGGCCATATGCGCCACTGAAGTTTGAGACTTCTGTGGCGCATTTTGAAATGCGCCACTCAAGTTAGTTATCAGTGGCGAGGTATTAGTGGCGACTAACAAATGCGCCACAGATGTTCAAAAAAGGTGCGCCACAGAAGAGCTGTTTCCTAGTAGTGATCTAACGAGAGAGGGCACACTTCCATAATGCAAACCATACTACATAATAACTTCTCTATTCATGACATGACTCTACTAATAAGGTAAAAAGATAGAAGATAGTGATATGATACCGCGGCACTCCCCCAAGCTTGGAACAAACCAAGGGGATGCCAAACCTGATGATGAATTACTCCTTTGGTAGTGGTAATATTTTCTTCGTTCACGTGAGGAAATCTTCCAGCATCTTGCGAAGCCTATTATTCTCCCATTGAAGCAGGTCCACCTTCCTTCTCAAGTCTCGGTACTTATCACAGAACTCATTAGTGACTCGTAGAGCTTCCGTTGATGTGGGGCAAGAGACTAAAGGTACCAGCCCCTGCTTGGGGTCTTGAGAATCCTCCTCCATAGGCTCCTTCCCTTTATCCTTGGCGGACACCATTGTGCTTCTAAACCTTCAAAAAGTATGTCCTCGCAGAAACAGATCGAAACAAAAACATGATAAAAACACGATATACAAACCTCAGGGGATCCGGGGGGTTATATATTACGAAGTTTCATATCAAAAGGAAGGTACTGGGAGAAAACGAGTCGGAGGCGGAGTCCGGGGTGGACTCACCACCTAGTGGCGCGGCCAAGAGAGGGCCCGCGCCATAGGGTGGTGTGAGCCACCCTGGCTCTGTTTCCGTCCCTTTTTCGCTTCGTAGCTTCCCTTATTGACTGAAAACTGCAAAAATATAGCTCGATAGTATTTTCGCGGAACTTTTCTTACCAGAACTGTTACCTATTTGAAAGCGGAATCTGTAGGTCTCTGAGTTTAGTATCTAGTAGATTCTTCCGGAGTCACCACTTGAATAACATCGATATCTTCTTCTTTATACACTTATTACTTGAGTCATAAAACCCTTCTCTTCCTTATTACACCATTATCTCCACTTCCTAGAAATTTCTTTCACAGAAAACTTCACACAGTTCTCATTAGCAACATTAGTATATATGAAGTGATAAAACCTTTTGAGTTCAACTTCAACTGAAAACATCAAAACATAAGCTACTTTAGCAACTCCTTTTGAAGACCCAAAAATAATTCAAAAAGGAAATCGAATAAAGAAGCAAATGCAAGATTGGCAAAATCTGTCAAAACATACCAGCAGTAAAAGATCAATTTTTTAGAAAATCTTCTATTGCTCAAATCAAAAAGTGCAAAACTAAATAAAGTTAAATAACAACCTGGGGCAGATGCACAAAACATTACAGCTCAATCCGACATACAGAGATCTCTCACGAATTTTTACGGTGAAGCACAAAAATCTGTTTCGGGACAAGAACTTCCCCAAATATTACTTCTCTCTCATCAGAGGTTGATCTTGACACAAAAACCAAAAAAAACGGATAAGGAGAGGTTATTACCGAAGTAATAACTTCCAAGGCTCAAAGAAACAAAAATAAACTGAAAGAAAAAACAAATTGGGTTGTCTCCCAAAAAGCTCTTTCTTTATAGCCATTAAGATGGGCATGATAAGTTTGAAGATGCTCACTCAGGAATATGAATTGAGGTGAAAGAGAACATTAAGAAGCAAAAACACACACACACACATTTAATTCTAACCCACTTCCTATGCAAGGGAATTTTGTAAACAAACAAGTTGTTAAAACAAAAGTCTACTTACATAGGAAGGCAAAACAAGTGCAACATAAAAACCTTCAGCATAAAACGAGGAAACTTGATATTATTGAGATGCATAAGAACACTTTTCCCTCTCTCATAATAACTTTCAGTATCATGCATAAACTTAACAATATAGCTATCACAAGGACCATCGTACCAATGATCACTTATTCTAATAGAAAACATAGGAATACTAGCTCTCATAACACTACTTTGTGAAACAAAATTAGAGGTATCCTTACAAAGGATAGTGTGTCCCTCTTTCTCATATCTAGTAACAAAGTCTTTCACATTTGCTATTATAGGTTCATCAACCATTTGCTTATCAGATTCAACAGCTTTATTCATACTTTCATGAACCATACTAGCCATCATAGAATGTTCCTTTATCTTAGCTAGGAAAGGCATTTTCTCAATATAAGGTTCAGGTAAGACATGATTAGCAGTATAAACTTAAGTATTTCTTGCAGGAACGCTCTTAGCAATATCTTTATAAGGTTCATGATACTTATTCCACTTCTTTTTAGGTACTTCAATGTAGGAAGCAAAAGCCTTAAAATAAGAAGCAATAGCTTGAGAGTCTAGACCATAAGCATTTTTAATGTTTTGAAAGTCATCAGTTCCCATAAAAGATTCAATGCATTCATAATCATAATTTATACCTGGCTTTCTACCTTTGTCATTCTCCCAAGCTTCAGCATTGTCTTGAATACGGTCCAGAAGATCCCATTTAGCTTCTTATTCCATACGAGTGAATGATCCATCACAAGAAGCGTCCAATAAATCCTTGTCATGTAGAGGAAGCCTTGCATAAAAGTTATTGATAATAATATTGTTGGGGACCTCATGAATGGGACGTTTGAGCATTAGTAACTTCAGTCTCCCCCAAGCTTGAGCTGTACTCTCTCCATCAAGAGGCCAAAAGTTGTATATTTGATTCCAATCTTTATGAATCTCACTAGGAGGATAAAACTTTGAATAAAAGAGAGGCACTATTTCCTCCCATTCCAGAGCTTGACCATTCTTTAGCAGCTTATACCATTCCTCAGCTCTTCCTTTCAGCCATAATGAGAATAAATTCTTCTTAACTTGATCTGTAGTAATACCTGTACACTTGAACAACCCGCATAATTTGTGTATAAAGAGCAAATGATCACCGGGATGGACAGTTCCATCCCCAACATAGTAGTTATCCATAACACGATCAATATTTGTTGTAGGTATTTTAAAAACATCATTCTCAGCAGGTGGTGGCTTATCTACTACCTTAGCAGTGGTAGTAGCATTACCAAATAAGAAACTCAGCGAATTATCCATAACAAAAATAAAGCAACTAACAGAAGTAAACAATACTCACAGTAGAAGTTTCCTTTACCAGTTCCACTCTCCAATAGAGCTTCACTCCCCAGCAACGGCGACAGAAAATAGTCTCGATGACGCACAAGTATAGGGAGTGTATCGCAGTATTTTCGATAAGTAAGAGTGTCGAACCCAACGAGGAGCAGAAGGTGCTAGCTAGTGGTATGGATCAGGAATTCTCTGCAAATACTTAGCAAACAGATTTTAGGGGTTTTTGATAAAGCAAGTAAACAAAGTACGAGTAAATAAAAGACAGTAGGAATAAATGCAGCAAGTGGCCCAATCCTTTATGCAGCAAAGGACAAGTTGGTTGTATGACTTAAGATGACCAAACATTCTCGAGGACACATGGGAAGACTGTCATGTGCTTTCGCTTCATATAGTTGATTAATCTTCTTTAGCTTGCTAAGTGTTGTGTGGGTGAACCTGTGCTAATGTACCGATCATCCAGGACTAATACATACTTGTGATTATACCCCTTGCAAACATTCATAAGTACAAGAAAGTTACTAAGGTAGAAACCTAACCACAACTTTAAACTCTAAGACCATTACGTCCCTTGTGCAATGGTTTCCTAACGGGGGTTCAGGTTTCTGTCACTCCAGCAACCCCTACGATTAGTAGCCAAATACACAATGCATTCCCCTAGGCCCATATAGGTGAAGTGTCGTGTAGTCGACGTTCACATGACACCACTAGAAGAAGTACACCAGAACTTAAATATCAAACTATTGAACTTTCTCAACACAACTCCACTACTAACAACATGACTTCTCCCATGTCCTCAAGAACAAAGCGAACTACTCACAAGACATCATATGGATCATGATCAGAGATGGAATAATGATGTATAACAATCTGAACATAAACAATAATTCAATGGTTCACTCAATAGCATCAACTACAAAGAGTAATCAACACCGGGAAAGTTTCCCCTATGAACTATGCAAGATTCAACACAATTGTTACATCAATATGGAGATGGTGATGAGGGTGCTGATGGTGATGATGGTGGTGATGATGATGATGATCCCAATGAAGTCCAGCTTGATGGTGGTGTTGATAGTGACGATCTTCCCTCTTCGGAAAGGAATTCCCCCGGCAGAAATCTGTTTGCCGGAGAGATCTTTCTCTCTCGGTGTTTTCCGCCCCGCAGAGGCGGCAGAATCTTTCTGTGGTCGCTCCCCGAGTCTTAGGGTTTCGAGAGGATGATATACGCCAAAGGGGAGAGGCTGGAGTGGGCCAGGGTGGCCACACCACCTGCTGGCGCGTCCTAGGGCTGCCCGCGCTAGGGGGTGGTGTGGGCCCCCTGTGGCCCATCTCCACTCCGTCTTCTGGCATCCTTAGTCTTCTGGAAAAATATGATTTTCCGTATATTTTCCCAAATTTTCTGATCTTCACGAATTTTGCCTCCAAACAACACCTTTTCCATCAGAATCCTGACTGCAGCGGTCCATGCTCCAAAAGTCATCAACCATGCAAAAATAGATGAAATAACATAAGTATCACCTCTCAATACGAAAGATATCAATGAATAATAGTGAATTAAGACATAGAATAGTGATGCAAAATGGACGTATCATCTACTTCACGGGGCGGTTTAAGGGAATGTTTGAATTTAGCAGGGGTGAGATGAGTTTGCCTCGAAATGGCCCCTCTCAGTAGTTGGCGACCCAACTTTTCGAAATGCGGTAATTTTAGGCAACTTAGGTACCGCCATGCACTGGCCTGCGAACTTTGGTACCACAGACGAATAGGCCCTTCCTGTACGTCCAAAATCTGGTGAAACACTTTACAAGACCAAAACACTGACCTTCCTACTAAAACTTGATATAGCAAAGGCCTTTTACACTATAACTTGGGCTTACATCCTAGATATGTTGGAGGCAAAAGGCTTTCCTCTAAGGTGGTAAACATGATCTCACTACAATTCAGATCAGCTAACTCCAAAACCCTAGTAAATGGGATGCATGGGAGAACCATCACTCACACAAGAGGGTTCTGCCAAGGGGACACCCTATCCCCTTCCTGTTTGACTTGGCAATGGAGCCAATGCACAGGCTGATGGAAATCGCCATGGAAGAGGGAATCCTCACCAAGTTATGTGGCAAACAATGCACCTTCCAAGAGTCCTTATATGCGGATGATGTGGCCCTATTTATAAACCCCTCCCAGGAGGACATCACGGGCATCTACAACATTCTGGATTCTTTTGGCCGTGCCACAGGCCTGATCACCAGCCTAACAAAGATTTCAATCACTCTGATCAGCTGCCACAACCTGGACGTGAAAATCCTAGTCCAAAGTGTGGGAATCCCAATTGTGCAGTTTCCATGTATCTATCTTGGCATGCCCCTATCTGTCAAGAAGCTAACAAAAGCGCACGGTTAACTCCTTCTCAACAAGATAGAACAATATCTTGCCACTTGGAAGGCTAGAATGCTGAGCAAAGCGGGAAGATTGGAAAATGTTGAATTACGTCCTAACTTCGTTGGAAGTCTACCTAGTGACAATCAACGAGATGCCGCCATGGGTTAAAAAGGAATTCGATCAGCGTTGGCGCGCTTGGCTATGGGCTGGGGAAGCAACTTGTGGTGGCGAAAAATGTAGAGTGGCCTGGAAAAAAGTGTGTAGGTCTAAGGCATTGGGGGCCTGGGGGTTCATTGCATCTACACCTTTGGCACATCATTAAGGTAGAGATGGATGTGAAAAAGTGGAGAACCCCAATAAACCTTGGGCTCAGATGAAACTGCCAGCAAACAAATAAGACCAAGTCGTGTTCCGCACCGCTACAAAAATTGTGAAAATACCAACTTCTAGGCAGATTAGTGGCTCCAAGACCAGTGCCCAAAATACATCGCACCAACAATTTAAAAATATCGATAAGGAAGAACCGGATAGTGAAAGACACGCTATTAAATGGTAAACGACTCACTGACATGTGGCTTCAACTAAGTGATCACCACATGCCTCAACTCCTCAAGCTTGTGGAGATGTTGGACTTCGTCCACCTCACCGAAACTCCCGATGAGATCAGATGGAGATTTGGTAGCAAGGCAAGTTACTCGGCTGATTCAGCATATAGGCTGCATTTCATTGGTGCCACCCGCACAAACTTCAACAGGGTCGTCTGGAAAGGATGGTCTCCGACTAGATGCAAGTTCTTTATCTGGACTTTGATGTTGAACAAGATTCTCATGGCCGATAAGTTATTGCTAAGACAATGGTACAATGAATATTTCTTTCCCTTATGTCGAAGAAGTCTTAAAACATCCAAGCATTTATTCATGGAATGACCTGTCAGTATTAAACTGTGGAAGACCATGGTGTTGGAAATATGCCCTAGACACAAATAGTAATAAGGACTATTATCATATTTCATAAAGTTTATGATTACGTTTTATATCATGCTATAATTGTATTGAGTGGAAACATCAATACACGTGTGATATATAAACAACCAAGGGTTCCCAGTGAAACTCTAGTCACTGGTTCATTGGTCAACATATCATCAAGTTTCCTGATCATGTGGCATTTATGCCAGTTGGAAATGGAGTCAACTCATTCTGAGAATGACATGATGAATCAATACCCAACCTAAACATCATAACCCGATCATGTCACGAAGTTCAAGTTACGATGATTAGAAATGGATCCTCGTAGACTATTCCTTAGACCGTGAGGCTATATCAATCACGGTCTCCCGAAAGTGCTTAGATAGCATCAAGCGCCACTTGGTAATACAACGGTTATAAAGGTGTGTTTAGGTACTCGGAGCAAACCGTACAGGAAATATATGTTAAGAGCGGGATTTGTCCGTCCACGTGACAAAAAGATACTCAAGGGCCCACTCGGAGAAGTTATATCCAATAGGTGCACAGCGTGTGATCTGATCATAGGGATATCACTTGTCGGAACGAGTCAAGTAGCATTGTTCAGTAATGAGATTGAACACGTAATGGTGATGTCATTGATCAGATCTCGGGCAATGCGAGTGTCGAGAGACAAAGGGAATAAGACATGATTGTCGCGGTTCAAACGACGAAAGATCTTCGTGGAACGCATAGGGGTCACATGGCCATCCAGGTCCCTTTGTTGATCATTGGTCCGGGAGTGTCCCGACCATGTCTGGAGTGGTCCTGAACCATAGGGTATCACGCTTAAGGGTTTTATGATGCTTAGAGAGTGTTTATAGGATCAGAAGAATCGCCGAAGAATAGTAGAGAGAAATCCGGAAGGTTTTCGGTAAGTCCGGAGGATGTTCGGAGTGGAGGTGGAAGGTGTTCCATAGCCACGGAGATTGAATAATATATGAATGAATGTTAAATATTGATTTAATCATTTATTCATAATTATTTAATAAAATAGAAAATCAATTTAAAGGTCAACATGCTTAATGGGCCAATTCCGGAGGGAAGAGGGCCCATTAGGGAAAGGTAAGAGGGAGAAGGGCCAGAGGGGGTGGCCGGTGCCCTAGTGGGCCAGCGCCCCGCGTGGGGCCCATGGGGGTGGCAGGGGGTTCCACCCCTCCCCCTCTCCTCTCCTTTAGTCCCACCCTGGGACTTTGAGGGAGGTAGTACCTCCCCTCCCCCTATATATAGTGGGGGTATTTGGTCAGATAAATACACACAATATTTAATAAAGGTTTCCTCACTTTTGGGGAGACCTCCAATTGATATTCTCTCTCTCTCGTGATCATGGTCCCAAGTTCGGACTGCGCGAATGAGAGACATCTTCACCGCGGAGCGCCGTCGCGCTGTGGGATTCGACTCTAGGAGCTCTACTTCCGCAATTGCTGCTGGATCAGGGAAGCGGGAGTCATCGTCAGGCACCGGACGTGTGTAACTCCCCGCGAGGTGTCACACTTGAGGCACTCAAGTTGTTGAGCCATAGGAGCGCAAGGACTTCATCATGACCTTTAGGTCGACTTCGGCTCGTCTACATCAACCACGCTCTCCTGAGCGTTGACAACTCTTTTCGGTCTTCAAGGGTAAGTTCGCGAAAATCTCCTCCCATTACTGTATTACTAATAAATAGGTCCTGACAGCATCAGGGGTTCAGGGGCTTAGGTAAAAATTTATTGTTTTCATACACGGAACCCCTACAGTGTTATCAGAGCTAGATCTATGCGTAGTAATGCTAGTACGGGTAGAACACACGAGATGTAGCGTGTGGGCGTTGATCTTTTAGTTGTTACCCTCCCACGTGTACTTGTGTATACCGCAGTAATGCTTGATGAAGCGACCCCCAACCGACTTTACACGTTCATTTGGAAGACTGGTCCACGCTTGACATATGACTTGTATCGTATAAAGTGGCCTAGGGGGTGTCTGTCTCTCTCGCATTAGTTGGTATGCCATTTACAACAGAGGGCCCCGAAAGGGGTGTAGTATAGAAAACTAATTGATCAGCGTTGTGCTGAAAGTTCGTAGGTAAGAACGGTTCTTGTGCGAAAGCCCATTCAGCCACGTAAAACATGCAAAGATAAAGTAGAGGCGTCTAAATTTGTTTTGCAGGGGGCGTTGATTTTTCATATGGTTGTGGAAAAGGTAAAGTGATTACCTTATGTTACGTAGTAGTAGATAGTCACGGAGGTGACGGACTACCACGCCAGAAAGACACCGGTACCCTGGTGTCTACGGCGCCAGAACTCTGGCGTCGGAATCCGGTGACGACAGATGGAGATCACGATGTGAAGGACCATATCACATCGCATTTACATTCAATATTATTGTTTGTATATCTTATTGTGTGCTAGTATTAGATACTCGACGGTAGCCTAATAAGATGATCCCTGTTAAAATTACCAATGATTGTGTTCTCTCTTAGTGTGCACCAGCAAGAAAGTTCTTCGGTATGAGGCAACCCGTGGTGAGCGGGTGTCAGACATATCTACGTTCGCATACAGTGGGTGTAAGCCATGTTGCACAACGAATACACTAAGGTTGAGTTGGCGAGCCTAGCATGTGCAGACATGGCCTCGGAACGCGGATGGTCGAAAGATCAAGCACGAGTCGCATGAATGATATGACCGACGTTTAGTGTCCACCATTGAACCCACATTGATGGCGATCGGGGGAGATGTGGGGAAAAGGGGTCGTGTTATCACTAGGAACCCTTCATGGGATAGGTGTTTCTGAGTGGAGTTATTATTAACTCATTTAATTATAAACTTAGTCTATATTCCTTTTGCAATTATAAATGTAGAAAAGGTTCTCCCCGGTTCCACCTTTCCCGTTGACGATTGATTGGTTAGAAGGAGAGAAGCTTAGGCTAGACGGATCAAACTTCTCTATGTGGGTTGCGCGTCTCCACGTTTTCCTTAGCGAGAATGTCGTGGTCGACTACATACTCGACGAGATGGATTTAGATCAGCCCATTGACCTAGAGACCCCAGAACAGCGGGAAGACCACTATCACTGTCGGGAGATGGCCTCCTTCATTTCAGTTACGATGCGTTTCGGAATGGTGGACGAGCTGTAGCCCGTCGTGGGTACTGTCAACCCTTGTACGATAATGCTTCAGCTTAGGACACATTTCTTGGAACAAGATCGCATATGGAAGCATGAGCTGATGGGAGACTTCCTCTCCATTAAGATGGAGGAGAACTCATCACTTGACGACCACTTGGAGCGCATGCATGATGCGTTCATGAGGCATGCATACTTCCTGGATAGCTGGATAATGGGATCTTTTGCAAATGGTATTGTGCTACGGTCGCTGCCACCAAGATACCAAACACAAGTCAGGACTTGCATTATGAGAGGCGACGTGGAATCACAGGATTTCCACACGTTCATATCACATCTCAGGAATGTGATGGTTGAACCCGTTGTCGCTGAGGTCATTGATGACAAAGGTATATATTTGATATACAATTTTATAAATGTTATAATCTTGGAAACACATTTTCAGTGTTAAGTATATTTGATACTTGTTCTGTTTTACTGAAAACAGGTCCTTCTGCATGAGAAGTGCTTGCTGGAGAGGAGGTGACGTTGCATGTTGATGGCGAGCATGATGATGATGGCCAACGACACTCTCCCTCAACATTTATCACTTAGTTTATGTTTTGGATAGTTATTGTAATCAAAAAGATTATGAACTTCTTTAGTGTGTCTCACACTTTGTGAGACGGTTATTCATATCAGTTTGTAACAAACAGTTGTTCCAGTTTTATGAATATTTTTATTTGTGTTCATATCTTGTTCGATTACGTGTGAATTATCCTTGTTATGAAACTAATTGATAATGCATGAACATTTGTAAAATATTGAAATGCCTTAATATACCCAACTTAATGATATGTTCATTACTGGATGAAAACCATTGTTTAAATTCAAAGTTATGTGATAATATGTGAAAGACATTCGATTTTTTGTCACATATGAATCATGCCTACGTTCGGCAAAATAACTTGAACACTGTGTATTACTTGAATACAAAGTATTTTAATGAATTGTTAAAAGTAAATACATATTCGATGTATTGTGTTTTGAAAAAAATGGTAATTATCATTATATGATTGTTTAAATGTGTAAAGAAGTTTACCAAAGAAAACATGACTATGAAACTATTTGATATGATCAAAGTGTTTCATCAACAAAGGGTATGTAAAAGGGAATCTAATTACTACAATTTGATCAATAGTAATGAAATTCTACTTTGTAAGAATGGCATAAAAGAAAATTGTGAAATGCAATGCGTTTGAAATGTCAAAATGCAAAGCATCACAATATGATATTAGATATCAAAATGGGTGAATAGATGGCGCCAAATAAATCGTTGTAGTGTAGATGTAGAGACCATTAGTTAGAAATAGTTAGCACTCAATTAGAATATATAGTGAACCATATGAATTCGCGAGATCGGCTCCATATCTAGTATGGACCGTCGTGAAAGTTTTGGGGTTATTCGATATAACCAAAACAATAGCGAATTAGTCCTTGTAGAGTATTCATTGGAAACTTTGAATACGAAATCCATAGCTGAAACCAAAAGAGAAGCAAAATTTGTATTGCTTGGATTTTGGTACATTTTTGAGAAAGTTCGCATTTAGTGATATTTCTCGATTATGGAGCAAATAGAAGATAGTGAAAAAACACGATGAGGATTCAAAACCCTACATCAGAGTATTGAGAAGCGCAACGGAAAGCGTTCCTGAACAATTCTCTCAACAAAGGAAAGAATCAATGATAACGATCATTGTGTTTTCCCCACTAGTGTTTTCACTACACGAAGTAGGATTCAAAATATAGCCCATATCTTGTATGGAGACATTTGTGAATAATTTGTCCTGATTACTAGAATATGACATACCTACGAACTACTAAGGAAATAATGGTAAGCTAAGGATATGAGAAATCCTAAAGTAAAATTCACTTGATATTAGAAAGCAATTCGTTGCTGAATCTTACAAGTAAAAGGGGTTACTTGGATTTTCCCAAATGACTGCAAAGCCATAATGGAAAAGGGGTGAATGACAAAAGCACAGTGTTACAAAAATTCAAATGAATTTGATTCAAGTGTGCTAAATGTCTAGTGGATTTAAAACTGCTAAAGTACTAGTATCTCAAAGTAAAACTCCAAGTTTGATATTTGATCAAAGGATTTTGAAGTTGTTCAAAATAGCGAGTGAATATGCAATTTGCATGAAATTGAGTGGAGCTATGAAAGTCTTCCTAAAACAATATGTGAATGACATATTTTTGAGTGGGAGCAATATAAGTCTCAAATTCAAATATGTAGGAACATAGTTTGAGTAAGAGTAGTGACTCATACCCAAATATGTTAGGAACTTATTTTGAGTGGGAGCTAATAGAGTGATTCTTAAGTGTGTTAAGAATAAAAGCGCAAGTACCAATAAATATTGATTTATAAGGGGTAGAAGTTGATAATAAGTGTATTATGATATTATGTAGTATTCCCTAAGGGATTCTAAAAAGGGTTTCAGAATACAAGTTAATTAAGAAACTGGTCCTTAATAACTCAAATTAGGAATAGTATTAAGTTTAACATCAATGGTTGAAAGAAAGAAAGGATGATCATCATCCACTATGTTAAGACATAGGTTATATCTTAGAAAACCATGATGATAACTTAACATAATATATGATCCAATAAGGAAAATTCAGAAGTGATAGTTTGAATCATGGAACGTTGAGCTAAGTTTGTCCACGGTGTCTAATAGAGAACTGTAGACATGTTTTCCAAATCCATAAATGATGACATATCTTAAAACATAAAGGGTTATGTTATAAGGGAATATGTTGGAAACTCCCGTAATACCGATTAAAGTCAAGTAGGAAGCAAGGTGAACAAAAACATCGAAAGTTGCACAGAGTGCACTCGTGTTTCGATGATTACATTTATAATAATAGATAAGAGTACCATCTAAAGTGTTGTATAAAGTTATGGCGGGGCTAGTTCGCTTTTAACGCAGAATGATGTGTCCCAGGGCACAGTGCCCATGAGAAAGCCCTCGAGGTTGATCTAAAGTCACCTTAGGCTCCTGGAATCAGGCCTCGTTCTGCTGCCATAGCGACGATGCATACACACAGATGTTATCATGTGATGATAAAGTATTGATGTCAATCAAGGTGATATTAGTAAGTTGCAAAGGATTTGGGACTGTAAAGTATAGGCCCAAGACTCAACATCTTCCATGAGCAAGCATGTCCAGGGTACCGGATATATGGTCCCAATGATTAAGAACAAATGCAACTAGTTTATTTATACTCTAGTGCACGTGGGATACTGTTGGAAATATGCCCTAGAGACAAATAGTAATAATGACTATTATCATATTTCATAAAGTTTATGATTAAGTTTTATATCATGTTATAACTGTATTGAGTGGAAACATTAATACACATGTGATATATAAACAACCAGGGGTTTCCAGTAAAACTCTAGTCGCTGGTTCATTGGTCAACAGATGATCAAGTTTCCTGATTACGTGGCATTTATGCCAGTTAGAAACGGAGTCAACTCATTCTGAGAATGAGATGATGAACCAATACCCAACCTAAACATCGTGACCCGATCATGTCACGAAGTTCAAGTTACGATGATTAGAAATGGATCCTCGTAGACTATTCCTTAGACCGTGAGGCTATATCAATCACTGTCTCTCGAGAGTGCTTAGATAGCATCAAGCGCCACTTGGTAATACAGTGGTTATAAAGGTGTGTTCAGGTACTCGGAGGAAACAATAGAGGAAATATATGTCAAGAGCGGGATTTTTTCGTCCACGTGACGGAAAGATACTCAAGGGCCCACTCGGAGAAGTTATATCCAATAACTGCGCAGCGTGTGATTTGACCACAGGGATATCACTTGTCGAAACGAGTCAAGTAGCATTGTTCAGTAACGATATTGAACAAGACACGGTGATGTCATTGATCAGATCTCGGGCAATGCGAGTGTCGAGAGACAAAGGGAATAAGACACGACTGTCCCGGTTCAAACGACGAAAGATCTTCGTGGAACGCACAGGGGTCACATGGCCATCTAGGTCTCTGTGTTGATCATTGGTCCGGGAGTGTCCCGACCATGTTTGGAGTGTTCCCGAACCGTAGGGTATCACGCTTAAGGGTTTGATGATGCTTAGAGAGTGTTTATAGGATCGGAATAATCGCTGAAGAATAGTAGAGAGAAAACCGAAAGGGTTTTGGTAAGTCTGGAGGATGTCCGGAGTGGAGGTGGAAGGTGTTCCATAGCCACGGAGATTGAATAATATATGAATAAATGTTAAATTTTGATTTAATTATTTATTCATAATTATTTAATAAAAGAGAAAATCAAATTAAAGGTCAAAAGGCTTAATGGGCCAATTCCAGAGGGAAGAGGGCCCATTAGGGAAAGGTAAGAGGGAGAAGGGCCAGAGCGGGTGGCCGGCGCCCTAGTGGGCCAGCCTCCCTCGCAGGGCCCATGGGCGTGGCCGACGGTGCCACCCCTCCCCCTCTCCTCTCCTTTAGTCCCACCCCGGGACTTTGAGGGAGGTAGTACCTCCCCTCCCCCTATATATAGTGGGGGTATTTAGCTAGATAAATACACACAATATTCAATAAAGGTTTCCTCACTTTTGGGGAGACCTCCAATTGATACTCTCTCTCTCTCTCTCTCTCTCTCTCTCTCTCTCTCTCTCTCTCTCTCTCTCTCTCTCTCGTGACCGTGGTCTCAAGTTCGGACTGCGCGAACGAGAGACATCTTCACCGTGGAGCGTCGTCACGCTACGGGATTCGGATCCATGAGCTCTACTTCCGCAACTGTTGCTGGATCGGGGAAGTGGGAGTCATCGTCAGGCACCGGACATGTGTAACTCCCCGCGAGGTGTCACAGTTGAGGCACTCAAGTCGTTGAGCCACAGGAGCGCAAGGACTTCATCACGACCTTGAGGTTAGTTTCGGCTCGTCTACATCAATCACACTCTCCTGAGCGTTGGCAACGCTTTTCGGTCTTCAAGGGTAAGTTCGCGAAAAGCCCCTCTCGTTACTGTATTACTAATAGATAGGTCCTGGCATTATCAGGGGTTCATGGGCGTAGGGTAAAAAATTATTGTTTTCATATAGGAACCCCTACACATGGCCGATCAGCTGCAGGTCTAGGTCATGCACCCCAGACAATGGGAAGGCAAAGAGCTCGCCACTAGTGAATGTCTATCCCTCATAATCGGCCAGCAGAACAAGAATTAAAGAAAGATGGCTCGGTGAACCTCATATGCTGGGAACTATGGAAGGAAAGGAATAGAAGAATCCTGGATGAAGCTAATGCTTGGAGACTAGGTGCGCCCCTCCCTCTCGTCAACTGGTCGGGTGGCACACTGTCTGACCCCGGCTGAATGTAACCTCTGTTCTGCTTCCCCAGTTTTCTTAAAGGAAGGACCGCTTTGGACCTTTCCTCCGTTGTCGTTTCTCCGCTATTGCAGTAAAAATGGCAGTTCTCTTGTCGTTATGCAAAAAAAAGGGCGTCACATTGTTGAGCATCGTCTTTGATAGACGTGTTACACAAAAGGATTAGTCAGGTAAAATTATTTTTGCCAAAGATCATTTTTTTTAAAGTTCTTTTCTCAATGGGTTATTTTTGTCCATTTTGTGCATGCCCGCATGGCTGACTGGTTCCTGTTGATGCTTTCGGATTTTCTTTTTTAAATGTGACCAACCTAAACCCTAGCACTTGCCAACATTTTTTTACTCCATCTGATCCAAATTAGTTGACTCAAATTTATCAAGATATGGATAAATCTAATACTTACCTTTGATCTAAATTAATTGACTCAGATTTGTCTAGATTCAAATGTATCTAGACTTGTTTTAGTGCTAGATATATCCGAATCTAGACAAAACCGATCAACTAATTTGGGTCGGAGAGATTACTAATACTAAATCATGTCTAGATACAATCGAATCTAGATAAATCTAAATTAACTAATTTAAGTCTGAGCGAATAATATTAAAGAAATCTTAAAATTCACTCCTCATGGTTTTGGTCGTTGGGTGAACCACTACTTCGTCAACTACTAGGCGTCTGCCGGATATTTTTGGTATCTCAAGAGTTTCTAAGCGCCTCGTGAATACATTTTGTGCTATTCTCTACGATCCAAATTATTTATCTTAGTTTTATGTAAAATGTTCACTGAAATTTACCTACGACAAGTAATTTAGATCAGAGATAGTACGGTACAATTTTTTGACACCGATGCCGAAAAGAACCATAGTACCGCAGAGTACGCACTTGCTCCTGGATATTACACACGTGCCGGCCTAGCTAGCTACACCCACTCCACAGGCGATCGATCGACGTACTGCCACCATTGGAGATTTAAGCTATACGGGAGCAAACAAGCACTGCCACAGTTCTTTTTGAGACGAGAGCCCCTCCCGCAAATGGAATACAGCCTTTCACCCAACGTCAGGGTAGCGAGACACCGATCTCTCTCTCATGCATGCACGGCTGGCGCGCACCTAGTTTCCGGTGGTGGGGGAGGCCCGGATATTCGTGAGTACGCTCCTATTTTGTCGACTTACCATGTCCACATATGTTGTACTTGTACCAGTCATCGCTGATGCTTTCTCCTGCATGCACGCACATGTCGAGATCCACGTACTGTGCGTATCCGTCCTGTCACCTTTCCTCCTCTCTACCTGCACTTCGTTTGTCTTCTTCAGTCTTTTGTTTTCTTCCTATCATGCGTGCACAGGGCCTCTTTGGTGCATAGAACTGGGGAACGCAGGAAATTGATAGTTTTACATGTGTAAAATGGAGGATTTCGAAACAGCAGAAATAGTACGTTGGATGAAAGTTAGGAGAAATGCCTTGATTCTACGCGTTTGTGTCTTAAAAAGTGCTTGGAGTGGATCTTTAAAATCCTATGGAACTGAGGCATAAGATTTTCATTCTTAGGAATGTAAATAGCACCATTCATAGGGATTTGGGGGCAGAAGACCGCCACCTGTAAATAGGGAGGAAAGAAGGAGGGCGGTGAAAGAATTCCTCCCGCCGGAATTTTGAGGCCGTGCTCTGCCTCCCTCTGAAAAATTGCGCAATATAGATTGTATTGATATTGTAAGAGGTGATTCATTGAGAGCCCTTAGGCTGTTTATATAGTATTAGAAGACTTGGGGGGCAAGAAGCCTAATAGAGATAGACTTAGATTACAATATGGAACTACCTAATATAACCTAACCGACATATACTCTAACACCCCCCGTAGTCAGATCGGTAGTGACGCGGAGGTGAGGTGGTAGCCCTTGTTGCCGATGTTGATGTAGTCGGGAGTGAGGGCGCTATAGTTATGGTCGATGGTGCCGTTGGGGAAGTTGTCGCCATTGATGAAGTCGATGATGTTGTTGTGTTGTGGTCGATGTCGTTGTTGTGCCTGGAGAATTCGCCGTGGTAGTTGAGGTAGACGTAGTTTGGGTCGAAGTAGTTCGACCCGCAATGCCGAGCTTGCCAGACTCAGGAGCATGTCGGGGACGAAGGCACACATCGGTGTTGCCAATACCGGACAAGCGAAGATAGGGACCATCATGAGCCATGCGTGCTAGAGCCGGATTGAGGAGCAAAGAAAATTTTCTGTAAACGGTCGGTGTAGAAATTGTCCGCCGTGTCGGAGTAGACAAAGTGGCTGCAAGAAGAAAAATTGAGCACAGACTTGTGCAAATAAAAATTAGACTGCGTCTCTGGCGGCAAGGTCGTGGTGGACGAAGACGACGGTGGTAGTTATCGATGGCGATTGAATTGTAGCGGTAGTCGATTTCGGGGATTAGACCCGTATTTTCCGCTTGTATGAGCGCGACGTCGCTCGTGGAGAAGAAATTGTTGGCATTGACGATGACCACGATCGGTGGTGGCGGCGATGATGTGACGATGTTGTTGGTGTAGATGGTTGTCGGCGATGATGACCACGGTGCGATGTGTGTGTGACCCTGTGTTGACGGCGTGGCGCATACTCGGGACGGGTGCCCCGATCGGTGTTGCGAAGACGACCTGCTCCGTCGATGACGAGGAGTAGTTGGAGATGCATCGAAGCCAAGGCTAGTGTAGAGGCGCACGCTGACTTGGCGATGATGCGATGGCAATATCAGAGTAGATCGGCTCAGTCCAGATTGGCTTGGTGACGACTTGACATGTAGACGCAGAGCGGACCAAAATCAGCTATGCTTGAAGTAGAGTTGATGCGTTATTGCTCATGCATACACGCACGGGATATGGCCTTCTGGCATGTAGTTTGTGTTGTTGATGCCCTTGTGCGTTGCCTGAAGTCGATCCGGTGAAGCTAGCTTATTGCACTAGCGAGGTGGCTAATTGGATGTTTGGTGGCTAAAGGAAAAGTAGATCTAATTTGGAAAACTAAAAATTGCTAAAGCTAGAGAAAATAGATCTATAGATTGGAAAAAAACTAGCTACGAGATTTGGTGCCTCCGGCGGAGATCATGGAGCTCGATCTCGCCGGGGGCGGCGCGGCGGAAGAAGTGGCTAAACCCTAGGCGGAGTGGACCACTCTGATACCATGAAAGATTGCGGAAGTACTAATTGTATTGATATTGCAAGAAGTGATTACATTGAGAGCCCTTAGGTTGTTTATATAGTACTAGAAGATTTGGGGGGCAAGAAGCCTAATAGAGATAGACTTAGATTACAATATGAAACTACCTAATATAACCGAACTGACATATACTCTAACACCCTCCATCTCCCTGCGTGCACGACCTCGGCCGCCACGTTCCCCTTTTTGCACTCAGGCACAACCGAGGGTGGCTCCGGTGAAACGACCGATTCAGACGTTGTTCCCGGGCCTGACTAAGGGGTGCTTTATGGTTCGAACTCATGCGTGCCAAACAGGCATGGGCAACCAATCAGCCCATTTCCGTCGCCCCCAGGCCTGGCCAGACCATCTGCAGGCTACCAAACGCGTCCTGAAATCCTATGGAACTGAGGCATAAGATTTTCATTCATAGGAATCTAAATAGCACCATTCCTTTTAAACCCAAGAAATCATAGGAGAAAATCCGTAGGATAGGAATCCTACGAAAATCTTTTGAAACACATACAATCCAAAGAGGACCTTCATCCATTTGATGTATGGGTTATATGTTGCACTTTTGCATAACTCTTTCGAGCTATACGTTCTGTTGTACTAGCCGCATATTTCATAACAATGCCGGTGCATGACACATACACCCCCCCCCCACCCGGAGTTAGGTCTTCGCGTATCCCTAAATCACCAATTTTGTTAATGTAAATATGGAATATGTAACAAAATATTATACCATTTGAAATATAACTTCCAAATTTTGTAATGATACATTCTATGAAATATATATAAAGTATTACGTTGGTCAAATTGATAACTATGAATACCCGCAGGACCAATATACCAAACAGGATGGAGTAGAATCAAGTATCAAATACCTATATTTTTAATTTCGAATACATAAGGCACACATCATACATTTTCTGGTGTTTGCCTACATATAAGTCGACTGAGATTTCCTTATGTCCAAATTCATTATACAAATTGCAACTTCCGTTTGGTGTATAGCTTAGAAGTCGGAGTTAGGTGTAGGAAACTATAAATTTGACTTTAACCAAGATTCATGTAATTACGAAAGGAAAAAAAGATTTTTCATCAAATGGCTATGAATATCGACTAAGAAATAAGCTCGACATTCGTCTACAGAAATATCTTCTCATTCAAGTGCGCTTACGAAAATCTAAATGTTTCTGCCTCAAACAGATAGTTCTTGGCATCAACTTAGACATACGTGCTTACCAATCGTCGAAGAAATAGAGAAATTGTATTAAATATATAGAAGATACTACATTTTTTTTCGAAAAGGGGGCAAAACCCCGGCCTCTGCATCAATCGATGCATACGACCTTTTATTGCATTATTAGAAGAGTTTATAGATTATTACAGCTCATACGTCATCCAAAGTCTCAACAAAAATAAGCTACTTAAAGAGAGCTAATATCAATCGGCACAATAACATCTCTATGCTAAACGCCGATCAGACCGCCAACCACACCAGCTGTAAAAGTCCCGTGCAACCATGTCCAAACGGGTGCACCCAATATCCATGGCCATGCGCTCCTCCGCCAGCTGCAGGAAAGACCACATATGGATCCAATGCGTAACCATAGGAATAACCTGCATAAAAGATGGGAAACTTTTTTTGTTAAAGACAAAATCATTGCGGACATTCCATAATGCCCATAATAAAGCGCACACACCAACTCTAATGTGTCCCTTATCCTTCTTATGAACCCCATTTAACCAATTGCCAAAAAGATTGTTAATATTCGTTAGGAGGTGGAATGTTAAAAGTGATGAAAATAACCCTCCATAACAATTTAGCAAAAGGACATGATATGAAAAGATGATCTACTGTTTCAGCCTGATCACAAAAACAACATGACGAGGGCCCTTGCCAATTCCTCTTAATCAAATTATCTTTTGAGAGAATTTCTTTCCTATAAAGAAACCACATAAAGATCCTGATTTTAAGTGGCAATTTAATTTTCCAGATGTATTTTTTCAAGAAAATCGTATGACCATTAAGCAAGTCCTAATACAAGGATCTAACAGTGAAAACACCCGAGGTAGTTAACTCCCATTTAAAGACATCCTCCTCCTCATTTAATTCCACTAGCATTAAACGAGACACCAAGTGTAACCATCTTTGCCACTTGTTTCCCAACAGCGTTCTCCTAAAACCTATGTTCAGAGGGGTGGAGTTCATAACATTTGCAACTATAACGTGTTTATGATGTACTATGTTGTAGAGTGTTAGGTATTGAACGCTTAGAGGCTTATCCCCTAACCACGTGTCCTCCTAAAATCTAGTATTTTGAGCATTACCGATCAACATAGAACCCCTCCTAAAAAATCATCTTTAACATTCATCAAACCTTTTCAAAAAGGTGAATCAGTTGGTTTAGCTGAAACCTGAGATAAAGTTTTGGATTGTAGGTATTTATTCTGTAGCAGCTCTTGCCAAACCCCTTGTTTGTTCATAAGCTTAAATAGCCACTTACTAAGAAGGCTTTTGTTTTTTAATTCCAGAACTTCCACTCCTAATCCCCCTTGGTCTTTTGGCCTACATATCATGTTCCACTTTGTTAACCTATATTTCTTTTATGACCATCGCTTTGCCAAAAAAATCGAGAACGAAAGAAGTCTAGTCTTTTCCTTACCCCTTTGGGTATTTCTAGAAAAGATAACATAAACATAGGTAGACTTGTTAGGATTGAATTTCTAAGAACTAGTCTGTCTCCATAAGAGAATAGTTTTCCAATCCAACTACTAAACTTCTTCTCAAACCTATCTTCCACTGGCTCCCATTCACCATTTTTGAGTTTGCGAAAATGAATTGGAATCCCAAGATATCTAAAAGGAAGGGAACCTATATCACATCCAAATAGAATCATATAATTAGTTTCAACTTCTTTTGCCTTTCCAAAACAAAAAATTTCACTCTTGTGAAAATTAATTTTGAGCCCCGATAATTGTTTGAAGATGCAAAGGACTAACTTCATATTAAGAGCCTTCTCTAAATTATGTTCCATAAAAATAATAGTGTCATCAGCATATTGTAAAATGGAGACACCTCCATCAACTAGATGGGGTACAAGTCCACTCACTTGGCCATCTTCTTTCGCTCTTGCGATGAGAATTGCCAACATATCCGCAACAAGATTAAAGAGAATGGGTGATAAAGGGTCTCCTTGGCACAACCCTTTTTTAGTTTGAAAATAATGACCTATGTCATCGTTAACTTTGATGCCCACACTCCCTTTCTCAATAAAATGTTGAATCCAATCACACCATTTAGGGTCAAAACCCTTCATACGCAACGTTTGTTGAAGGAATGACCAATTTACTTTGTTATAAGCCTTCTCAAAATCAATTTTGAAAAGAACACCATCCAATTTCTTCCTATGAAGTTCATGAATAGTTTCATGTAAGATTACAACTCCCTCTAAAATGTGTCTACCTGGCATAAAAGCTGTTTGTGTAGGCTGCACTATCCTTTCAGCAATTTGAGTCACTCTATGCGTACCAACTTTGGTAAACACTTTAAAGCTAACATTGAGCAGACCTATCGGACGATAATGTTGAATTTGAGTTGCATTTTCTTTTTTAGGCAATAGAATGATAGTGCCAAAGTTTAAATGAAATAGAGGTAACTCTCCCCTTTGGAAACTAGCAAACAGAGCCATTAAATCATTCTTAATTACGAACCAAATTTTTTGAAAGAACTCGACAGGAAAACCATCTGGACCCGGTACCTTATTTTTTTTCATTTGCATGACCGCTTCAAAGACTTCCTTCTCATTAAAATCAACGGTTATGATTTGATTTTCTAACACCGAAATCTGATTGATGTCATGAGTGACTGATTCATCCATCACACAATGGTTCATGGAAGGTGGGCCGAACAGTTTTTTATAATATTCAGAAATATAAGATTTTAAGTTTTCTTGGCCAATAATTGTCCCTTCATCTTGTTCTAACTGAATTTTTTTCTTTCTTCTATGTTTTCCATTCGCAATTAAATGGAAATACTTTGTATTATCTCCCCTTTCCTGAATATGTTTAACTTCGGCCCTTTGTGCCCATTTAGATTCTTCATTCCTTCTTAATGTAGCTAATTTCTCATTAGCATGGCGCATGGATCTCAATTCATCCTCATCTAAAGGAGTTGTTTCAGCCTTATGATCAAGAGCATCAATAATCTTCAGTAAATGTTCCTTTTCAATTTTATAGGATCCACACAAATGTCTTGCCCAACCCCTAAGGAATTGTCTAATATGTCTCAGTTTGTTTTGCCAATTGTTCATAGCATGGTTTACATTAGAAATCGAGGCCCACTCTTGTGCCACCATCTCATTAAAACCATCTTGTTGTAACCATGAGAGTTCAAAAGAGAAATTCTTCTGATTTCCTAGGAAAGCTTGCTCACCAGAATCAAGAAGAAGAGGTGTATGATCGGAACCAGACCTAGACATGGCTCTCACCGGAACCAACGGAAATTTTTGCTCCCACTCCACGCTAACTAAAATTCTATCTAGCTTCTCAAAAGAGGGATTAACTCGACGACTAGCCCAAGTGAATTGACGACCCGAGAGAGCTAGTTCTCTCAAGTCTAAGCTTTTAATAATGGCATTAAAAATGAACGGCCAACGGGTGTTGAAGTTATCTTTATTCTTTTCATCTTTTCTTCTAATGATATTAAAATCGCCTCCCACAATCATAGGCAACGGCTCGTCCTCACAAATCCGAACTAATTCGGCAAGAAAGTCAGGTTTCTTATCATCCTGAGCAGCCCCATACACCGCTATTAAAACCCATTTAAAATTTTCTACTTTTGAAGTGACATAGAATTTAACACATCTCTCTCCCGTAACCACATTCTGAATAGATAGAGTGGCTGTATTTATTCCAACCAAAATACCACCCAATCGCCCAATAGGAGGTACACAATACCATTGAAAATCTTGACCCCCCGAAATATGTTTTAGAAAAGGAGCCGAAAAATTATCTCTACCTGTCTCTAGAACAGCAAAAAAGTCTAGTTTATGCTCCCTTATAGTCTCATGAACAAAGAAGTGCTTAGCGGTATCTCTAAACCCGTCGCTATTCCAAAATATTCCTTTCATTAAGAATACTAAAGTTAATTTTTTGTGTGAGCCTTGTGCTCCTACGTACCCCCTTTGGGACATTCTTTTCTGTTCTCTTATTAACTTTTGTTTTCTTGACCTCCCGAACTGGAGACTCTTTCTCCCTAGAATCTTGTAGCAAGAGCCGAAGCATGCACTAAAGTCTCATTGTTATCCGGGCATTCAGCCTCTTTTATAATTTTTTCCTCTAGATTTTTTTGAAGAATAATCAAGGTGCGGCTGTCATCATCATTTTTAATTTTGTTAATCATGGCTGTTATTTTGCTAGGTGTAGCCCCCAACGAAACTCCCAAACTCTTAGCTCTATGCAGGAATTCATCATCTGAGTAATTAGATGGATGTTTTGTACTTGAACAAGAAGCATGATCCTTAGCATATGCTACATAGCATACCATATCGTATAGTAGTTTCAATAATTGTTGTAAAATCGATTCGAGCGTTCATACAGAGGCCAGACCGACCGGGATGAATACCCCTATTAAATTGTTGCCTAACTCCAATGTGTAGCTGCTCAGGCTGGTCATAGTGGAGAGTAACACAGGCTCGTAACATGCATAAATCATTAATTTATGTTACTATCTTCATATCTTCATAGTAGAGAGTAACATCAAGTGGTGCCATGCAAAGTATCGTTTATTAGATGATAGGCTCACTTTGTCTTGTTATGTGTGATGTTACAGTAACCAAATATGTTACTCCATCTTCCTCTCTCTTCATTAACTCACTTCCACATAAGAAATTCTGCTGAGTTGGGTTCTTAGTTACTTATGAAGTTACTTGCACTATGCCTAGACTCAGGATGTAGGGCGAACGCGTCCGTAGAGTTTGCTGTGTCTGCTGAGTGAGCGTGTAATTTAATTTACTTGTTGTGGAGTTCGTGTAATCATGTTCAACTGCCCGCGGGCCTCCGCTGGACTATACAGACGTACTCCCTCCGTTCAGAAATATAAGACATTTTAGCTTTGTGAAATGAATGTATCTAGACGCTTTTTAGTGTATAGGTTCACTCCGAACCTCTATGAACCTATACACTAAAATATGTCAAGATACATTCGATTCATAAAGCTAAAACGTCTTATATATCTAAACGGAGTTTGGAGTGAACCTATACACTAAAAAACGTCTAGATACATTCGATTCATAAAGCTAAAAAGTCTTATATTTTTAAACAGAGGGAGTAGCTTGTATTCGCATACCGCTTCTTTGTTCAATAGCATGTATACACTAGCTAGCTTAGTGCCTGCCCTCGGCAATATATGTTTTGGTCAACATTTTGCAGTACATATCCTATCTTATATATACAAAATGATTCACAAGATTTATACTTCAGTGTACATACTCTTCCACAGACTCTAAAGAAACAGAATAAACTCTTACAAATATCTTCATTTTGTTGCATTTCACTCATATCAAATACAAACTTGTACTCCAGTAGGCCCTAGCTGAATTATTAGTTTGTCGGTTGTTTGGATTGTGAACTTCAGATACATAACTATACCATAACCATCAGCTAATAAAAAATAGCCTTTAGCTTCTTTTATCAAGAACTTTCATCAAGCGCTAATCATTAGGTTTGTTGATCATCCAGATTCTTTCTATTGATAAACAAATTTTTTTTTTGACATGATACACAAATTCTTTGATCAAGCTAATAAAAATAATTTGGCTAATCATCAACGTAAAAATAAATGAGCAGCTTCTTAGATCAAGTGCTAATCATCAACTTAAAAATAAATAAAGCTTAAGAAGGGTTCACTCAAAAGGAATTTGAGACTTCCGGTTGTCCGGTGCCAGCGGAATTTGAAAGCAATAACACTACAATTTGAGGCTGAATGCAGTGCTAAAGGTAGTATTATGCCAAAATTGTTGCCATGCTCGGGTTCTCCTAGAAACTCAAATAATTTGCCACAAGGATTTGACTGAATGTAGAACTTAAGATTGCTTAGAACCATTCCAGTAAAGAGCGGGAGTAAAGATCAAAAACGCCGTTACACTGACAGAACAAAAACTTTGTTGCACTAACAGACGAAAACCTCATGGTTCAGAACAATAAAATACATCCTCTAACTGTGAGGCTGTACTCCAAAGTACATGATAGATACATGTAAACTTGCAGAAAAATATGTACAAGCAATGATGTGCTATCTATAAATAAAATGGAGTATCCAAAGCATACTAACATAGAACAAATATCACAATTCAGAATTTAGAAATACACAAATAGGTTACAATCACTAGTAGAAAAAGGATCTTTGGTTTAGCCCCAAAAGCCATTGATCCCGGTTCTAATAACAATTCGGGACCAATGCCAAACATCGGTTCCGGTTCATGCCCTCAGGACATTGGTCCCGGTTCATCTCGAGGTATTGGTCTCGATTCATAGCATGAACCGGGACCAATGGTCAGCGGAGCATTGATCCCGGTTCATTCCATGAAACGAGACCAAAGGGTCACTTTTTAGTCCCGGTTCGGGACATAAACCGGGATTTAAAAAAATCCAGAAATTCTCTGCCACCTTCTCTGCCGCGCCAGGAAAAAGGCCCAAAATCCTGCCGCGGCAGGAGAAAATCCCACCCCCTGAATCGCCTTCTAGTTTCAAAAATATGTCGCAAAAAATTGTAAAAAAATCAAAAAATAAAATCCTTTCAACTGTAGTTGTATTTAGTGATACACTTGTTATGAAAATTAACAAACTTGAATTTCGACTTATTTTGCAAAAAAAACGTTATAAAAACTTCAGATGGCCGCCATTTGTGCATATGATGTCGGAAAAAACGTATAATATATCAAAATGATCGGAAAAAAATTACGATACCGATGGCAATGGCCTTAGGCCGTTTGCCGTTTGCAAGTTTTTTAGATTTTTGAAACTCTAAAAGAGTCAAAATTCAGATTTTTTATAAATAATTCAAAAAGAAATAAAAAAAATGACATATTTGGATTCCTCACATTTTTCTGATAATAATGGACATATTATTTGTGGAATTTATATTTATGGATTTAAAGATATGAATTATGCCATATTAAATGAATTAATGTAAAAATAATAATAAAACATATTTTATTTCTATATTTATTCAATATTAGTATTACTTAGTCATTTTTGTACATTAAAATCATGTTTGTAACTCAAATTATAAGAATGTGTGACTCACAAGATACATGGGTTAATATCATTAATAGCATACTATAGACATAAGGTTACAAGTGGTACATAGGAAGGGGGTGAGAAGGAACCAAGATGTTAAGCGTGCTAGGGGTGGAGTAGTGTTAGGATGGGTGACCGACCGGGAAGTTGAACCAAAGATTAGAATTTGACAAAAAACTAAGTGTGATTGAGAGGCTTCGGGTGAGAGATTAACCAGTCTAAATATTCATAGATTCAAAAAAATCAAAAAAAAATAGTCTCTGAAAAAAAAATTGAAAAGACCATTGGTCCTCGTTCATGCCACGAACCGGGACTAAAGGTCCTATGGCGAGCGAACGCGATGGCGGGCCACGTGGAGACCCATTGGTCCCGGTTCCTGCTAGAACCGGGACCTGCATTAGTCCCGAGTGATTGGTCCCGGTTCAAAATCCGGGACCAATGGCCCTTATGAACCGGGACCAAAGGGGGGTATTTCTACTAGTGAATGATGTTGGGATTTCATGTGAACTTCAGTATTTCAATCACGGTCAAAAAATTTAGAGGTAAACTGGAAGCAACCCATAAGTGGATTGTATGAAAACATTCGGATTGTTTGTTCCATTTTCGTCTGAACAAAGTCTGTCTACTAACCCACACTCCTTTAGCGAGAACTGAACAAGAAAAACAGTACAATAATGACGACAGATTCAGAACAAACATGGCATAACTAGTTCAGGTGAAAGTTTATATGATTCTAGCTTCACGAGAGATCGACTTATAGGATCACCTTGGAAATACCAACTCGATCCCCACGACCACTACTCTGTATTTGGGGAACCAACGAACGGGGGGCAGGAGAACCAAGAAAGCAAACCTGTGCCGCAGGATTCTTGCCCTCCTCCTCTGTCGATTTCTTGTCTTGCTCCATTGTCGGACTCTGCTCCTCCTCCACCGGCACGTCCATCTTTCTCCGCATGTGGCGACAGCAAGATAGTCGGGATATGGCACAGTCGTAAAGCGAACTCAGGGCGGCACTGGGCGGTGAGCTAGCGGTAGAGGAGATGCAATCCGGTGAGCAGATTAGACAGTGACGACGAGCTAGGCAGGGTGGCGGAACGACTGGACCACCGGCCTAGAGGTGGCGAACCCTATGTACTGGGGGTTCCTTGTTTCGTCGCTAGGAGAACAGGGCAGTAGCCTAGTGGTTGGGTCGCAGTTGACGCATCCTAGTGACCGGAGTTCGATCCCTGTCAGGGACGAATTTTCAGAATTCTCACGCCGACCCGCTTCTACTATATCAAAAAATGGCTAGTTCCTCCTAGCACTGTTTTTTCGGTCGCTAGGTGATGAGGGGAGATCTCGGCAATGCCCATAAAGAAGGACTTAGAGATTTGCAAAGAAAAGAATGTTGGAGATTTCGTCGGATGTCAGGAAAACAATAGAATCAAAGTCGTCTGAATATTGGGAGAATCGCTCTGTTACAAATCGCTCAGAGATTATTCGGTGCCTTTCCTTGACTTCTTCTGTCCTATATATAATAGGCCGGGTCTCAAAGCTATATGCCGACAGGTTACATATACATGATTACAACACCAACAATGTCGTTTCTTTGTTTCTCTTTTCTAATACAACTTATAACCTTTGTCGGTTGCTCTCTTGGACCTTCTTCTTGACTCTTCATGGGTCGTAAGCCTTTCTACAGGCCCGGGTAGCAAATCATAGGGATCCGAGTAATCATAACTATGTCAGTAGCCCCCGAGACTCTACCTGAACCGTAGATTCAGGTTGAGTCTCAAGGATATGTTTAGTTCTTTTCCTTTGTATTTGCTATTTTTAAGTTTTATAGGAATTTGGTACAACGAGCCTGATGCATCCGACGGATCGGGAATTAGTTAATTGCTCCTAGGAAAAATCAAGGTTGTCCTACTTTAAATTCAAGTCTCCAGGCTTGAATTCGGGACTTATTACTGGTGTAACTCAGTTCAGGCCGCTGAGGTCTTATCGAATACTGAATTCTAGTTTCATTTTATCGGGTACCCAACACATTCATCGGGATTTTTATCGTATCATAGATACATATATATTTATAGGTAGAGCACATTCTTGTGCGATTACCAGGCCATACAGGATGAATCTTGGGGTCTTACCTTCATGTTTCTGAACACGACATTCGGAGTTTTGTCGCATTTGGCTGTGATCCGAGATTTTTATACATTTTATCGGCTGCCCTACTGGGCTGCTAAAATATTTCTAAATTTTACAATATATTTTTGATATTTCGTGAAAGCTTCCGATGGGAGTAACCTTCTGAGGATACATATATGTAAAACTCACAAGTATTAAGCGATGATTGTCTTTTACTTGGCCTTTATAATTTTTCTATCGGGTGCGCGATAGCACTCCCGATGGGAGTAGCCTCCGTGGCTATGTTTGGATGCATGTATCTAGACATAGGCTAAGCAAAAATATAAAACATCCTTTTGAGTTTATATGAATAGAAATTGAAGGTATGAAGAACCTACTTCAAATTCAAGTCTCCAGGCCTGAATTCGGGACTTATTGCTGGTGTAACTCAGTTCAGGCCGCTGAGGTCTTATTGAATACTGAATTCTAGTTTCATTTTATCGGGTACCCAACGCATTCGTCGGGATTTTTATCGTATCATAGATACATATATATTTATGGGTAGAGCACATTCTTGTGCGATTACCAGGCCATACAGGATTAATCTTGAGGTCTTACCTTCATGTTTCTGAACACGACATTCGGAGTTTTGTCGCATTTGGCTGTGATCCGAGATTTTTATACATTTTATCGGCTGCCCTACTGGGCTGATAATATTTCTGAATTTTACAATATATTTTTGATATTTCGTGAAAACTTCCGATGGGAGTAACCTTCTGAGGATACATATATGTAAAACTCACAAGTATTTAGGCGATGATTGTCTTTTACTTGGCCTTCATAATTTTTCTATCGGGTGCACGATAGCGCTCCCGATGGGAGTAGCCTCCGTGGCTATGTTTGGATGCCTGTATCTGGACATAGGCTAAGCAAAAATATAAAACATCCTTTTGAGTTTGTATGAACAGAAATTGAAGGTATGAAGAACTTATCTTTATATATGTATGGCGTAACCATGGATACATTATTTTGGCGAATTGCCGTCTGGCCGTAGACCAAAATATTTTGGCTTTAAAAGCCGGGCCATATGCCTTATTGAATTTATAAGTAAACATCAGATCTTTTAAGCATAAAAACGTCGTAGCTGTGCAATGTTGAATAGATTGGAATACTTGACTCTTGTCTTCTTGTCTTATAGACGATACGCATCCCAATGACTTTTGTAATGATGTAGGGTCCTTCCCAAGGTGATTCTAGTTTTCGGTGGCCACCTTGCTTGAGTCGAAGAACTAGGTCCCCTACTGCGAAGGACCTAGGTCGTAATCATCGACTGTGATAGTTGCGCAAGTTTTGATGATATATGGTGGCTCTCTGTAAAGCTTCATCTCGAGCTTTGATGGTTCAAGATATGTAAAGCTCGTTGGGAACCCTAAGAGGAAGGTATGATGAGCACATCAACAAGTTTCCCTCAGTTATGAAATCAAGGTTATCGAATCAGTAGGAGTAAGGAAACAAGTCCAAGGTGTTGCTAGCAACTTAGAATCCTGCACAACACAACCACAAAACTTTTTCCCAACTTACAGTGAGGTTGTCAATCTCACTAGTTTTGCTAAAAACAAAGGATTAAACGTATAGTGTGGAAGATAGTAATTGCTTGCAGAAAGTAAACACTAAATGGTAAACAATAGATGGTATATCAATGGTAAAGTTATGGACTAAGGTCCACAGTTCACTAGAGGTGTTTCTCCTTAAGATAAATAGCATGTTGGGTGAACAAATTACAGCGGGGCAATTGACAGATTGAGAAAGCATAACAATGCATATACTAGACATCTTGACTCCTACGAGATTTGATTGGACATTACAACATAATATATAGACCATAATCCAACTGCATCTCTGACTAATAATCCACCTTTAGGTTATCATCTAAAATCCTTCCAGTATTAAGTTGTAAGCAACATATAATTACATTAAGCAAAGTGTGTAAAGTAAATAATACAATTGCCCCATGGACAAAGGATTGTTGTTTTCTCCCTGGTATCAACATCACATCTACAACCTTAGAGAGTTATGTCACTTCCCCAGATTACTAGAGGCATGAACCTACTATCGAGCATAAATACTCCCTCTTGGAGTTGCAAGCATCTACTTGACCAAGATATCTACTAGCAACGGAGAACATGCAAGATCACAAATAACATAGACATGATAGAATCAATAATCAATCTGACATAGTATCTCAATATCCATCGGATCCCCGCAAACACAACACATAGGATTACAAATAGATGATCTTGGTCATGAACGAAGCTCACAAGATCTAAACATGATAGCACAAAGGAGGAGAACCAACCATCTAGCTACTGTATGGACCCATAGTCCAAGGGTGAACTACTCACGTATCACTCCGGAGGCTGGCATGGTGATGAAAAAGGCCTCTGGGATGATCTCTTCTCTACGGCAGGGTGACGGGAAGAGCTTCGGATCCCCCTGATCTAGGGATGGAGATGGCGGCGGCTACAGACTCTTTCGTGGATTTTTGATCCGTTCCTTAGGGTTTCTGTATCAGGGTCCTTTTATAGGCGAAGAGGCGAGGTCGGTGGCCACCCAAGGGGCCCACACCAGGGCCTGGCGCGCTCAGGGGGGTCGCGCTACCCTATGGTGTGGCCGCCTCGTGGCCCCACTTTGGCTGCCCTCCAGACTCCGTGTTCCTTCTGGTAAAAATATTGACTTTGGCTTTTGTCCCATCCAATTCCGAGAATATTTCCTTACTAGCTTTTCTGAAACCAAAAACAGCAGAAAACAGGCAACTGGCACCGCGGCATCTTGTTAATAGGTTAGTTCCAGAAAATGTATAAAAATACCTCAAAGTGTAAACAAAACATAAGAAAGTTGATATAAAACAAGCATGGAGCATCAAAAATTATAGATACGTTTACGACATATCAAGCTTCATCGAGCGCATCGACATCATCTTCAAGTGCTTCTCTTGATTTTTCTTCATCATATACAACTACTCTTGGAGATTCATGTGATACTTCGACTGGAAGGACGGCTTCAACACCATGGACCAGAAATAAGGGTGTTTCTTGTGTCAAATTATTTGGGGTAGTTCGTAAACTCCACAAAATAGATGGTAACTCATTAACCCATGCTCATTTTGCTCTGTCGAGTGGTGCTAGCAACCTTTTCTTGAGGCCAGTAGTTACTAGACCATTGGCTTTTTCTACTTGTCCATTGGTTTGCGGGTGAGCTACTGAGGCGTAGCTTACCTTGATGCCCATCTCTTGGCAATACTCTTTAAACTCATTGGAGGTAAAATTGGTTCCATTGTCCATGATGATGTTGTTTGGCATGCCGAATCAGGATACTATGGATTTTATGAAATTCATAGCCGAAGTTACATCTTGAGTGGTGACTGGCATTGCCTCAATCCATTTAGTAAATTTGTTGACTGCTACTAGCAGAAAGACGTGTCCTCTTGCAGATGACTTGTGAAGTTTACCCACCATATCAAGCCCCCACTAAGCGAAGGGCCAAGCTAGAGGTATAGGGCTTAATTCAGCAGCTGGTGCTCCCAGTTTTGTTGTGCACGCTTCACATGTTCTGACTATATCCTTTGCATCTTGAACTGCTGTGAACCAATAAAATCCTGCCCTAAATGCTTTGGCGGCAATTGCTCGGCTGCTGGCATGATGACCACAAACTCCTTCATGTATTTCCTTGTGTATGGCTTTTCCTTCTTTGGGTGTGACACATCGCTATAACACACCCGAAATACTTCTTTTATATAATTCTCCTTTGATTATACTGAAGGCTTTCGATCGTCGAGTGATTCACCGGGCTTCCGTTACATCCTCGGGTAATTCTCCCCGAGTCATATAGGCTATATATGGTTGCATCCATGTAGACTATATTATCATAACTTCATCAATTTCTAGTTCTTCTCTGATGGCCTCTTCTGCAATTGTATTGGTTAATGGAGCCCAGGGTCTTTTCGCGGCTTACTCGTTTTCCCTGTCTTGGCTGCTATGACCTCGTAAAATCTTTTTTATTTGATAGAACACTCAGATATTTCTTCCCTAAAAAGCTCGGGTGGCACTGGTAAGCATAGGGACCCGATGTTTTCCAAATTATCAGCTTCTTCGTTGCTTCCTCTTCCTATGTGTGATACTTCACATCCGTCAAATTGAGCTTCCATGATGTTGTATAAATCACGGTAAGCAATCATATTGTCGCTGACAGTGTCACACTTGTTCATTGTTTGATGTGCTACGAGGTTCGAGTCACCGAAGATTTTTAGACGAGTTGCACCGCAAGCCTTAGCCATCCGCATGCCGTGCAACAAGGCCTCGTATTCAGCTTCATTATTGGATGCGTTCACAAAGCTCATCCGAAGTATATATTGCATCTTGTCACCTTGTGGTGATATTAATATGACCCGCACTCCTGCTCCTTCTGTTCTTTTTGATCCATCAAAGTACATTGTCCAGGCACTTGAAAGATCAGGTGGACCCGCACATTGTAACTCGGTCCATTCCATGATGAAATCAGGCAGAGGTTGCGATTTGATTGCTTTTCTCATCTCATGCGTGATGTCCTGAGGGGACAATTTGATGCCCCATAGGGAGACATGTCCAGTTGCTTCTGGATTATTAAGGATGTTCGACAGAGGTGCCTCATTGACCACTATGATTGGATGTTCCGAAAACTAATGGCGTAGTTTTTGTGCTGTCATAAATACTCTATATGCTAATTTTTGGTAATGTGGGTACCTTTGTTTGGATGGAGAGAGGACCTCGCTCAGAAAATAAACTGGCCTCTGAACACCATGGTTTTTCCTTCTTCGGGTTGCTCCCCAACTATGACCGTGCTAACCACCTGATTTGTGGAGGCTATGTAAAGAAGTAGTGGCTCCTTTTCTCCACGAGGCACGACGATGGGGGGCGTCGAAAGCGTCTTCTTGAGGTCTTCAAAGGCATGCTGAGCTTCTTCAGTCCACTCAAACTTATATGACTTTCTCATAAGGGTGTAGAACAATAGTGCTTTTTCTCCTAATCGAGCAATGGAATGGCTAAGCGCTGCCACGCACCCAGCCAACTGTTGTACTCCTCGTAAATTTGTTGGTTTTTTCATTTTTAAAATTTCTTGTATTTTCTCGGGATTGTCTTCGATTCCTCTTGCTGATACCAGGTATCCGAGGAGTTGACCCGCTGGGACTCCAAAGAACACTTCGTCGGGTTTAATTTGATGCAGAACTTATCGAGGTTGTTGAATGTTTCTTCGAGATCCTTGATAAGTGATGAACTTTGCTTTGATGTAACTATGACATCATCAATATATACTTGTCTATTTGTACCAATTTGGCTTCCCAAGCAACTTTGCATCATCTGTTGATATGTTGCCCCGGCGTCTTTTAGGCCAAAAGGCATTGTTGTGTAACAAAATACACCATAAGGTGTGGTGAACAATATTTTCTCCTGATCCTCCTTCTTCATCCGAATCTGGTGATATCTTGAATATGCATCCAAAAAGGAAAGAAGTTCACATCCTGCAGTTGCATCGATTATTTGGTCGATTCGCGACAGTGGAACATGATCCTTTGGACAATGTTTATTTAATGCGGTGAAGTCGATGCACATCCGTAGCTCTTTGGTATTCTTATTTGGGATGCATACTAGGTTTGCGACCCACTCTGCTTTCTTCAACTCCTTTATAAAATTAGCATCAGTAAGACGATGTAGCTCTTTTCCAATAGCTTTGCGCTTTGGTTCTGGGAAATGACGAAGCAATTGCTTTACTGGTTTTTCTTTTGGATCCAAGTTTAGTGTGTGCTCAGCGAGTTCCCTGGGAATTCCTGGCATGTAAGAAGGTAGCCATGCAAAGATTTCCCAGTACTCATGGAGAAACTGGATGAGCATGCTTTCCTATGCGGACCAAGGTTGGAGGCCACAAATGTTGTCTTCTTCGGGTCGGTGGGATGGATATGTACTTCTTTGGTGTTTATTGCAGTGTCAAAGGCCTGGTCAGGATTGACACGTGTTACTGTGAGAGGTTCTGCTATTGTTGTTGTTTTGTCCCGATCGCAATTGTCAGAATGTGTGAAGCTTCCCTTTACTGATATGATTCCCTTTGGTGCTAGCATCTTCATGACTAGGTATGCATAGTGCAGAACTGCCATGAATCGTGCGAAAGTCGGGCGTCCCAGGATCACGTGATACTATGATGGCCAGTCCATGACTTCGAGCTCGAGATTTTCCTGCTTGAAATTTTCTTTGGATCCAAACACAACATTAAGGAAAATTTTACCTAAAGGAATTTCGGCTTTACCTGGTACTATGTCGTGGAAGGATGTTTATGTTAGTGCCACATTTGCGAAAGGGTAATTCATTGCCCTAAGTGTTTTGGCATAGATCAGGTTTATGCTGCTTCCTGTGTCCATGAAGACCTTACTCATGTCGAATCCGCCAATTTGTGCTTCAACTATCAAGGACGAATGACCCGGTCTTGGTAATCAATGAGGGTGATCATCTCTACTGAATGCAATTTCCTGTTCTGACCAGTGGAGATACTCGTGTGTGGCTTGTGGAGCCATCTCCGCCATGTTGACTTGTCTTGTGATTAGCATCTGAATTTTGTTGGATGGTCGCCCTTTTTGAATCATTGACATGAAGGGAATATGCCCATGAGGCAATAATAAAGTGGTTATTATCTTATTCCATGTTTATGAAAAATGTTTATTTTGTATGCTATAATTGTATTAATTGGAAACGTTAATACATGTGTGTTTAATAAACAAAAATACAAAGTTCCTAGTAATGCCTCTCATACAAACTAGATCGTTGATTAACAAGATGATCAAGGTTTCCTGATCATGGACATTGGATGTTGTTAATAACGAGGTCCCAACATTGGTGGAATGATGTGATGAACCTTCATCTAAAGTATAGCATTATGATCAAAGTCATTATGTTTATATTGCTATAACATCATACGAAGTAATCTTAGTCCTTATACCATGAGATCATGTTAATCACTAACACCGGAAGAGTATCTTGATAACATCAAACGTCACACCGTAACAGGGTGACTATAAAGGTGGGTTCAATGCTACGAAGGTGTTATGTTGAGGCTCATGGATCAAGAGTGGGATTTGTCCATCCCGATGATGGATAGATATACTCTGGGCCCTCTCGGTGATATCACATTGAAATAGCTTGCAAGAAAGTGATGTGATCACTAGAATGTTATATCACGGGAATGAGAAAAGAGTGCATGTCCGTAACGAGATCAAACTAGGTATTTGGATGCCGATGATCGAATCTTGGACATGTAATATATCACGAGACAAAGGGATTTTGTTACGACGTTAAAGGTTCACACGATCACAAGAGTCATCGTTGAATATGTGGGAATCAGTACGGATCTCCAGGTCCCGCTGCTGATTATTGATCGGAGAGGGGTCTCGATCATGTCTGGATTATTCGCGAACCGTAGGGTGATACACTTAAGGGATACTGACACCATTTAGGAGCAAATATGTTTCAGATAAAGATTTAAGAAAGCGCTGGAATTATTTCAATAGACATCGAAGTTGTTTCGGGTGAAATTGCTAAAATTGGTTCTGCGTGTGATATTGAAATATTGCGGGGGATTTATGTGAATGTTTGTTAATTAATGTATTCACAAAATTCTGAATAAAATACATAAAATAGTTTTATTTAATGAGAGATTGCATTAAATTTGGTGGAAATTAATGCATGTGTGAGTGGAATTTTGAGTGGAGGCTTTTTATGGGCGTGGAGCATCCACCACATGAATGATGGAAGAGGTGGGGGCACCACCATGGCTGCCACGCCATGGCCCTTGGTTGCCCCCTCTTCCCTATAAAAGGCCCCCTCTCCTCCTCACAACACACACCTCCTCGTGAAGGATCTCTCTCCCCCTCTAGTTATTCCCCATGGTCTCGGATTAGCGAGATACATGTTCCCGGTGGCTTTATTTGGAAAGGAGTTGCTTCTTCCGCTGCTTTGCTGGAGCAATGGACGGAGGTTGTCGGGGTACCAGACGTGTGTGCGATCACAGATGCACCGCTGTTTTGCGGTGTGATTGCTCGTGTATTAACAAGCTCATTGGGAAACCCCAAGAGGAAGGTATGATGAGCACAACAGCAAGTTTCCCTCAGTTATGAAACCAAGGTTTAATCGAATCAGTAGGAGCAAGGAAACACCCCAAAGGTGTTGCTAGCTGAGCCTTGGCAGGGCGCACTATCGGTGCTAGTAGCAACGTGGAGACCTGCACAACACAACCACAGAACTATGTCCCCAACTTGCGATGAGGTTGTCAATCTCACCGTGTTTTGCTGAAAACAAAGGATTAAACGTATCAAATGGAAGGAAGTAATAGTTTGTAGAAAGTAAACACAAAACAGTAAATAGTTTGTAGATTGTATCTAAAAGAAAAGGACCCGGATCCATAGTTCACTAGAGATGGCTCTCCTTAAGATAGATAACATGCTGGGTGAACAAATTACAACGGGGCAATTGACAAACATCGAGAAAACAATACATGCATATACTAATCATATTGACTCCTTTGAGACTTGATTGGGCATTACAACATTATACATAGACCGCCATCCAACTGCATCTATGACTAATAATCCACCTTCAGGTTATCATCCGAACCCCCTCCAGTATTAGGTTGCAAGCAACATATTATTGCTTTACGAATTGCGTGAAATGTAAACAATACGATTGTTCTATGAACAAAGGATTGTTGTTTTCTCCCTAGTAGCAACAACACATCTAGTACCTTAGAGATTTCTGTCACTGCCCCAGATTACCAGAGGCATGAACCCACTATCGAGCATAAATACTAACTCTTGAAGTTGCTTGCATCTACTTGGCCAAGATAGCTACTAACAACGGAAAGCATGCAAGATCACAAATAATAAAGACATGATAGAATCAATAATCATGAACGGAGCTCACAAGATCTAAACATGAAAGCACAAAGGAGGAGAACCAGCCATCTAGCTACTACATGGATCCGTAGTCCAAGGATGAACTACTCACGCATCACACCAGAGGCTTGCATGGTGATGAAGAAGGCCTCCAGGGTGAATTTCCCTCTCTGGCAGGGTGCCGGGAAGAGCTTCAGATCCCTCCCGATCTAGGGATGGAGATGACGGCGGCTACAGACTCTTTTGTGGATTTTTGATCGGGTACTTAGGGTTTTCGTCCCGAGGGCAATATATAGGCGGAAGGAGAGGCTGAGAGGGTTCTGGGGTCAGCCAGACCACCCCCTGGCGCGGGCCAGGCCTGGCCGTACGGCCAGGTGGTGTGGCCGGCCCCCGGCCCTTCTCCGTCTCGTATTCTGGCATCTGATGACTTCTGGAAAAATAGGCACTTTGGCTTTTGTCCCATCCAATTCCAAGAATATTCATTTTCTGACTTTCCTAGAACCAAAAGCAGCAGAAAACACGCAGCTAGCACTATGGCTCTTGTTAATAGGTTAGTCCAAGAAATCATATGAAAATTACTCCAAAGTGTGGACAAAAGACAAGAAAGTGGATAAAACCAAGCATGGAACCTCAAAAATTATAGATACATTTGCAAATGTATCAACATCCCCAAGCTTAAGTCCTGCTCGTCCACGAGTAGGTAAGTGATAAAAAGAAAGAATAATTTTTTAGGTGACATGCACCATCAAAGATTTGATCAAAGTATTTGTAAAACTTGATCAAAGTATTTGTAAAACATTCAAAGCTGGGACCATAATACTTCAATCATAACATGAAAGACAAAGTTCTAGCAATAAGACAAAGAAACTATGATGCAACATGAAAAGGCACAAACAGAAGATTCATGAATAACAATGCTTTGCAAGACGTTTGTTTGTTTCACATAAAGAAAACATAGCATAATAGTATTCGGCTTGTCCCTCATAGAGTAGCAAATATAAATGCATATGATACCTTCAAAGTTCATAAGAGTGACTAGATACACATACTTTAAAACAAGCAATATCAAGATATGCATCAATCAACTAGTCTTGAGACAATGCACATAGAACTAAGAATGGCTACTATGCTCTCAAAGTAGGTGCATAAAGGTAGAAGGTGGAGACTCAATATAATGGTGGAAGAAAGGCCTTCTTAGAAGGAAGCAGAGATTCAAGTTTCATAAAGAGCTTCCAGAAATTATGGTACTTATAGCTTTCAGCTCTCATTGCCCCTATCATAAGCATCTTGAAGGTGATTAAGGTTAAAGTGAACAAACTATGGTGTACGGACTTGACGAAGTATAAGTTAGAAATCTCATCTCCCGTGTATACGAGGGTCGCTCCTCATACTACTCAAGTTTAGTCACAAGTAAGTTCTTGTCATCGTAAGTACATGTGTATCATAGAGAACTGCCAACGGGGTACCCCTTGCCCGATGATATAGAAGAATCCCCATATCAAAATGACAAGGCAAGCAGACAACGAGCATCTCAGCATTCTTCTTATTTACCATGGGAATATGGTGCTTTTTTTCTCTCTTTCCTCTTTTCATAGTATCTCTTTTTTCTCTTTTTTCTCAATATAGGAGTCTTTTTTTATAAGAAGAACGCTTCATAGACAGCTCATTATGGTTACGCTGCAGGTTTCCACCATGTCAGCATGGATTAGACTAGCGGCCCAGGCGTTTCTCTAACACATATACATAACTCCAAGGACTTACAAGCTCCCCTTTCATTTCACACCGACGACATCCATATACAAAAGAGCATGATATCAACTAGGTACAAGTACCAAGTGCAATGTTGAAAGCGTTCCCCATGAAAGCATAGTTCTGCTAATTCCCAACAAATAAGTGCAAGCATATACAACATAGAAGACACAATGGTTAAAGTTTATTAAGGGCAAGAAAAGTAAAGTGTGCCATCAAGTTCATGAGAGCTTTAATCACTAGTTTTCTCATAACAAGTTTAATTTGGAAGGTAAACAAAATCATGAATATACTTGGAATAGCATAAGCTAGTAGGTAGGTATGGTGGATGATGGCTCGTGTATTAACAAGCTCGTTGGGGAACCCCAAGAGGAAGGTATCATGAGCACAGCAGCAAGTTTCTCTCAGTTATGAAACCAAGGTTTAATCGAACCAGTAGGAGCAAGGAAACACCGCAAAGGTGTTGCTAGCTGAGCCTTGGCAGGGCGCACTACCGGTGCTAGTAGCAACGTGGAGACCTGCACAACACAACCACATAACTCTGTTCCCAACTTGCGATGAGGTTGTCAATCTCACCGTGTTTTGCTGAAAACAAAGGATTAAACGTATCGAATGGTAATAGTTTGCAAAAAGTAAACACAAAACAGTAAACAATTTATAGATTGTATGTAAAAGAAAAGGACCAGGATCCATAGTTCACTAGAGGTGACTCTCCTTAGATAGATAACATGCTGGGTGAACAAATTACAGTGGGGCAATTTACAAACATCGAGAAAGCAATACATGCATATACTAATCATCTTGACTCCTTTGAGACTTGATTGGGCATTACAACATTATACATAGACCGCCATCCAACTGCATCTATGACTAATAATCCACCTTCAGGTTATCATCCGAACCCCCTCCAGTATTAAGTTGCAAGCAACAGATTATTGCTTTACAAATTGCGTGTAAAGTAAATAGTACGATTGTTCTATGAACAAAGGATGGTTGTTTTCTCCCTAGTAGCAACAACACATCTAGTACCTTAGAGATTTCTGTCACTTCCCTAGATTACCAGAGGCATGAACCCACTATCGAGCATAAATACTAACTCTTGGAGTTGCTAGCATCTACTTGGCAAAGATAGCTACTAACAACGGAAAGCATGCAAGATCAAAAATAACAAAGACATGATAGAATCAATAATCAATCTGAAATAGCATCTCAATATCCATCGGATCCCCGCAAACACAACATGTAGAATTACAAATAGGTGATCTTGATCATGAACAGAGCTCACAAGATCTAAACATGAAAGCACAAAGGAGGAGAACTAGCCATCTAGCTACTACATGGATCCGTAGTCCAAGGATGAACTACTCACGCATCACACCGGAGGCTTGCATGGTGATGAAGAGGGCCTCTAGGGTGAATTCCCCTTCTCGGCAGGGTGCCGAGAAGAGCTTCAGATCCCTCCCGATCTAGGGATGGAGATGACGGTGGATACAGACTCTTTCATGGTTTTTTGATCGGGTACTTAGGGTTTTCGTCCCGAGGGTAATATATAGGCGGAAAGTGAGGCCGAGGGGGTGCCTGGGCTGGCCACACCACCCCCTGGCGCGGGCCAAGCCTGGCCGCGCGGCCAGGTGGTGTGGCCGCCCTCTAGCCCTTCTCCGTCTCGTATTTTGGCATCTGATGACTTCCGGAAAAATAGGCACTTTGGCTTTTGTCCCATCCAATTCCGAGAATATTCATTTTCTGACTTTCCTGGAACCAAAAACAGTAGAAAACAGGCAGCTGGTACTGTGGCTCTTGTTAATAGGTTAGTCCAAGAAATCATATGAAAAGTACCCCAAAGTGTGGAAAAAACACAAGAAAGTCGATAAAACCAAGCATGTAACATAAAAAATTATAGATACATTTGCAATGTATCAGTGGACTCTTTGGAATAACTTGGTTTAAGGAGTTGGATGCATGAGTGGAACTCATACTTGGTTGTGGAGGCTAGCAAAAGACTGGGAGGGACAAAACATCATTGATCAAAGCATAAAGTGATACTACAAGTTGAAAACTAAAGGATCATAAAGGCTATGGTGACTAGAGATAGTCATAACATGGTGTGATCATGCGCCAAGTCAACCCAAATAAAGCATCAAAGGAGAATAGCACTATATTATGCTTTAATATGCTAAAACAACGCATGATTCATCCAAGGCACATTAAGCAATCTCAATTGTTTATAACAAGTCATGCTACAACAAAGAATACTAAGCATAAATCCAAAACAATATCAAGCATGGCATGACAATGCATATGCCACAGTAAAAAACGAGCTCTTTTTACCACATAAGCATGAACTTTCCTACTCTTTTCCAAACCAAACCAAACTACTTGCAAACCAATGTATGAAAGAGGAGGTACAACCAATTTATTCAGAAAACTAAGCAAACCAAGAAAACGAAAAACCAAAATGAAAACGAAAAATACGACGCTCCAAGAACAACATAATTGTGCATGAAACAACAAAATGAAGCGTTTAGAAGAAACCTGAATTTTTATTGATGAAGAGGGGGATGCCTTGAGCATCCCCAAGGTTTGACGCTTGTACTTCTTGGATATTTCTTGGGGTGACACGCGTGGCATCCCCAAGCTTGAGATTTAGTCCATCCTTCATCTCATTACTCATTCCTTCCATACAACTGAAATTTTTCCTTTATACAAAACTTCACACAATCTTTATTAGCAACATTAGTGCACTCAAGATAAATAAGTCTTACGGTTCAGTTCTAACACCAAATAAACTTCCATTAGAACACTAGCTACTGTAGGACTTCCCTCAAAAATCTCAATTCCCCAAAAAAACTCAAAAAGGAACCAACAAGAAGCAAATGCAGAAAATAGCAGAAATCTGTCAAAACAGAGCAGCAGGTAAAGATGAATTTTTTCAGAGACCTCATGTTGCTCAAATCAAAAAGTGTTGAACTAACTAAAGTTAGATAACAACCTGGTACAAAAGCACAAAAATTCACGCCTCCAAAATACATTCAGACATTGTACTCGAATTTTTATGGTGAAGCACAGAAATCTGTTTCGGAACAGCAACTTTCCCAATCATTACTTCTCTCTCATTAGAGGTTACTCTTAGCACAAAAAGAAAATAAAAAGGATTAGGAGCGGTTATTACAGAGGTAATAACTTCCAAGACTCATCAAAAACTTTTGGTTATCTCCCAATAAGTACTTTTCTTTAACGCCTTTAAGTTAGGCATAAGAAGCAAGAAAAATAATCAAGTGTTCTCAAATGAAGAGGCATTAAGACCAAATTTTGATTTCATAGCAGAGGCAAAAGAAATCTTATCTCTCTTCTTAGGGAAGTGTTCTATACCTTTCTTGAGTGGGAGTTGATATTTAATGGTGCCTTCTCTTATATCAATAATGGCACCAACAGTTCTAAGAAAAGGTCTTCCCAAAGTAATAGGACAAGAAGCATTGCATTCAACATCCAAAACGTAGAAATCAACGGGGACATAGGCATTGTTAAACATAATAAGAACATCATAAAGACTCCCCATGAATTTCTTTTTAGCATTATCATCAAGTGGGACTTCAGATAACAATCTTCAAGTGGAGGCAAATCAAGCATATCATAAATCCTTCTAGCCATAATAGAAACACTACTATCAAGGTCACATAAAGCTTTGAAATCATAGTCATTCACTTTCATATTAATGATGGGTTCCCAACCATCTTCTTGTTTTATAGGAATAGAAGCTTTATGGTTCATCTTTTCTTCTTTAATCTTTATGAGAGCATCTCTAATGTGTTTTGTAAAGGCCATGTTCATAGCACTAGCATTAGGACTTTTAGCAAGCTTTTGTAGGAACTTAATAACTTCAGAGATATTACACCCATCAAGATCAAAATCAAATTTATCATCTAGAGTAGTAGAACTATTACTAGCCTCAACACTAGTGGTAGTGATAGTAGAAACACTAATGTTTCTAGCAACTTCATCTTCTCTTTCCCACTTAGCATGTAATTCAGCTAATAGTCTAACATTTTCATCAATTCTTACTTGTATAGCATTAGTAGCTGCAAAGGGATTATCATTAGTTTCATGTTTAGCAGCCATTTTATTCAAAGAAGATTGAGCTTCAGCCAAAGATGCTATATTTCTTTTAGCATTAGAGAGTTTTTCCTCAATAGTTTTATTGAAAGCAGTTTGTTTACTAATAAAGTCTTTAAGCATAAATTCAAGTTCAGAGGGAGCACTCCTATTATTGTTGTAAGAATTTCCATAAGCATTACCATTGTTGGGAGGATATGGCTTGTAATTGTTGTTACCAAAATTGTTCCTATGCCAAAGTTGTTATTTCTTATGAAGTTCACATCAACTTGCTCTTCTTGAGCAACCAAAGAGGCTAAAGGAACATTATTTGGATCAATATGGGCTTTCCCATTCACAAGCATAGACATAATAATATCAATCTTATCACTCAAGGAGGAGGTTTCCTCAACAGAATTTACCTTCCTACCTTGTGGAGCCCTCTCAGTATGCCATTCAGAATAATTAACCATCATATTATCCAGAATTTTTGTTGCAGCACCCAAAGTAATGGTCATAAAGGTACCTCTAGCAACAGAGTCCAATAGGTTCCTTGAAGAGTAGTTCAATCCTACATAAAAAGTTTGGATGATCATCCAAGCAGTCAGTCCATGAGTTGGACAATTCTTTACCAAAGATTTCATTCTTTCCCAAGCTTGAGCAACATGATCATTATCAGATTGTTTAAACTTCACTATTTCACTTCTCATAGATATAATCTTAGCAGGAGGATAGTATTTTCCAATGAAAGCATCTTTGCACTTAGTTCAAGAATCAATACTATTCCTAGTTAAGGAATTCAACCATTCTTAAGCTTTTCCTCTCAAAGAGAAAGGAAACACTTTAAGCTTAATACTATCACCATCTACACCCCTATGCTTTTGCATCCAAAGTTCAACAAAGTTATTTAGATGGGCATCAGCATCTTCATTACCAATACCATAAAATTGTTCTCTTGTAACAAGATTGAGTAAAGCAAGTTTTATCTCAAAGAAAGTATCTTCACGCACAGGTGGAGCAATAGGTGTGCTCATAAAATCATTGTTGTTGGTGCTAGTGAAGTCACACAACTTTGTGTTTTCAATAGTAGTCATTTTTTTGTGTTTTCAAAATAAGAAAGAAAACTAGTAAAACTAATTTTGTGTGTGTTTTTGAATAACAAAACAAGCAAACAAAGAAAAAAGAAACTAAGCAAAACAAAAATAACAAAGTAAAGAGATTGGTTATGAGGGACTCCCCTTGTGAAGATGTCCTTGACTCCCCGGCAACGGCGCCAGAAAAGTGCTTGATGGCTCGTGTATTAACAAGCTCGTTGGGGAACCCCAAGAGGAAGGTATCATGAGCACAGCAACAAGTTTCCCTCAGTTATGAAACCAAGGTTTAATCGAACCAGTAGGATCAAGGAAACACCCCAAAGGTGTTGCTAGCTGAGCCTTGGTAGGGCGCACTACCGGTGCTAGTAGCAACGTGGAGACCTGCACAACACAACCATAGAACTCTGTCCCCAACTTGCGATGAGGTTGTCAATCTCACCGTGTTTTGTTGAAAACAAAGGATTAAACTTATCGAATGGAAGGAAGTAATAGTTTGCAGAAAGTAAACACAAAACAGTAAATAGTTTGTAGATTGTATGTAAAATAAAAGGACCGGGATCCATAGTTCACTAGAGGTGGCTCTCCTTAAGATAGATAACATGATGAGTGAACAAATTACAGCGGGGCAATTGACAAACATCGAGAAAGCAATACATGCATATACTAATCATCTTGACTCCTTTGAGAACTGATTGGGCATTACAACATTATACATAGACCGCCATCCAACTGCATCTATGACTAATAATCCACCTTCAGGTTATCATCCGAACCCCCTCCAGTATTAAGTTGCAAGCAACAGATTATTGCTTTACGAATTGCGTGTAATGTAAACAATACGATTGTTCTATGAACAAAGGATTGTTGTTTTCTCCCTAGTAGCAACAGCACATCTAGTACCTTAGATATTTCTGTCACTTCCCCAGATTACCAGAGGCATGAACCCACTATCGAGCATAAATACTAACTCTTGAAGTTGCTAGCATCTACTTGGCCAAGATAGCTACTAACAACAGAAAGCATGCAAGATCACAAATAACAAAGACATGATAGAATCAATAATCAATCTGAAATAGCATCTGAATATCCATCGGATCCCCGCAAACACAACATGCAGAATTACAAATAGATGATCTTGATCATGAACGGAGCTCACAAGATCTAAACATGAAGCACAAAGGAGGAGAACCAACCATCTAGCTACTACATGGATCCGTAGTCCAAGGATGAACTACTCATGCATCACACCGGAGGCTTGCATGGTGATGAGGAAGGCCTCCAGGGTGAATTCCCCTCTCCGGCAGGGTGCCGGGAAGAGCTTCAGATCCCTCCCGGTCTAGGGATGGAGATGACGGCGCCTATATAATCTTTCATGGATTTTTGATCGGGTAATTAGGGTTTTCGTCCCGAGGGCAATATATAGGCGGAAGGAGAGGCCGAGGGGGTGCTAGGGTCAGCCAGACCACCCCTTGGAGCGGGCCAGGTGGTGTGGCCGACCCTCAGCCCTTCTCCGTCTCGTATTCTGGAATCTGATGACTTCTGGAAAATAGGCACTTTGGCTTTTGTCCCGTCGAATTCCAAGAATATTCATTTTCTGACTTTCCTGGAACCAAAAAGGGCAGAAAACAGGCAGCTGGCACTGTGGCTCTTGTTAATAGGTTAGTCCAAGAAATCATATGAAAAGTACTCCAAAGTGTGGACAAAACACAAGAAAGTGGATAAAACCAAGGATGGAACATCAAAAATTATAGATACATTTGCAATGTATCACGGTGCTGGACTTGGTGGTGCTGGACTTGGTGGAGATGGATCTGATGGACGTGCTGGAGCCAAACCTGCTGGACTTCATCATGATCTTGAGATCGGCAAGTGTACAACTACATAATCCACGAGTTCCAACTCGTTAACAAATCTTTGTTGTCTTTGAGGGTAAGTTCTCTATGGATGTATATCCACCCGTTGCTTGTATCTAGTAAATAGATCTTGGCGTATAGTTCCCATCGTAGGAAATTTTTTGTTTTCTATGCTACAAACCCAACATGACATTGCCCCCTCTGACCTGGGGTACTCGTTAATTAGATCAGTTGTGGTTGCCCTATTTGTGGAGGTGGCACACCGATAGTTAGCGTGCCAGGTGTGGATGTGTATCCTCGTCTTGCTGCTTCGGTTGCTTTTGCATTGCATAACTCCTACATCTTTAAGAATGTTCGGCAGTCTTTCATGAGGTGGTTGGATTGTCTCTGTAACATTCCCAAACTTTAATCCAAGGTTATTAAGATCCAAATCATCAAAAATAGGGTTAACAAAAACTTTTCCAATAGAAATTATTAAAGCATTCATATGTGTGTGCATTTAAAATAGGAGTTGATTTGAATTGCCAGGATTAAGTGATCCATTGCTTGTAAAATGATTCCTAGGTGAAATAAACATCATCTAGATCATTCCCAAACCAATCCCAAAGAAAAACAAATCAAAATGAATAAAAGAAGTGAATGGTCAGTTGTGCCATTTTAATCAACATGCCTACTTTGGCTATTCCTAGGACTCAATTCTTAACAGAGATAAATGTGGATCTTTGCACCCCTTGCTAGTACACATAATGATGTACCAAGGCCCACTTTGTGATCTGCCAAAAACATTCAAACACTAAATTTAAATGACATTTTAAAATTGAATCTATTGTAGGTATCAAGATCACACTATTTCAAAAACCACTCAAATGAGCTCAATTTTCAAAACCCAGGCACCCACAGAGTCTCAAGCTTATTCCTAGCACACCCACTAAAAATCTTTTCAAAATTCAAAAGTAAATCTCTGGCGGCCATTTCCACAAACACATGGCAGGCACGGTTTACACTCTAAACATAGCTCGCTGTTTTGTACAGGGTTTTGCCCCCATTTGATCTCCATTTAATCCATTTGTCTCCCTTTGATCAAACTAGGACAGTAGCACCCCATCCCCTACCCCCTAGTGGCAATGCCATGCCATGCTGAGCACCATGCTGGCCGGCCGACCATGCCATCGCCGCAGCAGACCGTTCCTCTCCCTCTCACCATGTATACTAGCTAGCTCACACCTCACCGCCACCCTCTGTCCCCTCCCCGAGCCAGGCCAAGCCATGGACCACCGAGGAAGCGCCGTGCACTACGCGTCTGCACCATGCCGAGCACGCGCCAGAGCGCCGTGCCCGACACGCGTGTACACGCCGCCCCTCGACTGCAGCCCACGCCCACCGCTCCTCCACGACCCCAGGAACACTCTGGACATGCCCGTTCGCCGCCCATTGCACCACAGCCACCGCTCGCCGTGGAGAACGCCGCCTCTACCGCTCAGAGAGTGCGCACCGCCCGACCACATACCACCACCCCTTGTCCCGCATTTACCCCGTAGAGCACTGCCAGGAGACCAGCCACCGTCCCCTACCTAGAGCCACGCCGCTAGCATGCTATGCAGCCCTCGTCGGAGCCGCCTGCCCATGCCTTTCGGTCGCATCGTCGAGCTATAAAAGGAGGGCACCGCCAGCCATTTTCTGCAAACCACTCACCTCCCCTCGCCTCACTGGACCTTCCCCACTTCTAGCCGGATCCGCTCGAGCTCGCAGTCACCGGAATTTCATCGGAGCTGGCCGCCTCTAGAGGAGAAGGGCCCTACTGATTGCGACCCCCCGGAGCTGCCTCGACCGTCCCTGAGTTCACCGTCGGCCACCAGTTCATTTGCCCCCATTGCCGTCATTGCTGGAGCCCTGGTACGCCCCCTAAGCACCCCCACCGAGCCGCTAGGGTTAAACCTCACCGGCGACAGGTCCATGGTTGACGACAAGCCCCAGCCATTGATCCCTGTTCTAATCTAATGACCCACATTGCCGTGTTATGAGCCTCTGACTGGTGGAACCCCCATGTCCGTCGTTGTATCGCTTCGCGTGTTATGAGCTTCTAACCGGTGGAACCCCCTGTCAGTTGTGCCCCGCACTGTGGAGTTTCAATGGGCTGGCCTGTTAGCCTTCCTGCGTGACCCATTTAGTTTGAATTAGGATTTTTCTATTTTAGTTTAAACCTAGTTCCGTTCCTTAGTTTGAAAATCAATTCAGAGAGATTTCAAAATCCAAATGGAGCGATTCCAATTTTGTTAGAAAGCTACTGAAAAGATCTACCCAATCCTGTTGGATTTAAAATCAATTAGAGTTAGAGATCTCTCCTAGTAAAAATAACAAAACAGAAGCATTTGCACCTTACAACATTTTTATAAAATCAACCATGATAGCTTTTGAGTTGATTCCAACTCTCAAAAATCTCATTTCACCATACCTATCTGAATATGTAATAATATTAAGGTTTACATGTAGTGACTTTGGACTAGTACCAAAATAATGTTATATAGGCATTTCTAGTCACTTTAAATCATTAAATAATGAACTTAAACGAAAGTAATTGTGATCCAACCTTTAAATCACTTTCCTACATGTTAGAATATGTGGTGATGACATGTGTCCATATGATCCCATATTTTAAGTGGTGAATATTAAATCTTAGTTAATTTTTCAATGAGTAGAAATTACTTTTCTACAAAAAAGGATAAAACTATTGAATAAAACTTGTGATGCTTGTGATGATAATAGATCATCAAATTGTGTGCCTTAGAGTGCTAATTAGACTAGTTAAGTATTGTTTGGTGATTGTGTACTCTGTATGTATTTATAGACGATAGTACCGACCAAGCTTTCGAGAAGGAGGAGTTCTATCAAGAGGAGGAAGAAAACTTCAACCACTACACTGCACAAGGCAAGCCACCATTAACAATGCAAGCTAACACTTGCAAGTATAATGCTTAGCCAGCTGGAATTAAGCTAAATAATCTAAGCAAATGCTTTAGGCATGCTTGGGCTATACCACTTTGACCATTACTTACCCCAAGTGTTATTTTCCAAGCTTTACTTCCTTTACTTTACCAAAGTCCTTTACTTGTTTTGAAGGTAGCATAAAGAGTATAAACATTAACCTATTTAGATAATTGTAGATGTCATTCTATGGCATGAGATTGATCCCATCTTTCTACCTTAGTGAACACTCTTAACTTAGTAGTTTAGAGTAGATAAAAACTTGAGTCACTTTAGATGGGAACACTTGGTGAAAATGAATTATGAAAACCTTGGAATGATGAGTCATTCTATTGAGATGTTTTGGAATGTGTTGAGAAACACCAATGGTTTATGATGGTGAAAATATTGAGGCATGAGCCTTAACCCTTTTACAAAACTGATGGTTGGATTCGGATGCGATACCATTCCAAATTTACCGTACAACCACAATACCTAAATTGGGTAAGGCTTAGCCGGAAGTTTATATGCATTATTATTAGTTCCCTCGTGGGAGAGGTTTGAGCTGAGGCCACCTCTCAATGTTGTCCACCTATGTAGTGCCCAAGATGACAGCTGGTCATGGTTGGGAGGCCATGCTCATAGTAGAGGTTCTTATACTAGGGTGTGTAAAGGAAAGGTTATGTTTGATTATTTGCATACTAAGTATGATGATTCTGGGTTATCCCTGACAGATGTATCGAATCTTGTGGTGAAAGTGTACCACCTCTGTAGAGTGTCAAACTATTCGAATAGCCGCGTCCGCGGTTATGGACAGTTGGAATGGCCATACTGTTTCATTGTCAGATGTTTTCAAAACAACTTATGAAATGAATGACAAATCTTGACTTAACCACAACAGGGTTGTGTTTATGATACTAGCTTCCCAACTTAAGTGATTCTACAACTTTATTTTATCTTTCTTTGCTTCTGAACTCAGCTTAGGTTTCCAACTTAACTTGATAGTTAAACCTAGAGTTAGCACTTTAACTTAGATTTATAATACTTGTTAGTGGTAGTTTGCGAGTACTTAAAGAGTACTCATGGCTTTTATCCCTAGCTATTCTCATGGCCAGACTATGAAGGAGACTACCAAGATGATGGCCAGCAGGACAGTTATGATAACTAGGACTATCTGCCGTCGCCAGCATTGCTTGTGCCCCTGAAGATGGACCCCACCGCTACGCTTATCTTTTATTCCGTTGCTTATTGTATTAAGACTGGATCATGAGATCCTTATTTGTGTAAGACCTTATGGATGGTTTGTAATGGATGATGTACTGTGATATCAAATCTGTTATGTCTCACAAAAATGGTAATCCTGGGATTGCGAGGTATGGCATAACAGGCATCTGGGATTAAAAATCTGGTGTTGACAAGTTGGTATCAGAGCCATCCTGACCATAGGAGACCCTAGTTAGAATGGACGTCCAAACAAAAACTTAGTTTCAAAACCAGAGTGAGTATTTATGAAAAACTATTTCCTCTCTTATCCATGGGAATTCATTCTTTCTTAAAAATTCATGTTCCTCAAAATTCTTACATTACTACTTAAAATTTGACACACTTGATCACTTCACTAATTTCCTCATCCTTAATTCTTGTAGATGGAGACTTAGTTCAGCAAGTTCTACCAGTTGGGAAACGGAGGTCAACCCGTCTTCGAGAGGGATCTAGATTCACTGTCGGAGTTACTGAGACGCCCACATCCGGAGTTTCTTGGAGCTCAACTTCCAGGACCCCCAGGAGGAGATTTGCAGTGTCTAGTCACCGCTGATCTTAGAGGAAGCATTGAAGAACCAACATCTGGGAGAATTCAGTTCTCTGTGAGAGAGAACAACTGGCTAGATGAATAGGCAGGGCAATGCATGAAGCACTCGAACGTCTATGTGCCCTCAGCGTCAACCAAATCCAAGGAACCCGTTTTTCTCACTATGCAAGACGTGACTTCATGGGAATACCGATGGAGATGCCCAGTCACCCAGAGCTGAAGCGTCAAGTGGAGAACCTGGACTTCCTGTTGTATGATCGCCAGAAGGAATTGGACAATGCTAGGGAGTTTTCCAACCACAACCGTGCCATTGCCGCCTAGAAGGCCTAGACTTTCTCACTGCTTGTCAAGGATCATCAGTCTCTTCGCCTCCAGCGCGAGAAGAAGGATCGCACCATCGCCTGTCTTTGCAAGAAGGTGGCCGACCTCGAGAAGACCGTCAAGGATCAGGAAGCTCAGCTTGCAGCCAAGGAGGAAGAAGAGGAGGGTGAAGACATCCAGGGAGACATGGATTCTTACCTCAGCAATGACGATGACTTTCTGGAGGAGGATGCCGTGGACTTCTAAACTGACGATGAGGACTCCGACTTCATCGACGATGAGTAGATGCACTAGAGCACTGTCGTAGCATGAGATGTATCGGTCCCACTCTATCGTAGCTTGCAGAATGGTTCTTAAAACCATCTGCATTTCTTTGTTGTGGTGTGTGTTGTATCGTGTGCTTGTTTGCATGACTGAAATGAAGTTAGTTGTAAGAACCTGAGTCAAAATCAAAGTTTTTGCTTTGAAACCAAAACCATGAACCTTAGAACTTTCCCTCTTACCCTCTTATCTACCTCAATCTTTAGATGACTCGAGGAAACCAAGGAGGGAGCAGCTCGTGGAAAGGCCCAATGCTGCAGATTATGCAGATGTTAGTTGTAGACCGTGAAGCAAGCAGGGCAGAGCACCAGGCCAACTTAGCAACATTACAGCAGATAGCTCAGATGGCCCAAAACAACCAAGGGCATGGAAACCAGGATCACCATGGATCCAAACTCAAAAACTTCTAGAATACCAATCCCCCAATCTTTAGTACTTCAGAGAACCCCCTTGATGCTGTTGACTGGTTACAGAATGTGGAAAACAACTTATAAGTTGCAGGAGTTGATGACAACGAGATAGTTCTTTTTGCCACCCACTATCTGGCAGGAGATGCAAGAGCATGGTGGAACAGTATCCACACCATGAACCATGGTCAAGTGATGACATGGGAAGCCTTCAAGATCAAGTTCAGCCACACCCACGTGCCATAAGGACTAGTCACCCGAATGAGGGATGAGTTTCGTGAATTGAAGCAAGGAAGAATGACTGTGGTGGAATACCGTGACAGATTCCTGTCGCTTGCAAGGTATGCACCTGATGAGATCAACACGGAGGCCAAGAAGAAGGAGAGATTCCTAAACAGACTGCATGATGAGATGCAGATTGTCCTCGTCAACATCCGCTTCCAGGATCTCGAAGAGCTAGTCGACTCTGCCATTTAGATGGAAGGGAAGATTAATCAGGCAAACGACAACCGCAAACGTCGTATGAGGCAGCAATCTGGATCCAGCAGTCATCAGAAGTACCGTCCCAACCCCTCACCAGGATATGCACCAAGGAACAATCGACCCCCAATGTCTTGCCCAAGCTACCCCAATCGTAGCGGAGGCAATGTGAAGTCCGGAGGAAACAATCACAACTCCGGTAATGCCAACAATTTCAACCGTGCACCTCCCAAGAGCAACAAAAACAACAACAACAACACTGCACCCAGAACTGGCAGCAATGATGTGCCGGTCGCAGTAAAGGACAAGTCTCAGATCACTTGTTTCGAGTGTGGAGTGAAGGGTCACTATTCCAATGAGTGTCCCAAGAAGATTGCAGCCCCTGCCAATGTGAATGCCCTAGCTCAACAGCAGCGTCGTGTTCAACCAGGGAGAAGATTTTCCCCAGGGAACCGTCACAACCGCAACGGTCGTCTCTTCCACATGAACGCCAAAGAAGCCAAAGAAGCGCCAGATGTAGTGCTGGGTATGTTTTCTGTCAACTTAGTTCTAGCAAGAATATTGTTTGATTATGGAGCAGCGCATTCATTTGTCACCGAAGAATTTGCATGCACTAGTAAGATTCACCCAACCAACCTGAAGCATGTCATGATAGTTCAAATCCCCGGTTCAACCACCCAAGCTAGAAAATTTTGCAAGGCCGTGCCTATCAGAATACATGGGATAGATTTTTATGCCAACCTAATTGTACTTGGAACCAAAGGATTGGAAGTAGTACTAGGTATGGACTGGATGTCAAGGCATAAAGGACTGATAGACTGTGCTAAGAAAGCCATCACCATGACCAGTAGCTCGGTAGTCACAATAGAGCATATATCTGAAACCTTACCCCGTCAATTCAAGTGCAACAAGAGTGTAGCCCTGCCCACCATTGACCAAGTCAGAGTAGTCTGCGAATACCCTGACGTATTCCTAGATGAATTGCCAGGTATGCCCCCGGATAGGGATATTGAGTTCATTATCGAACTAATCCCCAGAACCGGACCCATAGCCCAGAGACCCTATAGCATGAACCCCTCAGAGTTAGTGGAACTGAAGAAACAGGTGGATGCCATGTTAGAAAAAGGCTTGATTCAACCAAGCGCATCGCCATGGAGATCACCAGTGTTATTCGTCGACAAGAAAGATGGAGGCAATCGTTTGTGCATAGATTACAGAAAGTTGAATGATGTCACCATCAAGAACAAGTACCCCTTGCCAAAGATAGAGGATCTATTTGATCAGTTGACTGGAGCTCAGGTATTCTCAAAGATTGATCTTAGGACTGGTTATCACCAACTTAAGATTCATGCAACGGATATTCCAAAGACCGCCTTTACTACTCGCTATGGTTTATACGAGTATACGGTTATGTCTTTTGGATTAACCAATGCCCCTACTTATTTCATGAATCTCATGAATAAGATCTTTATGAATTTCCTAGATAAGTTTGTAGTTGTGTTTATCGACGACATCCTTATCTACTCCAAGTCAGAAGAAGAGCATGAGCAACATCTGAGAATCATCCTAGAAACCCTAAGAGAACATCGGTTATATGCCAAGTTCAGCAAGTGTGAGTTTTGGCTGAAAGAAGTAGGATTCCTAGGACATATTGTGTTTGCCGGAGGAGTCTCTGTTGATCCCGCCAAGATCAAAGATGTCGAAGAATGGGAAGCCCCAACCACTCAAACCCAAGTCCATGCATTTCTCGGATTAGAAGGATACTACCGCAAGTTCGTAGAAGGATTATCGAGCATCGCCAGACCCATGACCCAATTGTTGAAGAAGGACAAGAAGTTTGAATGGACTGACAAATGCGAAGCCAGTTTCCGGGAGCTGAAGAAGAGATTGATATCAGCCCCAATTTTGGTCATGCCAGACATCAAGAAGCCATTTGATGTATATTGTGACGCATCCAAGATGGGTCTCGGATGTGTGTTGATGCAAGAAGGCAAAGTCATCGCTTATCTATCTCGCCAACTGAAGCAGCATGAGCAGAACTATCCGACCCATGATCTTGAATTAGCAGCCGTAGTTTTGGCATTGAAGACATGGCGCCATTATCTGATGGGTAATCGTTGTGAGATTTACTCAGATCACAAGATCTTGAAGTATATTTTTACTCAGAAGGAGCTGAATATGTGGCAAAGGAGATGGATAGAATTAATCAAGGATTATGACCTTGACATTCACTATCACCCCGACAAAGCCAATGTGGTAGCGGATGCCCTTAGCAGATTGTTGTGTAGGCTAAGCACCATGATTAAAGAGAAGCAGCCAAGTTTGTATGAGGAGTTGGAGCAGTTTAGAACTGAACTAGTTAGCAAAGGATTCTTAGCTAGCATTGAACTTCAACCCACATTAATCAGCCAAATCAAGGAAGTCCAGAAGGGAAATGAAAGTATCGACGGAATCAAATGTCGTATTGGTACAGGAAAGGTACCTGGATTCACTGAAGACGAAGAAGGAGTTATGTGGTACAAAGGACGTTTCTGTGTGCCAGCAGATTCAGAGCTGAAGGAAGTTATCATGCAGGAAGCTCATGATACTCTTTATTCTATCCACCCCGGAGGAATGAAGATGTATCAAGACTTGAAGGAGCAATTTTGGTGGCATGATATGAAGAGAGAAATCAGAAGCCACATCGCCAAGTGTGACATCTATCAAAGAGTCAAAGCAGAGCATCAGAGACCTGCAGAACTGTTGCAACCATTGCAGATTCCAGAATGGAAATGGGATTCCGTCGAAATGGACTTTATCACCGGTTTGCCTACTTCTAGTAGAGGAAATGACTCAATCTGGGTCATAGTTGATAGACTGTCCAAGGTAGCTCACTTTATCCCTGTCAAGACTACCTACCAGAGCTCGAAGCTAGCATAACTATATATTGCTAGGATTGTTAGTCTGCATGGAACCCCCAATACCATAGTATCAGATCGAGGAACCCAGTTTACCTCGAGATTTTGGCAGAAAGTCCAGGAAGGATTGGGAACCAAATTGAATTTCAGCATCACTTATCACCCGCAAACTGATGGACAGACTGAGAGAGTCAACCAGATCCTAGAGGATATGTTAAGAGCTTGTGTATTAGAGTATGGATAAAAATGGGAAGACTGCCTGCCTTTCGCAGAATTCTCATATAACAACAGTTATCAAGCTAGTTTGCAGATGGCACCATTTGAATTCCTATACGGAAGAAAGTGCCGTACCCCTTTGAATTGATCGCAAGTAGGAGAGAGTCAGATCTTTGGACCCGACATTCTCCGAGAAGTCGAAGAGAAGGTTCACAAAGTCCGTTAGCACCTCAAGACCGCCCAATCCAGAGAAGGAGAGACCTAACTTTCAATGTCGGAGATTTTGTGTATCTCAAGGTGTCACCATTGAAAGTAACCCAACGCTTTAGTCTGAAAGGAAAGTTAGCCCCCAGATATATCAGACCCTTCAAGATTCTGAACCGTCGAGGAGAAGTAACGTATCAACTGGAACTGCCTGAAGAGATGTCAACCATCCACAATGTGTTCCATATCTCGTTACTTTGCAAATGCCTAGAAGTTCTAGAGAAGACTGAAGTTTTCAAGAACATCGATCACAGAGCTGTGGAGATCAACAATGACCTGACATATCGGGAAGTGCCCATCCGTATCTTAGAAGAAGCTTACAGAACCACCAGGACCAGGAGTATCAAGTTTCTCAAGATTTAATGGAGCAACCATACCGAAGAGGAAGCCACTTGGGATCGAGAAGATTACATTAGGACAGAGTTCCCAGATCTCTTTAGTTCCTAGTTTTCTTTGTAAATCTCGGGACGAGATTTTGTTTAAGGGGGAAGGTTTGTAACATCCCAAAACTTTAATCTAAGGTTATTAAGATCCAAATCATCAAAATTAGGGTTAACAAAAACTTTTCCAATTGAAATTATTAAAGCATTCATATGTGTGTGCATTTAAAATAGGAGTTGATTTGAATTGCCATGATTAAGTGCCATTTCTTGTAAAATGATTCGTAGGTGAAATAAACATCATCTAGATCATTCCCAAAAAAATACCAAAGAAAAACAAATCAAAATGAATAAAAGAAGTGAATGGTCATTTGTGCCATTTTAATCAACATGCTTACTTTGGCTATTCCTAGGACTCAATTCTTAACAGAGATAAATGTGGATCTTTGCACCCCTTGCTAGTACACATAATGATATACCAAGGCCCACTTTGTGATCTGCCAAAAACATTCAAACACTAAATTTAAATGACATTTGAAAATTGAATTTAGTGTAGGTATCAAGATCACACTATTTCAAAAACCACTCAAATGAGATCAATTTTCAAAACCCAAGCACCCACAGAGTCTCAAGCTTATTCCTATCACACCCACCAAAAATATTTTCAAAATTCAAAAGTAAATCTCTTGCGGCCATTTCGACAAACACATGGCAGGCAGGGTTTACACTCTAAACATAGCTCACTGTTTTGTACAGGGTTTTGCCCCCATTTGATCTCCATTTAATCCCTTTGTCTCCCTTTGATCAAACCAGGCCAGTAGTGCCCCATCCCCTACCCCCTAGTGGCAATGCCATGCCATGCCGAGCACCATGCTGGCCGGTCGACCATGCCATCACCGCAGTAGACCGTCCCTCTCCCTCTCATCATGTCTACTAGCTAGCTCACACCTCACCGCCACCCTCTGTCCCCTTCCCGAGCTAGGCTAAGCCATGGACCATCGAGGAATCGCCGTGAACTGCACATCTGCACCATGCCAAGCACGCGCCAGAGCGCCGCGCCCGACACGCGTGTACACGCCGCCCCTCGACCGCAGCCCGTGCCCACCGCTCCGCCACGACCCCAGGAACACGCCAGACATGCCCGTTCGCCGCCCATTGCACCACAGCCACCGCTCGCCGTGGAGACCGCCGCCTCTGCCGCTCAGAGCGTGCACACCCCCGACTGCATACCACCGCCCCTAGTCCCGCATTTACCCCGTAGAGCACTACCAGGAGACCAGCCACCGTCCCCTACCTAGACCCACACCGCTAGCACGCTGTGCAGCCCTCGCTGGAGCCGCCTGCCCATGCCTTTTGGTCGCATAGTCGAGCTATAAAAGGAGGGCACCCCCAGCCATTTTCTGCACACCACTCACCTCCCCTCACCTTACTGGACCTTCCCCACTTCTAGCCAGAGCCGCTCGAGCTGGCAGTCGCCAGAATTTCACCGGAGCTGGCCGCCTCTAGAGGAGAAGGGCCCGGCTGATTGCGACCACCCCGGAGCTGCCTCGACTGTCCCTGAGTTTGTCGTCGACCACCAGTTCGTTTGCTTCATCGCCGTCGTCGCTGGAGCCCATGCCCCCTAAGCACCCCCACCGAGCCGCTAGGGTTAAACCTCGCCGGCGACAGGTCCGTCGTCGACGACGAGCCCCAGCCGTTGATCCCCGTTCTAATCTAGCGGCCCACATCGCCCCGTACCACTTCGCGTGTTATGAGCCTCTGACCGGTGGAACCCCCTGTCAGCTGTGCCCCGCGCCGTGGAGTGTCACTGGGCCGGCCCGTTAGCTTTCTCGCGTGACCCATTTAGTTTGAATTAGGATTTTTCTATTTTAGTTTAAACCTAGTTCTGTTCCTTAGTTTGAAAATCAATTCAGAGAGATTTACAAATCAAAATGGAGTGATTCCAATTTTGTTAGAAAGCTACTGAAAACATCAACCCCAGACCTTTGGATTTAATTCAATTAGAGTTAGAGATCTCTCCTAGTAAAAATAACAAAACAGAAGCATTTGCACCTTGCAACATTTTTATAAAATCAACCATGATAGCTTTTGAGTTGATTCCAACTCTCAAAAATCACGTTTCTCTATACCTATATGAATATGTAATAATATTAAGGTTTACATGCAGTGACTTTGGACTAGTACCAAAATAATGCTATATAGGCATTTCTAGTCACTTTAAATCGTTACATAATGAACTTAAAACCAAAGTAATTGTGATCCAACCTTTAGATCACTTTCCCACATGTTAGAATATGTGGTGATGACATGTGTCCACATGATCCCATATTTTAAGTGGTGAATATTAAATCTTAGTTAATTTTTCAATGAGTACAGATTACTTTTCTAAAATAAAAAGGATAAAACTATTGAATAAAACTTGTTATGATAATAGATCATCAAATTGTGTGCCTTAGAGTGCTAATTAGACTAGTTAAGTATTGTTTGGTGATTGTGTACTACGTATGTATTTATAGACGATAGTACCGACCAAGCTTTCGAGGAGGAGGAGTTCTATCAAGAGGAGGAAGAAAACTTCAACCATTGCACTGCACAAGGCAAGCCACCATTAACAATGCAAGATAACACTTGCAAGTATAATGCTTAGCCAGCTAGAATTAAGCTAAATAATCTAAGCAAATGCTTTAGGCATGCTTGGGCTATACCACTTTGACCATTACATACCCCAAGTGTTATTTTCCAAGCTTTACTTCCTTTACTTTACCAAAGTCCTTTACTTGTTTTGAAGGTAGCATAAAGAGTATAAAACTCGACCTATTTAGATAACTGTAGATGTCATTTTATGGCATGAGATTGATCCCATCTTTCTACCTTACTGAACACTCTTAACTTAGTAGTTTAGAGTAGATAAAAACTTGAGTCACTTTAGATGGGAACACTTGGTGAAAATGAATTATGAAAACCTTGGAATGATGAGTCATTCTATTGAGATGTTTTGACATGTGTTGATAAACACTAATGGTTTATGATGGTGAAAATATGGAGGCATGAGCCTTAACCCTTTTACAAAACTGATGGTTGGATTTGGATACGATACCATTCCAAATTTACCGTACAACCACAATACCTGAATTGGGTCCTGCTTTATATCGTTGTGCTGATTGGCCTCCTCTGCTTTCCTCCCTGTTTCTACGGCACCTGCTGTTTTAGTCACCGTTCGTGTGGTTGCCTTCACCCGAAAAACTTGATTCTACGTAACTTGGTCCCGTGTTTCCGTCGTTATTTCATCGTCTCCTGTCGTTGTCGCATTTATCCCTATCTTCCTCGGGTGAACGCGTTCGTTTGTTATGTAGCGCATCCTCTCCATCAACCCAACAATTTGTTATATCCATTAACTATGAAATTTTCTTGGGCTTGATACGCCCAATCCTTCTATGAATTCTCAGCGATGGAGACCGTCGTTGAAGGCATCAATGGCTCTTTCGTCAGATATGGATTTGGCTGATTTTTTGATGAATGCCCTTATCGACTCTCCAGGCTTATGTTTGCATCCCCGTAACTGTTCTAAAGACGCAGGTCATTTGAACATGGACTGAAAGTGTCAGATGAACTTATCTTCGAGATCATTCCAACTACCAATAGAATCTTCGGGTAGCTGTCTTAGCCATGACCTTGCAGCGCCAGTGAGGTGCAATTGTAAAGTTTGCATTGTGGTAGCTGTGGAGCCGCCCTGTAAATCGACGGTGGAAAAATAATCTGCTAACAAAGCTTCAGGTTCCTGAAGTCCATCGTATTTTTGACGGTCGTGTGGAAGTTTGAAATCTTTAGGCACCGAGGTTTTGTGAATCCGTTGGGTGAAACAGCTGGCTCCGCATAGCTCGGAGTCGTCTTTGTTGTCGCTGTCATGGTACCTTCGGTTGCGGTTTTCGTCTCTTGTGCTGCTTAGCGGCTTTGGTCCTGAAAGATGTTCCCGATGTAGTGACCGCGATCGCCGGTTGTACTCTTCTTGCCGAGGGCTGCTGCGACTGCATGGGGATCTGTCGGGTTGATGTGTAATTCCTTGCTCTCCTTGTGGGAGAGTTGCTCCCACCATGCCTATGTTCATCAAGGCAGAGCGGTGGAGAGCTGCGCGAGGATCATCGGGTGCAGGTTGAGTTATGATCAGATACGTTTGCGCGACCACAATTGCTGCCTGAGCTGTTTTAGCTTTGATATTCTGGCTTGATCTACTGACATGAACGATAGATCAAGGTCTCGGATTAATTCATTTCTTTCTATTTCGGGGATGTTCTGTAGTCGTGATGTCCCCCTTCTTGGCGGTGCTCCTCCTGTTACGCTCCCAGATCTTCGGGTAGAGCTTAGTTGTGCCCGTGGTAAGCTGGATTCGTCGGCTATCTTTTTTCTTCCGTCGAGTTACCTTTAAATCCTTAGTAGGTCTCTCTTTTTCTGATGAAGAAAATATTGGTATGCTAATAAATCTTCATGTGAGGCATCGGCTGTGATCGGGACTGCACCCGAAATTGCTTCCCTAGCCTTTTCCCATGGTGCTACCAGTAGTCCGAGAGTTCGCCTCTCTTCTTCGTTTGGTTCTGCTCCTCCTCCTTGAATTATGTAGTTGTCCGTTGTTTCTCCTCTATTTCCGTGGTTCCCTTCGTTGATGTGATTCCCTGCATTGTCATCAGATAAAGTATTACTGGGGTCAAGGATAGGGTTACCGTTAGAGTCGTGCAGTGTCGAGGTATCTCCGATGATCATGCACACTTGGTGGCGTGCAATACATGGACTTGTGGCTTCGTCATCTGAATTGGGGGAGACACTGTCGGGTGGATCAGTGAAGTCCGTTACTTTCTCTTCTGGGTAGATTTCTGCCATCCTTATTCCAAAGTCGATGTTTTTGCTGCTTTCCTCGGGTTCAAAGTTTGCTGGGCTTGTTCCACGGGTTAGTGAGGAATCTAATTCAAAGAATAAATTCTTGTAGAGACCATTAAGGTCCCTCAGATCCATCTCATCTTGTTTGTTTTCTTCTGATGCTTTGGTTTTTGCCGTGATCTCCATGGAGGATCCTATAGACGATGCTAGAATCGCTATAAGCGCAGTTTGTTCCAATGACGGTTCTGATGTAATCAGGGCCAAAGGGTGTGATTCTTGGGGGTTTTCTACATGGAAGTGGAAGGTTCCGATGATCAGATCGGATCCGCCGTTGAATCCGGTGGGTACTATCATAGGGGTGGGCGGGCGTGGTTCTGCTTTTGTGGGGTTGCTGCTTGGCGAAGAGAATTCTGCCGAATCCATGATTCCAGGATTCAAATTTCCCATAGACGGCGCCAATTGACGAGGGGAGATCTCGGCAATGCCCATAAAAAATGACTTAGGGTTTTGCGGAAAAGAGAACCCTGAGGATTTCGTCGGATGTCAGGAAACAATGAAATCAAAGTCGCCCAAATATTGGGAGAATCGCTCGTTACAAATCGCCCAGGGATTGTTCGGTGCCTTTCCTTGGCTTCTCCTGTTTTATATATAATATGACGGGTCTCAAAGTTGTACGCGGACAGGTTACATATACATTATTACAACACCAACACAATGTCGGTCTTTGTTTCTCTTTCGTAGTACAAATTATAACCTTTGTAGGTTGCTCTCTTGGACCTTCTTTTTGACTCTTCATGGACCGTAAGCCTTTCTGCAGGCCCAGGTAGCAAATCATAGGGATTCGAGTAATCATACCTATGTCACTAGGAGCTGCTATTCCTTTTCCATTGTGGCATGTAAACTGGTTTAGCGGGCTAATCGGATATTGTCCATCATTCCGTCTAAATTACACGACCATCCATGACCCCGTTTAGGCCATTTTGGTGGAGACGGACAAACACAAACACACTCACTGACGTGTACACGTTCAACAGCCATCTCAAGCCACGGGCTTAACATGAATATTTAGCACATTTTAGTGTTATTTGGGGGATTAGTTCATCCTAATTAACTCTGTACTCCCTCCGTCTCAATTTACTCTATGTTCTAGGTTTAGTTAAAATCAAACTTTATAAACTTTAACTGTGTATATCAAAAAAATATCAACATCTAAAATATGTAATAAATATAATTAGACTCACCATAAAACATACTTTTATATTGTATGCAATTGATTTTATAAATGTTGGTATTTTATAGAATATGTTTAGACAAGTTTTAATATGTTTGACTTTGATCAAACCTAGAATGCAGAGTAATTTGGAACAGAGGGAGTATATCCATCCCTTTAAACCTGGCTCTTCCACCAGGGCCATCAACAACTGAAGGCCAGGTCTTGCGCGCATGGAAATACGACAAAAAAACCCAATTCCGAGACAGGGAAGAGGGGACGAGGGAAGCGAGCACGCCGTCAACATGCACAGGGGCGGAGCCACCTCCCGGCGACCCCGGACAGCTGCCCGGGCTCGTCCGGCGAGTGCCTGCTGTTAATTAGCCTAAGAGCATCTCCACTCGGGGTCCTCAAAGGCCCCCCAAAGGCCTATGAGGGTCGTCGGCGCTAAAAACGGTCCTAGCCGCGACCCTCATTCTAGAATTTCTACCGGCGTGACCCAATTATTAACCCGGCGGCCCCAGGCGAAACCCTATCTACAAGGAGGCAAGCGGGGGGCGCCGGAGAGAAATAAAATATTGCACTGTCAAGCCACGCGTCCTTCGGCGGCCACGCGTCGGCCGGAAATGGCTGCCACCGCGTTCCCGCCAGTTCCTTCACGCAAGTTCCACCGCTTTCCGCCAGTTCCTTCCCGCCAGATCCACCGCTTCCCGCCTCAACTTCATGCCATTTCCGGCTACATAGGCCACGGCCGCTATTGCCATAGCTCAGATCTACACGCAATGTCATCCTCCAACCCCCCTCCCCCCCCCCCACACACACTAACATACGTCAAGGCGAAGGCGCTGTGCGCCTCCCACTACCCCTGCCCGCAGGGGTACGGGTGCCCTCCGGGCTGGAGGTTGAGCGCTGATGGCGTGCTGGTCCCGCCCGTCCCTCAAGGTGCTGCCTGCCGGATGGCCATCACCAACCAGTACTACGGCGAGCTCACGCTGCAACAGCGGATGGACACCAACTGGGACCTCGACAATGCCGCCACCTGGAACGCCTTCTTCGCGAACCGTCACGAGCGGCAGCTCGCCATGTGCGATGGGGACGGTCCGCCACCCGTCAACAACAACGAGGAGGGCTGCAGGCTATGGTGGGGCGCTCGGACTCTTGCCGGCATGATGGACCACATAATGGTAGGCGACTATCCCCGCCTCCGGTACCCGTACTTCCAGCAGAAAAAGGTCGGAGGTCGCGTGGTGTTCTGGGATCCTCTTGCCCCGTGCGCGATGCTACGCCTCGACCGGATGTTGGAGGCTCGGCCGAAGCCTCAGCCGGAGCCACAGTCGGAGCCTCGACCGGAGTGGGTGGTCCCTCCGGAATACACCGTGGCGGCGCGCCAGCAGAGGAGTCCCGGCGACCCGGAAGAATTTTCGGGCCAGCGTGTGGCCATTCGCGCGTCGCTCGATCCGACGCCGTCGGGGGACACCTGGTGGCGGAAGGAGGAGGAAGCCTACCGTGCGCGCGGCGGAGGCGACGGCAAATGCTGCAGCCATTGCGGGCGCCGGTCCCCAAAGCGACGATCGCTCTTCGGCGATCGTTTGATGTGGTGCGATCGTGGCCGGCCAACGCCGCCGAGGCCGGAGCGCGCGCCGACCAATGACGAAGACGATGGCTCCTACGATGACCACGAGGACGAGTACTATAGGGCTAGGCACGATTATGACTAGTTTTGTATTTTTATTATGTAATAAAATTAGGTTTTCCCTATTTAAATATTATTATATTAAAATGTGCATTTACTTTGGGGGGCACGACTGGGAAGGCGGCGCCCCCATTTCTAATTTCGCGTCGGCGGTCTGCCATATGGGCCAGAAACAGGCCGCGCCGGAGCCCGTATGGGGGTTGCGAGTGGAGATGCTCTAATCTTGATGATAAGCAACGATGTATGCTGGGGCAAATAGGTGGCCGGTGTGGCTTGTCATAGCTTTGCCCCGGCTCTATAAGCCAGCTAGCTCCGCCACTGAACATGCATGCCGTTGGATGGAACCGCGTATCAGTCCCACGTCCGCAGTGTGATCTGAGATCCGCGGACGGGCAGACCGGCGGAGGACGGACCACAACACAATCGCGCGCGACATGTTCTGGCTCCGAGTGACCGGTCACGCATCTTCACATTGCTGCAGCCACCACTACCAGCTGGCCGGCGGGGCATGTGTCGTGCCAAGTTTGCATAGTGTACCTGCCCGCCCTCGGTCGATTCGTCGAAGTCCGCCAACCTGCGTACGTGCTTTTGTTTGCTGCAGGGGCCACCTTGCGAAGCGCGCGCGTGTGGCGTGGAGTCGTACACCGGTCTGTCACGTAACTTGAGCCACTGCACTGCACTGCACTGAACTGAACTGAACTGAACTGAAGTGACCGGACACAGCACTGGTAGAAAAAGGGTCTTTGATCCAGCGCTCAAATTGCATTGGTCCCGGTTCGTTTCCATAATCGGGACCAATGCCAGGCTCCGGTCCCGGATCATGCCGCCTGGGCATTGGTCCCAGTTCATGTCTAAGCATTGGTCCCGGTTCGTGGCATTAACCGAGACCAATGCCCCCGCGACAAACACGTGGCGCTCTACGGAGCATTGGTCCCGGTTCATGCCACGAACCGGGACCAAAAACCCCGCGACGGTCCGCAATCCGGGACAACTAATGTAAATTAATTCGGGGCAAAAATTAATTCGAGGCAGAAATTAATTCGAGGTAGAAATTAAATTGATCAGTATTTTTGAAAAAATCTTCCACAAATTAATCGTGACAAAGATCTAAATTGAGACATTTTATTATTTGACCACAAATTCTTTCCAAACAAAGGTGCGACTTTACAAATTTTCCTAGTCGACAACACTTCCGCTGCCGCTGTCCTCTGAGCCGACGGTTTCCTCGTCAACGTCAGACGAAATCTCCATGATTTCGGCGTTGTTCGGGAGAAGGAGCTCCTCTGCGCGGCTAGCGGCGTCGATGGCGGTGTAGATGGTCTGTCCAGGGACGGACTAGAACATCTCACGCCCTTCTCGGTTGCGGAGATCCGGATGCACCACGCGCCCGTCCACGATGCGGTTGCCAAGCTTGGCCTTCCGCTCCTTCTTGAACAGTCGGGGCCAGTAGTCGCTGGCCGCCGCGTACCGGGGCGATGCCCTCATCCACACGGGAATTTAGCGGCTTCGCTCCTCGATGACGCACTCCATCTCGTCACTGCCGGGGATGAGGAGCGGAGCCACCAGCACACCCGCCTCACTGATGCGAAATCCGGCGAGCATGGCCGCGCGAGTATGCTGTAGTACACAAACATCGGCGCCTCGTAGAAGTTGAGCGTGGGAACCTCCATGGTGGCACGGTGGATATTGGAGAGGGAGGGGAGGTGAGACGACGGCACGGTGGAGAGGCGACGGTGAAAGGGGTGGGTGGAGATCGACTATACAGAGGCCGAGGCGATGGCGAAAGCGACGCGCTGTGGCCTCATATTTATACACAGGGACGACGAAGCGACAGTGGGCATTGGTCCCGGTTAATGCCACGAACCGGGACCAAAGCCCCTCCCGCGCGACACGTGGCGGCCCAGCAACGCGCACCCTGGTCATTGGTCCCGGTTAATGGCACGACCCGGGACCGATGACCTTGGTGGGGAGCACGTTGCTGGGCCGCCACGTGTCGCACGGGAGGGGCTTTGGTCCCGGTTCGTGGCATTAACCGGGACCAAAAACCCTCCCCTGGCTATATATAAGCCCATCCCTTTGCCTCTTGCCACCAAATTTTGCTGGATTGTGTATGAGGTGTGGGTGCTAGCTTTTTTTTTCTTTGATTGCACACAAGGTGTTCGACGAAATGTCCGAGCCAGAGTTTAGTTTGCACAACACGGTATCCTCGGCTGAGGTTAGCAACCTTATCTTCTTTATCTATAACTGATACAAAAATATTGCATGTGTCCATGTAGGGTGGTCATTTTACTATTCACGATGTTATTGTAATGGTTAATTATTATGACGCAGATCGATGCACGGATGCGATGGATGTATGGTGATCGACGCGATTCCGATTTTATTGTAGGCCTGCATAAATTTATCGATTTGGCTAAGGCAAACAAAGTGGATAATTTTATGCCTTGTCCCTGCGTTGACTGTCGGAACGTGGCGGAGCACTCTGCCCCGAGAATCCTTCAAAGCCATCTGCTTCGGAGAGGTTTCATGCCCGGATATTATTATTGGGCCATGCCCGGAGAAAGAGGGGTTAGGCTGGAAGAAAATGAAGAAGAGGAGGATGATGACAGCTATCCTATGTCCCCTGAAAAATACGGTGATACTGCAATGTAAGGCAGTGAATAAGAGGGAGGCGGCAATGAAGAAGAACAACGGGCATCGGATGAGCCCGCTGATGGTCTTGGTCGGGTCATTTTTGATGCAAAGCAACAATGTGATACAGAAAGGGAGAAGCTTAAGTTGGAGGCCATGCAAAAGGATCACAAAAAGTTGTTGTACCCAAATTGCGAAGATGGTAGCACAAAGCTCGGTACCACACTTGAACTGCTGAAATGAAATGCAGAGACTGGCTTATCTGACAAGGGATTTGAGAAGTTACTGAAAATAATGAAGCCGAAGCTTCCAAAGAATAATGAGCTGTCCGAGACAACGTACGAATCAAAGAAGATTATCTGCCCTCTAGGATTAGATGTGGAGAAGATATATGCAGGCATTAATGACTGCATCCTATACCGCTGTGAGAAGTACGAGAATATGGATAAATGCCCGGTATGCACTGCATGTCGATACAAGATCAGACAAGATGACCCTGGTGATGTTGAGGGCGATGACGAGCTCTCCAGGAAGAGGGTTCCGGCTAAGGTTATATGGTATGCTCCTATAATACCACGGTTGAAACGTCTGTTTAGAAATAAAGAGCATACCAGGTTGTTGCGATGGCACAAAGAAGAGCGTAAGAAAGACGGGAAACTGAGACACCCCGCCGATGGGTCATAGTGGAGAAACATCGAGAGAAAGTACTCGAACTTTGCAGGTGACGCGAGGAACTTATGGTTTGGTCTAAGTATAGACGGCATGAATCCTTTTGGGGAGCAGACCTGTAGTCACAGCACCTGGCCAGTTACTCTATGTATCTACAACTTTCCTCCTTGGTTGTGCATGAAGCGGAAGTTCATTATGATGCCAGTGCTCATCCAAGGATCGAAGCAACCCGGCAACGACATTGATGTGTACCTAAGGCCATTAGTCGATGAACTTTTGCAGTTGTGGGCAGAACCAGGTGTAAAGGTGTGGGATGAGCACAAACAAGAGCCATTTGACCTACGAGCGTTGTTGTTCGTAACCATCAATGATTGGCCTGCTCTTAGTAACATTTCAGGACAGTCAAACAAGGGATACAATGCATGCACACACTGTTTAGATAATACTAAAGGTACATATTTGGATAAATGTAAGAAGGTTGTATACCTGGGGTGTCATAAATTTCTTCTGACCAATCATCAAGTAAGAAAGAAAGGCAAGCATTTCAATGGTGAGGCAGATTACCGGAAGAAGCCTAAGCTCCATAAAGGTGCTGATGTATTTGGTATGGTGAAGGACCTAGAAGTAATCTTTGGAAAGGGTCCTGGCGGTCAATTTGTTCCGAAAGACCCCATTACCAGACACACGGCCATGTGGAAAAAGAAATCTATATTTTGGGAGCTTGAGTATTGGAAAGACCTAGAGGTTCGTTCTTCAATCGACGTGATGCACGTGACGAAGAATCTTTGCGTGAACCTGCTAGGCTTCCTGGGCGTGTATGGGAAGACAAAATATATACCAGAAGCACGGGAGGACCAGCAACGTATCAAAGACCCATACCACAAGCATACTGATAAAGGACGTGAATACTTAAGCAGCTACGCTCCTACCAAAGCAGAGAAGGAAATCTTTTTTGAAGTCCTTTACAGTATCAAGGTCCCGGCTGGCTTCTCGTCAAATATAAAGGGATAATAAATATGGCAGAGAGAAAATTTCAGAACCTGAAGTCTCATGATTTCCACGTGATTATGACACAGTTGCTTCCGGTTGCATTGAGGGGGCTTCTACCAGAAAATGTTTGATTAGCCACTGTGAAGCTATGTGCATTCCTCAATGCAATATCTCAGAAGGTAATCGATCGAGAAAGTCTGGAAAGGCTACATAAGGATGTGGTCTAGTGTCTTGTCAATTTTGAGTTGGTGTTCCCCTGTCCTTCTTCAATATTATGACGCATCTCTTAGTTCACCTAGTCGAAGAGATTTCCATTCTCGGTCCTGTATTTCTGCACAATATGTTCCCCTTTGAGAGGTTCATGGGAGTCTTAAAGAAATATGTTCGTAACCATGCTAGGCCAGAAGGAAGCATCTTCAAGGGCTATGGAACAGAGGAGGTCATTGGGTTCTGTGTAGACTTTCTTCCTGACCTTAAGACGATTGGTGTTCCTGAATCACGGTATGAGGGGACACTGAGTGGAAAAGGCACGCTAGGAAAGAAAGCAATGATATCTAGGGACGGACATTCTTTGAATCAAGCACACTACATAGTTCTACAAAGTTCTACCTTCGTGGCTCCGTATATCGAGGAACACATGAATGTTGTACGTTCCAAGTTCCCAGGTGATGGCTCAATGCATGGCGCCCAGAAAAATGCTTGAAGGCGGTGTTGATGTAGAGCTCGTTGGGAACCCCAAGAGGAAGGTATGATGAGCACAGCAGCAAGTTTCTCTCAGTTATGAAACCAAGGTTTAATCGAACCAGTAGGAGCAAGGAAACACCTCAAAGGTGTTACTAGCTGAGCTTTAGCAGGGTGCACTACCGGTGCTAGTAGCAACGTGGAGACCTGCACAACACAACCACAGAACTTTGTCCCCAACTTGCGATGAGGTTGTCAATCTCACCGTGTTTTGCGGAAAACAAAGGATTAAACGTATCGAATGGAAAGAAGTAAAAGTTTGGAGAAAGTAAACACAAAGAAGTAAACAGTTGTAGATTGTATGTAAAGAAAAAGGACCGAGATCCATAGTTCACTAGAGGTGGCTCTCCTTAGATAGATAACATGCTGGGTGAACAAATTACGGCGGGGCAATTGACAAACACCGAGAAAGCAATACATGCATATACTAATCATCTTGACTCCCTTGAGAATTGATTGGGCATTACAACATTATACATAGACCGCCATCCAACTGCATCTATGACTAATAATCCACCTTCAAGTTATCATCCGAACTCCCTCTAGTATTGCTTTACGAACTGCGTGTAAAGTAAACAATACGATTTTTTTATGAACAAAGGATTGTTGTTTTCTCCCTAGTACCAACAGCATATCTAGTACCTTAGAGATTTCTGTCACTTCCCCAGATTACCAGAGGCATGAACCCACTATCGAGCATAAATACTAACTCTTGGAGTTGCTAGCATCTACTTGGCCAAGATAGCTACTAAGAACGGAAAGCATGCAAGATCTCAAATAACAAAGACATGATAGAATCTATAATCAATCTGAAATAACATCTCAATATCCATCGGATCCCCGCAAACACAACATGCAAAATTACAAATAGATGATCTTGATCATGGACGGATCTCACAAGATCTAGACATGAAAGCACAAAAGAGGAGAACCAGCCATCTAGCTACTACATGGATCCGTAGTCCAAAGATGAACTACTCATGCATCACACCGGAGGCTTGGATGGTGATGAAGAAGGTCTCCAGGGTGAATTCCCCTCTTCGGTAGGGTGCCAGGAAGACCTTCAGATCCCTCCCGATCTAGGGATGGAGATGACGGCGGCTATACACTCTTTCATGGATTTTTTGATCAGGTAGTTAGGATTTTCATCCCGAGGGCAATATATAGGCGGAAGGAGAGGCCGAGGGGGTGCCTGCGCTGGCCACACCAGCCCCTGGCACGGGCCAGGCCTGGCCGCGCGGCCAGGTGGTGTGGCCGCGCTCTAGCCCTTCTCCGTCTCGTATTCTGGCACTTAATCCCATCCGGAAAAATAGGCACTTTGGCTTTTCTCCCGTCCAATTCCGAGAATATTCATTTTCTGACTTTCCTGGAACCAAAAACAGCAAAAAACAGGCAGCTGGCACTGTGGCTCTTGTTAATAGGTTAGTCCAAGAAATGATATGAAAAGTACTCCAAAGTTGGAACAAAACACAAGAAAGTGGATAAAACCAAGCATGGAACATCAAAAATTATAGATACATTTGCAATGTATCACCGGGGAAGGATGACTACTGGATTAAAGAAAATAACATGGAGACTTTCGGCACTTGGTTGCAATTACATCTCATGAATGACACCACTATTGGAGATCAGCTCTACTTGTTGGCCGCGACACCATCTGCGACGGTATTGACTTTCCAAGGGTACGAGATAAATGGGTATACATTTTACACGATTGCCGAAGAAAAAAAAGAGCACCAACCAAAACAGTGGTGTCCCCTTTGATGCAACATGCGAGAGTGGGAAAAAGGACACATACTATGGTTACATAGAGGAGATATGGGAACTTGACTATGGCCTACTATTAAGGTCCCTTTGTTTCGGTGCAGTTGGGTCAACATGAATGGAGAAGGCGTAAAGGTAGACCAGCTGTTCGGAATGACAACAGTGGATCTCAAGAATCTTGGTTATAGAGACGAACCATTCGTCCTAGCCAATGATGTGGCTCAGGTTTTTTTATGTGAAGGTCATGTCCTCTAGACCAAAAAAAGAAAAAACATGGAAACGAATACATCAGACGATGAGCCCAGGCGTCACATAGTTCTTTCAGGAAAAAGAAACATCGCGGTAGTCGAGGACAAGACAGACATGTCAGCAGATTATGATAAGTTTGATGAAATTCCGCCCTTCACCGTGAAAACCGACCCAAGAATCCCATTAAGAAAAGAAGATTCTCCATGGTTACAGCCTAAGAAGCGATCATAGGCAAGGGATCGACATACGCGACGAAGGATTCATACCCTAAACCCTAAACCCTATGTAAATCTATGTAATGTATGGAAACTTTATGTGATGTATGAAAACTTTATATGAGAACCTCGAACATGATAGGTCATTTTTTGAAACTCCGCCACGGGAGATTTCTTAACCCTTTCCCCAACACTCTTAGAGGAGATGGAGTCTTTCACGGGCTTGTAGGGAAATTTTTCCAAGGCGGAGCTTCCGAAGATGCCGTAGGGCGTGTGCACCAATGACATCTTCGAGAAGCTCCGCCACGGGAGATTTCCCAACCCTCCATCCATGGGGTTGAAACTCTCTCTACCTATGTTGGCTTGTTGAGTTGCTTGCCATGGCACGGCGCCGCTTCTACTTTGTCTTGTTCCTCCGACCGGGCGTCGTGCGCTACATGCTTTATCTCATCGAGCAGTGCGTCCACCCACACGTCCTTATCCTACCGAAAGCTTTAGTCTCGGTTGCACCCACCAGCCGGGACTATAGGTTACCCACGCGTTCTTATCCCACCGACAGCTTTAGTCTCGGTTGCACCCACCAGCCGGGACTAAAGCTTCTTAGCCGGGGCCGAGCCTCGCTGAACTTGAAGTGGATCTCTGATGAAATAGCATGTTGTGAACCTATAAATAATTTTTTTAAAATTTACAAGCATTATATTATGTACTTGTAGTTCAAATCTTGGCAACCTCCTACCGATTCGGCAGGAATTTGTCTTTTTCATGAGGGATGGACGGAAAGGTTCTAGATACACCGGTTGGGAAATTGTCCATATAAGGTGGTCTAATATTTTTGAAAAATGGGTTGGTACCAATGCCAAACTTTAATTTGGTGGTTGCTTCACAGAACACCCCGATTTCGGCACCTCAAAAATGGAAATTGGCTTTTTCGTGCGTCGAAAAGGAAAACTTCCTCCTGCAACATCGTAAGCCATCCCAAGATGCACATGTGTGCACAATATGGGCACATTATCACAAACTATGCCCTGATTCTAGCCATAACATTGGTGGTTTAACCTAAATGCCATGAAACCTCGAACATGATAGGTCATTTTGTGAAGGATTTTTTATGATGTTTGCAATTTTTCAAGTTCAATATTTTTCCTTGCAACTATGACATATAATATGACACCACGCGAATGTTTCATATTGTTTGGATCATTTTTGAATATCTTATGCCCATTTCAAACTATTTTCATAACGGCGAGCATGAAGCTTCTTGGCCCGGGGCCGAGCCTCGCTGAACTTGAAGTGGATCTATGATGAAATAGCTGTGGACCTATAAATGATTTTTAAAAAAATTCACAAGCATTATTTCATGTACTTGTAGTTCAAATCTTGGCAACCTCCTACCGATTCGGCAGGAATTTGTCTTTTTCATGAGGGGTGGACGGAAAGGTTCCAGATACACCGGTTGGGAAATTGTCCATATAAGGTGGTCTAGTATTTTTTTAAAATGGGTTGGTACCAATGCCAAACTTTAATTTGGTGGTTGCTTAACAGAACACCCCGATTTCAGCACCTCAAAGATGGAAATTGGCTTTTTTGTGCGTCGAAAAGGAAAACTTCCTCCTGCAACATCGTAAGCCATCCCAAGATGCACATGTGTGCACAATATGGGCACATTATCACAAACTATGCCCTGATTCTAGCCATAACATTGGTGGTTTGACCTAAATACCATGAAACCTCGAACATGATAGGTCATTTGTGAAGGATTTTTTATGATGTTTGCAATTTTTCAAGTTCAATATTTTTCCTTGCAACTGTGACACATAATATGACACCACGCGAAGGTTTCACATTGTTTAGATCATTTTTGAATTTCTTATGCCTGTTTCAAACTATATTCAAAACGGCGGGCAATTTTTCAAGTTCAATATTTTGCTAATGCAATTTTAATTGAAAATAGTAAAATTGTATAGTCCAAATAAAAATATTTGAAAACAGAAAATGGTTTTTGATTAGTTATTTTAATTGAAGCACTTTTCTTGTTAAAAGTTTTTTGAAATTCGAAATTATGTAATAAATATTTGTTAATGCAATTTTAATTAAAAATAGTAAAATTGTATAGTTCAAATAAAAATATTTGAAAACAGAAAATGGTTTTTATTATTTATTTAAATAGAAGCACTTTTCCGGTTGAAAGTTTTTCGAAATTCCAAATTATGCAATAAATATTTTGTAATGCAATTTTAATTGAAAATAGTAAAATTGTATAGTTCAAATAAAAATATTTGAAAATAGAAAATGGTTTTTGATTAGTTATTTAAATTCAAGCACTTTTCCTGTTAAAAGTTTTTTGAAATTCCAAAGAAATAATCATCTTAAATTGAAATATCTTATTAATTAAAGAAGAAAACAAATTTGAAAATGGTGGGAAGACCAAAAGGTTTGCCAAAATCTGAAAAACGGGTCAACGATTCCGGTTCGTCCCACCAACCGGGACCGATGATCCTGGGTGCACGCGCTGATCAACATGCCTTTGGTCCCGCTTGGTGGGACGAACCGGGACCAAAGGCCAGACCATTGGTCTCAGTTCGTCCCACCAAACGGGACCGTTGATCCTTTGGTCCCGGTTGGTGGGATGAACCGGGACCAAAGGCCTGTACAGTTAACAGCCCCGGCCCTTCCTCCTCCCCAACTCCCCCAAATCACAGAACACATCGACGCCCGACTAAGGAAAATTTGTGGCGGAGCAAAATCACGTCGTCAGGCTGCCCAAATCCAGAGCGGCCGCTTCACGCCGTTAACGCCCATCGCCGAGCGCCACTGTCCGCCGCCGTCGGACGCCGCCATGAGCAGGCAAGGATTCCATCGCTGCAATCGACCCTACCGTCGCCGAGTCCGGCCACCGTGTTCTCCACTGATTCCGGCAGCACCCGACCTCCCTGGCCTCGCCGCACCCTCCATCGGCTTCCTGGTAAGCCACTGGTGCTCCAGCACCACTCCTACGTCTCCCTCCCTCACTGTATCGTCCTCCCCACGAGCACCTGCCGCCACCGGCCACCGTCAAACCTCTTTCTCCGGCGCACCTCCCGTAGCGGCGCCGCCCGTTTTAGGTAGCCCGCATCGCGCTGGTTCGAACGGTCCTAGTCGCGTCACCCCGCGCGCTGTTCTCCGCCGTCTTCCACCACTGCCCGGCAGTTCGCTGGCGAGGCTAGGTGGCGCCACTGTGGCGTCGACGTGGCGTCGCGTGTGCCTGCTGTGGGCGCTGAACAAGCCCCGCCAGCGTGGCATCTGAGGTGGCTTGGGCCCCTCGCGTCAGTCTCTGTGGCTAGTTTAGCCGTGGAGGAAAACAAACCCCCACCCCGAGCTGACGTCATAATGATGCAGTAAAAGTTTAATAATTGTTTAAATAATTTAAGAAAAGAGTTTAATCTTATAAATTCAATAACTAATTATTTCTAAGTCAGAAAAATATGTATAATATATCAAAATGTTCAGAAAAATGAGATCTACACAATAGACTCATAATCATGCATTGTTCAACAACTTTCATTACAAGTTTAATCAGAGAATGAAATCAACCCCTCGTAGGTGATTTCAGGGTCTCTCCTGTACTAGGGTTTGGACCCTTCGGATCCCACTTAAATTTTCAAGCATGCCTAAGGGTCACATTTCAACTCTATTTAAATTGTCATATCATCATCCTTGCTTGAGCATTGTATCGATGCCATGTGTTGATTGTTGTTTCCCCTTTCTTGTCATAAACTTAATATGTAATTATTTATAAGTCAGAAAAATACAAATAATATATCAAAATGTTCAGAAAAATGAGATCTACACTTTACCATCAATATCATGCATTGTTCAACAACTTTAATCACAAATTTAATTAGAAGAACAAATGAACCCCTGTAGGTGATTCGAGGGTCTCTCCTGTATTAGGGTTTGGACCCCTCGGATCCCGCTTAAATTTCCAAGCATGCTATAGGGTTTCATTACAATACTAATTAACTTGTGATATCATCATCTTTGCAGATACTATGGATCCAACACATCAAGATACTATGATTCCAGAACATCAGGAAGACATCCTCCATGGAATGATCTGCGAAAATGAAGATATCGATATCGATGTCACCAGTGAGTTTCTGAACGATTCTGGTCAGGGAGACGAGTCTCTCAACCGAGGAGACGGCTCCGATGAGGTAGAAGCCGAAGCCTGGGACAGGGGAGAAGCCAATGAGGGAGAAGGCGACGGCTCCGGCGGAACCTTAAATCTCGCAAACACTGTCGAGGTGTATATATGTATTTTTGTAATTAAAATGCTGCTGTCTATATATACATGCATATATTAACACTCTTTCTTCTTTTAGCCCTCCAGATCGAGAACTTCTTCCGTAAGAACGAAACGAGGCCCAACAAAAAGTTGGATGACATTGTGAGGTATAGGATCGACGTGGTCAGTGTAGATGGCGAACCGCAAGCTCCCGTCGATGTCGCAAGAAAATTAGTCAAGCAATGCAGAGTTCTTGTGAGGGACTACATCCCGATCACCGTTCAAGAATGGAATCGGCCAAGCGGGGTGGAGTCCCGTATGTCAGCGACAACGCCAAAGATAAGCTTTTTGACAAGCTCATGATTAATTTCCTCCTGCCAATGCCAGATGTGAATCCAGATGAGGAGGAGAGAGCAAGAATGGAGCTTGTGAAAAGAGTCAAGAAGTTTGCTCTCATCAAGATGGCCGATGCATTCAAGAACTAGAAGAAGAAACTGTACAATAACTTTGTCAAGGTAGAGAAGACTCCGAATTTCAATCAAGGCGGCTATGCTAATTTAAGACACCAGTGGGAGGATTTTGTGAAGTACAAGACATCAGAGAAAGCTAAAGAAAGGTCTAAAATAAATACGGAGAACGCTGCTAAGAAAGTATACCATCATAACATGGGGCCTGCTGGCTACGATAGTTGCATGCCTAAGTGGAATGCACTTGAGGTCAATTACACAGCTGCCAGGATCAACCCAGAGCCCGCAACATGGACACCACGAGCGAGAAATTGGTTTTACGGCCATGGGGGCACGTTGGACAAAGAAGGGAGGGCAATATATAATCAGAAACACAAAGATGATCCCCTACTGCCCATCGACGATATTAGAAATGCAGTAGATGATGTTGCAGCGGGACGGTTCGTTCCCGATAGAGAGAATGACGAGCTCACACGCGCCCTTAAAAATCCTGAACACGACGGACGAGCACGAGGCACACCAGGCTCCAAGCCATGGAAGGTTGCCTTCCCCCCGGAAATGAAGAGATATCCCAATAAAAGCCATCAGAGGAGAAAGGAAAGGGAGGCAGCTGAGAAAGCTGCCGCTGCAGACCGGCTGCGTAATGTAGAAGAAGCATTAAAGCGACACTAGGATCAACTCGACTGACTTATCCAGCAAGGTACTAGCGGCCAATCTAAGCGGCACGTGGTAGAAGCTGCATTCGAGGGTATCGGCGCCCTATCGAATAAGAAAAGCAGCCTCGCTTCCAGCCAGCTTTATACATTGCAAATGTATCTATAATTTTTGATGTTACATGCTTGGTTTTATCCACTTTCTTGTGTTTTGTCCACACTTTGGAGTACTTTTCATATAATTTCTTGGACTAACCTATTAACAAGAGCCACAGTGCCAGCTGCCTATTTTCTGCTGTTTTTGGTTCCAGGAAAGTCAGAAAATGAATATTCTCGGAATTGGACGGGACAAATGCCAAAGTGCCTATTTCACCCGAAGACTCCAGGAGCCAGAATACGAGACGGAGAGGAGCCAGGGGGTGGCCACACCACCTGGTGGCACGGGCCAGGCCAGGCCTCGCCAGGGGGTGGTGTGGGCCCCCCAGGTACCCCCTCGGTCTCCCTCTTCGCCTATAAGTTGCATTCTGACCTAAAAACTCCAGGGGGTCGACGTTTTTCCAGAAGGAGTTCCGCTCCGCCGCCACCACCAGATTCCACGAAACAGCACCAGAAACTCCGTTCTGGCACCCTGCCGGGATGGGGAATTGGAGGAGATCATCGCCATCTATGAGTGACTAATCCCCCGTTGTAGGCAATGGGGATGGTAGGGATTGGATGAGATCATTCATGTAATGGCATCAGATTGTTAGGGCATGGTGCCTAGTATCTTTTATTAGTGCTTTATGACTTTGTTGTGACTTGTTGTGCTTAATGATTGTCACTAGGGCCCGAGTGCCATGATTTCAGATCTTAACATGTTATTGATTCATTATGATAGTATTGTTTTTGGTCTTATCTACAAGTTGTATACACACATTGTTGTCCGGAACCAATGGCCCCGAAGTGACAGAAATCGGGATAACCGGAGGGAATGGCTTTGATGTGAGGATCACATGTGTTCACAGAGTGTTAATGCTTTGCTCCGGAGGAGCACCTTAATTGCCAGTAGTTCCCTTGAGGCCCCGCTGCAAACGGGCTGGCAGGACAAAAGATGTTGTGCAAGTTCTCATTGCGAGCACGTATGACTATGTATGGAACACATGCCTAGGATTATCTAGTACTTGGATGCTTTATCTTATTTATCTGCAATTGCCCTATGTTCTGATTGCTATGTGAATTTTCTTGTGCATGCAACACCGTCCATCCATCCCTATGCCTACCGCACTCGAATCCTACTGTTTACTGCTATTGTTACTACTGTCTTTACTCTACTGCTGCTATTACTTTACTATTCCTACTACAAAACTGTTGCTACTGATAAACTGTTGTGAGCAAGATTGTTTCCAGGTGCAGCTGAATTGACAACTCAGTTGTTAAGGCTTATAAATATTCTTTGGCTCCCCTTGTGTCGAATCAATAAATTGGGTTTCACTTCCCTCGAAAATACTGCGATACACCCCCTATACTTGTGGGTCATCAAGACTATTTTCTAGCGCCGTTGCCGGGGAGCATAGCTTTATTTATCAAGTTCACTTGGATTCTCTATTGTTCGCTGCTATCCATCCATCATGGGTAAGTCTCATGATGGCAATTTTCCTATTTTACCATCCACTACAAGAAGAGGTGCGGTTCTAAACACCTCTGCTGCTCTTGATTCACCATCTGTTATAAGTAAGCTCGTTACACCACCACATACACATGCTACACACACTGCTACTACTGCTGAATCTGAAACTTCTGATGCTGATGATGCTGCTTCTACTGTGCTTGATAAGAGTGGTTCATTAGGTTCTTTCCTAGATGCTACGATTGCTAGAACTATAGCTGGAAATACTGAAACTCCTAATGAAGACACTACTACACCTGTTAGTTCTCCTGAGTCTAGTGAGAGTTATGATATTGAAGATGGTTATGTTGAGATGACCAATGAATTTATTAAAGAATGTAAAAACACCCATGATAGGAGCGCTGCTAAGAGTCTCCTTGAGAGGCGTACTACTAGACCCAAATTATCTCCTATTGCTAAGTTTGCTGCTTCTCCCATAAACATTACAGATAAAGATTATGATTTATCTCTCGATCTATCTTACATAGCTATTGTCGAGAAAGAACCTTTTTGTGGGACTAAGAATCAAAGTGCGGTAGAACATATGAATGAACTTTCTACCATGAGTGGATGGTTTTCTGAAGATATTAAGATGCGTACTTACTTTGTTGCTAAGATTTTCCCCTTTTCACTTAAAGGAGAAGCTAAAACTTGGTTTAGTAACTTACCTCCTGGATCTATTGATAGCCCTGAGTGCTTGATTAGTACTTTCCTGCAGAAATATTTTCCTCCTAGTGCTAGACATGCTATTTTGCAGGAACTTTTTGATTTTAAACAGGAAGAAAAAGAGGTATTGCCTGAATCTTGGGGGAGGTTTTGTGCTTTGATTCATGCACAGGCTGGAAGTCCATTACCTAAGAATGAGCTTCTTGATATATTTTATAATGGACTAACTGAAGAATCTAGGACATAGGACTCCTAAGGAAGCTGAGGAATTAATGGCTAAAATAAGCAAGAATTATGAAGATTGGACTCCTCCTAAACAAGCTATACCTGAAGTAATTGTACCTGAACCATCTATTCCGGTGCCTATTCCAACATCAAAGAAGAGGGGAGTTATTGAATTAAATGATGAAGTGATGAAGGAAGCTAAGAAATGTCTTAAGGAGAAGGGAATTAAAGCTGCAGATGTCAAGAATTTACCTCCTATAGAAGAATTATGTAAGCCTATTCCCTACTCATCCACTATTGAGGTACACTCTCTCCAACACTTTGGTGAAGGTGATATCCCTTACTCTAAACCTCCTGATCAATGCTTAGAAGAATTCGATATCTTTATTGTTAGGCAAGATAATTTTAATAAAAGGGTGCAAAATCATCTACTGGAAAACACTAGAGCTATTGTTGAGTTGAAAGATATTGTGGAAAGAACCTCTAATGATGTTAAAATGATTGTTAAACACTTTCAAATGGTTCAAACTCAAATAGATCAACTCGTTAAAGTGCAAAACGACTTGCTAGTTAATGCTGCTAAAGAAAAACATGCTTATGAAATTAGAACTAGAAGTGGTGCTGCTACCCAGGATCCTCTATATCCTGAGGGGCATCCCAAAAGAATTGAGCAGGATTCTCAACAAGCTGAAAATAGTGGTTCTACTCGTAAGAAAAGGAAAATGAAGCATAAAACTGTTGTAGAACCCTCTGAACCTGTTATAGATCCTAATAGTATATCTATCTCGGATGTTGAAACTGAAAGTGGTAATGAAGAAAATGAAGTTACTAATGAAGAAAAAGTTGAAGAAGAACCTGAAAACCACACTAAGAATACTAAATACACTAAATAAGATTTTATTACTAAGAAACATGGTAGTGAAAGAGAACCTTGGGTCCAAAAACCTATGCCTTTCCCTGATAAGAAACACAAGTCAAAGGAAGATGAACACTATAATAAGTTTTGTGAGTGGATGAAACCTTTATTCTTGCAAATTCTTTTGACTGATGCTATTAAATTGCCTCCTTACTCAAAGTATATGAAGTATATTGTCTCGAATAAAAGGAAGATCCCGAATGAAGAAATTTCTACTTTGCTTGCTAATTATTCCTTTAATGGAAGGTTTCTAAGAAACTTGGAGACCCTAGGATTCCACTATCCCTTGCTCTATTAAGAATAGTCATGGTAGAACTTATTTGTGTGATTTGGGAGCTGGAGTTAGTGTTATGTCTTTCTCTCTCTATAAGAGGCTTCAACTAGAAAAATTAATACCAACTGATATATCTTTGCAAATGGCTGATAAATCTACCACTATTCCTGTGGGTATATGTGAGGATGTACCTGTTCAAGTGGCTCATAATTGCTTGATATTAACTGATTTTGTTGTGCTTGAAATGCCTGAAGATGATAATATGTCCATTATTCTTAGGAGATCTTTTCTTAATACTGCAGGAGCTGTTATCAATTGTAACCAAGGAAAGGTAAGTTTCAATGTGAATGACAAGGAACATACTATCTATTTCCCTAAGAAGATTGAAAGGACTTATGGTTTGAATTCAATTGAACATGTTGAGGGCATTCAAGTTGGAGAAATATATTGTCCCATACCAAGAGAAAAAATTGAAACTATTATGATTGGGACCATTGCTATCAAGGTTGAGGTAACATAATCATTAGTGGAACACAAAGTTTTGTCTCATATGAAATTTTTTTGGTAACAAGACCTGATCAACCTTGTTAACAAAAGGATTTCATTGAACAAAACAATGTTTCCACCGTGATTGTCTCCGCTTACTTCTATTCTATCCATTTTAGTTTTTCCTTATGCCTAACTTAAAAGGCGTTAAAGAAAAATACTTATTGGGAGATAACCCAAAAGTTTTAGATGGATCTTGGAAGTTATTACTTCAGTAATAACTGCTCATTATCCTTTTTATTTGCTTTTTATACCAAGAGTAACCTCTAATGAGAGAGAACTAATGATTGGGAAAGTTGCTGTCCCGAAACAGATTTCTGTGCTTCACCGTAAAAATTCGTGTAAAATCTATGAACGTCTTTTTGAGGCGTTAATTTTTGTGCTTCTGCCCCAGGTTGTTATCTAACTTTCTTTAGTTCAGCACTTTTTGATTTGAGAAATATAAGATCTTCGAAACAATTCGTCTTTACCTGCTGGTCTGTTTTGACAGATTTCTGCCATTTTCTACATTTGCTTCTTGTAGGTTCCTTTTTGAGTTCTTTTGGGGAATTGATATTTTTGAGGGAAGTTCTACAGTAGCTAGTGTTTTAATGGAAGTTTATTTGGTGTTAAAACTGAACCTTAAGACTTATTTATCTTGAGTGCACTAATGTTGCTAATAAAGATTGTGTGAAGTTTTGTATGCAGAAAAATTTCAGGTGTATGGAAGGAATGAGTAATGAGATGAAGGATGGACTAAAGCTTAAGCTTGGGGATGCCACGAGTGTCCACCCTATAAATATCCAATAAGTACAAGCGTCAAAGCTTGGGGATGCCCAAGGCATCCCCTTCTTCATCAATAAAAATCTCAGGTTCTTCTAAACACTTCACTTTTATTGTTTCATGCACAATTGTGTTGTTCTTGGAGCGTCTTCTTTTTCGTTTTCGTTTTGGTTTTTAGTTTTCTTGGTTTTCTTAGTTTGCTGAATAAATTGGTTGGACCTTCTCTTTCATATATTGGTGTTCAAATAGTTTGGTTTGGTTTGGAAAAGAGTAGGAAAGCTCATGCTTAAGTGGTAAAGAGAGCTTGTTTTTGACTATGGCCTATGCTTTGTCATGCCATGCTTGATATTGTTTTGGCTTTATACTTAGTATTCTTTGCTGTAGCATTACTTGTTATAAACAATTGAGATTGCTTAATGTGCCTTGGATGAATCATGCGTTGTTTTAGCATATTAAAGCATAGTATTGTGGTATTCTCCTTTGATGCTTTATTTGGGTTGACTTGGCACATGCTCACACCATGTTATGACTATCCCAAGTCACCATAAGTGTTTATGATCCTTTAGTTTTCAACTTGTAGTATCACTTTATGCTTTGATCAATGATGTTTTGTCGCTCTACATGATTATGGCATTATTGCTCTCTCGTTTGTCGCTCCCTTACTATTGCTAGCCTTCACTTTCACTGAGTATGTTCTACTCATGTTTCCAACTCCCTTAAACCAAATATTGCCAAAGTGTACACCATACCTACCTATTAGCATCATTTTCTATTTCCGTGCATATTTAATATGCCTTGTTTTCTTCCGAATAAAATGTTTGCTTGTTATGAGAAAGTTAGTTAGTAAAGCTCTCACAAACTTGATAGCACACTTTATTTCCTGCACTTAATAAACCTGAACCATTGTGTCTCTCCATGAAAGTTATATGCTTGCTAATTATAGGTTGGGGATTAGTAGAACCGTGCTGTCACGGGGAATGCTTTCAACACTTGTAAATATATACCTAGTTGATACCATGCTCTTTTGTTTGCGGATGTCGTCGGTGTGAAATAAAAGGGGAGCTTGTAAGTCCATGGAGTTATGTATGTGTGTTAGAGAAACGCCTGGGCCGCTGGTCTAATCCATGCTGACATGGTGGAAACCTGCAGCGTAACCATAATGATATCTATGAAGCATTCTTCTTATAAAAAAAGAGAGATAGCTATTGAGAAAACAAAAAAGATTCATGAAAAGAGGAAAGAGAGAAAAAAGCACCATTTTCCCATGGTAAATAAGAAGATTGTTGAGATACTCATTGTCTGGTTGCCTTGTCATTTTGATATGGGGATTCTTCTGTATCATCGGGCAAGGGGTACCCCATTGGCGATTCTCTATGATACGCACATATTTACGATGACAAGAACTTACCGGTAACTAAAGTTGAGTAGCATGAGGAGCGGGCCTCGTACTCAAGGGACATGGGATTTTCAGTTTATAGTCTGTCAAGCATATAACTCAGATTGGACCTCACTTTCACCTTAACCACATTAAAGATGCTTATGATAGGGGCAATGAGAGCTCAAAGCTAATGAGTATCATACTTTCAGCATTTGGAAGCCTTTCAAACTTTTCAAAACCTGTTCATTTCCTTGTTGAGTCTCCACACATTGTATGAGCACTTTCTTGAGAGCATAGTGGCCATTCTTAGTTCTATGTGCATTGTCCCAAGACTTGTTGATTCATGCATACCTTGATATTGCTTGTTCTAAACTATTTGTATCTAGTCACTCTTGTAAACTTCGAAGGTGTCCTATGCATTTATGTTTGCTACTCTATGAGGGACAAGTTGAATGCCACTATGCTATGTTTTCTTTATGTGAAACAAACAAACGTCTTGCAAAGCATTGTTATTCATGAATCTTTTGTTTGTGCCTTTTCATGTTGCATTATATTTATTTGTCTTATTGCTAGAACTTTGTCTTTCATGTTATGATTGAAGTACTATGATCCTAGCTTTGAATGTTTTACAAATGCTTTGATCAAGTTTATGATGGTGCATGTCACCTCAAAAATTATTCTTTCTTTTTATCACTTACCTACTCGAGGACGAGGAGGAGTTAAGCTTGGGGATGTTGATACATTGCAAATGTATCTATAATTTTTGATGTTCCATGCTTGGTTTTATCCACTTTCTTGTGTTTTGTCCACACTTTGGAGTATTTTTCATATAATTTCTTGCACTAACCTATTAACAAGAGCCACTGTGCCAGCTACCTGTTTTCTGCTGTTTTTTGTTCCAGGAAAGTCAGAAAATGAATATTCTAGGAATTGGACGGGACAAAAGCCAAAGTGCCTATTTCACCCGAAGACTCCATGAGCCAGAATACGAGATGGAGAGGAGCCCGGGGTGGCCACACCACCTGGTGGCGCGGGCCAGGCTAGGCCGCGCCAGGGGGTGGTGTGGGCCGCCCAGGCACCCCCTCGGTCTCCCTCTTCGCCTATAAGTTGCCTTCTGACCTAAAAACTCCGGGGGGTTCGACGTTTTTCCAGAAGGAGTTCCGCTCCGCCGCCACCACCATATTCCACGAAACAGGACCAGAAACTCCGTTCTGGCACCCTGCTGGGACGGGGAATTGGAGGAGATCATCGCCATCATCATCACCATCGCTTCTCCATCAACCATCCATGTTTCCCCCATCTATGAGTGAGTAATCCCCCGCTGTAGGAAATGGGGATGGTAGGGATTGGATGAGATCATTCATGTAATGGCATCAGATCGCTAGGGCATGGAGCCTAGTATCTTTTATTAGTGCTTTATGACTTTGTTGCGACTTGTTGTGCTTAATGGTTTTCACTAGGGCCCGAGTGCCATGATTTCAGATCTGAACATGTTATTGATTCATTATGATAGTATTGTTTTTGGTCTTATCTACAAGTTGTATACACACGTTGTTGTCCGGAACCAATGGCCCCAAAGTGACAGAAATCGGGATAACCGAAGGGAATGGCTTTGATGTCAGGATCACATGTGTTCACGGAGTGTTAATGCTTTGCTCCGGAGGAGCACCTTAATTGCCAGTAGTTCTCTTGAGGCCTCGCTACAAACGGGCTGGCAGGACAAAAGATGTTGTGCAAGTTCTCATTGCGAGCATGTATGACTATATATGGAACACATGCCTAGGATTATCTAGTACTTGGATGCTTTATCTTATTTATCTGCAATTGCCCTATGTTCTAATTGCTATGTGAATTACCCGTCCATCCATCCCTATACCTACCGCACTCGAATCCTACTGATTACTTCTATTGTTACTAGTGTCTTTACTCTACTAGTGCTATTACTTTCTATTCCTACTACAAAACTGTTGCTACTGATAAACTGCTGTGAGCAAGATTGTTTCTAGGTGCAGCTGAATTGACAACTCAGTTGTTAAGGATTATAAATATTCTTTGGCTCCCCTTGTGTCGAATCAATAAATTGGGTTTCACTTCCCTCGAAAATACTGCGATACACCCCCTATACTTGTGGGTCATCACAGCTCCATGATGTTGATGATGATGCACCGACGACATCTTCTCCTAAAGGCTACCCAGTGGATGATATCACAGAGACCACATCTTGTGAGCTAAAGGTGCAGGTTATGAACTTAAGGGTGACGGCGGCGGTCGGCATGGCGGTACCAATTGCGCCTAACCCAACTTGGCATTGCAGACCGGTTCCAAAAGGGTACGCTGTCGTCACGGTGGATGAGGTGAAGGAAGATTTTGAGGAGCTGAAGCTAGACCACCCTGCAGGGGAAGATATGGAGCTGACTCAACTAGGAGAAGCCAAAGGGGGGACTATACTATGGCCAAAGGAGCGCATCATGCTTCCAAATTATGTGCCGCCAAGGCCACCCACTCCTCAGAGCAGCAATCCACCTCCGCCGCCACCTCACCATTCTCCAACGCAACCGTCGCCTTCACCGCCTCACCACTTAGTGCAACCGTCTCCATCGCCGCCTCAGCCATCTCCGCCGCCGCAGCCGTCTCCGTCCCCTAAGCCTCAGAGAAAAAAGCGGAAGTATACTAAGAGGGGCAGCACCACCAGCAGCAGCCAGAGCACATTCCGATCACCGAAACGTAAGTTATCGCCCCTCCCAAAAGTACCTCATCAGAATATGAAGAAGCTACCGTGTGAGAAGACATCTGAGGAAACTGCTGCGGCCGCAGCTGCCCATTAGGAAAAGTGGAAGATTGACATGGCTAACAAGAAAAGGCCGATAGAGACATTCTTCCCGGTCACCGCAGAAGATAAAGCCAAAGCAGCCGCGCTTAAGATTCAGCTTCACAAACCCATAGCGCTCTCATCAGACTATAATCGCTCTATTACCAAGTCGGCTGAGGCAAAAGAACGTAGAGTCGGGAAAGAAGTTGCCCAGCTCGGAAAACAGAAAAATCAATCGATCGAACCGCTCAAAGTGTACGATACCAATGAGTCGACAGCGCAGGAGCGGCATGATCCGAACATTGATCCGGAGTTTGTTCGACTATACGGAGAAAAGGCCCAATTATATGGACTGTCTATTACTGAGTACATGAGCCGTATGGATGACTTAGAGGGGTACCAAGAAACAGCATACGTGTACCAGTATGGGGCTCCTCTCGTCAAACCCGAGCTAGTCAAAGATCTACCAACAAAAATGCGAAGATTGCATAACTGGTACATCCAAGCCTGTGCTGAATCCAAAAACTGGATCTATACTGCATGTAAACACCACCATTACGGTCATGGAGATGGCTTCCTACTGATCGAATTTACAGAATTATTTCAGTTTTACCAACAAGACGCCCTCGATAAAACTATTGTCAGTGCCTATTGTTTGTAAGTATTATTAATTTCTGTAATTAAGTCTTTCTAGCTAAGCTCATTCGTTGCTTGTATAATCTTACTCATCAATATACTAATTATATATGCAGAATGAAGATTCTCGAATGCAACAAAGGACAAATCTATAACCTTGGGTTTGCTGACTGCAATTTCGTTCATGAAGTTACTCTAAAAACAAAACCCAAAGAGACAGAGGATAACTTGGTACAAGCGTTGAAGCATTTCAGCAACAGAAGGGAAATACAATTTCCTTACAACGCTGGGTGAGTGTTACTGCCTTGTACACATTCTATTTTCACTTACTCGATGTTAAGCGTATAATTGAGTCGTGTTATATTTTGTTACTGTGTCCAACTTCCACTATATTCTGTTAATCATTGATGTTGACACCAGAGTAGTAAAAGTCCTGGACTCGAAACGCACACCATTAGAAAAGTGGCGGAGATGCAGGAATGCCTCTAGAAGGCTTGGAAACGGTTCACCGCTAAATCTAGGGGTGTTTGGAAGCCAGAGCTTACATTTCAACTATTGACTGTAAGTGCTACTTGCTAGATCCACGCATCTCTTTCATTCTAGTTTCAATACCACCATTATCATGCTTGATTATTATTTTGATTCAACTCCGTTCTCGTAAAGTGCTTGAGGTAGGAAGCTGGGAATAACTTATGTGGATACTATGTCTGCGAGTTCATTCGCCAGGCGACTAAAGAGAAGGGCGTAGACCGAAACATCAAAAAAATTGAAGTACGATAAATAATAATTACAACTTTATTTTATTACCACCAATTGTGTTTAGTTTCATTCATATATATTGATCCCCTTCTTTACATTAGATCGAACGGATGCGGGGCGGTCTTCTATCACAAGAACGCGTGCAAGCAATTCAAGAGGAAATTGGTGGATTCTTGTTAGAACAAGTCATAGATCCGAAAGGAGAATACTATTACCCGCTTCATTTGGAAGGGTGAAGTGTAAAAAAGAAGATGTAAATTAGATCAAATTCGTGTGAGAGTATCGTTTGTAATTACAATATGTTTTGACCAAGAAGACGGATGAGACGGTGTATAATATATTTGTGATAATGCATGATGTGTAATATATATATCGTGGTTTCATTATTGCTGTATATATGTAGTACCATTAAATTGATAAAAAAAATCCTGCCGCGGCACAAAAATAGCCCGAAAATCCTGCCGCGGCACAAAAATAACCGAAAATCCTGCCGCGGCATAAAACCCTGTCGCGGCACAGAGACCAACGATCCCGGTTCGTGCCAAGAACCGGGACCAATGATCCACCCCGCTCGTCTCTCGCGCTCCCACGTGGAGACCCCTTGGTCCCGGTTTGTTCCATGAACCAGGACCAATGATCACCCCCCCCTCGTCGCGCGCCAGCCCACGTGGAGACCCATTGGTCCCGGTTCATGCGCGAACCGGGACCAGCATTAGTCCTGAATGATTGGTCCTGGTTCAGGAACCAGGACCAATGGCCCTTATGAACCGGAACTAGAGGCCCTTTTTCCACTAGTGCGGCGATCGGTGGATGGAAGACATAGCTCCGCTCCACCGCCGACCGGGGTGCAGGCATGCGCGAGACAGCGATAGTTTGGACGAACATGCATGGCGCGCGGCCGGCCTGTTTCCGACCGGCTGTATGCGCAACTTTGCTCTCCGACCTCGGTTGTCGTGCACCCAATCCCCAGGCCCGGCCTCAAGTACGTATGCGCGTATGCCCTGCCATCTCGCTTCCCGCGCTGCACGGTAGTAGTGTATGGCCTTTGCTGCATGCATAAAATAGACAAAGCCCAAAGTAGTAATGGCAGAGCTTCCGCTGTGCAGCAGAGAGTAAATAAGGTTTATCTATCAAACTAATTTAGTTTGTCAAAACGTTCTATAATATGAAACTGAGGTAGTACTACGTACGTATTGTCATGTCTCCATCCATGTTTTAATTGATCAATGTAGCCGCGCGTGTTTAAATGTAGGTGTACGATGCTCATATGTATGAGAAGTTGGATATAATAGGTTGTTGTATATTGATGATCACCAAATGTACAAATATATAGGAGGGAGAGAGAGAGTAAACCCAAACCCTAACCGAACCATTATACACCCTCCCACCCACCCACCACCATCAATCGAAACCGGACTAGGAACAATGTTGAGACTTGTTCGGAACTCCTGGAACATGGCAGTTGGTAATCCTTTATTGAAGATGTCGACATATTGTGAACTTGTAGGAACATGAAGCACACATGCTTCACCAAGTGTGATCCTATCTCGGACAAAATGGAGATCGATTTCAACATGTTTCGTTCGTTGACGCTGTACCAGATTAGTGGAGGGATAGGTAGCGCTGATGTTATCACAGTATGGCTTTGCGAGCTGTTTGATGAAGTTCATGAAGAAGCTGGCGGAGCCACACAGATTCATCCACACAATTTGCCACGACACGATATTCAGCCTCCGCACTAGAGCGAGATATTGTATGTTGTCTTTTGGAGGACCAGGATACCAGATTTGTGCCAAGAAAAATACAAAAACCAGAGGTAGACTTGCGCATGTCAGGACAATTGGCCCAATCAGCGTCAGAATATGCCACCAATTCTAAGGAAGAACCCACATGTAGTTGAAGACCAAAATGAGCAGTTCCTTACATGTATTTCAAGATCCGTTTAATGAGATGAAGATGAGCATCGCAGGGGTCATGCATAAATAAACAGACCTGATGTAGGACGTGTGACAAGTCCGGCCTAGTGAGTGTCAAGTATTGAAGTGCTCTAGCTAAAATCCGATAATGAGAAGGATCGGCAACAAGTTGTCCATCATTTGCTGAAAGTTTGCATTTGGTGTCAATGGGATGGATATGGGATTGCAATTTGACATGTTTACATGGTCCAAGAGTTCGAGGGCGTACTGTTGTTGGGAGAGAAAGAGACCGTGAGATGTCCGATGCACGTTGACACCAAGAAAGTGATGAAGGGGACCTAGGTCACTCATGGAAAATTCGGAGTTGAGGGATGCGATGGATAAGTGTGGTAGAGCTGGCTATGAGGATGATATCATCGACATATAGGAGGAGGTATGAGGTGGCATTGTCGGAGTGGAGTACGAAGAGAAAGGAATCACTCTTGGAGGACACAAAGCCAAGGGTATGAAGGTATGCGGGGAAACACAAAAACCATGTGCAAGGAGCTTGCTTGAGGCCTACCACGCCCACTAGTGTGCACGGCCATAGCCTGGGCGCTAGCCTGCTGTTGCTATGCATCGGCCTCAATTTCAGCAAGCTGAAGGCGGGAGAAAGCGTCCGAGAAGGAGGGCACGCTGATCTTGAGAATTTCGGCCTGCAGTTTGTACTTGCCACCGAGGCCGTCGATGAACTGGAGAGTGAGGTCATGGTCATTAACAGGATGACCGATCACGGCTAGGTCGTTAGCGATATTCTTTAGTTTGCTGGCATAGGTGTTGATGGAGATATCGCCCCGCAGGGTGTTGCGGAAGGCTTTGCTGAGGAAGAGGTAGCGTGATGCCTCCTTGTTGATGAAGAAGCACGTCAGGCATGTCCACGTGGAGCAAGCCCGATCGTCAGTTCTTTGGATGAAATGGTAGAGGTCATCGCTCAACGTGGCCATGAACCACAACAAGATGTGGATGTCCACCATGAGCCAATCGTTGCTAGGGTGGTTAGGAGCGGCACCCACCATGGTGTGATTGAGCGAATTGTACATGGTAAGGAAAGTGATAGTATTCCGCCACTTGAAGAAGTTCGCGTCGTCGGAGTTGACCTGATACTTGATGTAGCTTATGATGTGGACGCCGAGGATTGGGTAGTAAGAGGGGTAGGGAAGGACGAGGGAGGGTTGAGCATCGGAGGTGATGACACTGGTAGAAAGAGGGCCTTTGGTCCAGTGCCCAAATTCCATTGGTCCCGGTTCATTTCCATAATCGCGACCAATGCCAGGCACTGGTCCCGGTTCATGCCGCATGGGCATTGGTCCCGGTTCTTATCTGAGCATTGTCCCGGTTCATGGCGAACCAAGATCAATGCCCCCAAGACGCACACGTGGCGCTCTGCGGGGCATTGGTCCCGGTTCATGCCACGAACCGGGACCAAAAACCCCGCGGCGGTCAGCAGTCCAGGACAATTAATGTATATTAATTCGGGGCAGAAATTAATTCGAGGCAGAAATTAATTCGAGGTAGAAATTGAATTGATCGGTATTTTTGAAAAAATCTTTCACAAATTAATCGAGACAAAGATCTAAATTGAGACATTTTATTATTCGACCACAAATTTTTCCATACAAAGATGCGACTTTCTAGTCGACAACACTTCCGCTGCCGCTGTCCTCCGAGCCGCCAGCTTCCTCGTCGTCGTCGGACGAAATCTCCACGATTTCGGCGTTGTTCGGGAGATGGAGCTCCTCTGCGCGCCTAGCGACGTCGATGGCAGTGTAGATGGTCCATTTAGGGACGGACCAGAACATCTCCCGCCCTTCTTGGTTGCGGCGATCCGGGTGCACTAGGCGCCCGTCCACGATGCGGTTGCCAAGCTTGGCCTTCCGCTCCTTCTAGAACGGCCGGGACTAGTACTCGCTGGCCGCCGCGTACCGGGGCAACGCCCTCATCCACGCGGGCAGCTGGCGGCGATGCTCTGCGATGACGTACTCCATCTCGTATCCGCGGGGGTTGAGGAGCGGAACCACCGACACACCCGCCTCGCTGATGCGAAATCCGGCGGGCACGGTCGCGCGCGGTGGTGCGAGGATCCCGTAGTACACAAACATCGCCGCCTCGTAGTGGTTGAGCGTGGGCACCTCCATGGCGGCACGGTAGAGATTGGAGAGGGAGGGGAGGCAAGACGATGACGCGGGAGGCGATGGCTAAAGGGGTGGGGTGGAGATGGACTGCAGAGAGGCTGAGGCGATGGCGAAAGCGAGCGTTGTGGCCTCATATTTATACATGGGGACGACGAAGCGACGGTGGGCATTGGTCCTGGTTATTGCCACGAACCGGGACCAAAGCCCCTCCCGCGCGACATGTGGCGGCCCAGCAACATGCCCCCCACCAAGGTCATCGGTCCTGGGTCATGCCATTAACCGAGACCAATGACCTGGGTGGGGGGCGCGCTGCTGGGCCACCACGTGTCGCACGGGAGGGGCTTTGGTCCCGGTTCGTGGCATTAACCGGTACCAAAAACCCTCCCCTGGCTATATATAAGCCCATCCCTTTGCCCCTTGCCACAAAATTTTGCTGGATCGTGGCATTAACCGGTTCGTGGCATTAACCGGTACCAAAAACCCTCCCCTGGCTATATATAAGACATGATAGAATCAATAATCAATATGAAATAACATCTCAATATCCATCAGATCACCGCAAACACAAGATGCAGAATTACAAATAGATGATCTTGATCATGAATGGAGCTCACAAGATCTAGACATGCAAGCACAAAGGAGGAGAACCAGCCATCTAGCTACTACATGGATCTGTAGTCCAAGTATGAACTACTCACGCATCACACCAGAGGCTTGCATGGTGATGAAGAAGGCCTCCAGGGTGAATTCCCCTCTCTGGCAGGGTGCCGGGAAGAGCTTCAGATCCCTCCCGATCTTGGGATGGATATGACAGCGGCTACAGACTCTTTCATGGATTTTTTGATCGGGTACTTAAGGTTTTCGTCCCGAGGGAAATATATAGGCGGAAGGAGAGGCCGAGGGGGTGCCTGGGCTAGCCACACCACCCCCTGGCACGGGCCAGGCCTGGCCGATGCGTCCAGGTGGTGTGGCCGCCCTATGGCCCTTCTCCGTCTCGTATTCTGGCACTTAATCCCTTCCGAATAAATAGGCACTTTGGCTTTCGTCCCGTCCAATTCCGAGAATATTCATTTTCTAACTTTCCTGGAACCAAAAACGGCAGAAAACAGGCAGCTGGCATTGTGGCTCTTGTTAATAGGTTAGTCCAAGAAAGCATATGAAAAGTACTCCAAAGTTGGAACAAAACACAAGAAAGTGGATAAAACCAAGCATGGAACATCAAAAATTATAGATACATTGCAATGTATCAACATCCCCAAGCTTAACACCTGCTCTTCCTCGAGTAGGTAAGTGATAAAAAGAAAGAATAATTTTTTAGGTGACATGCACCATCAAAGACTTGATCAAAGTATTTGTAAAACATTCAAAGCTGGGATCAAAGTACTTCAATCATAACATCAAAGACAAAGTTCTAGCAATAAGCAAACAAACTATGATGCAACATGAAAAGGTACAAACAAAAGATTCATGAATAACAATGCTTTGCAAGACATTTGTTTGTTTCACATAAAGAAAGCATAGCATAATAGTATTCAGCTTGTCCCTCAATAGAGTAGCAAGTATAAATGCATAGGACACCTTCAAAGTTCGTAAGAGTGACTAGATACAATAGTTTCAAACAAGCAATATCAAAGTATGCATCAATCAACTAGTCTTGGAACAATGCACATAGAACTAAGAATGGCCACTATGCTCTCAAAGTAAGTGCGTAAAGATAGAAGGTGGAGACTCAATATAATGGTGGAAGAAAGGCCTTTGTAAAAGGAAGTAGGGATTCAAGTCTCATAAAGAGCTTCCAAAAATTATGGTACTTATAGCTTTCAGCTCTCATTGCCCCTATCATAAGCATCTTTAAGTGATTAAGGTTAAAGTGAACAAACTATGGTGTACATGCTTGACGAAGTATAAGTCAGAAATCTCATGTCCCTTGTATACGAGGGCCGCTCCTCATGCTACTCAAGTTTAGTCACCGGTAAGTTCTTGTCATCGTAAGTACATGTGTATCATAGAGAACTGCCAACGGGGTACCCCTTGCCCGATGATACAGAAGAATCCCCATATCAAAATGACAAGGCAAGCAGACAACGAGCATCTCAGCATTCTTCTTATTTACCATGGGAATATGGTGCCTTTTTCTCTCTTTCCTATTTTCATAGTATCTCTTTTTTCTCTTTTTTCTCAATATAGGAGTCTTTTTTATAAGAATAACGCTTCATAGACAGCTCATTATGGTTACGCTGCAGGTTTCCACCATGTCAGCATGGATTAGACTAGCGGCCCAGGCGTTTCTCTAACACATATACATAACTCCAAGGACTTACAAGCTCCCCTTTCATTTCACACCGACGACATCCATATACAAAAGAGCATGATATCAACTAGGTACAAGTACCAAGTGCAATGTTGAAAGCGTTCCCCATGAAAGCATAGTTCTGGTAATTCCCAACAAATAAGTGCAAGCATATACAACATAGAAGACACAATGGTTGAAGTTTATTAAGGGCAAGAAAAGTAAAGTGTGCCATCAAGTTCATGAGAGCTTTAATCACTAGTTTTCTCATAACAAGTTTAATTTGGAAGGTAAACAAAAGCATGAATATACTTGGAATAGCATAAGCTAGTAGGTAGGTATGGTGGACACTTTGGAATAACTTGGTTTAGGGAGTTGGATGCATGAGTGGAACTCATACTTTGTTGTGGAGGCTAGCAAAAGACTGGGAGCGACAAACTAAGAGAGCAATAATGGCCATAATCATGCAGAGTGACAAAACATCAATGATCAAAATATAAAGTGATACTACAAGTTGAAAACTAAAGGATCATAAAGGCTATGGTGACTTGAGATAGTCATAACATGGTGTGAGCATGTGCCAAGTCAACCCAAATAAAGCATCAAAGGAGAATACCACTATATTATGCTTTAATATGCTAAAACAACGCATGATTCATCCAAGGCACATTAAGCAATCTCAATTGTTTATAACAAGCCATGCTACAGCAAAGAATACTAAGCATAAAGCCAAAACAATATCAAGAATGGCATGACAAAGCATAGGCCACAGTCAAAAACAAGCTCTTTTTACCACATAAGCATGAACTTTCCTACTCTTTTCCAAACCAAACCAACCTATTTGCAAACCAATGTAAGAAAGAGGGCGTCCAACCAATTTATTCAGAAAACTAAGAAAACCAAAGCAAACGAAAAACCAAAACGGAAACGAAGAAGAAGACGCTCCAAGAAAAACACAACTATGCATGAAACAATAAAATGAAGCGTTTGGAAGAAACCTGGGATTTTTATTGATGAAGAAGGGGATGCCTTAGTTATCCCCAAGCTTTGACGCTTGTACTTCTTGGATATTTTTTGGGGTGACACGTGTGGTATCCCCAAGCTTGAGCTTTAGTCCATACTCATTCCTTCCATCCACCTGAAATTTTTCTGCATACAAAACTTCACACAATCTCATTAGCAACATTAGTGCACTCAAGATAAAAGGTCTTAAGGTTCAGTTCTACACCAAATAAACTTCCATTAGAACACTAGATACTGTAGCACTTCCCTCAAAAAGCTCAATTCCCCAAAAGAACTCAAAAAGGAACCCACAAGAAGCAAATGCACAAAATAGCAGAAATCTGTCAAAATAGACCAGCAGGTAAAGACGAATTTTTTTGAAGACCTTGTGTTGCTCAAATTAAAAAGCATTGAACTAACGAAAGTTAGATAACAACCTGTGGCAGAAGCACAAACAATTACAGATCAATCCGACAGACAGAGCTCTCTCACGAATTTTTACGGTGAAGCACAGAAATCTGTTTCGGGACAGCAACTTTCCCAATCATTACTTCTCTCTCATTAGAGGTTACTCTTGGCACAAAAAGAAAATAAAAAGGATAAAGAGAGGTTATTACAGAGGTAATAACCTGCCAAGACTCATCTAAAACTTTTGGGTTATCTCCCAATAAGTACTTTTCTTTAATGCCTTTAAGTTAGGCATAAGGAGCAAAGAAAGAATCAAGTGTTCTCAAATGAAGAAGCATTAAGATCAATACCAGAAATATTTTCAACAAGGCAAGGTATATCATCCAAGTAAGTTCTAGAGGATCCTCTCTCAATGCTATTAGGTTCACTATTCTCATCAAAAAGGTTTGCAGGTACAATCCAATCAAGATTCTTTTCTGTGGCATCATGTATTGCTACTAGTTTAAAGGGTATTGGTATCTTAGGTTCCTCCCCATTAGGTTCGGTTTTGTTCATATTTTCTTGTGTACCAACAACATCTACACATGATCCTAGTATATTGAAACGTTCAAAAACTTTTCTAGCTTCCTTGGCAACATCATAGAACTCCTTAATCAAAGTTTCTAGAATGAAATCCCTCTTTTCAGGGTCCTCAATTTCTTTAAGCTTAAGAAACATTATTTGCATTAAGGGGTTGAGGTTAACAAACCTGGCTTCTAACATGTGAATTAAAGAAGCTGCAGCAATCTCATAGTTTGGAGCAAGTTCTGCAAGGGATCTATCCTCAGTATCCTCATATTTGCTAACATGATTAAAGAATTCTTCAATATTATCTTTCCCAATTATAGAACCACTACCAATTGAAAGCATGCAAGATCTCAAATAACAAAGACATGATAGAATCTATAATCAATCTGGAATAACATCTCAATATCCATCGGATCCCCGCAAACACAACATGCAAAATTACAAATGGATGATCTTGATCATGAACGGACCTCACAAGATCTAGACATGAAAGCACAAAGGAGGAGAACCAGCCATCTAGCTACTACATGGATTTGTAGTCCAAGGATGAACTACTCATGCATCACACCGGAGGCTTGGATGGTGATGAAGACGGCCTCCAGGGTGAATTCCCCTCTTCGGTAGGGTGCCAGGAAGAGCTTCAGATCCCTCCCGATCTAGGGATGCAGATGACGGCGGCTACAGACTCTTTCGTGGATTTTTTGATCGGGTAGTTAGGGTTTTCATCCCGAGGGTAATACATAGGCGGAAGGAGAGGCCGAGGGGGTTCCTGGGCTGGCCACACCAGCCCCTGGCGCGGGCCAGGCCTGGCCAGGTGGTGTGGCCACCCTCTGGCCCTTCTCCGTCTCGTATTCTGGCACTTAATCCCTTCCGGAAAAATAGGCACTTTGGCTTTTGTCCTGTCCAATTCCGAGAATATTCATTTTCTGATTTTCCTGGAACCAAAAACAGCAGAAAATAGGCAGCTGGCACTGTGGCTCTTGTTAATAGGTTAGTCCAAGAAATCATATGAAAAGTACTCCAAAGTTGGAACAAAACACTAGAAAGTGGATAAAACCAAGCATGGAACATCAAAAATTATGGATACATTTGCAATGTATCACCGGGGAAGGATGACTATTGGATTAAAGAAAATCACATGGATACTTTCGGCACTTGGTTGCAATTACATCTCAGGAATGACACCACTATTGGAGATCAGCTCTACTTGTTGGCCGCGACACCATCTGCGACTGTATTGACTTTCCAAGGGTACGAGATAAATGGGAATACATTTTACACGATTGCCGAAGATAAAAAAGAGCACCAACCAAAACAGTGGTGTCCGCTTTGATGCAACATGCGAGAATGGGAAAAAGGACACATACTATGGTTACATAGAGGAGATATGGGAACTTGACTATGGACCTACTTTTAAGGTCCCTTTGTTTCGGTGCAGTTGGGTCAACATGAATGGAGAAGGCGTAAAGGTAGACCAGCTGTTCAGAATGACAACAGTGGATCTCAAGAATCTTGGTTACAGAGATGAACCATTTGTCCTAGCCAATGATGTGGCTCGGGTTTTTTATGTGAAGGTCATGTCCTCTAGACCAAAAAAAATAAAAAACAAGGAAACGAATACATCAGACGATGAGCCCAGGCGTCACATAGTTCTTTCAGGAAAAATAAACATCGCGGTAGTCGAGGACAAGACAGACATGTCAGCAGATTATGATAAGTTTGATGAAATTCCGCCCTTCACCGTGAAAACCGACCCAAGAATCCCATTAAGCAAAGAAGATTCTCCATGGTTACGGCCTAAGAAGTGATCATAGGCAAGGGATCGACATACGCGACGAAGGATTCATACCCTAAACCCTAAACCCTATGTAAATCTATGTAATGTATGGAAACTTTATGTGATGTATGAAAACTTTATATGAGAACCTCGAACATGATAGGTCATTTTTTGAAGCTCCGCCACGGGAGATTTCCCAACCCTTTCCCCAACACTGTTAGAGGAGATGGAGTCTTTCACGGGTTTGCAGGGAAATTTTTCCGAGGTGGAGCTTCCGAAGATGTCGTAGGGCGTGTGCACCAATGACATCTTCGAGAAGCTCCGCCACGGGAGATTTCCCAACCCTCCATCCTGGGGATGAAACTCTCTCTACCTATGTTGGCTTGTTGAGTTGCTTGCCATGGCGTATCGATGCTCCTTTTATAGGCACGGCGCCGCTTCTACTTTGCCTTGTTCCTCCGACCGGGCATCGTGCGCTACATGCTTTATCTCATCGAGCAGTGCGTCCACCCACACGTCCTTATCCTGCCGAAAGCTTTAGTCTTGGTTGCACCCACCAGCCGGGACTAATGGTTACCCACGCGTTCTTATCCCACCGACAGCTTTAGTCTCGGTTGCACCCACCAGCCGGGACTAAAGCTTCTTAGCCCGGGGCTGAACCTCGCTGAACTTGAAGTGGATCTCTGATGAAATAGCATGTTGTGAACCTATAAATAATTTTTTTTAAATTCACAAGCATTATATCATGTACTTGTAGTTCAAACCTTGGCAACCTCCTACCGATTCGGCAGGAATTTGTCTTTTTCATGAGGGATGGACGGAAAGGTTCTAGATACACCGGTTGAGAAATTGTCCATATAAGCTGGTCTAGTATTTTTGAAAAATGGGTTGGTACCAATGCCAAACTTTAATTTGGTGGTTGCTTCACAGAACACCCCGATTTCGGCACCTGAAAAATGGAAATTGGCTTTTTCATGCGTTGAAAAGGAAAACTTCCTCCTACAACATCGTAAGCCATCCCAAGATGCACATGTGTGCACAATATTGGCACATTATCACAAACTATGCCCTGATTCTAGCCATAACATTGGTGGTTTGACCTAAATGCCATGAAACCTCGAACATGATAGGTCATTTTGTGAAGGATTTTTTATGATGTTTGCAATTTTTCAAGTTCAATATTTTTCCTTGCAACTTTGACACATAATATGACACCACGCAAAGGTTTCACATTGTTTGGATCATTTTTGAATTTCTTATGCCCGTTTCAAACTATATTCAAAACGGCGGGCAATTTTTCAAGTTCAATATATTGCTAATGCAATTTTAATTGAAAATAGTAAAATTGTATAGTCCAAATAAAAATATTTGAAAACAGAAAATGGTTTTTGATTAGTTATTTTAATTGAAGCACTTTTCTTGTTAAAAGTTTTTTGAAATTCCAAATTATGTAATAAATATTTGTTAATGCAATTTTAATTAAAAATAGTAAAATTGTATAGTTCAAATAAAAATATTTGAAAACAGAAAATGGTTTTTATTATTTATTTAAATAGAAGCACTTTTCCGGTTGAAAGTTTTTTGAAATTCCAAATTATGCAATAAATATTTTGTAATGCAATTTTAATTGAAAATAGTAAAATTGTATAGTTCAAATAAAAATATTTGAAAACAGAAAATGGTTTTTGATTAGTTATTTAAATTCAAGCACTTTTCCTGTTAAAAGTTTTTTGAAATTCCAAATAAATAATCATCTTAAATTGAAACATCTTATTAATTAAAGAAGAAAACAAATTTGAAAATGGTGGGAAGACCAAAAGGTTTGCCAAAATCTGAAAAAACGGGTCAACGATTCCGGTTCGTCCCACCAACCGGGACCGATGATCCTGGGTGCACGCGCTGATCAACATGCCTTTGGTCCCGGTTGGTGGGACGAACCAGGACCAAAGGCTAGACCATTGGTCCCGGTTCGTCCCACCAAACGGGACCGTTGATCCTTTGGTCACGGTTGGTGGGACGAACCGGGACCAAAGGCATGTACAGTTAACAGCCCCAGCCCTTCCTCCTCCCCAACTCCCCCAAATCAAAGAGCACATCGACGCGCGGCTAAGGAAAATTTGTGGCAGAGCAAAATCACGTCGTCAGGCTGCCCAAATCCAGAGTGGCCGCTTCACGCCGTCGACGCCCATCGCCGAGCGCCACTGTCCGCCGCCATCGGACGCCGCCATGAGCAGGCAAGGATTCCATCGCTGCAATCGACCCCACCGTCACCGACTCGGGCCGCCGCGTTCTCCACTGATTCCGGCAGCACCCGGCCTCCTCTGGCCTCGTCGCACACTCCATCGGCTTCCTGGTAAGCCACTGGTGCTCCAACACCACACCTACATCTCCCTCCCTCACTGTATTGTCCTCCCCACGAGCACCTGCCGCCACCGGCCACCGTCAAACCCCTTGCTCCGGCGCACCTCCCATAGCGGCGCTGCCCATTTTAGGTAGACCGCGTCGCGCTAGTTCGAACGGTCCTAGTCACGTCACCCCGCGCGCTATTCTCCGCCGTCTTCAACCACTGCCCGGCAGTTCGCCGGCGAGGCTACGTGGCGCCACTGTGGCGTCGACGTGGCGTCGCGTGTGGTTGCCGTGGACGCTGACCAAGGCCCGCCAGCGTGGCATCTGAGGTGGCTTGGGCCCCTCGCGTCAGTCTCTGTGGCTAGTTTAGCCGTGGAGAAAAACAAACCCCCACCCCGAGCTGACGTCATAATGATGCAGTAAAAGTTTAATAATTGTTTAAATAATTTAAGAAAAGAGTTTAATCTTATAAATTCAATAACTAATTATTTGTAAGTCAAAAAAATATGTATAATATATCAAAATGTTCAGAAAAATGAGATCTACACAATAGACTCATAATCATGCATTGTCCGACAACTTTAATTACAAGTTTAATCAGAGAATGAATTCAACCCCTCGTAGGTGATTTCGGGGTCTCTCCTGTACTAGGGTTTGGACCCTTCGGATCCCACTTAAATTGTCAAGCATGCCTAAGGGTTACATTTCAACTCTATTTAACTTTTCATATCATCATCCTTGCTTGAGCATTGTATCGATGCCATGTGTTGATTGTTGTTTCCCCTTTCTTGTCATAAACTTAATATGTAATTATTTATAAGTCAGAAAAATACAAATAATATATCAAAATGTTCAGAAAAATGAGATCTACACTTTACCATCAATATCATGCATTGTTCAACAACTTTAATCACAAATTTAATTAGAAGAACAAATGAACCCCTGTAGGTGATTCGAGGGTCTCTCCTGTATTAGGGTCTGGACCCCTCGGATCCCGCTTAAATTTCTAAGCATGCTATAGCGTTTCATTACAATACTAGTTAACTTGTGATATCATCATCTTTGCAGATACTATGGATCCAACACATCAAGATACTATGATTTCAGAACATCAGGAAAACATCCTCCATGGACTGATCTGCGAAAATGAAGATATCGATATCGATGTCACCAGTGAGTTTCTGAACGATTCCGGTCAGGGAGATGAGTCTCTCAACCGAGGAGACGGCAACGGTGAGGTAGAAGCCGAAGCCTAGGACAGGGGAGAAGCCAATGAGGGAGAAGGCGACGGGTCCAGCGGAACCTTAAATCTCGCAAACACTGCCGAGGTGTATATATGTATTTTTGTAATTAAAATGTTGTTGTCTATATATACATGCATATATTAATAATCTTTCTTATTTTAGCCCTCCGGATCGAGAACTTCTTCCGTAAGAACGAAATGAGGCCCAACAAAAAGTTGGATGACATTGTGAGGTATATGATCGACGTGGTCAGTGTAGATGGCGAACCGCAAGCTCCCGTCGATGTCGCAAGAAAATTAGTCAAGCAATGCAGAGTTCTTGTGAGGGACTACATCCCGATCACCGTTCAAGAATGGAATCGGCCAAGCGGGGTGGAGTCCCGTATGTCAGCGACAACGCCAAAGATAAGCTTTTTGACAAGCTCATGATTAATTTCCTCCTGCCAATGCCAGATGTGAATCCAGATGAGGAGGAGAGAGCAAGAATGGAGCTTGTGAAAAGAGTCAAGAAGTTTGCTCTCATCAAGATGGCCAATGCATTCAAGAACTAGAAGAAGAAACTGTACAATAACTTTGTCAAGGTAGAGAAGACTCCGAATTTCAATCAAGGCGGCTATGCTAATTTAAGACACCAGTGGGAGGATTTTGTGAAGTACAAGACATCAGAGAAAGCTAAAGAAAGGTCTAAAATAAATACGGAGAACGCTGCTAAGAAAGTATACCATCATAACATGGGGCCTGCTGGCTACGATAGTTGCATGCCTAAGTGGAATGCACTTGAGGTCAATTACACAGCTGCCAGGATCAACCCAGAGCCCGCAACATGGACACCACGAGCGAGAAATTGGTTTTACGGCCATGGGGGCACGTTGGACAAAGAAGGGAGGGCAATATATAATCAGAAACACAAAGATGATCCCCTACTGCCCATCGACGATATTAGAAATGCAGTAGATGATGTTGCAGCGGGACGGTTCGTTCCCGATAGAGAGAATGACGAGCTCACACGCGCCCTTAAAAATCCTGAACACGACGGACGAGCACGAGGCACACCAGGCTCCAAGCCATGGAAGGTTGCCTTCCCCCCGGAAATGAAGAGATATCCCAATAAAAGCCATCAGAGGAGAAAGGAAAGGGAGGCAGCTGAGAAAGCTGCCGCTGCAGACCGGCTGCGTAATGTAGAAGAAGCATTAAAGCGACACTAGGATCAACTTGACTGACTTATCCAGCAAGGTACTAGCGGCCAATCTAAGCGGCATGTGGTAGAAGCTGCATTCGAGGGTATCGTCGCCCTATCGAATAAGAAAAGCAGCCTCGCTTCCAGCCAGCTTTATACATTGCAAATGTATCTATAATTTTTGATGTTACATGCTTGGTTTTATCCACTTTCTTGTGTTTTGTCCACACTTTGGAGTACTTTTCATATAATTTCTTGGACTAACCTATTAACAAGAGCCACAGTGCCAGCTGCCTGTTTTCTGTTGTTTTTGGTTCCAGGAAAGTCAGAAAATGAATATTCTCGGAATTGGACGGGACAAAAGCCAAAGTGCCTATTTCACCCGAAGACTCCAGGAGCCCGAATACGAGATGGAGAGGAGCCAGGGGGTGGCCACACCACCTGGTGGCACGGGCCAGGCTAGGCCGCGCCAGGGGGTGATGTGGGCCCCCAGGTACCCCCTCGGTCTCCCTCTTCGCCTATAAGTTGCCTTCTGACCTAAAAACTCCGGGGGGGGGGGGGGGGTCGACGTTTTTCCAGAAGGAGTTCTACTCCGCCGCCACCACCAGATTCCACGAAACAGCACCAGAAACTCTGTTCAGGCACCCTTCCGGGATGGGGAATTGGAGGATATCATCGTCATCATCATCACCATCGCTTCTCCATCTACCATCCATGTTTCCCCCATCTATGAGTGAGTAATCCCCCGCTGTAGGCAATGGGGATGGTAGGGATTGGATGAGATCATTCATGTAATGGCATCAGATTGTTAGGGCATGGTGCCTAGTATCTTTTATTAGTGCTTTATGACTTTGTTGCGACTTGTTGTGCTTAATGATTGTCACTAGGTCCTGAGTGCCATGATTTCAGATCTTAACATGTTATTGATTAATTATGATAGTATTGTTTTTGGTCTTATCTACAAGTTGTATACACACGTTGTTGTCTAGAACCAATGGCCCCGAAGTGACAGAAATTGGGATAACCGGAGGGAATGGCTTTGATGTCAGGATCACATGTGTTCACGGAGTGTTAATGCTTTGCTCCGGAGGAGCACCTTAATTGCTAGTAGTTCCCTTGAGGCCCCGCTGCAAACGGGCTGGCAGGACAAAAGATGTTGTGCAAGTTCTCATTGCGAGCACGTATTACTATATATGGAACACATGCCTAGGATTATCTAGTACTTGGATGCTTTATCTTATTTATCTGCAATTGCCCTATGTTCTAATTGCTATGTGAATTGTCTTGTCCATGCAACGCCCGTCCATCCATCCCTATGCCTACCGCACTCGAATCCTACTGTTTACTGCTATTGTTACTACTGTCTTTACTCTACTGCTGCTATTACTTTACTATTCCTACTACAAAAGTGTTGCTACTGATAAACTGCTGTGAGCAAGATTGTTTCCAGGTGCAGCTGAATTGACAACTCAGTTGTTAAGGCTTATAAATATTCTTTGGCTCCCCTTGTGTCGAATCAATAAATTGGGTTTCACTTCCCTCGAAAATACTGCGATACACCCCCTATACTTGTGGGTCATCAAGACTATTTTCTAGCGCCGTTGCCGGGGAGCATAGCTTTATTTATCAAGTTCACTTGGATTCTCTATTGTTCGCTGCTATCCATCCATCATGGGTAAGTCTCATGATGGCAAGTTTCCTATTTTACCATCCACTACAAGAAGAGGTACGGTTATGAACACCTCTGCTGCTCTTGATTCACCATCTGTTATAAGTAAGCTCGTTACACCACCACATACACATGCTACACACACTGCTACTATTGCTGAATCTGAAACTTCTGATGCTGATGATGCTGCTTCTACTATGCTTGATAAGAGTGGTTCATTAGGTTCTTTCCTAGATGCTACGATTGCTAGAACTATAGCTGGAAATACTGAAACTCCTAATGAAGACACTACTACACCTGTTAGTTCTCCTGAGTCTAGTGAGAGTTATGATATTGAAGATGGTTATGTTGAGATGACCAATGAATTTATTAAAGAATGTAAAAACACCCATGATAGGAGCACTGCTAAGAGTCTCCTTGACAGGCGTACTACTAGACCCAAATTGTCTCCTATTGCTAAGTTTGCTGCTTCTCCCATAAACATTACAGATAAAGATTATGATTTCTCTCTCGATCTATCTTACATAGCTATTGTCGAGAAAGAACCTTTTTGTGGGACTAAGAATGAAAGTGCGGTAGCACATATGAATGAACTTTCTACCATGAGTGGATGGTTTTTTGATGATATTAAGATGCGTACTTACTTTGTTGCTAAGATTTTCCCCTTTTCACTTAAAGGAGAAGCTAAAACTTGGTTTAGTAACTTACCTCCTGGATCTATTGATAGCCCTGAGTGCTTGATTAGTACTTTCCTGCAGAAATATTTTCCTCCTAGTGCTAGACATGCTATTTTGCAGGAACTTTTTGATTTTAAACAAGAAGAAAAAGAGGTATTGCCTGAATCTTGGGGGAGGTTTTGTGCTTTGATTCATGCACAGGCTGGAAGTCCATTACCTAAGAATGAGCTTCTTGATATATTTTATAATGGACTAACTGAAGAATCTAGGACATAGGACTCCTAAGGAAGCTGAGGACTCCTAAGGAAGCTGAGGAATTAATGGCTAAAATAAGCAAGAATTATGAAGATTGGACTCCTCCTAAACAAGCTATACCTGAAGTAATTGTACCTGAACCATCTATTCCGGTGCCTATTCCAACATCAAAGAAGAGTGGAGTTATTGAATTAAATGATGAAGTGATGAAGGAAGCTAAGAAATGTCTTAAGGAGAAGGGAATTAAAGCTGCAGATGTCAAGAATTTACCTCCTATAGAAGAATTATGTAAGCCTATTCCCTACTCATCCACTATTGAGGTACACTCTCTCCAACACTTTGATGAAGGTGATATCCCTTACTCTAAACCTCCTGATCAATGCTTAGAAGAATTTGATATCTTTATTGTTAAGCAAGATAATTTTAATAAAAGGGTGCAAAATCATCTACTAGAAAACACTAGAGCCATTGTTGAGTTGAAAGATATTGTGGAAAGCACCTCTAATGATGTTAAAATGATTGTTAAACACTTTCAAATGGTGCAAACTCAAATATATCAACTCGTTAAAGTGCAAAACGACTTTCTAGTTAATGCTGCTAAAGAAAAACATGCTTATGAAATTAGAACTAGAAGTGGTGCTGCTACCTAGGATCCTCTATATCCTGAGGGGCATCCCAAAAGAATTGAGCAGGATTCTCAACAAGGTGAAAACTTGGAGACCCTAGGATTCCACTATCCCTTGCTCTATTAAGAATAGTTATGGTAGAACTTATTTGTGTGATTTGGGATCTGGAGTTAGTGTTATGTCTTTCTCACTCTATAAGAGGCTTCAACTAGGAAAATTAATACCAACTGATATATCTTTGCAAATGGCTGATAAATCTACCACTATTCCTGTGGGTATATGTGAGGATGTACCTGTTCAAGTGGCTCATAATTGTTTGATATTAACTGATTTTGTTGTGCTTGAAATTCCTGAAGATGATAATATGTCCATTATTCTTGGGAGATCTTTTCTTAATACTGCAGGAGCTGTTATCAATTGTAACCAAGGAAAGGTAAGTTTCAATGTGAATGACAAGGAACATACTGTCTATTTCCCTAAGAAGATTGAAAGGACTTATGGTTTGAATTCAATTGAACATGTTGAGGGCATTCAAGTTGGTGAAATATATTGTCCCATACCAAGAGAAAAAATTGAAACTATTATGATTGGGACCATTGCTATCAAGCTTGAGGTAACATAATCATTAGTGGAACACAAAGTTTTGTCTCATATGAAATTGTTTTGGTAACAAGACCTGATCAACCTTGTTAACAAAAGGATTTCATTGAACAAAACAATGTTTTCACCGTGATTATCTCCGCTTACTTCTATTCTATCCATTTTAGTTTTTCCTTATGCCTAACTTAAAAGGCGTTAAAGAAAAAATACTTATTGGGAGATAACCCAAAAGTTTTAGATGGATCTTGGAAGTTATTATTTCAGTAATAACTGCTCATTATCCTTTTTATTTTCTTTTTGTACCAAGAGTAACCTCTAATGAGAGAGAACTAATGATTGGGAAAGTTGTTGTCCCGAAACAGATTTCTATGCTTCACCGTAAAAATTAGGGTAAAATCTATGAACGTATTTTTGAGGTGTAAATTTTTTTGCTTCTGCCCCAGGTTGTTATCTAACTTTCTTTAGTTCAACACTTTTTGATTTGAGCAACAGAAGGTCTTCGAAACAATTCGTCTTTACCTGCTGGTCTGTTTTGACATATTTCTGCCATTTTCTACATTTGCTTCTTGTTGGTTCCTTTTTGAGTTCTTTTGGGGAATTGATATTTTTTGAGGGAAGTGCTACAGTAGCTAGTGTTTTAATGGAAGTTTATTTGGCGTTGAAACTGAACCTTAAGACTTATTTATCTTGAGTGCACTAATGTTGCTAATAAAGATTGTGTGAAGTTTTGTATGCAGAAAAATTTCAGGTGTATGGAAGGAATGAGTAACGAGATGAAGGATGGACTAAAGCTTAAGCTTGGGGATGCCACGAGTGTCAACCCAATAAATATCCAAGAAGTACAAGAGTCAAAGCTTGGGGATGCCCAAGGCATCCCCTTCTTCATCAATAAAAATCTCAGGTTCTTCCAAACACTTCACTTTGATTGTTTCATGCACAATTGTGTTGTTCTTGGAGCGTCTTCTTTTTCGTTTTCGTTTTGGTTTTTAGTTTGCTTGGTTTTCTTAGTTTGCTGAATAAATTGGTTGGACCTTCTCTTTCATACATTAGTGTTCAAATAGTTTGGTTTGGTTTGGAAAAGAGTAGGAAAGCTCATGCTTAAATGGTAAAGAGAGCTTGTTTTTGACTATGGCCTATGCTTTGTCATGCCATGCTTGATATTGTTTTGGCTTTATACTAAGTATTCTTTGTTGTAGCATTACTTGTTATAAAAAATTGAGAATGCTTAATGTGCCTTGGATGAATCATGCGCTGTTTTAGCATATTAAAGCATAGTATTGTGGTATTCTCCTTTGATGCTTTATTTGGGTTGACTTGGCACATGCTCACACCATGTTATGACTATCCCAAGTCACCATAAGTGTTTATGATCCTTTAGTTTTCAACTTGTAGTATCACTTTATGCTTTGATCAATGATGTTTTGTCGCTCTGCATGATTATGGCCATTATTGCTGTCTCGTTTGTCGCTCCCTTACTATTACTAGCCTTCACTTTCACTGAGTATGTTCTACTCATGTTTCCAACTCCCTTAAACCAAATATTGCCAAAGTGTACACCATACCTACCTATTAGCATCATTTTCTATTTCCGTGCATATTTAATATGCCTTGTTTTCTTCCGAATAAAATGTTTGCTTGTTATGAGAAAGTTAGTTAGTAAAGCTCTCACAAACTTGATAGCACACTTTATTTCCTGCACTTAATAAACCTGAACCATTGTGTCTCTCCATGAAAGTTATATGCTTGCTAATTATAGGTTGGGGATTAGCAGAACCGTGCTGTCACGGGAATGCTTTCAACACTTGTAAATATATACCTAGTTGATACCATGCTCTTTTGTTTGCGGATGTCGTCGGTGTGAAATAAAAGGGGAGCTTGTAAGTCCATGGAGTTACGTATGTGTGTTAGAGAAACGCCTGGGCCGCTGGTCTAATCCATGCTGACATGGTGGAAACCTGCAGCGTAACCATAATGATATCTATGAAGCATTCTTCTTATAAAAAAAGAGAGATAGCTATTGAGAAAAGAAAAAAAGATTTATGAAAAGAGGAAAGAGAGAAAAAAGCACCATTTTCCCATGGTAAATAAGAAGATTGTTGAGATACTCATTGTCTGGTTGCCTTGTCATTTTGATATGGGGATTCTTCCGTATCATCGGGTAAGGGGTACCCCATTGGCGGTTCTCTATGATACACACATATTTACGATGACAAGAACTTACCGGTAACTAAAGTTGAGTAGCATGAGGAGCGGCCCTCGTACTCAAGGGACATGGGATTTTCAGTTTATAGTCTGTCAAGCATATAACTCAGATTGGACCTCACTTTCACCTTAACCACATTAAAGATGCTTATGATAGGGGCAATGAGAGATCAAAGCTAATGAGTATCATACTTTCAGCATTTGGAAGCCTTTCAAACTTTTCAAAACCTGTTCATTTCCTTGTTGAGTCTCCACACATTGTATGAGCACTTGCTTGAGAGCATAGTGGCCATTCTTAGTTCTATGTGCATTGTCCCAAGACTTGTTGATTCATGCATACCTTGATATTGCTTGTTCTAAACTATTTGTATCTAGTCACTCTTGTAAACTTCGAAGGTGTCCTATGCATTTATGTTTGCTACTCTATGAGGGACAAGCTGAATGCCACTATGCTATGTTTTCTTTATGTGAAACAAACAAACGTCTTGCAAAGCATTGTTATTCATGAATCTTTTGTTTGTGCCTTTTCATGTTGCATCATATTTATTTGTCTTATTACTAGAACTTTGTCTTTCATGTTATGATTGAAGTACTATGATCCCAGCTTTCAATGTTTTACAAATGCTTTGATCAAGTTTATGATGGTGCATGTCACCTCAAAAATTATTCTTTCTTTTTATCACTTACCTACTCGAGGACGAGCAGGAGTTAAGCTTGGGGATGTTGATACATTGCAAATGTATCTATAATTTTTGATATTCCATGCTTGGTTTTATCCACTTTCTTGTGTTTTGTCCACACTTTGGAGTATTTTTCATATAATTTCTTGGACTAACCTGTTAATAAGAGCCACAGTGCCAGCTGCCTATTTTCTGCTGTTTTTTGTTCCAGGAAAGTCAGAAAATGAATATTCTAGGAATTGGACGGGACAAAAGCCAAAGTGCCTATTTCACCCGAAGACTCCATGAGCCAGAATACGAGATGGGGAGGAGCCCGGGGTGGCCACACCACCTGGTGGCGCGGGCCAGGCTAGGCCGCGCCAGGGGGTGGTGTGGGCCCCAAAGGCAACCCCTCGGTCTCCCTCTTCGCCTATAAGTTGCCTTCTGACCTAAAAACTCCGGGGGGTTCGACGTTTTTCCAGAAGGAGTTCCGCTCCGCCGCCACCACCAGATTCCACGAAACAGCACCAGAAACTCCGTTCTGGCACCCTGCTGGGACGGGGAATTGGAGGAGATCATCGCCATCATCATCACCATCGCTTCTCCATCGACCATCCATGTTTCCCCCATCTATGAGTGAGTAATCCCCCGCTGTAGGAAATGGGGATGGTAGGGATTGGATGAGATCATTCATGTAATGGCATCAGATCGCTAGGGCATGGAGCCTAGTATCTTTTATTAGTGCTTTATGACTTTGTTGCGACTTGTTGTGCTTAATGGTTTTCACTAGGGACCGAGTGCCATGATTTCAGATCTGAACATGTTATTGATTCATTATGATAGTATTGTTTTTGGTCTTATCTACAAGTTGTATACACACGTTGTTGTCCGGAACCAATGGCCCCGAAGTGACAGAAATCGGGATAACCGAAGGGAATGGCTTTGATGTGAGGATCATATGTGTTCACAGAGTGTTAATGCTTTGCTCCGGAGGAGCACCTTAATTGCCAGTAGTTCCCTTGAGGCCCCGCTGCAAACGGGCTGACAGGACAAAAGATGTTGTGCAAGTTCTCATTGCGAGCACGTATTACTATATATGGAACACATGCCTAGGATTATCTTGTACTTGGATGCTTTATCTTATTTATCTGCAATTGCCCTATGTTCTAATTGCTATGTGAATTGTCTTGTCCATGCAACGCCCGTCCATCCATCCCTATGCCTACCACACTCGAATCCTATTGTTTACTTCCATTGTTACTACTGTCTTTACTCTACTACTGCTATTACTTTACTATTCCTACTACAAAACTATTGCTACTGATAAACTGATGTGAGCAAGATTGTTTCCAGGTGCAGCTGAATTGACAACTCAGTTGTTAAGGCTTATAAATATTCTTTGGCTCCCCTTGTGTCGAATCAATAAATTGGGTTTCACTTCCCTCGAAAATACTGCGATACACCTCCTATACTTGTGGGTCATCACAGCTCCATGATGTTGATGATGATGCACCGACGACATCTTCTCCTAAACCCTACCTAGTGGATGATATCACGAAGTCCACATCTTGTGAGCTAAAGGTGCAGGTTATGAACTTAAGGGTGACGGCGGCGGTCGGCATGGCGGTACCAATTGCACCTACCCCAACTTGGCATTGCAGACCGGTTCCAAAAGGGTACGCTCTCGTCACGGTGGATGAGGTGAAGGAAGATTTTGAGGAGCTAAAGCTAGACCACCCTGCAGGGGAAGATATGGAGCTGACTCAACTAGGAGAAGCCAAAGAGCGACTATACTATGGCCAAAGGAGCGCATCATGCTTCCAAATTATGTGCCTCCAAAGGCCACCCACTCCTCAGAGCAGCAATCCACCTCCGCCGCCACCTCACTATTCTCCAGCGCAACCGTCGCCTTCACCGCCTCACCACTCAGCGCAACCGTCTCCATCGCCGCCTCAGCCATCTCCGCCGCCGCAGCCATCTCCGTCCCCTGAACCTCGGAGACAAAAGCGGAAGTATACTAAGAGGGGTAGCACCACCACCAGCAGCCAGAGCACGTTCCGATCACCGAAACGTAAGCTATCGCCCCTCCCAAAAGTACCTCATCAGAATATGAAGAAGCTACCTTGCGAGAAGACATATGAGGAAACTGTTGCGGCCGCAGTTGCCCATTATGAAAAGTGGAAGATTGACATGGCTAACAAGAAAAGGCCGATAGAGGCATTCTTCCCGGTCACCGCAGAAGATAAAGCCAAAGCAACCGCGCTTAAGATTCAGCTTCACCAACCCATAGCGCTCTCATCAGACTATAATCGCTCTATTACCAAGTCGGCTGAAACAAAAGAGCGGAGAGTCGGGAAAGAAGTTTCTCAGCTCGGAAAATAGAAAAATCAATCGATCGAACCGCTCAAAGTGTATGATACCAATGAGTGGAGAGCCCAGGAGCGGCATGATCCGAACATTGATCCGGAGTTTGTTCGAGTATACAGAGAAAACGCCCAATTATATGGACTGTCTATTACTGAGTATATGAGCCGTATGGATGACTTCGAGGGGTACCAAGAAACAGCATACGTGTACCAGTACGGGGCTCCTCTCGTCAAACCCAAGCTAGTCAAAGATCTACCAACAAAAATGAGAAGATTGCATAACTGGTACGTCCAAGCTTGTGCTGAATCTAAAAACTGGATCTATACTGCATGTAAACACCACCATTACGGTCATGGAGATGGCTTCCTACTGATCGAATTTATAGAATTATTTCAGTTTTACCAACAAGACGCCCTCGATAAAACTATTGTCAGTGCCTATTGTTTGTAAGTATTATTAATTTCTGTAATTGAGTCTTTCTAGCTCAGCTCATTCGTTGCTTGTATAATCTTACTCATCACTATACTAATTATATATGCAGAATGAAGATTCTCGAATGCAACAAAGGACAAATCTATGACCTTGGGTTTCCTGACTGCAATTTTGTTCATGAAGTTACTCTAAAAACAAAACCCAAAGAGACAGAGGATAACTTGGTACAAGCGTTGAAGCATTTCAGCAACAGAAGGGAAATACAATTTCCTTACAACGCTGGGTGAGTGTTACTATCTTGTACACATTCTATTTTCACTTACTCGATGTTAAGCGTATAATTGACTCGTGTTATATTTTGTTACTGTGTCCAACTTCCACTATATTCTGTTAATCATTGTTGTTGACACCGGAGTAGTAAAACTCCTGGACTCGAAACGCACACCATTAGAAAATTGGGCGTAGATGCAGCAATGCCTCCAGAAGGCTTGGAAACGGTTCACCGCCAAATCTAGGGGTGTTTGGAAGCCAGAGCTTACATTTCAACCATTGACTGTAAGTAATACTTGCTAGATCCACGCATCTCTTTGATTCTAGTTTCAATACCACCATTATCATGCTTGATTATTATTTTGATTCAACTCCGTTCTCGTAAAGTGCTTGAGGCAGGAAGCTGGGAATAACTTATGTGGATATTATGTCTGCGAGTTCATTCGCCAGGCGACTAAAGAGAAGGGCGTAGACTGAAACATCAAAAAAATTGAAGTACGATAAACAATAATTACAACTTTATTTTATTACCACCAATTGTGTTTAGTTTCATTCATATATATTGATCTCCTTCTTTATATTAGATCGAACGGATGCGGGGCGGTCTTCTATCACAAGAATGCATGCAAGCAATTCAAGAGAAAATTGGTGGATTCTTGTTAGCTATTACCCGCTTCATTTGGAAGGATGAAGTGTAAAAAAGAAGATGTAAATTAGATCAAATTCGTGTGAGAGTATCGTTTGTAATTATAATATGTTTCGACCAAGAAGATAGATGAGACGGTGTATAATATATTTATGATCATGCATGATGTGTAATATATATATCGTGGTTTCATTATTGCTGTATATATGTAGTACCATTAAATTGATAAAAAAATCCTGTCGCGGCATAAAAATAGCCCGAAAATCCTGCCGCGGCATAAAAATAACCGAAAATCCTGGCGCGGCATAAAACCCTGTCGCAGCGCAGAGACCAACGATCCCGGTTCGTGCCAAGAACCGGGACCAATGATCCACCCCGCTCGTCTCTCGCGCTCCCACGTGAAGACCCATTGGTCCCGGTTTGTTCTATGAACCGGGACCAATGATCACCCCCCCCTCGTCGCGCGCCTGCCCACGTGGAGACCCATTGGTCCCGGTTCGTGCACGAACCGGGACCAGCATTAGTCCCGAATGATTGGTCCCGATTCGGGAACCGGGACCAATGGCCCTTATGAACCGGGACTACAGGCCCTTTTTCGACTAGTGCGGCGATCGGTGGATGGAAGACGTAGCTCCGCTCCACCGCCGACCGGGTTGCAGGCATGCGCGAGACAGCGACAGTTTTGACGAACATGCATGGCGCGCGACCGGCCTGTTTCCGACCGACTGTATGCGCAGCTTTGCTCTCCGACCTCGGTTGTCGTGCACCCAATCCCCGGGCCCGGCCTCAAGTACGTACGCGCGTATGCCCTGCCGTCTCGCTTCCCGCGCTGCATGGTAGTAGTGTATGGCCTTTGCTGCGTGCATAAAATAGATAGAGCCCAAAGTAGTATGGCAAGGCTTCCACTGTGCAGCAGAGAGTAAATAAGGTTTATCTACGTACGTACTAAATCCGTTCTATAATGTAGAATGTTTTATCAAACTAATTTAGTTTGTCAAAACGTTTTATAATATGAAACGGAGTTAGTACTACGAACGTATTGTCATGTCTCCATCCATGTTTTAATTGCTCAATGTAGCCGCGCGCGTTTAAATGCCGGTGTACGATGCTCATATGTATGAGAAGTTGGATAGAATAGGTTGTTGTATATTGATGATCACCAAATGTACAAATATATAGGAGGGAGAGAGAGAGAGAGTAAACCCAAACCCTAACCGAACCATTATACACCCCCCACCCACCCACCACCATCAATCGAAACCGGACTAGGAACAATGTTGAGACTTGTTCGGAACTCCTGGAACACGGCAGTTGGTATTCCTTTATTGAAGATGTCGGCATACTGTGAACTTGTAGGAACATGTAGCACACATGCTTCACCAAGTGTGATCCTATCTCGGACAAAATGAAGATCGATTTCAACATGTTTCGTTCGTTGACGCTGTACCAGATTAGTGGAGGGATAGGTAGCGCTGATGTTATCACAGTATGGCTTTGCCAGCTGTTTGATGAAGTTCATGAAGAAGCTGGCGGAGCCACACATATTCATCCACACAATTTGCCACGACACGATATTCAGCCTCCGCAGTAGAGCGAGATATTGTATGTTGTCTTTTGGAGGACCAGGATACCAGATTTGTGCCAAGAAAAATACAAAAACCAGAGGTAGACTTGCGCATGTCAGGACAATTGGCCCAATTAGCGTCAGAATATGCCACCAATTCTAAGGAAGAACCCACATGTAGTTGAAGACCAAAATGAGCAGTTCCTTACATGTATTTCAAGATCCATTTAATGAGATGAAGATGAGCATCGCAGGGGTCATGCATAAATAAACAGACCTGATGTAGGACGTGTGACAAGTCCGGCCTAGTGAGTGTCAAGTATTGAAGTGCTCTAGCTAAAATTCGATAATGAGAAGGATCGGCAACAAGTTGTCCATCATTTGCTGAAAGTTTGCATTTGGTGTCAATGAGATAGATATGGGATTGCAATTTGACATGTTTGCATGGTCCAAGAGTTCGAGGGCGTACTGTTGTTGGGAGAGAAAGAGACCGTGAGACGTGTGATGCACGTTGACACCAAGAAAGTGATGAAGGGGACCCAGGTCACTCATGGAAAATTCGGTGTTGAGGGATGCAATGGATAAGTGTGGTAGAGCTGGCTGTGAGGATGATATCATCGACATATAGGAGGAGGTATGAGGTGGCATTGTCGGACTGGAGTACGAAGAGAAAGGAATCACTCTTGGAGGACAAAGCCAAGGGTATGAAGGTATGCGGTGAAACACAGAAACCATGTGCAAGGAGCTTGCTTGAGGCCTACCACGCCCACCAGTGTGCACGGCCATAGCCTGGGCGCTAGCCTGCTGTTGCTATGCATCGGCCTCAATTTCAGCAAGCTGAAGGCGGGAGCAAGCGTCCGAGAAGGAGGGCACGCTGATCTTGAGAATTTCGGCCTGCAGTTTGTACTTGCCACCGAGGCCGTCGATGAACTGGAGAGTGAGGTCATGGTCATTAACAGGATGACCGATCATGGCTAGGTCGTTAGCGATATTCTTTAGTTTGTTGGCATAGGTGTTGATGGAGATATCGCCCCGCAAGGTGTTGCGGAAGGCTTTGCTGAGGAAGAGGTAGCGTGATGCCTCGTTGTTGATGAAGAAGCATGTCAGTCATGTCCAAGTGGAGCAAGCCCGATCGTCAGTTCTTTGGATGAAACGGTAGAGGTCATCGCTCAACGTGGCCATGAACCACAACAAGATGTGGATGTCCACCTTGAGCCAATCGTTGCTAGGGTGGTCAGGAGAGGCACCCACCGTGGTGTGATTGAGCGAATTGTACATGGTAAGGAAAGTGATAGTATTCAGCCACTTGAAGAAGTTTGCGTCGTCGGAGTTGACCTGATACTTGATGTAGCTTGTGATGTGGACGCCGAGGATTGGGTAGTAAGAGGGGTAGGGAAGGACGAGGGAGGGTTGAGCATCGGAGGTGATGACACTGGTAGAAAGAGGGCCTTTGGACCAGCGCCCAAATTCCATTGGTCCCGGTTCGTTTCCATAATCGGGACCAATGCCAGGCACCGGTCCCGGTTCATGCTGCCTGGGCATTGGTCCTGGTTCTTATCTAAGCATTGGTCCCGGTTCGTGGCATGAACCGGGACCAATGTCCCTGGGACGCACACGTGGCGCTCTGCGGGGCATTGGTCCCGGTTTATGCCACGAACCGGGACCAAAAACCCCGCGGCGGTCAGCAGTCCAGGACAATTAATGTATATTAATTCGGGGCAGAAATTAATTCGAGGCAGAAATTAATTCGAGGTAGAAATTGAATTGATCAGTATTTTTGAAAAAATCTTTCACAAATTAATCAAGACAAAGATCTAAATTGAGACATTTTATTATTCGACCACAAATTTTTCCATACAAAGATGCGACTTTACAAATTTTCCTAGTCGACAACACTTCCTCTGTCGCTGTCCTCCGAGCCGCCAGCTTCCTCGTCGTCGTCGGACGAAATCTCCACGATTTCGGCGTTGTTCGGGAGACGGAGCTCCTCTGCGCGCCTAGCGGCGTCGATGGCGGTGTAGATGGTCCGTTCAGGGACGGACCAGAACATCTCCCGCCCTTCTTGGTTGCGGCGATCCGGGTGCACTAGGCGCCCGTCCACGATGCGGTTGCCAAGCTTGGCCTTTCGCTCCTTCTTGAACAGTCGGGGCCAGTACTCGCTGGCCGCCGCGTACCGGCGCAACTCCCTCATCCACGCGGGCAGCTGGCGGCGACGCTCCGCGATGACGTACTCCATCTCGTATCCGCGGGGGTTGAGGAGCGGAACCACCGGCACACCCGCCTCGCTGATGCGAAATCCGGCGGGCACGGTCGCTCGCGGAGGCGCGAGGATCCCGTAGTACGCAAACATCGCCGCCTTGTAGTGGTTGAGCATGGGCACCTCCATGGCGGCATGGTAGAGATTGGAGAGGGAGGGGAGGCAAGACGACGACACAGGAGGCGATGGCTAAAGGGGTGGGGTGGAGATGGACTGCAGAGAGGCCAAGGCGATGGCGAAAGCGAGCGCTGTGGCCTCATATTTATACACGGGGACGACGAAGCGACGGTGGGAATTGGTCCCGGTTATTTCCACGAACCGGGACCAAAGCCCCTCCCGCGCGACACGTGGCGGCCCAGCAGCGCGCCCCCCACCCAGGTCATTGGTCTCGGGTCGTGCCATTAACTGGGACCAATGACCTGGGTGGGGTGCGAGATGCTGGGCCGCCACGTGTCCCGTGGGAGGGGCTTTGGTCCCGGTTCGTGGCAATAACCGGGACCAAAAACCCTCCCCTGGCTATATACAAGCCCAGCCCTTCGCCCACCAAATTTTGTTGGATTGTGTGCGAGGTGTGGGTGCTAGATTTTTTTTCTTTGATTGCACACAAGGTATTCGATGAAATGTCCGAGCCACAGTTTAGTTCGCACAACACGGTATCCTCGGCTGAGGTTAGCAACCTTATCTTCTTTATCTATAACTGATACAAATATATTGCATGTGTCCATGTAGGGTGGTTATTTTACTATTCACGATGTTATTGTAATAGTTAATTATTACGACGCAGATCGATGCACGGATGCGATGGATGTATGGCGACCGACGCCATTCCGATTTTATTGCAGGCCTGCATAAATTTATCGATTTGGCTAAGGCAAACAAAGTGGATAATTTTATGCCATGTCCCTGCGTCGACTGTCGGAACGTGGCAGAGCACTCTGCCCCAAGAATCCTTGAAAGCCATCTGCTTCGGAGAGGTTTCATGCCCGGATATTATTGTTGGGCCATGCACGGAGAAAGAGGGGTTAGGCTGGAAGAAAATGAAGAAGAGGAGGATGATGACAGCTATTCTATGTCCCCTAAAGAATACGATAATACTGCAATGGAAGACAATGAAGAAGAGGGAGGCGGCAATGAAGAAGAACAACGTGCATCGGATGAGCCCGCTGATGGTCTTGGTCGCGTCATTTCTGATGCAAAGCAACAATGTGATACAGAAAGGGAGAAGCTTAAATTGGAGGCCATGCAAAAGGATCACAAAAAGTTGTTGTACCCAAATTGCGAAGATGGCAACACAAAGCTCGGTACCACACTTGAACTGCTGAAATGGAAGGCAGAGACTGGCTTATCTGACAAGGGATTTGAGAAGTTACTGAAAATAATGAAGCCGAAGCTTCCAAAGGATAACGAGCTGCCCGAGACAACATACGAAGCAAAGAAGACTATCTGCCCTCTAGGATTAGATGTGGAGAAGATACATGTAGGCACTAATGACTGCATCCTGTACCGCGGTGAGAAGTACGAGGATATAGATAAATGCCCGGTATGCACTACATGTCGATACAAGATCAGACAAGATGACCCTGGTGATGTTGAGGGCGATGATAAGCCCTCTAGGAAGAGGGTTCCTGCTAAGGTTATATGGTATGCTCCTATAATACCATGGTTGAAACGTCTGTTTAGAAATAAAGAGCATGCCAGGTTGTTGCGATGGCACAAAGAAGAGCGTAAGAAAGACGGGAAACTGAGACACCCCGCCGATGGGTCGCAGTGGAGAAACATCGAGAGAAAGTACTCGAACTTTGCAGGTGACGCGAGGAACTTATGGTTTGGTCTAAGTATAGACGACATGAATCCTTTTGGGGAGCAGAGTTGTAGTCATAGCACCTGGCCAGTGACTCTATGTATCTACAACCTTCCTCCTTGGTTGTGCATGAAGCAGAAGTTCATTATGATGCCAGTGCTCATCCAAGGACCGAAGCAACCCGGCAACGACATTGATGTGTACCTAAGGCCATTAGTCGATGAACTTTTGCAGTTGTGGGTAGAACCAGGTGTAAAGGTGTGGGATGAGCACGAACAAGAGCCATTTGACCTACGAGCGTTGTTGTTTGTAACCATCAATGATTGGCCTGCTCTTAGTAACATTTCAGGACAGTCAAACAAGGGATACAATGCATGTACACACTGTTTAGATAATACTAAAGGTACATATTTGGATAAATGTAAGAAGGTTGTGTACCTGGGGTGTCATAAATTTCTTCCGACCAATCATCAAGTAAGAAAGAAAGGCAAGCATTTCAACAGTGAGGCAGATTACCGGAAGAAGCCTAAGCTCCATAAAGGTGCTGATGTATTTGGTATGGTGAAGGACCTAGAAGTAATCTTTGGAAAGGGTCCTGGCGGTCAATCTTTTCCGAAAGACCCCATTATCGGACACACGGCCATGTGGAAAAAGAAATATATATTTTGGGAGCTTGAGTATTGGAAAGACCTAGAGGTCCGTTCTTCAATCGACGTGATGCACATGACGAAGAATCTTTGCGTGAACCTGCTAGGCTTCCTGGGCGTGTATGGGAAGACAAAAGATACACCAGAAGCATGGGAGGACCATCAACGTATCAAAGACCCATACAACAAGCATACTGATAAAGGATGTGAATACTTAAGCAGCTACGCTCTTACCAAAGCAGAGAAAGAAATCTTTTTTGAAGTCCTTTACAGTATCAAGGTCCCGGCTGGCTTCTCGTCAAATATAAAGGGAATAATAAATATGGCAGAGAAAAAATTTCAGAACCTGAAGTCTCATGATTGCCACGTGATTATGACGCACTTGCTTCAGGTTGCATTGAGGGGGCTTCTACCGGAAAATGTTCGATTAGCCATTGTGAAGCTATGTGCATTCCTCAATGCAATATCTTAGAAGGTAATCGATCGAGAAAGTCTGGAAGGGCTACAGAAGGATGTGGTCCAATGTCTTGTTAGTTTTGAGTTGGTGTTCCCCCCGTCCTTCTTCAATATTATGACGCATCTCTTAGTTCACCTAGTTGAAGAGATTTCCATTCTCGGTCCTGTATTTCTGCACAATATGTTCCCCTTCGAGAGGTTCGTGGGAGTCTTAAAGAAATATGTTCGTAACCGTGCTAGGCCAGAAGGAAGCATCTCCAAGGTCTATGGAACAGAGGAGGTCATTGGGTTATGCGTAGACTTTCTTCCTGACCTTAAGCCGATTGGTGTTCCTGAATCACGGTAAGAGGGGAGACTGAGTGGAAAAGGCACGCTAGGAAAGAAAGCAATGATATTTAGGGATGGACATTCTTTGAATCAAGCACACTACATAGTTCTCCAAAGTTCTACCTTCGTGGCTCCATATATCGAGGAACACATGAATGTTGTACGCTCCAAGTTCCCGGGGAAGGATGACTACTGGATTAAAGAAAATCACATGGAGACTTTCGGCACTTGGTTGCAATTACATCTCCTGAATGACACCACTATTGGAGATCAGCTCTACTTGTTGGCCGCGACACCATCTACGACTGTATTGACTTTTCAAGGATACGAGATAAATGGGAATAAATTTTACATGATTGCCCAAGATAAAAAGAGCACCAACCAAAAAGTGGTGTCCGCTTTGATGCAACATGCGAAAATAGGAAAAAGGACACATACTATGGTTACATAGAGGAGATATGGGAACTTGACTATGGACCTACTTTTAAGGTCCCTTTGTTTCGGTGCAGTTGGGTCAACATGAATGGAGAAGGGGTAAAGGTAGACCAGCTGTACGGAATGACAATAGTGGATCTCAAGAATCTTGGTTACAGAGACGAACCATTCGTCCTAGCCAATGATGTGGCTCAGGTTTTTTATGTGAAGGACATGTCCTCTAGACCGAAAAAAGAAAAAATAAGGAAATGAATACATCAGACGATGATCCTAGGCGTCACATAGTTCTTTTAGGGAAAAGAAACATTGTGGGAGTCGAGGACAAGACAGACATGTCAGCAGATTATGATAAGTTTGATGAAATTCCGCCCTTCACCGTGAAAACTGACCCAAGCATCCCGTTAAGCAAGGTACTAGCGGCCAATCTCAGCGGCACGTGGTAGAAGCTACATTCGAGGGTACCGGCGCCCTATCGAATAAGAAAAGCAGCGTCGCTTCCACGCAGCTCCATGATGTTGATGATGATGCACCGACGACATCTCCTCCTAAACGCTACCAAGTGGATGCTATCACGGAGACAACAGCTTGTCAGCTAAAGGTGCAGGTTATGAAATTAAGGGTGACGGCGGCGGTCGGCATGGCGGTACCAATTGCGCCTAATCCAACTTGGTATTGCAGACTGGTTCCAAAAGGGTACGCTGTCGTCATGGTGGATGAGGTGAAGGAAGATTTTGAGGAGCTGAAGCTAGACCACCCTGCAGGGGAAGATATGGAGCTGACTCAACTAGGAGAAGCCAAAGGGGGGACTATTCTATGGCCAAAGGAGCGCATCATGCTTCCAAATTATGTGCCGCCAAGGCCACCCACTCCTCAGAGCAGCAATCCACCTTCACCGCCACCTCACCATTCTCCAGCGCCACCGTCGCCTTCACCGCCTCACCACTCAGCGCAACTGTCTCCATTGCCGCGTCAGCCGTCTCCGCCGCCGCGTCAGCCGTCTTCATCCCCCGAGCCTTAGAGACAAAAGCGGAAGTATACTAAGGGGGGAAGCACCACCAGCAGCAGCAAGAGCACGTTCCGATCACCAAAACGTAAGCTATCGCCCCTCCCAAAAGTACCTCATCAGAATATGAAGAAGCTACCTTGCGAGAAGACAGATGAGGAAACTAATGCGGCCGCAGCTGCCCATTATGAAAAGTGGAAGATTGACATGGCTAACAAGAAAAAGCCGATAGCGGCATATTTCCCGGTCACTGCAGAAGATAAAGCCAAAGCAGCCACACTTAAGATTCAGCTTCACCAACCCATAGCGCTCACATCAGACTATAATCGCTCTATTACCAAGTCGGCTGAGGCAAAAGAGCAGAGAGTCGGGAAAGAAGTTTCCCAGCTCGGACAACAGAAAAATCAATCGATCGAACCGCTCAAAGTGTATGATAACAATGAGTGGAGAGCCCAGGAGCGGCATGATCCCAACATTGATCCGGAGTTTGTTCGACTGTAGCGGAGAAAAGGCCCAATTATCTGGACTGTCTATGACTGAGTACATGAGCCGTATGAATGAGTTCGAGGGGTACCAAGAAATAGCATACGTGTATCAGTACGGGGCTCCTCTCGTGAAACCCCAGTTAGTCAAAGATCTACCAACAAAAATGCGAAGATTGCATAACTGGTACATCCAAGCCTGTGCTGATTCCAAAAACTGGATCTATGCTGCATATAAACACCACCATTATGGTCATGGAGATGGCTTCCTACTAATCGAATTTCCAGAATTATTTCAGTTTTACCAACAAGACGCCCTCGACAAAACTATCATCAGTGCCTATTGTTTGTAAGTATTATTAATTTTTGTAATTAAGTCTTTCTAGCTCAGCTTATTCGTTGCTTGTATAATCTTACTAATCACTATACTAATTAGATATACAGAATAAAGATTCAAGAATGCAACAAAGGACAAATCTATGACCTTGGGTTTGTTGGCTGTAATTTTGTTCATGAAGTTACTCTAAAAACAAATCCCAAAGAGACAGAGGATAACTTGTTGCAAGCGTTGAAGCATTTCAGCAACAGAAGGAAAATACTATTTCGTTACAACGCTGGGTGAGTGTTACTGTCTTGTACACATTCTATTTTCCCTTGCTCGATGTTAAGCGTATAATTGACTCGTGTTATATTTTGTTAGTGTGTCCAGCTTCCATTATATTCTATTAATCATTGCTGTTGATATCGGAGTAGTAAAAGTCCTGGACTCGAAACGCACACCATTAGAAAAGTGGGCGGACATGCAGGAATGCCTCCAGAAGGCTTGGAAACGGTTCACCGCCAAAACTAGGGTTTGAACTCCGTTCTCGTAAAGTGCTTGAGGTAGGAAGCCGGGAATAACTTATGTGGATACTATGTCTGCGAGTTCATTCGCCAGACGACCAAAGAGAAGGGCGCATACCGGAACATCAAAAAATTAAAGTACGATAAACAATAATCACAACTTTATTTTATTACCACCAATTGTGTTTAGTTTCATTCATATATATTGATCCCCTTCTTTATATTAGATCGAACGGATGCGGGACGATCTTCTATCACAAGAACGCGTTCAAGCAATTCAAGAGGAAATTGCCGGATTCTTGTTAGAACAAGTCATAGATCCGAAAGGAGAATACTATTACCCGCTTCATTTGGAAGGGTGAAGTGTAAAAAAAAAGAGGTAAATTAGATCAAATTCGTGTGAGAGTATCGTTTGTAATTATAATATGTTTCGACCAAGAAGACGGATGAGACGGTGTATATATTTGTGATCATGCATGATGTGTAATATATATATATCGTGGTTTCATTATTGCTGTATATATGTAGTACCATTAAATTGATAAAAAAATCCTGCCGCTGCAGACAAATAGCACGAAAATCCTGCCGCGGCAGAAAAATAGCCTGAAAATCCTGCCGCGGCATAAAACCCTGTCGCGGCACAGAGACCAATGATCCCAGTTCGTGCCAAGAACCGGGACCAATGTTCCACCCCCGCCCGTCTCTGGCGCTGCCACGTGGAGACCCATTGGTCCCGGTTTGTTCCACGAACCGGGACCAATGATCCACCCTCCTCCCTCGTTGCGCGCCCGTCCACGTGGAGACCCATTGGTCCCGGTTCGTGCGCGAACCGGGACTAGCATTAGTCCCGAGTGATTGGTCCCGGTTCGGGAACCGGGACCAATGGCCCTAATGAACCGGGACTAGAGGCCATTTTTCCACCAGTGTGATGTTGTTGGGCATATTGGAGACGAGATTGTTGAGGTTCAGTGGATCGGTGATGGCGGAAGAGAAAGGAAGAGTAGGGTTAGGGTTGCTTGTGGTGCTTGCAGGAGCCATGGAGGAAGGGGCAGCGGAGGTAGCGGGGGCTGTAGGGTTGGAGGAGGTGGCAATGGTGCGGCAGCGCAGAGGCGGCGCGCACGGGACAACTCTGATACCAAGAAGTTGGATAAAATAGGTTGTTGTATATTGATGATCACCAAAGGTACAAATATATAGGAGGGAGAGAGAGATAGAGAGAGTAAACCCTAACCCTAACTGAACCATTATACCCTAAAGACTAGGGATTACACGTATAAATATACAATGTTCAACAATATGTCCCAATGGGGTATCATAGATAATATCATGCATGCCATGTTGGCAAAATTCTGACGTGACATGCTAATTAATGATGAAAGAGGTTGTGTTGGTAGCATAGGTAGATACGGTATCATATCACGTAGAACTCGAAAAACTATTCTCAAATGAATCTTGTACACAATTTTACATTGAGATTGTACAAAACAATAAATATACTAAAACTATGATAATAATACATGATACTATGAATTGTGGAGATGATATCATATACTGGTATCATATACATGATACTACTATACGATACGTGACTACTCTAACCAAAATATAAACTATTATTGGATCTCAATGCATGCATGCATGCCACACATAATGTGTCCCGTCGCTTCGTGCGATCAACCATACCTGTACCCACAACCCCCCACCCAAAGAAGCATTGGGAGAGAGACCACAAGCAGCTAGCTGTAGTACACACATTGCATAAAAGCAGTATAAGTGCATATACTGTACTAATCCAGTGGTCTACATAATTGCGTCGCGTGCTAGTGCTACTCCTAGTACTAGCAAAGTCTGCATACTTGCATCCCATCATCGATCCTAGTACTCCGTAGTAGACTTGTCCACCGATCATCACCGTGCTATAAAAACAACAAAGGCAGCGAGCTGGGGACACCGGCCGGAAAGAAAGCACAGCTACACAGCGCCCATCATCCATGCGCGCACGACGGACGGATGCCCCAAAACAGCTTTCGATTTCACGTGGCCACCGAAAAGTTCCCCTTCTTTCCCCCCGATCGAGTCATATTATAGGGAAAGAACGGCAGGAGATTGGCTGGTTACGACTGCTTGCCCTCCAATAATACTGCGCCCATCTACTAGTATCTCCTTTGTGTGTGTTCGCGCGAGAATCTAGACTTTGACCTAGATTCTTCTTCCCGGCCGGGCGAACCGGGCTGCGCGGTGGTGGAATCTGGAAACAGCGGTAGGCAAGAGAGATTCCATCGTCGGGTCGGGCATACTGTAATGCGTGTCTACAAGAAAGCCTCGTGTTGCCTAGTGGTGTGCATGCCGGCCGGGTCAGTCGGATCACGTGTGTCAAAAGCTACCCGGCCACACTGGCTCCAACTTGTCATGTCATTTATCGGAGTCTTGTCTGCCATCAATGTCCGGTTGCTCCTGCCTGCGAGAGTGTACCCAGTTTATATGGTGGACACGTGTTGTGCTGGTCCGTGATGTCTACCTATATATATGGGTAAAATAACTATGGTTCTCTCGCGCCTTCTATATATATAAAATATTATATGCGTCATGGTGTGAGGACATCAAGTAATAAACCGATGGATGGATATACTCGTGAGCAACCGTTACTACACTGGTCAAAAACAATTTGTAGTCATACCTGATTTCCTTCCATCTTTCATTTGCACGCATGAATACGTCCTAAACAAATTAAACCGGTATTCTCTTTCCAAATCAAGTGATCCTCTATGATTTGCATGCATGCGTACAACCTAGGACAATTAACCGGGCAATCTCTTTCCAAATCACTTGATACTCATTAAATATAACAAATCAGCCGAGATTTGCGTGCCATCACTGTCTTTTTGAATTATTTTGAACCGCATACCTCTCCACCTATTTATTTGAGCCCAGATTCACGGCACCGTACATGCCAAAAACTGCCTTCTAGCTGGCCGGACCTCTGCTCGGCGAAGGTATGATCTGGTCCTTATCTTTTGTGCTTTTCATGATTTCGTATTTGCTGTAGTTGTTAGTTTGTTGTACATGGCGTCGCCGCCATTGGTGGCGGAGCTGCATCCGTTGTCGTCATCGTCACCGCCGTTCAAACCTCAAACTTAATCAAACCTCGAACTTTGGGTCCCTGAAATCGGACCCCAAACTTCTAAATCCTGGAGAGCGACTAACGCGTGCCCTCCAGGAAACACACGACGTCACGAACGGCAGCGCGAGCAGCAACTTATGGGGCGTCGTAGAGGTCGATACGTGGCCTGATCCATGAGAGAGCCTGATGAACGCGCGCTAACATGAGTGGGACCAGTAGTGCATGTCGTCAAATTTTTTCCTGGCGGGATTTCTTGGTGCGTGCATGTGCATGCTCAGTGTGCTTTTTGTCTCGTTCGTTTTTACACAACGTACGAGTACAACTAAAGAAAGCAGTACATCATGGACAAAAACAGTGCATAAGAAAAAATACCAACCCAGTACAAAAGAGCATGAAGGTGCACTGCCGAAACACTGCACCAGTCCATGCACTGCTGAGACACCGTGCCGTGCAAAACAAAACCGAAACATGCAACAGAGTACATGACAATGCGTTGTGCACTGTGATCGAAGGCAGTGCAACACAGTATAAAAAGGCAGTGCACAGATAGTACATTGGCCGAACACTGCGAATGCAGTGCCTGGACACCGCGTAGTGCACTCCGATCAAAGTCAGTGCAATGCAATAGGGCAGTGCATGAGCAATGCATTGATAGGATACATCATCGTGCACTGCGATCGAAAGCAGTGCATTGCAATACAGAAAGGCAGTGCACGAACAATGTACTGCCTGGACACCGCGCAATGCACTGCGACCGAAGTCAGTGCAATGCAATACAATAGGAAAGTGCATGAGCAATGCACTGCTAGGATACATCGTCGTGCACTGCGACCGAAGGCATTGCATTGTAATACAAAAAAGTAGTGCATAAGTGGTGCACTACCATGATACCGCGTTGTGCACTGCGACCGATGGTAGTTTATTGAAATACAGAAAAGCAGTGCACAGTCAATGCACTACTAGGATACCATGTTGTGCACTTCGATCGAAGGCAGCGCAGTACAATACAAAAGACAGTGCATGGTCGGTGTACTACCAGGACATCGTGATGTGCACGACATAAGACAGTGCAACGTAGAGCGATAGGCAGCGCACAAAAAAAGTTTATCAAAACCTATCAACATGGGATCTAGTTTTGTAGATCTCGGTAAAACTAGTTTAGCGATGCAAACAAAATTTAATTTAGATGTTTAGTTCAAAATATATTGCTTTTTAAAACGGAATTGGAAAGAGAAAACGGAAAGAAGAATCGAGAGGACCATGCGCGCAGATCACGTGAGAATCCTTTCCTGAGTGCTCTCTTGCTTGGCAGCTAGTGGCATGGGACGCTACGACCAAAATAAATTCAAACTGCATCGTTGCTCACGCGGACTCAGCACACACTTCCGTCTCTCCACGTGTTGCAAGCACGCACTTCCGTCTCTCCACGTGTTGCACATGGAAGGAATCTAGAAAACCAACGGACACACTCCGCGCGCGCCACGTGCTAGTGGCTGCAGTGACGCAGGATCGAGCTTGTAGGAGCGCGCATGTTTTTTAGCTATTATGTAAATCCTATTCTATTCCGGACCCTAATAGTTTGATTTAGCTTTTGTTTGTGAATTTAAGGTTTATTTTGGACTTTTCTCGTATATATACACCACTGGTTTGTGGCGCCCTACGCATGTCGACGTACCTGCTTGCCACAGATAAATCAACCTATCTCATCTTGTTCGGCTTCTTCTTCTTAAAGGTTGTAGTCTTTTCAGCCTTGTTGAAGGAGGGCTTATAGTTCCTTTTGTTCTTGCTGAAGGTCCTCTTCTGCACCATGTTGGTGCTAGACTGACCCTCGTCTCCTTTTTCAGCAGTGTTCTTAACCCGATCCATCTCCTCAACATCAAGATTTATCAGGTTTTCAACCGATATTTCTTGTCTCTTATGCTTGAGAGTTGTGGCGAAATTCCTCCATGAAGAAAGCAACTTTGCAATACCCAGCCACAAACTTGTTGGGTAAGTTACACTTAAGGATTTCAAGCTCCTTGACAAAACACTGTATCTCATGAGCTTGTTCGACTGTAGAACGGTTGTTAACCATCCTGTAATCATGAAAGTTCTCCATGATGTACAGTTCACTACCAGTATCTATTATACCGAACTTAGTGTTCAGTGCCTCTCATAGATATTTTCCATCTTTTATGTGCATGTACACATCAAACAGCTTGTTGTCAAGACCACTCAGAACACATCCCACAAAGGCAAGATTGGTTTGCTTGAATTTGTTCTGATCTTCTTCAGATATAGTTCCTTCAGATAAATCCTCACTAGCCTCGAATACTTTCAGATTTTGCAGCCACACAGTGGTCTTATACTGCCACCTCTTAAAATGAACACTGATAAACTTTCCGGCTTCATCGCATTGGCCAAGTGTCCTATGTTTAACTTAGGAAATTGCCTATAATAAGGTTTTTGGATTGTTGAATTATCATAATTTCCACAATTAATTTTAGAATATGAAATATGACAGCAACAACTATGATCATATTAACCTCTAACATACTAGATGTACTAATCAACATGAACTGCAGCAGCACAGACACAATAAAAGCCATAGTAAAACAATAGATCAAATCACGGTATATGTACTGATTGGTTGCCGTTGGTGTAGAGGTCGCCGCAGCCTGTCGAAGAAGATGACGTTGAAGACGAGTCGCCCGTGGACGAGGAGATCACCCAGGAAGACGTGTTGTGATGAAGAACTTGAGCAGTCATGTGGAGCGCTTCCCAAAAACCTTATTCTCCCTCTCCCGTACAAGCTCGCAAATGCGAGTGGTTTCGGAGACCTGCTCTCCCGTTCGCCGGTGCACGCCGGTAAGCGGGATGAAGTAGGCTACAGTGGCGGTGCAAGGAAAGAGGAGGCAAAACCCTAGATTAATTTTCGGTGTGTTCATGGTGGAAACCACACAGTATTTTATATAGAGCGGCTCGGGAAACCCGCACAGGGCACACTATCAAAACCGCACCAGTTTTTCCAAGCAGCAAAAATAAAGCTCGGCTCAGCGAGATTCTCGCAACTAGTCGCGCGCGCGTCGTGCCGGGCGGACGTGCGAGCGGCGTCATCGGAGGAGGAGTGTGCGTGTAGTTCTCCTCTTCTCACTCACTTTACTAAGTAGTGAACCACTCCACCTTATAAGATGGTGTAACTCTCCTCCAACTTTTCATGTGGAACTAAACTTTATCTCCCACTCGACTCACATGTGAGCTGCCACCAACTTGGGCCAAAACACATGGGCTTTGAGACTTAGGAAAAATATGAAATCACATATGGGCTTAAATAAATTAGCCCATTATTTCTAGCAATCCCCCACCAGATCTCAAATGCCCATTTGAAGATTTGTCAATCCTCGCTACTTGTTTATATACCAGTGTTTTGTAGGGGTTACGCGTATGAAAACAATAATTTTTTAAACTACGCCCCTAAACCCCTGAAGCTGCCAGGACCTATCTATTAGTAATACAGTAACGGGAGGGGCTTTTCGCGAACTTACCCTTAAAGAACAAAAAGCGTTGTCAACGCTCAGGAGAGCGTGGTTGATGTAGACGAGCCGAAGCCGACCTCAAGGTCGTGATGAAGTCCTCGCCCTCCTTTGGCTCCAACAACTTCAGTGCCTCAAGTGCGACACCTCACGGGGAGTTACACATGTCTGGTGCTTGACGATGACTTTCGCTTTTCTCGATCCAGCAGCAGTTGCGGAAGTAGAGCTCCCGGATCCGAATCCCGCAGCACGACGGCGCTCCGCGGTGAAGATGTCTCTCGTTTGCGCAGTCCAGACTTGGGACCACAGTCACGAGAGAGAGAGGGGGAGAGAGAAAATATCAATTAGAGGTCCTCCCAAAAGTGAGAAGACCTTTATTGATTATTGGTGTATTTTATTTGGCCAAATACCCCCACTATATATAGGGGGAGGGGAGGTACTACCTCCCTCAAAGTCCCGGGGTGGGACTAAAGGAGAGGAGGGGGAGGGCAGCCGCCGGCCACCCTAGTGGGCCCCGCACGGGGGTGGGGGGGCCGGGGCTAGGCCCAGCCGGCCACCCCCTTGGCCCCTTCTTCCTCTCTCCTTTCCCTAATGGGCCCTCTCCCTCCGGGAATTGGCCCATTAAGCCTTTGACCATTTAAATTGATTTTTCTATTTATTAAATAATTATGAATAAATGATTAAATCAATATTTCACATTCATTCACATATTATTCAACCTCCGTGGCTATGGAACACTTCCACCTCCACTCCGGACATCCTCCGGACTTGTCGAAACCCTTCCGGTTTTCTCTCTACTATTCTTCGGTGATTCTACCAATCCTATAAACACTCTCTAAGCATCATCAAGCCCTTAAGCGTGATACCCCACAGTTCGGGAACACTCCAGACATGGTCGGGACATTCCCGCACCAATGATCAACAGAGGGACCTGGATGGCCATGTGACCCCTGTGCGTTCCACGAAGATGTTTCGTCGTTTGAACAGGGACAGTCGTGTCTTATTTCCTTTGTCTCTCGATACTTGCATTGCCCGAGATCTGATCAATGACATCACCATGTCGTGTTCAATCTCTTTACCGAACAACGCTACTTGACTCGTTTTGACAAGTGATATCCCCGTGATCAAATCACACGCTACGCAGCTATTGGATATAACTTCTCCGAGTGGGCCCTTTGAGTATCTTCCCGTCACATGGACGGACAAATCCCGCTCTTGACATATATTGCATCTACGCTTTCCTCCGAGTATCTGAACACACCTTTATAACCACTGTATTACCAAGTGGCACGTGATGCTATCTAAGCACTCTCGGGAGACAGTGATTGATATAGCCTCACGATCTAAGGAATAGTCTATGAGGATCCATTTATAATCATCGTAACTTGAACTTCGTGACATGATCGGGTCAGGATGTTTAGGTTGGGTATTGGTTCATCGTCTCATTCTCGGAATAAGATGACTCCATTTCCAACTGGCATAAATGCCACATGATCAGGAAACATGATCATATGTTGATCAATGAACCAGTGACTAGAGTTTCACTAGGAACCACTGGTTGTTTGTATATCACACGTGTATTGATGTTTCCACTCAATACAATTATAGCATGATACAAAACTTAATCATAAACTATATGAAATATGATAATAGTCCTCACTACTATTTGTCTCTAGGGCTTATTTCCAACAGTCTCCCACTTGCACTAGAGTACAAATACACCAGCTGCATTTGTTCCTTAATCATTGGCACCATATATCCGGTACCTTGAACATGCTTGCTCATGGAAGAAGTTGAGTCTTGGGTCTGTACTTTACAGTCCCAAATCCTTTGCAACTTACTAACGTCACCTTGATTGACATTAATACTTTATCATCACATGATAGCATCTGTGTGTATGCATCGTCGCTATGGTAGAAGAATGAGGCCTGATTCCAGGAGCCTACAGCGACTTTGGATCAACCTCGAGGGCTTTCTCATGGGCACTGTGCCCTGGGACACATCATTCTATGTTAAAAGCGAACTAGCCCAGCCATAACATTATACAACACTTTAGATGGTACCCTTATCTATTATTATAAATGTATTCATCGAAACACTAGTGCACTCTGTGCAACTTTTGATGTTTTTGTTCACCTTGCTTCCTACTTGACTTTAATCAGTATTTGCAGGAGTTTCCAACATATTCCCTTATAACATAACCCTTTATGTTTTAAGATATGTCATCCTTTATGGATTTGGAAAACATGTCTACAGTTCTCTATTAGACACTGCAGACAAACTTAGCTCAACGTTCTGTGATTCGAACTTAATCACTTTCAAACGTTCCTTATTGGATCATATATTATGTTAAGTTACCATCATGGTTTTCTAACATAGAACCTATGTCTCAACATAGTGGATGATGATCATCCTTTTCTTTCTTTCAACCATTGATGTTAAATTTAATACTATTCCTAATTTGAGTTATTAAGGACCAGTTCCTTAATTAACTTCTATTCTAAAAAGCTTTTTAGAACCCCTTAAGGAATACTACATAATATCATAATATACTTATTATCAACTCGTACACCTTATAAATCATTATTTATAAGTATTTGCGGTTTTTATTCTTAACACACTTAAGAATCACTGTATAAGCTCCCACTCAAAAATATGTCATTCACATATTGTTTTAGGAAGACTTTCATAGCTCCCACTCAATTTCATGCAAATTGCATATCCACTCACTATTTTGAATAACTTCAAAATCCTTTGATCAAATATCAAACTTGGAGTTTTACTATGAGATACTACTACTATTACTAGTTTTAAATCCTCTAGACATTCAGCACAATTGAATCAAATTCATTTGAATTCGTCCAATACTTGACAAATTGTGCTTTTTTCATTCACCCCCTTTTCCACTATGGCTCTGCAGTCATTTTGGGAAAATTCAAGTAACCCCTTTTACTTGTGAGATTCAGCAACGAATTGCTTTCTAATCTCAAGTGAATTTTGCTTTTAGGATTTCTCATAATTCTAGTTTACCATTATTTCCTTAGTAGGTCGTAGGTATGTCATATTACAATAATCATGACAAATGATTCACAAATGTCTCCATACAAGATATGGGTTACATTTTGAATCCTACTTCATGTAGTGAAAACACCAGTGGGAAAAACACAATGATCATTATCATTGATTCTTTCCTTTGTGAAGAGAATCGTTCAGGAACATTGTCCGTTGTGCTTCTCAACACTCTGATGCAGGGTTTTGAATCCTCATCGTGTTTTTCACTATCTTGCATTTGCTCCATAATTGAGAAATATCACTAAAAGTGAGCTTTCTCAAGAATGTACCAAAATCCAAGGAATACCAGTTGTGCTTCTCTTTTGGTTTCAGCTATGGATTTCGTATTCAAATTTTCCAATGAATACTCTACAAGGACTTATTCGCTATTGTTTTGGTTATATCGACTAACCCCAAAACTTTCACGAATTCAAATGGTTCACTACATTCTAGTTGAGTGCTAACTATTTCTTAACTAATGGTCTCTACATCTACACTATAATGATTTATTTAGTGCCATCTATTTACCCATTTGATATCTAATATCATATTGTGATGCTTTGCATTTTGACGTTTCAAAACGCTTTGCATTCCATAATTTCTTTTATGCCATTCTTATAAAGTCGAATTTCATTAGTATTGATCAAATCATAGTAATTAGATTCTCTTTATCTTTATACCCTTTGTTGATGAAACACTTTGATCAAATCAAATAGTTTCATATTCATGTTTCCTTTGGTAAACTTCTTTACACATTTAAACAATCATATAATGATAATTACCATTTTCGTTAAAACACAATACATCGAATATGTATTTACTTTTAACAATTCATTAAACACTTTGTATTCAAGTAATACTCGGTGTTCAAGTTATATTTCTGAACTTAGGCATGGTTTATATGTGACAAGAAATCGAATGACTTTCACATATTATCACATAACTTTGAATTTAAACAATGGTTTTCATTCCGTAATGAAATATCATTTAAGTTGGGTATTTTTAAGGCATTATGATATTTTACAAATGTTCATGTATTATCAATTAGTTTCAAACAAAAAGGATAATTTACAAGTAATCAAATAAGATATGAACACAAATAGAAATCATTCATAAAAGTAGAACAACTATTTGTTACAAACTGATATGAATAACCGTCTCACAAAGTGTGAGACACACTAAAGAAGTTCACAATCTTTTGATTACAATAATCATCCTTAAACATAAACTAAACGATAAATGTCGAGGGAGAGTGTTGTCGGCCATCATCATCATGCTCTCCATCAACATGCAACGTCACCTCCTCTCCAGTAAGAACCTCTCATGTAGAAGGACCTGTTTTCAGCAAAACAGAACAAGTATCAAATATACTTAACACTGCAAATGTGTTTCCAAGATTATAACATTTATAGAATTGTATATCAAATATATACCTTTGTCATCGATGACCCCAGCGACATCGGGTTCAACCACCACACCTCTGAAATGTGATATGAACTCGTGGAAATCCAGTGTTTCCGTGTCGCCTCTCATAATGCAAATCGTGACTTGTGCTTGGAAGCTTGGTGGTAGCGACCGTAGCACAACTCCCATTGCAAAAGAGCTTGCGAAGCAGTTGTCCCGGTAGTATGCCAGACTCATGTATGCATCGTACATGCTCAATAAGTGCTCGTCTAGTGAGGAGCCCTCCTCCATCTTTATGGAGAGGAAGTCCCCCATCAGCTCATACTCCCACATGCGCACTTGTTCCACGAAATGCGATCTCAGATGTGCCATGACCATTCGGGGATTAAGACTTCCCACCATTGGCCACAACCCATCCTCCATCCCGAGGCGCATCATAACTGATATGAATGTGGCCATCACACGACGATGATAGCGGAGATCACGCTGCTCCTGGGTCTCATGAGAATAAGGTGGCTCCAAGTACATCTCGTAGATCATGTAGTCAGCCACTTTGTTGTCACCAAGGAGATTGAAAAGGCGCATGACCCATGCAGAGAAGTTGGATCCATCTAACTTGAGGTTTTCTCCTTTTAACCAATCGTCAATAGGGAAGGTTATCTCGGGGAGAACCATTTTCTACATTTATAATTGCAAAAGGAATTTAGAATAAGTTTATAATTAAATGAGTTAATAATAACTCCACTAGAAACACCTATCCCCATAAGGGTTCCTAGTGATAACACGACCCCTATCAGCCACATCTCCCCCGATCGTCACGGCCATCAATGTGGGTTCAAGGGTGGACGCTAAACGTCGGTCACATCATTCATGCGACTCATGCTCGATCTTTCGACCATCCGCGTTCCGAGGCCATGTCTGCACATGCTAGGCTCGCCAACTCAACCTTAGTGTATTCGCTGTGCAACATGGCTTACACCCACTATATGCGAAGGTAGATATGTCTGACACCCATGCCTGTACCATGGATCGCCTCATACCGAAGAACTTTCTTGGTGGTGCACACTAAGGGGAACACAATCGTTGGTAATTTAACATGGATCATCTTATTAGGATGCCGTCGAGTATCTAATACTAGCACACAATAAGATATACAAACAATAACATTGAATGTAAATGCGATGTGATATGGTACTTCACGTCGTGATCTCCATCCGTCGTCACCGGATTCCGGCGTGAGGGTTTTAGCGCCGTAGACACTAGGGTACCGGTGTCATTCCGGTGTGGTAGTCCGTCACCTCCGTTACTATCTACTACTACGTAACAAAAGGGAATCACTTTACCTTTGCCACAACCATATCAAAAAGCAACACCCCCTGCAAAACAAAGTTAGACGCCTCTACTTTATCTTTGCATGTTTTACGTGGCTGAAGGGGCTTTCGCACAAGAACCGTTCTTACCTATGAACTTTCAGCACAACGCTAATCAAGTAGTTATCTCTACTACACCCATTTCGGGGCCCTCCGTTGCAAATGGTTTACCAACTAATGCGAGATAGACAGACACCCCCCTAAGCCACTTTATACTGTACAAGCCGTATGTCAAGCGTGGACCAGTCTCGCGAATGAACGCGTAAAGTCAGTTGGGGGCCGCTTCATCAAGCATTACTATGGTATACACAAGTACACATGGGAGGGTAACAACTAAAAGATCAACGCCCACACGCTACATCTCCTGTGTTCTACCCGTACTAGCATTACCACACATAGATCTAGCTCTGATACCACTGTGGGGGTTCCGCGTATGAAAACAATAAAATTTTACCCTACGCCCTTGAACCCCTGAAGCTGCCAGGACCTATCTATTAGTAATATAGTAACGGGATGGGATTTTCGCGAACTTACCCTTGAAGACCGAAAAGCGTTGTCAACGCTCAGGAGAGCGTGGTTGATGTAGACGAGCCGAAGCTGACCTTAAGGTCGTGATGAAGTCCTCGCGCTCCTTTGGCTCCAACGACTTGAGTGCCTCAAGTGCGACACCTCGCAGGGAGTTACACACGTCCGGTGCCTGACGATGACTCTCGCTTCCCCGATCCAGCAGCAGTTGCGGAAGTAGAGCTCCCGGATCCGAATCCCGCAGCGCGACGACACTCCAAAGTGAAGATGTCTCTCGTTTGCGTAGTCCAGACTTGGGACCACGGTCACGAGAGAGAGAGGGGGAGAGAGAAAATATCAATTAGAGGTCCTCCCAAAAGTGAGAAGACCGTTATTGATTATTGGTGTATTTTATTTGGCCAAATACCCCCACTATATATAGGGGGAGGGGAGGTACTACCTCCCTCAAAGTCCCGGGGTGGGACTAAAGGAGAGGAGGGGGAGGGGCAGCCGTCGGCCACCCTAGTGGGCCCCGCGGGGGGGGGGGGGGGGGGGGGGGGTAGGCCCAGCCGGCCACCCCCTTGGCCCCTTCTTCCTCTCTCCTTTCCCTAATGGGCCCTCTCCCTCCGGGAATTGGCCCATTAAGCATTTGACCATTTAAATTGATTTTTCTCTTTATTAAATAATTATGAATAAATGATTAAATCAATAATTAACATTCATTCACATATTATTCAACCTCCGTGGCTATGGAACACTTCCACCTCCACTCCGGACCTCCTCCGGATTTACCGAAACCCTTCCGGTTTTCTCTCTACTATTCTTCAATGATTCCACCGATCCTATAAACACTCTCTAAGCATCATCAAGCTCTTAAGCGTGATACCCCACGGTTCGGGAACACTCCAGACATGGTCGGGACATTCCCGCACCAATGATCAACAGAGGGACCTAGATGGCCATGTGACTCAATGTGCGTTCCACGAAGATCTTTCGTCGTTTGAACCGGGACTGTCGTGTCTTATTCCCTTTGTCTCTCGATACTTGCATTGCCAGAGATCTGATCAATGACATCACCATGTCGTGTTCAATCTCGTTACTGAACAACGCTACTGACTCGTTCTGACAAGTGATATCCCCGTGATCAAATCACACGCTACGGAGCTATTGGATATAACTTCTCCGATTGGGCCCTTTGAGTATCTTCCTGTCACATGGATGGACAGATCCCGCTCTTGACATATATTACCTCTAAGGTTTCCTCCGAGTACCTGAACACACCTTTATAACCACTGTATTACCAAGTGGCGCTTGAAGCTATCTAAGCACTCTCGGGAGACAGTGATTGATATAGCCTCACGGTCTAAGGAATAGTCTACCAGGATCCATTTCTAATCATCGTAACTTGAACTTCGTGACATGATCGGGTCACGATGTTTAGGTTGGGTTTTGGTTCTTCATCTCATTCTCGGAATGAGATGACTACATTTCCAACTGGCATAAATGCCACATGATCAGGAAACATGATCATCTGTTGACCAATGAACCAGTGGCTAGAGTTTCACATGGAACCCCTGGTTGTTTGTATATCACACGTGTATTGATGTTTCCACTCAATACAGTTATAACATGATACAAAACTTAATCATAAACTATATGAAATATGATAATAGTCCTTACTACTATTTGTCTCTAGGGCATATTTCCAACATGTTTCAGCATAGACTGTTAAGTTGAACTTCTGCCTAGAATATTGAGCTACGTCTATCAGCAACTTGAACAATGGACGAACCTTGGATTGCAAGTTTGGTGCCAATAGATTTCACTCAAAATCATAACTAGTACCTGGCTGCAAGTAGTCTACCCCGTGGGTTGGAGCATATGCGTCATACTCCCTGGTCTCTTCATGAGTTTACTAGAGACAACCCAAGTCTCATAAACCACGACGTTTACAGTCAAGCTCATATAGGTGTGTTCTTTTAAGAATGCCCCGTAGGACGACATCTTTGCTAGTTATAACCAACAGAAACACATTAAGGCATGTTGCCAACCTACCTTACAGATTTTGAGAGTCATGCATCTTCACATAGAAAGGGTTACAAAATACTCTCCTCAGTCAAACCACTAGTTTGTTCTTCCCAGATCCTAATTCACAGGATCTCCGATCACATAGGTTGGGTTACCACTATGGTGTGACATCCATGGGTCTCAACCCCATCTCCCTCGATGCATTTTCTATTACAATTCGTGATAGTCCCTTTGTAAAGGGATCTGCCAGGTTTTTATATATTTGAATATACATAACAGTTATTACTCCAGAGTTTATCAATTTCCTTACAGATTTCAAACGTCTCTTGACGTGTCTTGATGACTTCGCATTATCCTTAGAATTGCTCACTTTAAGAAAAAACAGTGTGGTTGTCATAATTCAAAAGGATTGCCGGTACATTATTTTCAACCACAGGCTACTCCATCAAGTGTTCACGCAGCCATTCTGACTCAACAGTGGGTGTGTCTAAAGTAGTAAGTTCTGCTTCCATAGTTGACCTCGTCAATATGGTCTGTCTACAAGATCTCCATGACACTGCACCACCTCCAAGGGTAAACACATACCCGCTCGTGGCGTAGAGTTCAACAACATCAGAGATCCAGTTCGAATCACTGTATCCTTCAAGCACGACAGGGTGCCCTGAATAGTGAATCCCATAGCTCATTGTACCACATAGATAGCGCATGACCCTTTCAAGTGCATGCCAATCATCAATACCCGGGTTAGACATGAACCTACTCAACTTGCTCACAACAAAAGAGATATCATGTTTTATAGCGCTTGCTAAGTACTTGAAAGAACCAACAATTTGTGAATATTTCAACTGGTATGTTGGTTCCTTCCTATTCTTTCGCAAAGTCAAACTGGGATCATAAGGTGTTGGAGAAGTCTTGCCATCAATAAAGACAAAATGGCTCAAGACCATCTCAACATAATGAGATTGTGTTAAAGTAATCCCATTCTCGTTCTTAATAAGCTTGATGTTCAGAATCACATCAGCCTCTCCCAGATCTTTCATGTCAAAACTCTTTGACATGAAAGCTTTAACTTCATTTATCACATTCATGTTTGTACCAAAGATCAGAATATCATCCACGTACAAACATAATATAAGACTATTGCCCCCACCATGGCGATAGTACACACACCTATCAGCCTCATTAATGACAAAAGCCAGCAGAAAGTAGGGTTCTGTCAAACTTCTCATGCCATTGCTTAGGTGATTGTTTCAGGCCATATAAAGATTTAACAACTTGCACACCTTTGTCTCTTCACCTTTTACCACAAACCCATCTAGCTGTCCATATAGATCTCCTCTTCCAACTCTCCATTAAGGAAAGTTGTCTTCACATCCATTTGACGAACAAGAAGATCATAAGAGGCAGCCAGGGACAGTAGTACTCGAATGGTGGTAAGTCTAGCGACAGGTGAATAGGTGTCAAAGTAATCTTCGCCTTCTTTCTATGTGTATCCCCTTGCTACAAGACGTTCCTTGTACTTGTCAATAGTACCATCAGGCCTTAGCTTCTTCTAGAACATGCACTTACAGCCCATAGGTTTTCAACCATAGGGACGTTCTGATAATTCCCAAGTTCCATTAGAAAGAATCGAGTCCATCTCATTTTGGATAGCTTCTTTCCAATCATCTGCATCAGGATATGCATATGCCTATGCAATGGATCTAGGAGTACTGTCCACAAGGTAAATGATGAAATAATTACCAAAGGATTTTGCAATCCTCTGTCGCTTACTCCTCGTGGGAGGTTCATCGTCATCCTTCTCTTGGACTTCCTCATGTGGTTGTTCAAAATTTTCAATAGATGCACTAGATTTAGGAAGTATTTCAGAAGAAATTCTAGCAGTGCTATGCATATCTTTCATAGGAAAAATATTCTCAAAGAATGTTGCATCACGAAATTCCATTATAATATCAACATGCCTATCAGGAACCTCAGACTTAACCACTAGAAATCTATAGCCTATACTCCGTGGAGCATATCCTAGAAAGATACAATCCACTTTCTTAGGTCCAAGTTTGTGTTTCTTGGGAATCGGTATGTTGACCTTAGCCAAACACCCCCAAGTGCGCAAATACGCAAGTGATGGTTTTCTCCCAACCCACTCCTCATAAGGGGTCGTTTCTTTATTCTTGTTAGGAACTCTATTCAGGACATGACATGAAGTCAACAAAGCCTCCCCCTCCATGCCTTTGATAAATGAGCAGTGGCTAGCATGGAATTCACTAAGTCAGTCAGCGTGCGGTTTTTCCTCTCGGCAACCCGTTTGATTGGGGCGAGTAGGGAGGTGTCCTATCATGAATAATGCCATGTTCCTCATAGAAGTTGTCAAAGATTTTGGGAAAATATTCACCACCATGATCCGACCTAAGACGTTTGATCTTGCTCTCTAGTTGATATTCAACTTCGGATTTATAAACTTTAAAGTAGTCTAAAGCTTCATCTTGAGTGTGCAACAAATAAACATAGCAGCATCTAGTCGCATCATCAATCAATGTCATGAAATATCTCCTTTCTCCTTTTGTCAACACACCATTCATCTCGCATAGATTAGAATATATGAATTCTAGAGGTGCCAAGTTTCTCTCCTCGGCAGCTTTGTGAGGCTTTCGAGGTTGCTTTGATTGTACACAACTATGGCACTTAGAACCTTTGGAAATAGTGAAATTCGGAATTAAACTCATGCTGGACATCTGAGACATCAAACCAAAATTAATGTGACATAAACGAGAATGCCAATCATTGGTATCATCATTAACATCACCACAAATATGATTCATGGATTTATTACAAAACTCTAAATGAGAGAAATGGAACAAGCCTCCAAACTCATAACCTTTACCGATAAATTGTCCATTTTTCGAAAAACGACTTTATTAGACTCTAACAGAACCTTGAACCCATCTCTGCATAGAAGGGAGCCACTAACGAGATTCTTGTTCATAGTAGGGACATGCAGCACGTTCCTGAGCTGCACGATTTTCCCGGAAGTAAACTTCAGATCCACCGTGCCAACACCATGAATAGAAGCATGTGATCCAGTCCCAATTTGGACGGAAGAATCATGTGAGACCTGATAATAAGTGAACATAAAGATGTCAGCACACACATGAACATTAGCACCCGTACCAATCCACCAACATGGTGATTAAAACACTGAAAGAATAGTAAATAAATTACCATACCCATCCGTGTTGCTAGCGGTCATGACATTGACATTCTTTCCACTTTTCCCTCTGCGATCTGCATGTCCTGGGCAGTCCTTGGAAAAGTGTCCGAGCTCTCCACAGGTAAAGCAACCTAGCTCGCCTTGTTCGGCTTCTTCTTCTTGAAGGTTGTAGTCTTTTCAGGCTTGTTGAAGGAGGGATTATAGTTCCCTTTGTTCTTGCTGAAGGTCCTCTTCTGCACCATGTTGGTTCTAGACTGACCCTCGCCTCCTTTCTCAGCAGTGTCCTTAGCCCAAGACTTCTCCTCAACATCAAGAGATGCTATCAGGTTTTCCACCGATATCTCTTGTCTCTTATGCTTGAGAGTTGTGGCGAAGTTCCTCCATGAAGAAGGCAACTTTGCAATGATGCACCCAGCCACAAACTTGTCGAGTAAGTTACACTTAAGGATTTTAAGCTCCTTGGCAAAGCACTGTATCTCATGAGCTTGTTCGACTATATAACGGTTGTTAACCATCCTGTAATCATGAAAGTTCTCCATGATGTACAGTTCACTGCCAACATCTGTTACACCGAACTTAGCATTTAGTGCCTCCCAGAGCTCTTTTCTATCTTTGATGTGCATGTACACATCAAACATCTTGTTATCAAGAACACTCAGAACGCATCCCACAAAGGCAAGATTGATTTCCTTGAACTTGTTCCAATCTTGTTCAGATATAGTTCCTTCAGGTAAACCCTCACTAGCCTCGAATACTTTCAGATTTTGCAGCCACATAGTGGTCTTATACTGCCACCTCTTAAAATGAACACCGGTAAAGTTTTCCAGCTTCATCGCATTGGCTAAGTGTCCCATGTTTAACTCAGGACATTGCCTATAATAAGGTTTTTGGATTGTTGGATTATTAGGCATAATTTCCACAATTAATTCTAGAATATGAATGACTGCAACAGCTATGATCATGTTAACCTCTAACATACTATATGTACTAATCAACACGAATAGCAGCAGCACAGACGCAATAATAGCCATAGTAAAGCAATAGATCAAATCATGATATACGTACTGATCGGTTGCTATTGGTGAAGAGGTCACCACAGCCTGTCGAAGTAGATGATGTTGAAGACGAGTCGTCCGTGGACCAGGAGATTGCCCAGGAAGACGCACCGTGATGACGATCTTGAGCAGTCGTGTAGAGCGCTTCCCAAAAACCTTATTCGCCTTCTCCTGTACAGGATCGCAAAGGCGAGTGGTTCCAGAGACCTGCTCTCCCATCCGCTGGTGCACGCCGATAAGCGGGATGGAGTAGACTACGGTGGCGGTGCAAGAAGAGAGGAGGCAAAACCCCAGATTGATTTTCGATGTGTTCGTGGTGGAAACCGCACAGTTGTTTATGTAGAGCGGCTCGGGAAACCCGGGCACGCCCATGTTCGGGTCGGTTACAGATAACCCACGATTCGGGAGCGATCTGACCCGAATCTACTTACTGTTGACACGTCTGTTAAAACAACACCAGTTTTCCCAAGTAGCAAAAATAAAGCTCCGCTCGGTGAGATTCCCGCAACCCACGGCGGATTAGCGGGCGTGCGTGCGTGCGAGCGGCATCATCATCGGAGGAGTGTGCGTGTAGTTCTCATCTTCTCAGTCACTTTACTAAGTGGTGAACCACTCCACCTTATAAGGTGGTATAACTCTCCCCCAACTTTCCATGTGGGACTAAACTTTAGCTCCCACTCCACTCACATGTGAGCTGCCACCAACTTGGGCAAAATCACACATGGGCTTCCACACACATGGGCTTTGAGATTTAGGGAAAATCTGAAATCACATATGGGCTTGAATAGAATGTCCCATTATTTCTAGCAATCCCCTACTAGATCTCAAATGCCCATTTGAAGATTTGTCAATCCTCGCTACTTGTTTATATACTAGTGTTTCAATAGAGACTGTTAAGTTGAACTTCCACCTAGAATCTTGAGCTAGGTCTATCAGTAACTTGAACAATGGACGAACCTTGAATTGCAAGTTTGGTGCCAATAGATTTCACTCAAAAACATAACTAGTACATGGCTGCAAGTAGCCTACCCTGGGTTGGAGCATATGCGTCAACTCCCTGGTCTCTTCATGAGTTTACTAGAGAACACCCAAGTCTCATAGACCGCGACGTTTACATTCGAGCTCATATAGGTGTTTTCTTTTAAGAATGCCCTGTAGGACGACATCTTTGCTAGTTATAGCCAACAGAAACACATTAATGAATGTTGCCAACCTGCCTTACAGATTTTTAGAGTGATGCATCTTCACATAGAGAGGGTTACAAAATACTCTCCTCAGTCAAACCACTAGCTTGTTCTTCCCAGATCCTAATTCACAGGATCTCCGATCACATAGGTTGGGTTACCACTATGGTGTGAAATCCATGGGTCTCAACCCCATCTCCCTCGATGCATTTTCTATCACAATTCGTGATTGTCTCTTTGTAAAGGGATCTGCCAGGTTTTTATCTTTTTGAATATACGTAACAGTTATTACTTCAGAGTTTCTCAATTTACTCACATATTTCAAACTTCTCTTGACGTGTCTTGATGACTTCATGTTATCCTTAGAATTGTTCACTTTGACAATAACAGTTTGGTTGTCACCATTCAAAAGGATTGTCGGCACAGGTTTTTCAACCATAGGAGAGTCCATCAAGAGTTCACGTAGCCATTCTGACTCAACAATGGCTGTGTCTAAAGCAGTAAGTTCTGCTTCCATAGTTGACCTCATCAATATGGTATGTCTATGAGATCTCCATGATAGTGCGCCACCTCCAAGGGTAAACACATACCCGCTCGTGGCGTAGAGTTCATCAACTTTAGAGATCTAGTTTTAATCACTGTATCCTTCAAGCACAACAGGGTGCCCTGAATAGTGAATCCCATAGCTCATTATACCACACAGATAGCGCATGACCCTTTCAAGTGCATGCCAATGATCAATACCCGGGTTAGACATGAACCTACTCAACTTGCTCACAGCAAAAGAGATATCGGGTTTTGTAGCGCTTACTAAGTACATGAGGGAACCAACAATTTGTGAATATGTCAACTGGTATGTTGGTTCCTTCCTATTCTTTCACAAAGTCAAATTGGGATCATAAGGTGTTGGAGAAGTCTTGCCATCAGTAAAGCCAAAATGGCTCAAGACCATCTCAACATAATGAGATTGTGATAAGGTAATCCCATTCTCGTTATTAATAAGCTTGATGTTCAGAATCACATCAGCCTCTCCCAGATCTTTCATGTCAAAACTCTTTGAGAGGAAAGCTTTAACTTCATTTATCACATTCATGTTTGTACCAAAGATCAGAATATCATCCACGTACAAACATAATATAACACTATCGCCCCCATCATGGCGATAGTACACACACCTATCAGCCTCATTAATGACCAAGCCAGCAGAAAGTAGGGTTCTGTCAAACTTCTTATGCCATTGCTTAGGTGCTTGTTTCAGGCCATATAATGATTTTAACAACTTGCACACCTTTGTCTCTTCACCTTTTGCCACAAAACCATCCGGCTAATCCATATAGATCTCCTCTTCCAACTCTCCATTAAGGAAAGCTTTCTTCACATCCCTTTGATGAATGAGAAGACCATAAGAGGAAGCTAGGGACAGTAGTAGTAGAATGGTGGTCAGTCTAGCGATAGGTGAATAGGTGTCAAAGTAATCTTCGCCTTCTTTCTGTGTGTAGTCCTTTGCTACAAGCCGTGCCTTGTACTTATCAATAGTATCATCAGGCCTTAGCTTCTTCTTGAACACCCACTTATAGCCCACAAGTTTACAACCATCAGGACGTTCTGATAATTCCCAAGTTCCATTAGAAAGAATCGAGTCCATCTCATTTTGGACAGCTTATTTCCAATCATCTGCATTAGGATATGCATATGCCTCTTCAATGGATCTGGGAGTATCATCCACAAGGTACACGATGAAATCATTAGCAAAGTATTTTGCAACCCTCTATCTCCTACTCCTCGTGGGAGGTTGATAGCTGTGAGATTCGACATATTTTTGATGGTTTTTAATGATGGTTTTCTTCTAGATTTGATCATTTTCTAGCTTTACCTAACGCTAATACTTCGGTAGCGAAGAAAACTTTGTTTTTAATGTGTGTTTCAGGTTATGAACATCAACAGAAGGTTTTAACAAGAGATACACAATATTCAGGCGAAAACAAGGAAGTCTCTTTTTTGAAGCAATCAAGGGACGCATATAGTAGCTTTAGCGATCAATTATACGACATGAATATTTTTCCGGCTGTTCCCGCCGTATAGTTGCCGCTGCCTCCGTCCTGTCAAAAGGGACAACTTTCATGAAGAGGCTTGATGCGAAATCATAACACAACAGCTTCCATCCCATCCAGAAAGGAGAAAGAAGATATCTAGAGAAGAAGGGGAAGACGTTCTTCATCTCGCTCCATGATCTTCGACCTCCTAGCCATCACACCTTCATAGCCATTACTTGTACTTGAGAGAGAGAGAGATCTTCACTTTGCAAGATTAGGGTTTGAGATTGTTTCTTCCTATCTTGAATTGTGTTGGATTACTTTTCTATTCTTATTGTGGATCTCCACGGTAATATCGCGAAGAACTCCCTTTATTTAATTATATCGATGATGATTTCTTCTCTCATGTGTGAGTAAGTTCCTTGGGCGTGGGAGATGTAAGGGATTGGTGAGATGTGATGTGCCTCCATATATTTCCCATTAGTTTGTGACTAATTTTAATTACTATATTATGTGTGCTTGACTATCACTACAAGAAACGTTGGCTTTTACAACAGACGATTTTCATGGTTGAAGGCCCGTTTTTCGTGGCTAAAAAGTCTTCTACGACGGATTCCCATCGTGGTAAAAGCCCTGTCACAAAATAATATACCACGGTTTTTTCCTAACCATGGCGGATCGCACCCTTCAGCCACGAAAACTTGTTCCGTCATAGATCTGTTCTCTAGCCGCCTTTACTGCTGACGTCATGCAACATGCCATGTGGCAAACACCGTTAACACCCAGTTACCGCCGTTAACGGCCACAGAAACCATGGTAGAAGTCAGGCCCAGCCAAGGCCTGCTAATAATTAAGTGGGCCGGCCCATTAGGGGAGCCAAATAAGATTATGGCCTATTACTATTTCATCCTGCACTGTTTGAAATGGGCCCAAAGAAGCGACCAGCAGCGGCTCGAGAATGTCAGGCCCGTTACTATTTCGGCCTATAGAAAGCCCACATTATTTGAATACTGTATGGCTCATTAAAAGCCTGTGTTAAGTATGACCGATACTGTTAAGGCCCACGATCAGCACGTCACTGTTCGCACAGCTCGTCCTGGGCCGCCTACGAACAACCCACTTTTGAGAAGGTATGATACTGTTCTGGCCTTTTACTATTCTGGCTCGTTACTATTCTGTCCGTCTACTATTCGTGTCCATTACTATTGTGGTCCTTTACTATTCTGGCCCGTTACTGTGCTGGTTGCCGCTATTCAAGCCTGCTACTGTTCAGGCCTGTTACTGGTCATGCCTGCTGCTTTTCTGGTTTGTTACTGTTCTGGCCTATTACTGTGCTGGGTTGCCACTGTTCTGGTTTGCTGGTGTTTTGGCCTTCTACTGTTTTGGCTTGTTTCTGTTTTAGCATGTTACTGTTTTAGACAGTTACTGTTCTGTCCTACTGTTCTGGCCTGTTATTGTTTTGGCCTGTTATTGTCCTAGCATGTTACTGTTCTGGCCTGTTACTGTTTTGGTCTATTACTGTTCTGCCTAGTTGCCGTTACTGTTTCGATAATTCTGAAGGCCATGCAAATATCATAAAAGGAGTATAATTAGCGATCATATTTTACTGTTCATGGAAGGCGCAATACAAGAAGGGCAAATAACAAAACCCTATACAGTCACTTGATCGACCTGGCTGGCGTAGTTATGGTACCGCCATTCGTGGACAACGTCAACTAAATGCCTACATGGCTTATGCAAGTTATCTAGATATTACATCAGCTGCAAGCTTCTTAAAAATATTACATAATATGAACAAAATGGAAATAAAATTCAGCATTTCAGTTGCCAATCAAGTTGATAGCAGAGTCCTCAATTTTCTTTCTCAATCCATCAACTGCATCTCCCTTTGAGTGTGATAGCTACATTGGAAAACCACCTTGAGACATGATCTTGCAGTCCCCTCTTTGGTGGCGATAGCAATAATTGCAGTCTGAAACTAACTAATAACAAGTTAATACAGCAAAGAAGACAAACTACTCATAGCTAAGAATGAACCAGATAGGAATTATAACTAAATAATACGAACATGTAGAGCAGGAATGCAAACCGTGAATTAACTATATAGTAGAGGATAGTTATGTCGTTGCCTAGGATGAACTAGACCAGATACGAGATATAATAGTGTGGCTTGTGAACCTGTAGAATAGGATAAACAAACATTAGACAAGTATGCCAACAATGAAATGAGCAATCAAACAAAGTGTTTCTTAGAATTTCAGTATAAACTAGCCAGGTCATTTCAGCAAATATATATGGAAGCAGTGGTATCTCCTGGAATGCAAGAGACGTTGGGTGACTCGGAATTTGCGGTGAGCTACACAATGGCATGCAATTACTTAAGAATGAACCACATAGTAATTATAACCACAGTATACCAGAACTTGTCGAGCAGGAAGGGAAAACATGAATGAACTATATAGTAAACAATAATTATGCCGTTGATTAGGACAAACCAGCACCAGATACATAACATGTATAATGGCATCGCTGGTGGACCTGTAGGCTGTGCAAACCAACATGTTCAGTGTTGCCTTTTTGAGCTCTACGCAAAGAAAAAGAAAATAGTCAGTGTTGCAGCTTTTGAAGAACCAGATGGCAACAACAAAATTATAATTGAACTAGTACGAAGAGTTTGAACGGGTACTACAGGATAGAAGAATGATGCCAGGGAGGAAATAATAGTAGGAACTTAGCTCAGGAATAACCAGATAGAGTCAGTAACTGTGGAGCAGGGAATCCACACTAATATTTTCCACTAACATTACATTTTGCAACAACTACACAATAGCAGGAAATTACTGGTGTACGGAGCAGCTAAGATAAGAACATGTGCATGACAATATAACATACATGTGCATGACTTGAAATTTGTAGTGCAGCGAATGCAAACCAACATGTCTAATGACATTGTATGTACTAGCACGAAGAACATGCGTGCCCAGTGACTTGCATGTACTAGCATGATTACAAAAATGTAGTTCACTCTAACAGGCTTGAACCTGCTATACCGCTGACAAAACAAAAACAAGTTGGAGATTTGGTTACCTTGGTCGGAGAGGCGTCTAAGCATCGTCGGTACCGTGCTAGTGACGCTCAGGTCACTGAGGGTGCTGCGGTTGTAGTGGCTGTTGGCGTCGGGGAAGCAGATCTTCGGCGGTCGATGCCAGTGCAGTCAACGGCGATGACTGTGTAGCTAGTCTGGAGTAGTGGACATGGAACTTGTTGAACTAGATCCCGTGTGGTGGACAATAGTGAAGCTGCTCCGGTACGGTTGGGTAGCTTTCGGCGGCAGGGAAGCAGAGCGTGGGCGGTCGACGACGCCATAGGCACGGTCAGCGAGACCACAGCTCTGGTGGAGTGGCAGAGAGACCCGATGAAGTAGATCCGATGGGGTGGGCATCGATGAACCGGCTCCGACAGCTGTGGAATTGCCGCCAGGCGGTGCACGTGGTGGTTGTGGAGGTGAGGGTGTGGGAGTGAAGCCTAGGATGTTGGGAGGAACAGCTGGAAAAACTACACGAATCGGGACTATGGAGGTGAACAGAAAAATAATTACGATCGTGCCCCCAAGCTACCAACTTTAGCGTGCCCATAGGGCGTATGAATAATGGGTAGAATGGGAATTTTAAAGTCAAAACTTTTTGAAATGGAGGAGCGAAATTTTTCAAAGTCAGTGTGTTATTTTGCAGCTCGACAGAAATTTTGAATTTGGCTACGGGCCAAATAATAATAATAGAAATGTGGTACTCCCGGTGCGAGATTTCGGCTCAAAGTTTTTGAAACAGTGGGGCGGGAAATGCTTCAAAGTCGGTGTTTGATTTATCCACTAGACAGAGATTTTCAATTTGTCCACCGGCCAAATAATAATTAATAGTGAAGTGTTACTCCCCAGTAGGAGATTTGGCCTCAAAGTTTTTGAAATAGTGGGGCGGGAAATGCTTCAAAGTCGGTTTTTGATTTTGCCGGTCAACAGAGATTTTGAATTTTGCTACCAGCGAAATAATAATTAATAGAAAAGTGGTACTCCCTGGTGGGAGATTTCGGCTCAAAGTTTTTGAAACAGTGGGGCGGGAAATGCTTCAAAGTCGGTGTTTGATTTTGTCGCTTGACCAGGATTTTGAATTTGGCTACCGGCCAAATAATAATTAATAGTAAAGTGGTACTCCCTGGTGGGAGATTTGGCCTCAAAGTTTTAGAAACAGTGGGGCAGGAAATGCTTCAAAGTCAGTGTTTGATTTTGCCGCTCGATAGAGATTTTGAATATGGCTACCGGCCAAATAATAATTAATAGTAAAGTGGTACTCCCCGGTGGGAGATTTGATCTCAAAGTTTTTGAAACAGAGAGGCGGGAAATGCTTCAAAGTCGGTGTTTGATTTTTCCATTCGACAAAGATTTTGAATTTGGCTACCAGCCAAATAATAATTAATAGTAAAGTCGTACTCCTCGGTGGGAGATTTGGCCACAATTTTTTTGAAACAATGCGGCGGGAAATGCTTCAAAGTCAGTTTTTGATTTTGCTGCTCGACATAGATTTTGAATTTGATTACTGGCCAAATAATAATTAAAAGAGAAGTGGTACTCCCTGATGGGAGATTTGGCCCAAATTTTTTTGAAACGGTGGGGCGGGAAATGCTTCAAAGTTGGTTTTTGACTTTGCCACTCGACAGAGATTTTGAATTTGACTACCGGCCCAATAATAATTAATAGAAAAGTGGTACTCCCCAGTGGGAGATTTGGCCTCAAAGTTTTTGAAACGGTGGGGCGGGAAATGCTTCAAAGTCAGTGTTTGATTTTGTCGCTCGACATAGATTTTGAATTTGGCTACAGGCCAAATAATAATAATAGAAAAATGGCACTCCCCGGTGGGAGATTTGGCCTCGAAGTTTTTGAAACGGTGGGGCGGGAAATGCTTGAAAGTCGGTTTTTTATTTTCCGCTCGACAGAGATTTTGAATTTGACTACCAGCCAAATAATAATTAATAGAAAAGTGGTACTCCCCGGTGGGAGATTTGGCCTCAAAGTTTTTGAAACGGTGCAGCGAGAAATGCTTCAAAGTCAGTGTTTGATTTTGCCGCTCGTTAGAGATTTTGAATTTGGCTACCAGCCAAATAATAATAATAGAAAAATGGTACTCCCCGGTGGGAGATTTAGCCTCAAAGTTTTTGAAACAGTGGGGCAGGAAATGCTTCAAAGTCGGTGTTTGACTTTTCCGATCAACCAAGATTTTGAATTTGACTACCGGCCAAATAATAATTAATAGTAAAGTGGTACTCCCTGGTGGGAGATTTCGGCTCAAAGTTTTTGAAACAGTGGGGCGGGAAATGCTTCAAAGTCGGTGTTTGATTTTGCCGCTTGACAGAGATTTTGAATATGGCTACCGGCCAAATAATAATTAATAGTAAAGTGGTACTCCCCGGTGGGAGATTTGATCTCAAAGTTTTTGAAACAGAGAGTCGGGAAATGCTTCAAAGTCGGTGTTTGATTTTTCCGCTCGACAGAGATTTTGAATTTGGCTACCGGCCAAATAATAATTAATAGAAAAGTGGTACTCCCCTGTGGGAGATTTCGGCTCAAAGTTTTTGAAACAGTTTGGCGGGAAATGCTTCAAAGTCGGTTTTTGATTTTGCCGCTCGACATAGATTTTGAATTTGACTACTGGCCAAATAATAAATAATAGAAAAGTGGTACTCCCCGGTGGGAGATTTGGCCTCAAAGTTTTTGAAATGGTGGGGCGGGAAATGCTTCAAAGTCGGTTTTTGACTTTGCCGCTCGACAGAGATTTTGAATTTGACTACCGGCCAAATAATAACTAATAGAAAAGTGGTACTGCCTAGTGGGAGATTTGGCCTCAAAGGTTTTGAAACGGTGGGGCGGGAAATGCTTGAAAGTTGGTTTTTCCGCTCGACAGAGATTTTGAATTTGACTACCAGCCAAATAATAATTAATAGAAAAGTGGTACTCCCCGGTGGGAGATTTCAGCTCAAAGTTTTCGAAATAGTGGGGCGGGAAATGCTTCAAAGTCGGTGTTTGATTTTGCCACTCGACAGAGATTTTGAATTTGGCCACCGGCCAAATAATAATTAATAGTAAAGTGTTACTCCCCAGTGGGAGATTTGGCCTCAAAGTTTTTGAAATAGTGGGGCGGGAAATGCTTCAAAGTCGGGTTTTGATTTTGCCAGTCAACAGAGATTTTGAATTTGGCTACCAGCCAAATAATAATTAATAGAAAAGTGGTACTCCCCGGTGGGAGATTATGGCTCAAAGTTTTTGAAACAGTGGGGCAGGAAATGCTTCAAAGTCGGTGTTTGATTTTGCCACTCGACAGAGATTTTGAATTTGCCACCGGCCAAATAATAATTAATTGTATAGTGTTATTCCCCAGTGGGAGATTTGGCCTCGAAGTTTGTGAAAAGGTTGGGTGGGAAATTCTTCAAAGTTAGTGTTTGATTTTGCCGCTCGACAGAGATTTTGAATTTGGCTACCAGCCAAATAATAATTAATAGAAAAGTGGTACTCCCCGGTGGGAGATTTCGGCTCAAAGTTTTTGAAACAGTGGGGCAGGAAATGCTTCAAAGTCGGTTTTTGATTTTGCCACTTGACCGAGATTTTGAATTTGGCTACCGACCAAATAATAATTAATAGTAAAGTGGTACTCCCCGGTGGGAGATTTTGGCTCAAAGTTTTTGAAACAGTGGGGCGGGAAATGCTTCAAAGTCGGTGTTTGATTTTGCCGCTCGATAGAGATTTTGAATATGGCTACCGACCAAATAATAATTAATAGTAAAGTGGTACTCCCCGGTGGGAGATGATCTCAAAGTTTTTGAAACATAGATGCGGGAAATGCTTCAAAGTCGGTGTTTGATTTTTCCGCTCGACAGAGATTTTGAATTTGTCTACCGGCCAAATAATAATTAATAGTAAAGTGGTACTCCTCGGTGGGAGATTTCGCCACAAAGTTTTTGAAACAATGGGGCGGGAAATGCTTCAAAGTCTGTTTTTGATTTTGCCGCTCAACATAGATTTTGAATTTGATTACTGGCCAAATAATAATTAGTAAAAAAGTGGTACTTCCCGGTGGGAGATTTGGCCTCAAAGTTTTTGAAACGGTGGGGCGGGAAATGCTTCAAAGTCGTTTTTTGACTTTGCCGCTCGACAGAGATTTTGAATTTTACTACCGGCAATAAAAATTAATAGAAAAGTGGTACTCCCCGGTGGGAGATTTGGCCTCCAAGTTTTTGAAACGGTGGGGCGGGAAATGCTTCAAAGTCAGTGTTTGATTTTGCCGCTTGATAGAGATTTTGAATTTGGCTACCTGCCAAATAATAATTAATAGAAAAATAGTACTCCCCGGTGGGAGATTTGGCCTCAAAGTTTTTGAAATGGTGGGGCAGGAAATGCTTGAAAGTCAGTTTTGGATTTTGCCGGTCAATAGAGATTTTGAATTTGGCTACCAGCCAAATAGTAATTAATAGAAAAGTGGTACTCCCCGGTGGGAGATTATGGCTCAAAGTTTTTGAAACAGTGGGGCGGGAAATGCTTCAAAGTCGGTGTTTGATTTTGCCACTCGACAGAGATTTGACTTTGGCTACCGGCCAAATAATAATTAATAGTATAGTGTTACTCCCCGGTGGGAGATTTGGCCTCAAAGTTTTTGAAAAGGTTGGGTGGGAAATTCTTCAAAGTTAGTGTTTGATTTTGCCACTCGACAGAGATTTGGAATTTGGCTACCAGCCAAATAATAATTAATAGAAAAGTGGTACTCCCCGGTGGGAGATTTCGGCTCAAAGTTTTTGAAACAGTGGGGCGGGAAATACTTCAAAGTCGGTTTTTGATTTTGTCGCTTGACCGAGATTTTGAATTTGGCTACCGACCAAATAATAATTAATAGTAAAGTGGTACTCCCCGGTGGGAGATTTTGGCTCAAAGTTTTTGAAACAGTGGGGCGGGAAATGCTTCAAAGTCGGTGTTTGATTTTGCCGCTCGATAGAGATTTTGAATATGGCTACCGACCAAATAATAATTAATAGTAAAGTGGTACTCCCCGGTGGGAGATGATCTCAAAGTTTTTGAAACAGAGATGCGGGAAATGCTTCAAAGTTGGTGTTTGATTTTTCCGCTCGACAGAGATTTTGAATTTGTCTACCGGCCAAATAATAATTAATAGTAAAGTGGTACTCCTCGGTGGGAGATTTCGCCACAAAGTTTTTGAAACAATGGGGCGGGAAATGCTTCAAAGTCAGTTTTTGATTTTGCCGCTCGACATAGATTTTGAATTTGATTACTGGCCAAATAATAATTAGTAAAAAAGTGGTACTCCCTGGTGGGAGATTTGGCCTCAAACTTTTTGAAACGGTGGGGCGGGAAATGCTTCAAAGTCGTTTTTTGACTTTGCCGCTCGATAGAGATTTTGAATTTGACTACCGGCAATAAAAATTAATAGAAAAGTGGTACTCCCCGGTGGGAGATTTGGCCTCCAAGTTTTTGAAACGGTGGGGCGGGAAATGCTTCAAAGTCAGTGTTTGATTTTTCCGCTCGATAGAGATTTTGAATTTGGCTACCTGCCAAATAATAATAATAGAAAAATGGTACTCCCCGGTGGGATATTTGGCCTCAAAGTTTTTGAAATGGTGGGGCGGGAAATGCTTGAAAGTCGGTTTTTGACTTTTCCGCTCGACAGAGATTTTGAATTTGACTACCAGCCAAATAATAATTAATAGAAAAGTGGTACTCCTCGGTGGGAGATTTGAAACAGCGGGGCAGGAAATGCTTCAAAGTCAGTGTTTGATTTTGCCACTCAATAGAGATTTTGACTTTGGATACCGGCCAAATAATAATTAATAGTAAAGTGGTACTCCCCGGTGGGAGATTTGGCCTCAAAGTTTTTGAAACGGTGGGGCAGGAAATGCTTCAAAGTCAGTGTTTAATTTTGTCGCTCGATTGAGATTTTGAATTTGGCTACCACCCAAATAATAATAATAGAAAAATGGTACTCCTCGGTGGGATATTTACCCTCAAAGTTTCTGAAACGGTGGGGAGGGAAATGCTTCAAAGTCGGTTTTTGACTTTGCCTCTCCACAGAGATTTTGAATTTGACTACTGGCCAAATAATAATTAATAGAAAAGTGGTTCTCCCCGGTTGGACATTTGGCCTCAAAGTTTTTGAAAAGGTGGGGCGGGAAATTCTTCAAAGTCAGTGTTTGATTTTGTCGCTCGACAGAGATTTTGAATTTGCTACTAGCCAAATAATAATAACAGAACAATGGTAATCCCCGGTGGGAGATTTTGCCACAAAGTTTTTGAAACGGTGGGGCGGGAAATGCTTCAAGGTCAGTGTGTGATTGTGCCGCTCGATTGAGATTTTGAATTTGGCTACCGGCCAAATAATAATAGAAAAAAGCTAGTAGAGCGTACGCTATCTATCCAGGAATTCAAGTCCTAGAGTCACATCAACTAATCATCCATGAGCATAATAATTGTGCAGACTGATATATTGAATTTGGTTCGCGTCCAGGCAACATTTGGATAAAAGGTGCACTCCCTATTGAGGAATTGAATGCCGGGAGTGACATTAACTTATCATCCATAATGAATATTGGATAACTCCGAGTCAAACAGGGTTTGCTGCAGGTTTTGCCGCTTGACTGAGATTTTTTAATTTCGTTGATGGTACTCCCTCTGTACGAATTTAAGGCTGATTCACATCAACTGATCATCAAAATACTTACCATATTGGCAAAGAAATTGGATACATAATCTCCGATCCAAATGGGGTAGGCGGTAGGATTTGTCGATGGATTGATATTTTGAATTTGGCGGTTGTCCAAAGAAGAAAAAACCTTTGTGAGGTTCATGAATCCAAGGCTTAGAGAGTGAGGTTGGGGCACATGATTTTCGTGCATCGAGCATACGGTAAACAGATAAAAGTATGATGCGAAACAAATACTCTCACCGGTTTTGTTACATGGCCCCAAACACAACCTGGGCTCTGTAGCAGGAACCATTTCACATGACCATTGTACTCACCCTGTCATTGTCAGGGTTCATCTTCAATTTAGACAAGTCTCTTCATCTACAGGCTCTCGAGAATTCTGCTGATCTCGTAACATCTTCAACTCCGCATCACATGATAATGCTTTCTGTCTCATATCATCGATTGCTCGTCTGTGCACTTCATGTTCATCAATTAGTGCTACAATTTCTTCCTGACTAGACAAATACAACGACTTGGACTTGGACTTGCACTACCACAACCCAACATTACGCAGGAACGTGCTTTTACGATGACCTTCACCATTTAGTACAATTTTAAATATTCTAGACATTCTTCTTGGGTTTGTTCCAGACCATCTTTCCCAGGTTTTTCCATCCCCTCTTTCAATTTAATCTATAAGGCTATCAGTTGGTAGACATGGGTTATAGAAGAAAAGCTAATACAGAGAAACATGCAGACAACACATTTAACCTATCTATGAACAAATCTTACAAGTTGGCATGGCTGATTACGCATCATATATATTATAGTAAAAGTATAGCTATCTGATCATACTGAAAAGAATTTTATCACTAGCACGCAATAATAGGACTCTGCCAGCATGGCATATGTCTATTTCTTCATCGCCGGGTGCATGATATACACAAGACAACTCTTTGTACAGCTAAAAACTGAAACTCACACTAGTTGAAAATCATCTAGTACTTAAATTAAAAAGAAAACTAGGCAGAAGTTCAGGAAGTGTTGCACATCTAACTATACATATAAATCACTACGGGTGTGTCATCACAAAATATCAATTGAACAGAGGACTTACAATAACACTCTTAGCGGAGGGATTGAGCCCTTCTGTTTTGCTTGCCTGGCATGCCTGGAATTTTTGTTGCAGACACCTTTCTGCAAAGTGGGGGAAAAACATTATCAAAATATAAGAAGCACAAAGCCTGTAGAAGATTAAAAACTAATTATTCTTACTATTGCGCTCAGGTGGCCAACCAATGCATGAGATCCAGTTCGGTTTGTTAAGTGTTGTGTGGCACGATTTCTCTTGTTTTTTCAGCATTCATCTGCAAAAGGAGACTAGTGATACAGATGTGCAAATAGGAATTTTGAGTGTGATATGGTATCAGTCTTCACAAACCATACCATAATATTTGGATCAAACCAGTGGTCGAGAAGATCTATCCAATGTTGGTCAGTCATAGTGTGTTCCATAGGAGTCGTTCTTTGAATATCCTTGCTTGCCTTACCATCAAAGTATTTACTCTTTAGCCTATGGCCCTGTTGGTGCAAAGAATAGGAGAACATGTCCATGAGAACATACTCTACATCCTCATTATCCTGATCGAAGTTGAATTTTGTCTGTCGGCAAGAATGGAACATTTGATGTGTTATGTGACTTAGAATAGAACCAAGAGCAAGCTTGAATGCATGGGATAGAGCACCATGACTTACATGTAACTTCTGCAATAATGAATTGTAATGGTCAGGGGTCTGTTGGTGGAGCTTGAACAATGCGAAGATGGGAATATCATTCCTGACAAAAACGCCTATTTCGGATGCTAGAAAAGCAGATTCTTCTGGATCTTCTGGCCTTCGCTTGCCAAGCACAATAGAATTGATGCAATATCTAGATTGCGTTCTACAAATTTTATCTTCAAGCTTTTTTCCTACCGTTGGCCCCCTTTTCTTAAATCTTCGTGTAGCTACCAATTCAACCATTACATCAAGCTTGCATGCTATATATAAGGAAGCATGCATCGATAATCCTTGGAACACATACCTTGTTTGGCGACGGGCTGATCAACAGGTTGGTGATCATCGCTAGCTTGTTGGTGTTGTGCCAGCAGTGTTAGGCAAGTAGAGGTCAAAACTGGATCAGCTGTCAATTATTACTGGGTATCTTGATTGGCAATTGGTGATTGTGGAATGTGTGTGATAGTATTTGCTGCGTCTACTACTGTTGGAACCTGTGGTGTGCCGCCAAGACGACACTTTTTAGCCGTATGTGAGTTTCCTGATTTTCGTTTATTGTATTTCACGGCGTGTGTTTGTGTTCCACTGGTAGCATTAGCAGGACGGCTTGTCGACGCTTCACGTTTGGTACCTGAACGTGTCTTACACGAACCAGTTGATTCCTGACACACATAAAAAATACTGCAATCTGTTATAGTTCTATATGTAATGAGATGCACATGGAACAGAAGAATAGTAAGGCAAAATGTGCTCTCTATATATGATGCATGAACTAGGCAGAGGGCATTGCAAAATATTTGGTGGGATTGAAATACAAAACATGGAAAATGCAACAAATATCACAATTAAAAATAGAGCAAGCACCTTGGGGGGTGGACAAGCTGGCGGACTTGCAGGGAGGTCCTCGACGGGTCCAACTTCCTGAGTCAGGTCTCCCTCGAAATATTGTTCGTCAACAGAAACCAATACTGAATCAGACACTTGCCGATCATAGTTTTTCTCCCTGCTGGTACCTGGAAGGGTCTTAGGTGGACTAGCTTATTCCTGACACACATAAGCGATACATTAATCTATCAAAGTCCTATGTGAAATGAGACGTGGATAGAACATAAGAACAATAAGGCAAGATATGTTGAACATAACTGATGCATGAACTAAGCAGATGGCATTACACAACATTTGGTGGGAATTCAGGTACGAAACATGGAAGATGAAACAAATATCGCAATGACAAGACAAAGCAAGCACCTTGGGCAATGGACAAGCAAGCGGATTAGGGAGGGGGTTCTCTACCGGTCCATCTTCCTGAGTCAGGTCTCCCTCAGGGTTTTGTTGACCTTGGGCATAAAATTCTGCATCATAATCCTGGACTTCATGATTGGTGGTAGCTACGAAAGATCTAACTCTCTACGGGCCGAGCGACCTTGCATATTTGGAATTCTTTAATAATCTATCTTCCATAATCCTTGGTTCTTCCTCATCAGTCAGCCGCAAATCACCTTACATGCATCATCAAAAAATATATCTTATGAGATTTAAGAGCAAGGTGTGTGTAGAAGAGCAAGTTAGTACAGTGCTAGCAAGCAGTTGAAAGCTCTCAAGGAACAATGACAGACATATGCTTATACGATGCCACACCAAGAAATGTCGGAGTACAAGATAAAAATCTCAGTGCGAGAATGCAGTGAAACTAGCGATGAACTACTTTCATACATCAAATGCGTACAGAGCATATGAAGTGTATGGCGGTAACCTTGGTGACCACGATTACGTGATTTCCTTCCCGTGCCTTTGCCAGACTTATGGTGAGCTACAACCTCGCCGTTTGTCAACACCCGGATTTTTAATCCCAGATGCCTGTTATGTCATACATTGCAATCCCAGGATTACCATTTTTGTGAGACATAACAGATTGGATATCACAATACCTCATCCACTACAAATCATAATAAGGTATTACACGAATAAAGGATCTCATGATCCAGTCTTAATACAACAAACATGGGAATAAATAATAAACGTAGTGGTGGGGTCCATCTTCAGTGGCATAGGCTATGCTGATGATGGAAAATAGTCCTAGTTATCATAGCCGTCCCGTTGTCCTTCATCTTGGTAATCTCCTTCATAGTCTGGCCATAAGAATAGCCAGGGAAAAAAGGCATGAGTACTCTTTAAGTACTCGCAAACTATCACTAACAAGTAAGCTAGTACTAGTGGGAAAATCTAACTCTAAGTTTATTTGTAAAGTTAAGCTTGAAACCTAAGCTGAGTTCAGAAACAAAGAAAGATAAAATAAAGTTCTAGAATCACTTTAGTTGGGAAGCTAGTGTCATAGTCACAACCCTGTTGTGGTCAAGTCAAGATTCATCATTCATTTCATAAGTCATTTTGAAAACATCTGACAACAAAACAGTATGGCCACTCCAACTATCCATAACCGCGGACGCGGCTATTCGAATAGTTTGACACTCTGCAGAGGTGGTACACTTTCACCACAAGATTCGATACATCTGTCAGGGATAACCCTGAATCATCATACTTAGTATGTAGATAATCAAACATAACCTTTCCTTTACACACCCTAGTAGAAGCACCTCTCCTATGAGCATGGCCTCCCAACCATGACCATCTGTCATCTTGGGCACTGCATAGGTGGACAACATCGAGAGGTAGCCTCATCTCAACCCTCTCCCGCGAGGGAACTAATACTAATGCATATAAATTTCCGGCTAAGCCTTACCCAATTCAGGTATTGTGGTTGTACGGTAAACATTTGAATGGTATCGCATTCGAATCCAACCATCGGTTTTGTAAAAGGGCTAAGGCTCATGCCTCAACATTTTCATCAGCATAAACCATTTGCGTTTCTCAACACATGTCAAAACATCTCAATAGAATGACTCATCATTCCAAAGTTTTCACATTCATTTTCACCAAGTACTCCCATCTAAAGTGACTCAAGTTTTAGTTTAGCTCTAAACTACTAGGTTAAGAGTTTTCACTAATAGGGGATGCTAAGATCAATCTCATGCCATAGAATGACATCTAAGGTTATCTCGATAGGTCAAGTTTTATACTTTTTATGCTACCTTCAAACAAGTAAGGGACTTTGGTAAAGTAACTTGGAGTAGGTATAAGTTCAAAATGGTATAACCAAAGCATGCCTAATGCCTTTGCTTAGGTTATCTAGCTTGCAAGGGTTAGCTTGCATTGTTAATGGTGGCTTGCCTTGGTTGGTGCAGTGGTTGAAGTTTTCTTCCTCCTCCTCTTGGTAGAACTCCTCCTCCTCGAAAGCTTGGTCGGTACTATCTTCTATAAATACATACGGGATACACAATCACCAAACAATACTTAACTAGTCTACTTAGCACACTAAGGCACACATTTGATGATCTATTATCATCACAAGCATCACAAGGTTTTATTAACTAGCTTCATTCTTTTTATTTAATAAAAATAATTTCTACTCATTGAAATTAACTAAGATTTAATATTCTCCTATTAAAATATGGGATCATGTGGACACATGTCATCACCACATATTCTAACATATGGGAATTTGCTTTAAAGGTTGGATCACATTTTAATAAGTTTAAGTTTAATATTTAATGATTTAAAGTGACTAGAAATGCCTATATAGCATTATTTTGGTACTAGTAGAAAGTCACTGCATGTAAACCTTAATATTATTACATATTTAGATAGGTATGGTTAAATGTGATTTTTGAGAGTTGGAATCAACTCAAAAGCTATTATGGTTGATTTTATAAAAATGTTTGAATGTGCAAATGCTTCTGTCTTTTTATTTTTACTAGGAGAGATCTCTAACTCTAAATGAATTACATCCAATGGGCTTGGATCTAGATTTTCAGTAGCTTCCCAACAAAATTGGAATCACTAAATTTGGACTTGCACAACTCTCTGAGTTGATTTTTGAACTAAGGAACAAAATTGAATTTAAACTTAAATAGAAAAACCTATGTTTCAATTAACTGGGTCGCGTGGGAAAGCTAACGGGCCGGCCCAGTGACCCTCAGCGGTGCAGAGGGCGGCTGACGGGTTGGTCTCGCTTGTCAGCGAGACTTAAAACCCGAAACAGTATCAAGCGATCTAGGTCACACGATTAGAACGCGGATCAACGGCTCACAGTCGTCGTCAACGACAAACTCGTCGCCGACGAGACCGAACCCTAAACGGACGGTGGGCGTCTACTGGGGACGTACCAGGGTTCGAGCAAGTGCGGTGAGGCGGGCGATCCAGCTGGACGGCGACGGCGGACTCAGGCGAGGTAGCGACAGGGGCTGAGGTGGACGGAATCGACGAGAGCGTCTCCTCCTCTGCCGCGGCTGCCTCCGGTGAAATTACGGCGGCCTGCTGCTCGAGCTGCTCCGGCGAGAGGTGGCGAAGGACTGGGAGTGAGAGGAGAGTCGAATGGTGTGGCGATTGAGGCTGGGGAAGGCCTCCTTATATAGGCTCGAGGAGGGGACCGAGGTGGCGACGGCAAGCTCGTCGGTGACGACGATACATGGCGCTATCGGCATGGGAGGCGTAGGCGGACGGTGACTTGCCTCCTGGCGGTGCCCTACGGCTTTATGGCGCAGCTAGGGGCGGTGGCATTTTGTCGGGAGCGTCGCGTGCTCTAGGAGACAGAGGCGATGCTCGATGGTGATCACGGTGATTGTGGGTCGCGCTGCGATGCACGGCCGTGTTTGGTGGGTTGCTGAGGTCGAGGTGGAGTGGCGTGCGGGATTTGGTGCCGAGGCGTGGTCTGCTGCGTGCTAGCGGCGATCGCGCTCTGGCGCGCTCTGGCTGCGTGCAGAGAGAAAGGTTGGCGAGGCTGGGGAGTGGTCCAGGGGCTGGGGTTGATCGAGGGGTGGACCATGGGCGGCGGTAGGGTGGCGCCTAACTTCCTGGAGCGGCGGAGAGGGGTTGGCGGTCTCCTGCGCCTTGTGCACACTTGGCCGGCGAGCATGGCGTCGGGGTGGCATGGCACTGGCGCCAGAGGCTAGGGATAGAGGTGGGTTTGGTCTGGTTGGGCCTGGGGGAGACAAGGATGATCAATGCAACCCAAATGGCTCAACAAGATTAGTTCCAAAACAGTAATAGTTAGGCCATAATGATTCTACTAACAAGGTGTTCGATCAAATGGCCACATGAACAAAATATTTGAATTTTGAGCTGATTTTGGGTGGAGTGATGTAACTTATGCTTAAGCATCTAGGTTTGCTTGGGATTTAAAAATGGAGTTCATTTGAGTGGTTTTTGAATTAATGTGATCTTGATACATACACTAGATTCAGTTTTCAAATGTCATTTAAATTTAGTGTTTGAAAGTTTTTGGGATGAAACAAAGTGGGCCTTGGCACATCACTAATTATACTAGCAAGGGTGCAAAGAACCACAATTGTTTCTGTTAATATTTGAGTTCTAGGAATAGCCAAAGTAGGCTAGGTGATTAAAATGGCAAAAGTGACCATTTGCTTATTTTATTCTTTTTGATTTGTTTTTCTTTGGGATTTGCTTGGGGATGATCTAGATGATGTTTAATTCACCTTATATTTTACAACCAATGGATCACTCAAACATGGCAATTCAAAACAACTCCTAATTTAAATGCCCACACACATGAATGCTTAATGATTTTAAATGGAAAAGTTTTTGTTAACCCTAAATTGGGTAAATTTGATCTTGATTAACCTTGGATTAAGTTTTGGGATGTTACAAACCTTCCCCCCTTAAACAAAATCTTGTCTTGAGATTTACGAAAGAAAACTAGGGACTAAAGAGATCTGGGAACTCTGTCCTAATGTAATCTTCTCGCTCCCAAGTGGCTTCTGCTTCGGTATGGTTGCTCCATTGAATCTTGAGAAATTTGATACTCCTGGTCCTGGTGGTTCTATAAGATTCCTCCCGGATACGGATGGGTACTTCACAATACGTCGGATCCTTGTTGATGTCAACGGCTCGGTGATCGATGTTCTTGAAAACTTCGGTCTTCTCCGGCACTTCTAAGCATTTGCGAAGTAACGAGATATGGAACACACTATGGATGGCTGACATCTCTTCAGGCAGTTCCAGTTGATACGCTACTTCTCCTCGACGATTCAGAATCTTGAAGGGCCCGATATATCTGGGGGCTAACTTTCCTTTCAGACTAAGCGTTGCGTTCCCTCAATGGCGAAACCTTGAGATATACAAAATCTCTGACATTGAAAGTTAGTTCTCTCCTCCTCTTGTCAGTGTAACTCTTCTGTCTTGATTAGGCGGTCTTGAGGTTCTCACGGACTTTGTGAACCTTCTCTTCAGATTCTCAGAGAATGTCGGGTCCAAATATTTGACTCTGTCCTACTTGCGACCAATTCAAAGGGGTACGACACTTTCTTCCGTATAGGAACTCAAATGGTGCCATTTGCAAACTGGCTTGATAACTATTGTTATATGAGAATTCTGCGAAAGGCAGGCATTCTTCCCATTTTGATCCATACTCTAACACACAAGCTCTCAACATATCTTATAGGATTTGGTTGACTCTTTCAGTCTATCCATCGGTTTGCAGGTGATAAGCGGTGCTGAAATTCAACTTGGTTCCTAATCCTTCTTGAACTTTCTACCAAAATCTCGAGGTAAATTGGGTTCCTCGATCTGATACTATGGTCTTGGGGGTTCCATGTAGACTAACAATTCTAGCAATGTACAACTCTGCTAGCTTCGAACTCTGGTAGGTTGTCTTGACAGGTATAAAGTGAGCTACCTTGGACAGTCTATCAATGATGACCCAGATTGAGTCATTTCCTCTACTAGAAGTAGGCAAACCGGTGATAAAGTCCATTCCGACGGAATCCCATTTCCATTCCGGAATCTGCAATGGTTACAACAGTCCTGCGGGTCTCTGATGTTCTGCTTTGACTCTTTGACAGATGTCACACTTGGTGATGTAGCTTCCGATTTCTCTCTACATCTTGTGCCACCAAAATTGCTCTTTCAAATCTTGATACATCTTCGTTCCTCCGGGGTGGATAGAATAAAGAGTATCATGAGCTTCCTGCATGATAACTTGCTTCAGCTCCGAATCTACTGGCACACAGATACTGCCTTTGTACCACAGAACTCCTTCTTCGTCTTCAGTGAATCCAGGTACCTTTCGTGTACCAATACGACGTTTGATTCCGTCGATACTTTCATTTCCCTTCTGGGCTTCCTTGATTTGGCTAATCAAAGTGGGTTGAATTTCAATGCTAGCTAGAAATCCCTAGCTAACTAGCTCAGTTCTAAACTGCTCCAACTCCTCATACAAACTGGGTTGCTTCTCCTAGATCATGGTGTTTAGCCTACAAGGCAATCGGCTAAGAGCATCCCTACCACATTGGCTTTGCCAGGGTGATAGTGAATGTCAAGGTCATAATCCTTGATTAACTCTATCCATCTCCTTTGCCTCATATTCAGCTCCTTCTGAGTGAAAATATATTTCAAGCTCTTGTGATCTGAGTAAATCTCACAGCGATTTCCCATAAGATAATGACGCCATGTCTTTAATGCCAAAACTACGGCTGCTAATTCAAGATCATGGGTCGGATAGTCTTCTCATGCTACTTTAGTTATCGAGACAGATATGCGATAACTTTTCCTTGTTGCATCAATACACATCCGAGACCAATCTTGGATGCATCACAATATACATCAAACGGCTTCTTGATAACTGGCATGATCAATATTGGGGCTAAAATCAATCTCTTCTTTAGTTCTTGGAAACTGGCTTCACATATGTCAGTCCATTCAAACTTCTTGTCCTTCTTCAACAATTGGGTCATGGGTCTGGCGATGCTCGAGAATCCTTCTACGAACTTGCGGTAATATCCCGCTAATCCGAGAAATGAACGGACTTGGGTTTGAGTGGTTGGGGCTTCATATTCTTCGACATCTTTAATTTTGGCGGGATCAACAGAGACTCCTCCGGCAGACACAATATGTCCTAGGAATCCTACTTCTTTCAGCCAAAACTCACATTTGCTGAACTTGGCATACAACCGATGCTCTCTCAGGGTTTCCAGGATGATTTTTAGATGTTGCTCATGCTCTTCTTCTGACTTGGAGTAGATAAGGATATCGTCGATAAACACAACGACAAACTTATCTAGGAAATTCATCAAGATCTTTTTCATGAGATTCATGAAATAAGAAGAGGCATTGGTTAATCCAAAAGACATAACCGTATACTCGTATAAACCATAACGAGTAGTAAAGGCGGTCTTCGGAATATCCGTTGCATGAATCTTAAGTTGGTGATAACCATTCCTAAGATCAATCTTTGAGAATACCTGGGCACCAGTCAACTGATCAAATAGATCTACTATCTTTGGCAAAGGGTACTTGTTTTTGATGGTGACGTCATTTAGCTTTCTGTAATCGGTGCACAAACGGTTGCCTCCATCTTTCTTGTTGACAAATAATACTAGCGATCTCCATGGAGATGCGCTTGGTTGAATCAAGCATGTTGCTAACATAGCATCCAACTGCTTCTTCAACTCTACTAACTCTAAGGGGTTCATGCTATAGGGTCTCTGGGCTATGGGTCCGTTTCCAGGGATTAGTTCAATAATGAACTCAATATCCCTATCAGGGGCATACCTGGCAATTCATCTGGGAATACGTCGGGGTATTCACAGACTACTCTTACTTGGTATATGGTAGGTAGGGCTAGACTCTTGTTGCACATGAATTGGCGAGGTAAGGTTTCAGATACATGCTCTACTGTTACTCCAGAGCTACTGGTCATGGTGATGGCTTTCTTAGCACAGTCTATCAGTCCTTTATGATTTGACATCCAATCCATACCTAGTACTACTTCCAATCCTTTGGTTCCAAGTACTATTAGATTAGCATAAAAATCTATCCCATGTATTCTGATAGGCACCGCTTTGCAAAATTTTCTAGCTTTTGTAGTCGAACCGGGAATTTGAACTATCATGACATGCTTCAAGTTGGTTGGGTGGATCTTACGAGTGCATGCAAATTCTTCGGTGACAAATGAGTGCGATGCTCCAGAATTAAACAACACTCTTGCTAAAACTGAGTTGATAGAAAACATACCCAACACTACATCTGGCGCTTCCTGGGCTTCTTCGGCGTTCATGTGGAAGAGACAGCCGTTGCGGTTGTGAGGGTTCCCTGAGGCAAATCTTATTCCTGGTTGAACACGACGCTGCTGTTGAGCTAGGGCATTCACATTGGCAGTGGCGGCAATCTTCTTGGGGCACTCATTGGAATAGTGACCCTTCACTCCACACTCGAAACAAGTGATCTGACACTTGTATTTAGCTGTGATGGGCACAACATTGCTTCCAGTTCTGGGTGCAGTGTTGTTGTTTCTCTTGGGAGGTGCACGGTTGAAATTGCTGGTGATGCCGGGGTTGTTGTTGTTTCCTCTGGACTTCACATTGCCTCTGCTACGGTTGGGGTAGCTTGGGAGAGACATTGGGGGTCGGTTGGTTCTTGGTGCATGCCCTACAGACGGGTTGGGACGATACTTATGGTGACTGTTGGATCTAGCTTGGTGCATCATATGATGTTTGCGGTTGTCGTTTGCCTGGTTAATCTTCCCTTCCATCTGAATGGCAGAGTTGACTAGCTCTTCGAGATCCCCGAAGCGGATGTTGACGAGGACAGTCTGCATCTCATCATGCAGTCTGTTCAGGAATCTCTCCTTGTTCTTGGCCTCCGTGTTGATCTCATCAGGTGCATACCTGGCAAGTGACATGAATTTGTCACGATACTCCACTACAGTCATTCTGCCTTGCTTTAACTCTCTGAATTCATCCCTCATTCTGGTGACTAGGCCCTGCGGCACGTGGGTGCGGCTGAACTTGATTTTGAAGGCTTCCCATGTCATCACTTGACCATGGTTCATCAAGCGGATGCTGTTCCACTAGGCTCTTCCATCTCCTGCCAAGTAGTGGGTGGCAAAGAGAACTTTCTCATTGTCATCAACTCTGGCTACTTCCAAATTGTTCTCCATTGTCTGTAACTAGTCATCAGCATCTAATGGGTTCTCCGAAGTGCTAAAGATTGGGGAATTGGTATTCTGGAAAATTTTCAGCTTGGATCCTTGATGATCCTGATTTCCATGCCCTTGGTTGTTTTGGGCCATCTAGGCGATCTGCTGCAGTGTTGCTAAGTTGGTCTAGCGCTCTACCCTTCTTGCTTCACGGTCTGCAACTAACATCTGCATAATCTGCAGCATTGGGTCTTGCGATGAGCTGCTCCCTCCTTGATTTCCACAAGTCATCTGAAGATTGAGGTAGATAAAGGGGTAAGAGGGAAAGTTCTAAGGTTCATGGTTTGGGTTTCAAAGCTAGAACTTTGAGTTTGACTCAGGTTTTGCAACTAACTTCATTTCATTCATTCAAACAAGCACACGATACACACGCACACCACACATCAAAGGAAAACAGATGGTTTTAAGGACCATTCTGCAAGCTATGATACAATGGGACCGATACTCATCATGCTACGATAGTGCTCTAGTGCATCTACTCATCATCGATGAAGTCAGAGTCTTCATCGTCGGTGTAGAAGTCGACGGCATCTTCCTCTAGAAAGTCATCATCATTGCTGAGGTAAGAGTCCATATCTCCCTGGATGTCTTCACTTCCTCTTCTTCCTCCTTGGCTTCAAGTTGAGCTTCTTGCTCCTTGATGGTGTTCTCGAGGTCGACCACCTTCTTGCGAAGACGGGCGATGGTGCGATCCTTCTTTTCGCACTGGTGGCAAAGAGACCGACGGTCCTTGACAAGCAGTGAGAAAGTCTGGGCCTTCTAGGCAGCAATGGCAAGGTTGTGGTTAGCAAACTCCCTAGCATTGTCTAATTCCTTATGGCCATACATCAGGAAGTCAAGGTTCTCCACTTGACGCTTCAACTCCGGGTGACTTGGCATCTCCATTGGCATTCCCATGAAGTCACTCCTTGCATAATGAACAAAGCGGGTTCCTTGGATTTGGTTGACACTGAGGGCACATAGACGTGCGAGAGCTTCATGCATTGCCCTGGCTAACCCATCTAGCCAGTTGTTTTCTCTTATGGAGAACTAGATTCTCCCGGACGTTGGGGCTTCTATACTTCCTCAAAGATCAGCGGTGACTAGCCATTGTAAATCTCCTCCTGGGGGTCCAGGAAGTTGAGCTCCAAGAAACTCCGGATGTGGGCGTCCCAAGAGCTGAAACAGTGAATCTAGATCCCTCTCAAAGATCAGTTGGCCTCCGTTGCCCAACTGGTAGAACTTGCTAAACTGAGTCTCCATCTACAAGAATTTAGGATGAGGAAGTTAGTGAAGTGATCAAGTGTGTAAAATTTTATGTAGTAATGGTAAGAATTGGAGGAACATGAATTTTTGAGAAAGAATGAATTCCCAAGGGTAAGAGAGGAAATAGTTTTTCATAAATACTCACTTTGGTTTTGAAATTAAGTTTTTTGTTCAGACGTCCATTCTAACTAGGGTCTCCTATGGTCAGGATGGCTCTGATACCAACTTGTCAACACTCGGATTTTTAATCCTAGATGCCTGTTATGTCATACATCGTAATCCCAGGATTACCATTTTTGCGAGACATAACAGATTGGATATCACAGTACCTCATCCATGACAAACCATAATAAGGTCTTACACGAATAAAGGATCTCATGACCTAGTCTTAGTACAAAAAACAGCGGAATAAATAATAAGCGTAGCGGTGGGGTCAATCTTTAGTGGCACATGCAATGCTGATGATGGAAGATAGTCCTAGTTATCATAGCCGTCCTGCTGTCCTTCATCTTGGTAATATCCTTCATAGTCTGGCCATAGGAATAGCCAGGGATAAAATCCATGAGTACTCTTTAAGTACTCGCAAACTATCACTAACAAGTAAGCTAGTACTAGTGGGAAAAGCTAACTCTAAGTTTATTTGTAAAGTTAAGCTTGAAACCTAAACAAAGAAAGATAAAATAAAGTTCTAGAATCACTTTAGATGGGAAGCTAGTGTCATAGTCACAAGCCAGTTGTGGTCAAGTCAAGATTCATCATTCATTTCATAAGTCATTTTGAAAACATCTGACAACGAAATAGTATGGCCACAACAACTGTCCATAACCGCGGACGCGGCTATTAGAATAGTTTGACACTCTGCAGAGGTGGTACACCTTCACCACAAGATTCGATACATTTGTCAGGGATAACCCTGAATCATCATACTTAGTATGCAGATAATCAAACATAACCTTTCCTTTACACACCCTAGTATAAGCACCTCTCCTATGAGCATGGCCTCCCAACCATGACCATCTGCCATCTTGGGCACTGCATAGGTGGACAACATCGAGAGGTAGCCTCATCTCAAACCTCTCCCGGGAGGGAACTAATACTAATGCATATAAACTTCCGGCTAAGCCTTACCCAATTCAGGTATTGTGGTTGTACGGTAAACATTGGAATGGTATCGCATCCAAATCCAACCATCAGTTTTGTAAAAGGGCTAAGGCTCATGCCTCAACATTTTCATCAGCATAAACCATTTGTGTTTCTCAACACATGTCAAAACATCTCAATAGAATGACTCATCATTCCAAGGTTTTCACAATTCATTTTTACCAAGTACTCCTATCTAAAGTGACTCAAGTTTTAGTTTAGCTCTAAAATACTAAGTTAAGAGTGTTCACTAATAGGGGATGCTAAGATCAATCTCATGCCATAGAATGACATCTAAGTTTATCTAGATAGGTCAAGTTTTATACTTTTTATGCTACCTTCATACAAGTAAGGGACTTTGGTAAAGTAACTTGGAGTAGGTATAAGTTCAAAATGGTATAACCAAAGCATGCCTAATGCCTTTGCTTAGGTTATCTAGCTTGCAAGGGTTAGCTTGCATTGTTAATGGTGTCTTTCCTTGGTTGGCGCAGTGGTTGAAGTTTTCTTCCTCCTCCTCTTGGTAGAACTTCTCCTCCTCAAAATCTTGGTCGGTACTATCTTCTATAAATACATACGGGATACACAATCACCAAACAATACTTCACTAGTCTACTTAGCACACTAAGGCACACATTTGATGATCTATTATCATCACAAGCATCACAAGGTTTTATCAACTAGCTTCATTTTTTTTATTTAAGAAAATAAATTCTGCTCATTGAAATTAACTAAGATTTAATATTCTCCAATTAAAATATGGTATCATGTGGACACATGTCATCACCACATATTCTAACATCTGGGAATGTGCTTTAAAGGTTGCATCACATTTTAATAAGTTTAAGTTTAATATTTAATGATTTAAAGTGACTAGAAATGCCTATATATCATTATTTTGGTACTAGTCCAATGTCACTGCATGTAAACCTTAATATTATTACATATTTAGATATGTATGGTTAAATGTGATTTTTGAGAGTTAGAATAAACTCAAAAGCTATTATGGTTGATTTTATAAAAATGTTTGGATGTGCAAATGCTTCTGTCTTGTTATTTTTACTAGGCGAGATCTCTAACTCTACATGAATTAAATCCAACGGGCTTGGATAGAGATTCTCAGTAGCTTTTCAACAAAATTGGAATCACTAAATTTGGACTTGCACAACTCTCTGAATTGATTTTTGAACTAAGGGACAAAATTGAATTTAAACTTAAATAGAAAAACCTATGTTTGAATTAACTGGGTCGCGCGGGAAAGCTAATGGGCCGGCCCAGCGACGCTCAGCGGCACAGAGGGCGGCTAACAGGTTGGTCCCGCTTGTCAGCGAGAATTAAAACTCGAAACGGTATCAAGCGATCTAGGACACACGATTAGAACGCGGATCAACGGCTCACAATCGTCGTCGACGACGAACTCGTCGCCGGCAAGATCGAACGCTAAACAGACGGTGGTGTTCTACTGGGGACGTACCAGGGCTCCAGCTAGTGCGGTGAGGTGGGCAATCGAACTGGACAGCGACGTCGGACTTAGACGAGGTAGCGGCTGCGGCTGAGGTGGACGGAATCAACGGCAGCATCTCCTCCTCTGCTGCGGCTGCCTCCTGTGAAATTCCGAGGGCCTGCTGCTCGAGCTGCTCCAGCGAGAGGTGGGGAAGGACTGGGAGTGAGAGGGGAGTCGAATGGTGTGGCGATTGAGGCTGGGGAAGGCCTCCTTATTAGGCTCGAGGAGGGGACCAAGGGGGCCATGACGAGCTCGTCGATGACGACGATACAGGGCGATATCGGCATGGGCGGTGTAGGCGGACGGTGGCTTGCCTCCGAACGGTGCTCTATGGCTTTATGGCATAGCTAGGGGTGGTGGTATTTGGTCGGGAGCATCACGCACTCTGGGAGACAGATGCGGTGTTCGACAGCGATCACGGCGACTGTGGGTCGCGCAGCGATGCACGTCCGTGTCTGGTGGGTTGCTGGGGTTGAGGCAGACTAGCGTGCGGGATTTGGTGCCGACGCACGGTCTGCTGCGTGCTGGCGGTGATCGAACTCTGGCTGCACGTAGAGGGAAAGGGCGGCGAGGCTGGGGAGTGGTCCAGGGGCTGGGGTTGATCAAGGGGTGGACCGTGGGCGGCGGTAGGGTGGCACCTAACTTCCTGGAGCGACGGAGAGGGGATGGCGATCTCTTGTGCCTTGTGCACACTTGGCCGGCGAGCATGGCGTCGGGGCGGCATGGCACTAGCGCCAGAGGCTAGGATAGAGGTGGGTTTGGTCTGGTTGGGCCTGGGGGAGATAAGGATGATCAATGCAACCCAAATGGCTCGACAAGATTAGTTCCAAAACAGTAATAGTTAGGCCATAATGATTCTGCTAACAAGGTGTTCGATCAAATGGCCGCATGAACAAAATATTTGAATTTTGAGCTGATTTTTGGTGGAGTGGTGTAACTTATGCTTAAGCTTCTAGGTTTGCTTGGGATTTAAAAATGGAGTTCATTTGAGTGGTTTTTGAATTAATGTGATCTTGATACATACACTAGATTCAAATTTCAAATGTCATTTAAATTTAGTGTTTAAAAGTTTTTGGGATGAAACAAAGTGGGCCTTGGCACATCACTACTTGTACTAGCAAGGGGTGCAAAGAACCACAATTTTTTCTATTAAGATTTGAGTTCTAGGAATAGCCAAAGTAGGCTAGTTGATTAAAATGGCAAAAGTGACCATTTGCTTATTTTATTCTTTTTTATTTGTTTTTCTTTGGGATTTGCTTGGGGATGATCTAGATGATGTTTAATTCACCTTAGAATCATTTTAAAACCAATGGATCACTCAAACATGGAAATTTAAATCAACTCCTAATTTAAATGCCCACACATGAATGCTCAACGATTTTAAATGGAAAAGTTTTTGTTAACCCTAAATGGGTAGATTTGAGCTTGATTAACCTTGGATTACGTTTTGGGATGTTACACCGTTCGTCCTTGAGAGGGTTTGCCTCTCCATCTCTCTGGCGCCGTGGACAAGGTCGAGGAAGCAGATCCGGTGCCATGGAGTCGGGGAAGTGGATCCAACAAGCTGCGATGGTGTTGCTGAGCCGGCTCTGGCACCGTGGACCTCGTGTAAAGAGGAGCTGATTTGGTGTGGGCCGGCATCGAGAGCTGGTAAAACTTCTTTTCGGTTGCTACGGTGGCATGCCGGTGGAGAGGCTGTGAAGGTGAGATGGGATGGAAGGAGCACGGCCATGGTCGTGCAAGGTGATTTCGAGGGATTTGGCCCGAAGGGTGCGGGTGGTACTAGTATGTTTGAAACTTTGAATTGTGTGGAACATGGGAATTTACAAGAGAAACCATTTTGAGGAATGGGCTTTGCCGCGTTGTTTCTGGACCAAAGGGCGAGATGAAAATTTAGTACCGTTTGAATTTTGGACGAAGGAGCCCATTGCTGCGGGTGTTTCGGGCGCACTGCTTGGTGGAAGAGGTGATTTTGGCTTGTGGTTTGTCGCTCAGTTGATTTTTTGTGTACTCGATCTACTACTGCAGTCTAAAATTTTGACTTTAGGGCCACACAAGTATATAGTGCATGAATTCATTCACGATAATGGGAACAAACTATCTTTCATGGTAGTGTGTTAATTTTTGGCAAAACGTGTGTTTACAGATCTAAAAGAAAGTGCAAAATATGGTTTCCAGTTTATCACGGGAAAATGTTGCTTTTCCATTTTCTGAATGGCTAGAATGAGACATGGATACATTGTCCAGATGCAGCAATTAGGTACAGTATAGTTTCATACAGCGTGCCGAAGAAAATATCAGGCTGACAACACAACGAAAGTCATCCTCATTATTCGAAATAACAATCTATTCGCATGGAGGCTCTTTCATGACCCTTCGAAAATCATCTGCCTGCAAAGATGCATGGAGAATATCTGCTCGTGCTTTCACCTGTTCCAAAACCATCACATTGATCTCATTGACATCTGCATGAGCCAAACTGGGAACACGATTTTCAGCGACTAACTTCTGAAGATCAGCGGCAGCATCAAGGCCATCTTTAAAGTAGAAATCCATCCTTGGTTCAATTCTCTGATCTCCCAAGTGGCAGTGTCCAAATCCTTTTGGAGAAGCCTAATCTTAGCTTCGGCCATGCAACAAACTTCGGTTTGGTTCGTAGAAATGTTTGTATCACTGGCATGCTGAATATCTATGCTGCGAACCTCCTTGGCAGGGACATGATCATGCACTTGCTTCTGCAAATTTCAATGCATCAAATCAATAAGTAAATATCACAAAGATGCAACAAATAGCCATGTTTAGGGTACTCGACCAGGCCATGTTTCTGTACCAGTTGTGTTGTGCCGAGTGGGGCTAGATCCGCATGTCCAAAAAACTTTAGGATTCGTTGGCAAGACATGGCATGTTTCGGCAGTACATCATCTTCCATGCCTTACAAAAATATATACTAGTATGACAAGACAGGGCAAGCAAAGGCTGAACTACTCCCAAAAATAAAATGCATAACGACAGCGCGCATATATGCAAAATGGATGCAAACCATTGTCTGGGGAGGATTTTTGGGGGTTATCATTGGGCTGGCGAGGCTTCGTACTAGTGCGAGATAACCAATTTGGCTTGACGACTAGCCGTTTCCTTCTTTTCTCTTTGAACTGATCCTGCATTACTGCAACTAGCATGCATTAAAAATAATTGGTATCGAGAAGGCACAACAAGGAAGCGACGAACTACATTCAGAAGTAGTAGTAAAGTGCAAGGAAAGTGGGCATAGTAAGTGTGCAGCAAACTTCGTCTCGGTTGTACGGAGTTCTAACCATCACCCTGGTGAGGGGTCCGTGTGGCGTACGCATCTCTCGGTTGGGTGGTGAGAAAGCTGACACTCTGAGTGGGGGAAGCAGATGTGACGAAGCAACAACGGTAGCGTGCATGATGGCATCGTTGTGTAGACTCCGGCGACCTAGAAGTCAGCTAAGGAGGGATGTGATAGATGATGATGTGAGTATGGATTGTGGAGTTGGCAGGCGAGCGAGCGAGAGGCCCCGTCAGGATGGAGGTAGCTAACGTTTGCCGAGAACTGAGAAGTGAAGGAAGGGTTAAATTTTGGGAAAGGTAGAAGGGAGGGTCCTGCCAATAATCCTCTAAATTTTTTGAACTAGAATATCCCGCCAATATCACATGAAAATTTAGTGCTCAATCACGCTTGGCTCACCTCCTGAGTAGTATTAAAAGGAAGGCTCGAAAAGCAGCACACATCGAATGCGATGGGACGGTGGCGTGTGCAGCTTGTGAAGAAAATTCGGAGTCTAGTACGATGGTGGATAGATGAAAAAGAAAACTAGGGTGGTGCTGGCTGCCAGCCGTGACCCTCATAAAAATAAATAAATATTTCAAATTCATTTAAATACATCAAATAATTGATCCAATGGTCAGCATTCAAAGTTATTTGTATGAATGGGGCCCATATACTGTAGTGAGTGAAACAGCTGAGTGAACTTGGGTTTCTTAGCTAAACGGTGCGCATATGCATATGCCAACTCATTGGAACTAATTTAGGCAGAGAAGACTGTAATTTAAGTGGTTTAATTTAGCTACGAATCATAAAAACTCATAGAACCTAGGAATCACAAGGAAACCATGCATGCTCCGCAATGTCCAGAAACATGGCGCGCTTGTCGCATTCCGAGCCAAATTCTTCTGATTTTCTTTACTAGTATGAAACATCCTTGTAATCACTTGGAAAAGTGAAAAATGTTCTTTCATAATTATTTGAAACTCCCACGGTCAACATTGTTTACTACACCGAGATGCATCCATCTACCCGATGTGAGAACCATATCATAAAGTGTAGCTAGGGTATCGATATATATGGCCATGACCTTATTGGTCCTTCGGACTAAAACCCAAGAATGTTCATACATTGTAGGCTACTACTAAATTTCACGTGCCATGCACATGAGATTCAGAAAATAGACATATGACATATCATCATTATATAAAATTATAATAGGTAAAGCACAAAAAATTATAAATTTGATCAATATATATAAAGTATGGGTGTATATTTGGTTCTTGTACTTTGTCTGATCGTGTAGAAGTCAAAGATTATTAGGTACCTAACACTTGAAATTTTTGGTGACATGGTCTAGAGAAACGAGTGAGAGGATTCTAGGAGTATGATGGAGAAGTGTGTTTTGAGGTTTGTGCATAGCATTCATTCTGCTGAAGACTATCTATAGAATCTTCTAAATGCTCGAATGGAAAAGAAGATCCAACGGTTGGAAATATTGGGATTCACGAGTATTCATCAAACGGTCATCATTCAAAGTTATTCGTATCTTACCACTATTAGTAAATTGCACATTCCCTCCACGTGAGACTTAGATAATATACGCCTGACATATCATCACTATATAAAATTATCTCTACTATTATAATTGAGCAGTTTTGAATTGGATCCATAGCACCAATTCTGACCGTTGGGCTATTAGATCAAATTTCCGAGCATCTAGATTCGTGTTAAATAGTACATAGAGCAAACTCCACCATGTTCTAGAACCATCATTTCACCACCCCCATAATTTCATAGCATAGTAGGTTGTATTCTCAATATGTGTAGATAGTTATTATTAATAGACTTAATTTATGAATTTTGGGGGTGGTGACATGATGGTTCTAGAACATGGTGGAGTTTGCTCTAGGTCTGTACTATATAGTCAACACGAAACCAGTTGCTCTGAACCATTGAATCTAACAGCCCAACGGTCAAGATTGGTTCTATGGATCCAATTCAAAACTGCTCCACTACAGTAGTAGAGAGAATACAGCCTACTGTGTTATGAAATTCTGGGGTGGTGGCATGATGGTTCTAGAACATGCATGGTGGAGGTTGCTCTAGGTACTATTCAACACAAATCCACCTTCCCTAAACCATTATTGGATCTAATAGCCCAACAGTTAGGATTGGTGCTATGGATCCAATTCAAAACCGCTCCATTATAGTAGTAGAGATAGAGATATCTTACCAATATATAGTGTACGAATAACTTTGAATATTGACCGTTGGATCAAGACTCATGAATCCCAACATTTCCAATTGTTGGATCTTCTTTTCCATTCTAGCATCTAGAATATTCTATTGATAGTGGTAAGATCATGTAGAAGTCAACGATTATTAGCTACTAGTAAGTTGCACGTGAGACTCGGATAGTAGACATATGACATATCATCATCACTATATACAATTATAATTGTTAAAGCACAAAAAAATATAAATTTGATCAACATCTATAAAGTATGGGTGTATATTTGGTCCTTGTACTTTGTATCATCATGTAGAAGTCAAAGATTATTTAGCTACCTAACACATGAAATTTTTGATAACATGGTCTAGAGAAACAAGGGATAAGCTTCTAGTATGATGGAGAAGTGTGTTTTGAGGTTTGTGCATAGCATTCATTACGTCGAAGACTATCAATAGATTCTTCTAGAAGCTAGAATGGAAAAGAAGATCCAATGGCTAGAAACATTGGGATTCACGAGTCTTGATCCAATGGTCAACATTCAAAGTTATTCATACACTATATAGTGGTAAGACAAGATAAGATAAGATAAGATCATGTAGAAGTCAACGATTATTAGCTACTCCCTACTAGGGAGAAGATTCTAGTACGATGGAGAAGTGTGTTTTGAGGTTTGTGCATAACATTCATTATGTTGAAGACTATGTATATAATCTTCTAGATGCTAGAATCGAAAAGAAGATCCAATAGTCGGAAATATTAGGATTCGTGAGTCTTGATCCAACGGCCAGCATTAAAAGTTATTCATACACTATATAGTGGTTATATCTCTAGTACTATAATGGAGCAGTTTTGAATTGGATCCATAGCACCAATCCTGACCATTGTGTTGTTAGATCCAATGGTTCAGAGAAGCCGGATTCATGTTGAATAGCACCTAGAGAATACTCCACCATGCATGTTGTAGAACCATCATGTCACCATCCCAAAATTTCATAGCACAGTAGGATGTATTCTGTCTACTACTATAATGGAGCAGTTTTGAATTGGATCCATAGCACCAATCCTGACCGTTGGGCTCTTAGATCCAATGGTTCAGAGCATCTAGATTCATGTTGAATAGTACGTACCTAGAGCAAACTCCACCATGTTCTAGAACCATCATGTTACCACCCCCAAAATTTCATAGCACATTATTAGGCTGTATTTTCAATATGTGTATATACAGTTATTATTAATATACTTAATGTATATGCATTTTTTCTCTAACAATACTATTGGTTAATAACAACTCAATTTTTGTTAAATCACATTTCATACATTAGAGAAAAAATGCATAAATTAAGTCTATTAATGATAATTGTATACACATATTTAGAATACAACCTACTATGCTATGAAATTTTGGGGGTGGTGACATGATGATTCTAGAACATGGTGGAGTTTTCTCTAGGTACTATTCAACATGAATCCAGCTGCTTTGAACCATTGGATCTCACAGCCCAACGGTCAGGATTGGTGCTATGGATCCAATTCAAAACTGCTCCATTATAGTAGTGGAGATCTAAAACATGAAATTTTTGGTAACATGGTCTAAAGAAATGAGGGAGAAGATTCTAAAATGATGGAGTAGTGTGTTTTGAGTTTTGTGCATATCATTCATTTGATGAACTATCAATATAATCTTCTAGACCATTCAAACTAATAGAATCTTCTAGATGCTATAATGGAAAAGAAGATCCAACGACTGGAAATGTTGGGTTTCACGAGTCTTGATACAACGGTCAATATTCAAAGTTATTCGTAAACTATATAGTGGTAAGATAAGATTATAATAGGTAAAGCAAAATATATATAAATTTGATCAACATCTATAAAGTATGGGTGTATATATTTGGTTCTTGTACTTTGTATATCATGTAGAAGTCAGCGATTATTAGCTATCTAAAACTTTAAAATTTTGGTAACATGTTCTACAGAAACGAGGGAGAAGATTCTAGAATGATGGAGAAGTGTGTTTTGAGTTTTGTGCATAGCATTCATTATGATGAAGACTTTCAATAGAATCTTCTAGATTCTAAAATAATGGAAAAGAAGATCCAAAGGATAGAAATATTGGGATTCGCGAGTCTTCATCCAACGGTCAATATTCAAAGTTGTTCGTATATTGTTTACCAATTGGAAGATATGCACATCTACTTTCTTGTAGTACTACCAAATATGAGAAATTTACCATAAACTATGATGTGGATATGTCCACGACCTTGCGAGGTTGCTCGTCCTGAAACTTGTTCATCAAAAAACTAGATGATTATTAATCTAGTAGATGGCTTGAATTTCGGGAAAAAAACGATTGCTGGAAGTAGATCGGTGTGCCGTACCAAGTCACACGTGCGCAGTGCCACGCTGTGGACGAGGAAGAGACAAGCCGAACTGTGCACCTACGGCTGCATAGAAGAGATCAATGGAGGATGGATGGTGAGAGCAGCGAAGGAGAGAGCAAACACAACTTGTTTTGCATGCATATTACTACTAGTAGGTCCATATATTTACTACTAGTGGAGTGTACCTCGTGTCAGCAGCCCATCATAGCTTTGCTCTGACATCGCATCGCCTTCTGTCTCCTCCTCCCACTACTCTCGTGCTGCCTCCTCTTTTTGGAAGGAGCCACCTCCCTTTTCAAGTAGTACTAGTACAGAAGTGGAGTACTTTGCTTTACAGAAAAAAAATGTTTCCATCGCTTAGAAAATTGGAGTTGTTACTTTTCCTAGTATTTGGGAACTCCCATCAGCAAAGCTGTTTACCAACACCAAGATGCGCACATCTACTTTCTTGTAGTACTACTACAAAATTCCCATAAACATGGATATATCCGTGACCTTGCTTGGTCGCTCGTCCTCAAACCTATTCATACTTATACATGGTAGGCCATTTTTGTTAAGCGGCTTTTTTTCAAAAGTTGTGAAAAACTCATGTTTATTATTTTTGATTGCAGGTAATACAATCAAAGGACGCCATGCATGAGTCCCCCTATTTTTTGGCCTATTTCTCTCTTTTTTCAAAGCAGGGTCAACTTTGCCAGCATGCAAAGTCTAGAAAGAAGTTGAATCTTTGAAAACTCTCGGTCGTGTTCTCCGTATATTGGATGTATGGTGGGAAATTTCAAATGTTTTTGTGGAATTTAAAGAGAAATTGGCAGCTCACATGCGGTTCGAAATAATTTGACATAATTTCGACAGACTCCCTCCGATCCATATTAATGTTCATAGATTCATCTAGATTCAAATGTTTCTAGTCATGTTTCTGTGCTACACACATATACCTGAATCTAGACAAATCTGAAAACATTAATTTAATTGGAGACAAATCAGATAAGATACATGTGACATATCATCACTATATAAAATTATAATAGGTAAAGCAGAAAAATATAAATTTGACCAACATATATAAAGTATGGGTGTATATTTGGTTCTTCTACTTTGTATCATCATGTGTAGAAGTCAAAGATTATTAGGTACCTAACACTTGAAATTTTTGGTAGTAACATTGGTCTAGAGAAACGAGTGATAAGATTCTAGTATGATGGAGAAGTGTATTTTGAGGTTTGTGCATAGCATTAATTATTCTAAAGACTATCAATAGAATCTTCTAGATGCTAGAATGGAAAAGAAGATCCAACGACTGATGTCGTTCGGATTCACGAGTCTTGATCCAACGGTCAATATTCAAAGTTATTTGTATTCATACCCTATATAGTACATGGTAAGATAAGATTGTACGAATAACTTTGAATGCCGACCCTTGGATCTCAATACTCGCGAATCCCAATATTTCCGATCGTTGGATTCTCTTTTCCTTTATAGCATCTAGAAAATTGTATAGATAGTCTTCAGCATAATGAATGCTATGGATAAACCTCAAAACACACCTCTCCATCATACTAGAATCTTCTCCCTCGTTTCTCTAGACCATATTACCAAAACAAACAAGTTTTAAGGTAGCTAATAATCTTTGACTTCTACATGATGATACAAAGTACAAGAACTAAATATACACCCATACTTTATGTATGTTGATCAAATTTATATATTTTTTCTTTACCTATTATAATTTTATATAATAATGATATGTCATACGTCTATTATCCGAGTCTCACATGCAGGGCACTCCTCTCGCTTCTCTCGCGCTTCCTACCTTTTGGAGTAGCAGTACAAAATGATGTGGAGCAGTTTGCTTTATAGAAAAAATATGTCCATCACTTAGTAGAGTTGTTACTTTTCCTAGTATTTGGAAACTCGCATTGGCAAAGTTGTTTAGCAATGCCAAGATGCACACGTCTACTTTCTTGTAGTACTACCAAATTACCATAAACTATGATGTGGATATGTCCATGACCTTGCTTGGTTGCTCGTCCTTAAACCTGTTCATACTTCTACATGGATGGCCATTTTTGTGAAGCGAGTTTCTTCAAAAGTTGTGAAAACTCATGTTTATTATTTTTCATGGCAGGCAATACAATAAAAAGGACACCATGCATGAGTCCCCATGTTTTTGTTGCCTATTTCTTTCTCCTTTTCCAAAGCAAGGTCAACTTTGCTAGCATGCAAAGTCTAGAAAGAAGTTGAATCGTTGAAAACTCCCGGTCGTGTTCTCGATATATTGGCTGTCTGGTGGGCAACTCCAAAAGATTTTTGTGAAATTTAAAGAGCAATTGGCAGCTCAGATGTGGTTCGATATAATTTGACCTAATTTCGATAGACTCCCTCCGATCCATATTAATGTTCATAGATTCAAATTTATCTAGTCATGTTTCTATGCTAGATACATATATCCGAATCTAGACAAATCTGAGAATATTAATTTGAATTGGATACAATAGTTTAATTTAATTGGGTTAATTTATCTACGAACCTTGAAAACTCAAAGAACCTAGGAATCGCAAGTAAAACATGGATGGTTCTCTATGCCCAGAAACATGGCGTGCTTCTCGCATTTAGTGCCACATTCTTCTGATTTTCTTTACTACTAGTACAAAACATCCCCATAATCAGTTGGAAAAGTGAAAAATGTTTTTTTAATTGTTCGAAACTCCCACGGGAAACATTGTTTACTAGGCCACACCCATCTACTCGATGTCAGAACCCTATGTAAAAGTGTAGCTAGGGTATACATCGATATAGAAGGCCATGACCTCATTGGTCGTTCGTGCTGAAAACCAAGAATTAATAATGTTACATTATGGTGGTATATAATGTGAATCCGTTTTCCCTAAGGTTGTTGAATCTCATGTTTATCATTTTTCTTGGCAATTAATAATACTAATAGCAAAAGTACCCCAATCGTAATGAAGTCTCATGTTTTTTGTTTTACGCTTTATTTTGTTTGAATGTTTTCCTTACATAGTCAAATTTGTTGGTATGCAAATACTAATTAGTAATGGCATTTCTCAAAACTATTGTTGGCCCATGATATATTGGCTGCCTGGATACCTTCAAAAGAATTTTGGATATTTTCAAGAGTAATAGTCTATCACGCTCACATGTATTCAAGTTTGACCTAATTTTGATTAATCGACTTAGAGTTATGCATTTAAGTGCACATGGAGCTTTAGCTTGGAAGTTTGAAAAATACTTAAACTTGGGAACTATAAGAAAGAATTGTCCACTTTGTACGAAAATTTGGTGGGGCCATTCTTTCTTATTTTTCTATCAATAAAAGTACTTGAAAAACTCACACTTCTGGTATTTCCTACTATATCATGTACTATGTATGAACTTTCTTGGGTTTCAAGCCAAATGACCAAGGTCATGGACATACCCTGTCTTCATCAAGATAATGACCGTGTGCCCATATTTTGGCATAGCTAGGTCGGTGCATGTTAACATGCATGGTAAAGAAGTAAAAGTATTTTTTGGAAGGAAGTGCGATCAATATGGCTTAGAGTTCATAGCATGTGCCATTTATTTACTATAGTACATAAAGTGGTTGGATAAATTACATGTTATATTTTTCAATCTTAATTTTCTAGCTTATGTCACCCACTCAGACGACTTTTCGTCGATTTGTCGAATTATGTCTACATTGATATTCTACAAGTGAGAGCTGGAACTATAGTATAACCGAGTGTTAGGTATAACAGAGTGACACGTCATCTATTGCCGGCTTTATACCAGCATATACAATACCTAACATTTGAACTATAGAACAACTAGCATTACATGCAGCAATCTCATCAAAAGGCAAGAAGATTAAAAAGGAATAAAATGAAAAACATTTCTATGCCCGCTTGAAAAATCCTAAAACTTGGGAATTGTAAGAAAGTATGGTACACTTAGTCTGAAAATTGGGGTAGTGACATTCTTTATTTATTTTTTGGAACCTTGGTACTGTAGGTCCTGAAGGGGCGAGACACTCCAATTAGCACACTAGAGTTTGTAGTCGTCGCAATGTGGCCTGAGGACCTTTTTGTAATTATTATTAATACTTTTGAGACTTCTTGTATTGGTGTAGATGATTATTAATCCAGTAGATGGCTTGAATTTCGGGGGAAAACGGTTGCTGGAAGTTGATCGATGTGCCGTACCAAGTCACACGTGCGCAGCGCCACGCTGTGGACGAGGAAGAGACAAGCCGGACTGTGCACCAGTTGCTGCAGAGAAGAGATCGATGAAGGATGGATGGTGAGATCCAGCAAAGGAGAGAGAAAACACAACTTGTTTTCCGTGCATATTACTACTAGTAGGTCCATATATTTACTACTAGTGGAGTGTACCTCGTGTCAGCAGCCCATCATAGCTTTTCTCTGACATTGCACCGCCTTCCGACTCCTCCTCCCGCTGCTCTCGTGCTGCCTCCTTTTTTGGAAGGAGCCGCCTCCCGTTTTGAGTAGTACTAGTACAGAAGTGGAGTACTTTGCTTTAGAGAAAAAATATTTCCATCGCTTAGAAAATTGGAGTTGTTACTTTTCCTAGTATTTGGGAACTCCCATTGGCAAAGCTGTTTACCAACACCAAGATGCACACATCTACTTTCTTGTAGTACTACTACAAATTTCCCATAAACATGGATATGTCCGTGACCTTGCTTGGTTGCTCGTCCTGAAACCTGTTCATACTTATACATGGTAGGCCATTTTTGTGAAGCGGCTTTTTTTCAAAAGTTGTAAAAAACTCATGTTTATTATTTTTCATGGCAGGTAATACAATCAAAAGGACGCCATGCATGAGTCTTCCTGCTTTTGGCCTATTTCTCCCTTGTTTTTCAAAGCAGGGTCAACTTTGCTGGCATGCAAAGTCTAGAAAGAAGTTGAATCTTTGAAAACCCTCGGTCGTGTTCTGCATATATTGGCTGTCTGGTGGACAACTTCAAAAGATTTTTGTAGAATTTAAAGAGCAATTGGCAACTCACGTGTGGTTCAAAATAATTTGACATAATTTCGACAGACTCTCTCCGATCCATATTAATGTTCACAGATTCATTTAGATCAAAATGTATCTAGTCATGTTTCTGTGCTAGATACATATACCTGAATCTAGGAAAATCTGAGAACATTCATTTGAATCGAAGACAAATTAGATAAGAGACGTCTGACATATCATCACTATATAAAATTATAATAGGTAAACCAGAAAAATATAAATTTGATCAACATATATAAAGTATGGGTATATATTTGGTTCTTCTACATTGTATCGTTATGTGTAGAAGTCAAAGATTATTAGCTACCTAACACTTGAAATTTTTGGTAGTAACATTGGTCTAGAGAAACGAGTGATAAGATTCTAATATGATGGAGAAGTGTGTTTTGAGGTTTGTGCATAGCATTAATTATGCTGACGATTATCAATAGACTCTTCTAGATGCTAGAATGGAAAAGAAGATCCTACGGCTGGGAATATTGTTCGGATTCGCGAGTCTTGATCCAACGGTCAATATTTAAAGTTATTTGTATCCGTACACTATATAGTACTTGGCAAGATATGACTGTACGAATAACTTTGAATGCCGATCGTTGGATCTCAATACTCGCGAATCCCAATATTTCTAACCGTTGGATCTTCTTTTCCATTATAGCATCTAGAAGATTGTATAGATAGTGTTCAGCATAATGAATGATATGCATAAATCTCAAAACACACTTCTCCATCATAATAGAATCTTCTCCCTCGTTTCTCTAGACCATATTACCAAAAAAATCAAGTGTTCTAGGTAGCTAATAATCTTTGACTTCTACATGATGATACAAAGTACAAGAACCAAATATACACCCATACTTTATGTATGTTGATCAAATTTAGAATTTTTTGTGCTTTACCTATTATAATTTTATATAATAACGATATTTCATACATCTATTATCCGAGTCTCACGAGTAGGGCATTCCTCTCGCTGCTCTCGCGCTGCCTACCTTTTGGAGTAGCAGTAAAGAATGAAGTGGAGTATTTTGCTTTATAGAAAAAATATTTCCATCGCTTAGTAGATTTGTTACTTTTCCTAGTATTTGGAAACTCGCATTGGAAAATTTTTTTACCAATGCCAAGATGCACACATCTACTTTCTTGTAGTACTACCAAATTACCATAAACTATGATGTAGATATGTCCATGACCTTGCTTGGTTACTCGTCCTGAAACCTGTTCATACTTATACATGGTAGGCCATTTTTGTGAAGCGGGTTTCTTCAAAAGTTGTGAAAACTCATGTTTACTATTTTTCATGGCAGGCAATACAAGAAAAAGGACGCCATGCACGAGTCCCCCTATTTTTTTTTGCCTATTTCTCTCTCTTTTCCAAAGAAAGGTCAACTATGCCGGCATGCAAAGTCTAGAAAGAAGTTGAATCTTTGAAAACTCCCGGCCATGTTCTTGATATATTGGTTGTCTGGTGGGCAACTTCAAAAGATTTTTGTGAAATTTAAAGATCAATTGGCAGCTCACATGTGGTTCGATATAATTTGACCTAATTTCAACAGACTCCCTCCGATCCATATTAATGTTCATAGATTCAAATGTATCTAGTCATGTTTCTGTGCTAGATACATATATCCGAATCTAGACAAATCTGAGAATATTAATTCGAATCGGATACAGTAGTGTAATTTAATTGAGTTAATTTATCTATGAACCTTGAGAACTCAAAGAACCTAGGAATCAAAAGTAAAACATGGATTTTTCGCTATGTTCAGAAACCTGGCGTGCTTCTCGTATTCAGTGCCACATTCTTCTGATTTTCTTTACTGCTAGTACAAAACATCCCCATAATCAGTTGGAAAAGTGAAAAATGTTTTTTTCCTAATTGTTTGAAACTCCCACGGGCAACAATGTTTACTAGGCCAAGACGCACCGATCTACCCGATATTAGAACCCTATGTAAAAGTGTAGCTAGGGTATACATCGATATAGAAGGCCATGACTTTATTGGTCGTTCATGCTGAAAACCAAGAATGAATAATGTTACATCATGGTGGGCTATAATGTGAATCTGTTTTCCCTAAGGTTGTCGAATCTCATGTTTATCATTTTTCTTGGAAATTAATAATACTACTAGCAAAAGTACCCCAATCGTAATGAAGTCTCATGTTTTTGTTTTACACTTTATTTTGTTTGACTGTTTTCCATACGCGGTCAAATTTTTCGGTGTGCAAATACTAATCAGTAATGGCATTTCTCAAAACTATTGTTGGCCCATGATATATTGGCTACCTGGGTACCTTCAAAAGAATTTTGGATATTTTCAAGAGTAATAGTCTATCGCGTTCAGATGTATGCAAGTTTGACCTAATTTCGTTTAATCGACTTAGCGTCATGCATTTAAGTGCACGTGGAGCTTTAGCTTGGAAGTTTCAAAAAATACTTAAACTTGGGAACTGTAAGAAAGAATTGTCCACTTTGTATGAAAATTTGGTGGGGCAATTCTTTCTTATTTTTCTACCAGTAAAAGTACCTGAAAAACTCACACTTCTGGTATTGCCTACTATATCATGTACTATGTATGAATTTGTTGGGTTTCAAGCCAAATGACCAAGGTCATGGACATACCCTGTCTTCATCAAGATAATGACCGTGCGCCCATATTTTGGCATAGCTAGGTCGGTGCATGTTAGCATGCATGGTAAAGAAGTAAAACTATTTTTTGGAAGGAAGTGCAATAAATATGGCTTATAGTTCATAGCATGTGCCATTTATTTACTATAGTACATAAAGTGGTTGGATAAATTATATGTTTTATTTTTCAAGCTTTATTTTCTAGCTAATTTAACCCACTCAGACGACTTTCTGTCGATTTGTTGAATTAGGTCTAAATTAATATTGTACAAGTGCGTGAGAGCTAGTTCAATAGTATAACCGAGTGTTAGGTATAACAAAGTGACACATCATCTATTGCCGACTTTATACTAGTATGTACAATACCTAATATTTGAACTATAGAACAACTAGCATTACATGCAGCAACCTCATAAAAAAGCAAGAAGATTAAACATGAATAAAATGAAAAACATTTCTATGCTCGCTTGAAAAAATCCTAAAACTTGGGAATTGTAAGAAAGCATGGTACACTTAGTCTGAAAATCTAGGCAGTGGGATTCTTTATTTATTTTTATAACCTAGGTACCGTAGGTCCTGAAGGAGTGAGACACACCAATTAGCGCACTAGGGTTTGTAGTCGTCGCAATGTGGTCTGGGGACCTTTTTGTAATTATTATTATTCGTTTTGAGACTTTTTGTATTGATGTAGATGATTATTAATTCAGTAGATGGCTTGAATTTCGGGGGAAAAAGTTGCTGGAAGTAGATCGTTGTGCCGTACCAAGTCACACGTGCGCGGCACCACGCTGTGGACGAGGAAGAGACAAGCCAGACTATGCACCCACGGCTGTAGAGAAGAGATCGATGGAGGATGGATGGTGAGAGCCAGCAAAGGAGAGAGAAAACACAACTTGTTTTGCGAGCATATTACTACTATCGGTCCATATATTTAGTACTAGTGGATTGTACCTTGTGTCAGCAGCCCATCATAGCTTTTCTCTAACATCACACCGCCTTCTGATTCCTCCTCCCGCTGCTCCCGTGCTCCCTCCTTTTTTTGAAAGGAACCGCCTCCCTTTTCGAGTAGTACTAGTACGGAAGTGGAGTACTTTGCTTTACAGAAAAAAAATCCATCGCTTAGAAAATTGGAGTTGTTACTTTTCCTAGTATTTGGGAACTCCCATTGGTAAAGTTGTTTACCAATTCCAAGATGCGCACAACCTTCTTGTAGTACTACTACAAAATTCCCATAAACATGGATATGTCCGTGACCTTGCTTGGTCGCTCGTCCTAAAACCTGTTCATACTTATACGTGGTAGGCCATTTTTGTGAAGCGCCTTTTTTCAAAAGTTGTGAAAACTCTTGTTTATTATTTTTCATGGCAGGTAATACAAGCAAAAGGATGCCATGCATGAGTCCCCCTATTTTTTTGGCCTATTTCTCTCTTGTTTTTCAAAGCAGGGTCAACTTTGCCGGCATGCAAAGTCTAGAAAGAAGTTGAATCTTTGAAAACTCTCGGTCGTGTTCTCCATATATTGGCTGTTTGGTGGGCAACTTTAAAAGATTTTTGTGGAATTTAAAGAGCAATTTGCATCTCACATGTGGTTTGAAATAATTTGACATAATTTTGATAGACTCCCTCCGATCCATATTAATGTTCACAGATTCATCTAGATTCAAATGTATCTAGTCATGTTTCTATGCTAGATACATATACCCGAATCTAGACAAATCTGAGAACATTAATTTGAATCGGAGACAGTAGTGTAATTTAAGTGGGTTAATTTATCTACGAACCTTGAAAACTCAAAGAACCTAGGAATCACAAGTAAAACATGGGTGGTTCACTTTGTCGAGAAACATGGGAACCTCAAAACACTTCTCCATCATTCTAGAATCGTTTCCCTCGTTTCTCCATACAATGTTACCAAATATTGAAGTTTTAGATTAGCTAATAATCATTCACTCAACATGAGATACAAAGTACGAGAACCAAATATACACCCATATATTATAGATGTTGATGAAATTTATATTTTTTCTGCTTTACCTATTATAATTTTATATAGTAATGATATGTCAGACGTCTATTATCCGAGTCTCACGTGCATGGCACGTGTAACTTACTAGTTTACTACTAGTACTACATGAATTGGTTGGATAAATTACATGTTATATTTTTCAAGCTTAATTTTATACTCCCTCCGACCCAAATTAGTTGACTTAGTTTTATCTTGATTTGGATGTATCTAACACTAAAACAAGTCTAGATATTTTCGAATCTAGACAAATCTAAGTCAACTAATTTGGATCGGAGGGAGTAGCTAATTTCACCCAAAAGTGCATCATGCTTCAATCAACACGTTAGGTGGAATTAAAAGGTTACATCAAAAAATAGAAAATTACATCCAAGTCCATACAATTGGCACAAAGGCCCCTAAAATTTAGCTTGAAAAGGTAGTCGTACGACTCAATTTCAACCGAGCAGCTGAGCCATACTCTTGCTACTACTATTTGCTTCACACACGAAACTCAGCGCGCACCTGCGTGTTGATCATGGTCGAAGGGATGAGATTACTTGGAACGAGTAGAGGAGCACACTGCCCCCCTACCGAGTCAATTCCCCCAGCCGCACCTTCACCGGCCGCAGGTTCCTCGCACTCAAGCTCGAACTTGAGCATGTCCTGATGGTGAGAAAGGGCTAGCATAGGATCGATAGGCTCGAGGGGACCTAGGATGGCCTCGTTTGCCATGGCCACGGTGACCACCCGACTTGTCTGCCCCTGTCGCATGCTCGCTGGCCGCAGGTTCCTTGCTTACGAGCTTTAACTCGAGCATGTCCTGACAGTAAGCAAGGGCCAGCATAGGATCGACAGGCTCGAGGGGACCTAGGACGGCGTCGGCCACAGCCACAGCAACCTGGCACTCACCCGAGTTGTCTGCCCATGTCGCATTATCGCTGGCTGCAGGTTCCCGGCGGAAGGATTGGCCGCGGTCTCGCACGGGCTTAACTTGGCCAGGGTTGATGTCCAGCCAGAGCACCTGCCCGGACGCAGCTCTGTCACAGTTTAAAGGGAGGCACACCGGGACTGGTGCTTTGTTGTAGAGGTCCACTTTTGTTCATTTGCCATGTTAAAGCCTTCATGACGCGGCCAGCATAGGATGTGTAGCCTCGAGGGGGGCCAAAATCGCGTCGTCGGCCGGTAGGGCCAACGTACGTTTACCGCGAGCGACCAGGCGCTCTACAGAGGAGCCTCCAACGGAGGCATGTTCCCGCCGGATGAACTATTCTGGGGCCTGGCCTCGAGCCGAAGCAGACCTCTAAGGACGATGCAGCCAATCTACCGGGATTCCTTCAAGTATTTGTGAGGGTAACATGCCTTTGGTGGAAGAAAGAAATTTTGCCGGAGAGTAGAATGATGGAGAAAGTATAGTACTAGTAGTACTACTAGCGGTGCTACTCAGTTTTACTCCCACCGCTAGGGGGCTCTTTTTCGGTGTTTTTTCTTTGACCCAGCATTTCTCCAAGGAGTACTTCTTTTAGATGCTCCAAGTAGTATGCAGAGCGACCACTTGGTGGCGCGAGAGTTTTTTCGCAGTCGGTGGATGTCCAGGGCATTAACTCATGAGAGAAATGTCATATCGGTACTTGTAGCGATCGTACTTTCAGCTAGCCGCACTCTAATCGGATAGTAGGAGTAGTAGTACTATACACTCTCAAAATAGAGGTGGTGAGCAGTTGGCAGCTCGAGCAACGAGTCTGGTTAATTCTTGGAGTATGTAATCCAGTATATAGTAGTAATAAGTTGCACATGCCTTAGTGCTCCGGCATGTGATAGAACTATAGAAGTATAGTATGTCATATTATCTCTACAACTATAATGGAGCAGTTTTGAATTGGATCCATATCACCAATCCTGACCGTTGGGCTGCTAGATCCAATGGTTCAAAGCAACTGGATTCGTGTTGAATAGTACCTAGATCAAACTCCACCATGCATGTTCTAGAACCATCATGTCATCACCCCAAAAATTTCATATCATAGTAGGCTGTATTCTCTTTACCATTATAATGGAGCAGTTTTGAATATGAATGATCCATAGGACCAATCCTTATCATTAGGCTGTTAGATCCAATGGTTTAGAGCAGCTGGATTCGTGTTGAATAGTACCTAGAGCAAACTCCACCATGTTCTAGAACCACCATGTTGAATAGTACCCATTATATGTCATACGTCTATTATCTGAGTCTCACATGCACGGCACGTGCAACTTACTAGTCACTATATAGAAGTACTCCGGCACGTAAGACTCGCATATTCATATTTTGTTGAGATTTATCTATATTATATAATCTTACCACACTATATTGTGTACGCAGTACTTTGAACTTTGAAAAATCGATCAAGTCTGGCAAATCCCAACATTGCAAACCGCTGGATCTTCTATCCATGCTAGCATATAGAATATTCCATTGATAGTCTTTAGCACAGTGAACGCTATGCACAAACCTCAGAACACACTTCTCAATAATTCTAGAATCTTCTTCGTCATTTCTCTCGAGAATAACAAGTAATAGGTAGCTAGTAGTAGTAGGTTGATTTCTACATGACACAAGGTACAAGAACCAATAATACACCCTATACTTTGTGAACATGGCTCAAAATTATAATTATTTTTCAGTGATACCAACACAATCTCTTTCATCAATAATTGCCATGACACGTAAGCATTTTCCATGCATGTAATAGGGTCTTTGACAATGGGGGAGTCTCTTAGCGGGGCATACTAGGCCAAATGCTTTTGTGGCATGTCAATTAAGGAGGAGAGAGGGTGTTGTTGTATCTTAGTACGTAGTAGCTAAGATACACCCCTTGCACGTAATCATAGGAAAAAGAGTTGATTGCCCAATAAAATGCATGCATGAGGGAAAAATATTAAATTAAGATACAACCTCTAAAATACAATGCATTGGAGAGGTTGGCTATTAGGTATTTATAACTCCTATGGTAACGTGCTAAGCTACACCCCATTGTGAAAGGCCTAATGCATGATGCAGTATGTACCACCTGATACCCCCATCCCAAACAAAGGGCTAGTCTCATACTCTCATCCCAAACAGAGGTAGAGTAGTAGTACTAGTACCTCAACCCCATAGTAGTATTAGAGTATAGTATTTAGTCCTCCACGTAGTCCTAGGTCATCAAAGCGATGTGTACACCGGGTCAGAGGAAGATAATTAATCGGGGAACACAACGCTTCCCTAGTTTTCTCCAAGCAGGTCTCTTGCCAAAGAGATAAGGTATCAGTTCATGGCCGTTGAATTTGGATGGACGGACGATATTGCCTAGAGTGAGATGAGGAGTCTAGTACTCCTAGTATTTAACTATTGTACCAGTCTCTCTCGCTCGCTCTCATCAACCCTCTCAGATCTGCGCTCCTCCCTCTACTCTCTCGCTCGGTCTCAAAATCCCTCTCAGATCCGTCGTAGTGGAAGAAGGCAGCTCTATGGTGGACGAGTGGTGTGAAGATATGATTGACATGAGTGCAATGAGGCAGGTCTTCAGTTGCAGGCTGTGTTCTCAAATTGTTTGTCGTCTCATGTACATGGATATTACTACTTCTTTCTTCATGATGTTTTCCACACTGGTCCGATACAAATCTTGTTTTTTGGCCAAATCTCTTTTCCTTGCACGAGCAGTGCTTTGGCAAGGCCGCGACGCACATTGAATGCGCACAATGTGTTGGAAAATTATCCGATGGCCAGTGCCCGGGATGTGAATACGGAGGCGTATTCAAACCAACCACTACCATGGATCAGATCCGTGGGAATGAAGCTCAAGTGCAGCAACAAAGGTTGTGACATGGCTGGCAGCTTCCTCGAGTTCATCAAACACCAGACGATGTTCCCGCACGGGCAGAGGGCGACATAGGTTCTTGACAAAATAGAACTGTATGATATTCGGGTGTCTATGTGTGTGCTGATTCTGTCTAGAGTATAGTTTAGTTTCTGCCGTGGTTGTGTTGTACCTATACTATTTATGTTATGTACAAATTGAATCATCATTGCATCCACATAGTTTCTCTCTTTTACCGATAGCAAGGGGAAGTACCACCAGCATGTGCATCTACATAGTTACTCTCTTTTAGCTCAAAATCTTGAAAATCCGTAGACCTTGGGTGGCCCTCCACAGCGTATGCAAATATCGGTGCCCAAACCACTTCTCATCCATCCGGCACCGGTGCCTATGCTGCACTGATGATGCCACACAAAAATCAAGGATATGTTAAAATATTGGTCTTCCCTGTCCAGCTCAACAGCCCTTCCTCTATTTAACGCAGAGACAACTACCATCCCTCTCGTCACGTGGGAGTAGTAACTTGCGTGTACATGCAATGCCAACTAAGCAAACTGGTGACATGACATGATAATTAATGATGAAAGAGAGGGAGGTATTACCATAACATCACACATTTATATGAGTCTAGAACCTAATTAATTAGGTCTTGCATGACACCACACACATGTTATCACCCACTATGAAGACAATAACATATGCAAGTTACTATATTTAGGTTGGTCATGGTGGGGAGTAACTTAGAGTAGTAGCATGCATATGTTACTAGTCTAAGCTACTACCTCCATTTTCACAAAATAAAATAAAATAAGTTACTACTTCCATTGTGGAAAGTAACATAGGTGTGGTATCATGCAAAGTCTCATTTATTGCAATGTAGACTCATCTTGTCTTGAAATTCTACCACAAGCGCATTGTGTAGTGAGGAGAGAGAAACAATGATTTTCTAGTTCTTATGGTCGGGTCATACTGGTATGGTTGACCGCAAGGTTTCTTAGCTTAAGACCGAGTGCTACAATGTTCAAATTCCACTAAGGTCGACCCCATGTGTCTTATATCCGATGTTATTTTCACATTGGAGACGCCCTTATGGTAACATAGCTAGTTTTTTTCCATACAATCCCCGTGACATAGGGATCGGGTTCCACTATCAACAGATAACGGAACAAACATCCACCACACAAAAGAAGTCAGGTTTTTTAAGCTCCTGGAGCTTAACACTATATATAGACAAATCTATGCCAAAAGATAGCAAAGATCAGGAGAGATGGATAGAGAGACGCAAGAGCCACCGCATAACACTAGTGTTTTACATCCAGACAACAAAAGAGCATGAGAGATCAAATAGACCCTCTCCCCCCACAAAAGGCACTTCAAGCAACCTCATGAATAGCAACTCAGACAGGCATCCCAGAAACTTTGTTGTTTTTGCATCTCTGGAAAGGAACATCATTCCTCCTTCTCGGCATCTTCTGGGGATCTTGCACGTTTCCTACTAGTAGATGGCAATCCCAGCAACGGAACTGGGGTTGTATCCATGGCATTAGCATCAGCCAGATCATTCCTTTGCAAAACTTCAGCACCACTCCTTAGTGCCTCCCTCTCATCTTTATTGTGAAGACCTACCCAATATTTGATGAAGACATAGGCAAACATGATTAAATCAACAGGGGAGTTAATCAATTTTTGTTCAAAACAGGCTCTGTATTTGAGCTTCCAAATGGCCCAACAGATAGATGCTAAAGCCGTAATTTGAATATTACGACTAACACAAAGATGTCTCGGAATCCACCAGAAGTACTGTGAAAAGGACCCAGGCCTATCCACAACACCTACTAACTTCGCAACTACCCCCATACATATTTTGCAGCCCCACAGGTAAATAATAAATGACCAATAGATTCCTCTTGATCACAAAACCTGCAGCTTGTATCTCCTGTCGACTTTCTTTTTTTCATATTGTCCTTTGTGGGTATGGCATTGTGCCAGATTAGCCATAGCCATATCTTGATTTTCAAAGGGACTTTATCTTTCCACAGATGTTTAAAACTCCTATCCACACCTCTGTTGTAAATATGACTATACATTGATTTAAAAGTGAAGGTGCCACTCTTATTCCACAACCACCTGGGTCTATCCACCCCAGGTGACAAGGAAACTCCCCTCACAATCATCTATAACCTATTATACTTTTCTTGTTTGTCATCACCCAACACCCTTCAAAAAGAGCAGTGCCAATTTCTTGCAGCCATGACAGCAACTAACACATTCTGATCACACCAAATATCAAACAGCTCAGGGAAAATGATTTTCAAAGGAGCATCCATTTACCAAGCATCACCCCAAAAATGTGTCCTCGTGCCATTTCCAACAATCATCCTTCTCCCTGATAGGTAAATGTCTTTTATTTTCAGCAGGTCAGACCAACAAGCAGAGTCAGATTGTTTATGTCTCACAGAATAGATTCCCCCACTGCCCAGATATTTCCTTCTCACAAAAATCTGCCAAGGCCCTTCCTCAGCCTCCAATCTCCACCACCACTTACATAACAGACTGATATTAAAAATGCTTATATTTTTTATACCCAAACCACCTTTTTCTTTAGGTCTGCAAATATATTTCCATTTCAACATTTGATACTTTTTCCTGCCTGATTTCCCATACCAGAAGAAAGCTCTGGTTGGTTTCTCTATTTCCTCCACATTTGTTTTGAGTAGAAGAAACATAGACATAGGATAAACTGCTATACTTAACATACAAGCAATGATTTTCACATGTCTTCCTCCAATAGATAAAGGACCTCCCATCCAACCATCCATCTTCTTGCACAACCTCTCTCCAATGAACTTTAGTTCAGCCACAGAACATTTTCTACTACAGACAAGTAGGCCCAGGTATTTGATTGGCCATTCTCTAGATTGAAAATTAAATAGGTCTGCATACATCCCTTGCTTCTCATCATCTTCTAAGATCAACAGCACCTCACTTTTTTCAAAATTGATTTTCAGACCCGACATAGCTTCAAAGAGATACAAAAGCAATTTCAAATTTCTAGCCCCCTCCACATCATCCTTGATGAACATAATAGTGTCATCAGCATATTGTAAAATAGCAATGCCTTTAGCAAACAGATAGTCTACCAAACCAGTTATGAGGCCACATGCCTGGGCATTCAACACGATTTTAGCCAAAAAATCTCCAGCCATATTGAATAAGAAAGGAGAGAAAGGATCCCCCTGCCTAACCCCTTTATGACTCCCAAAATAAGGACCCATTTCACCATGCACCTTCACATTCAAGGTCCCCATTGTAACAACACTTTTCAGCCAAATCAACCAATCCTCACTGAAGCCTTTTTGTTTACAATAGTGAAACAAAAAATCCCAGTTGACTTTGTCATATTCCTTCTAAAAGTCCAACTTCAACACTTCTTTCAAGATCTCATGCAAAAGAGTGACCCCATCTGAAATATATCTCCCTTTGATGAAAGTTGTATGACAGGTATGTATCAACTTATTAATCACAGGTTCAAACCGGATAGTGAGGGCTTTTGTAAAGATTTTGAAGAGCACTTGCAGCAGACAAATAGGTCTGTATTTTTGTATTACATCAGCATCCTCACCTTTTGGTATCAAAGTAATTGTGCCATAGTTGATACTGCTCAGATCAATTTTATGCGAATGGATATCCTCAAAAGCTTCCATAATATCACCCCTGATAACATGCTAGCAAAGTTGATAGAACTCTACTGGCATCCCATCAGGGGTAGCAGCTTTGTTCTTTTCCATCTAATTCATAACCTCCCTAATCTCCTCCTCTGTGAAAGGTCTGCTCATTACTTCTCTATCATAGTCATTCAGCTTTTCCCAATTCTCCCAATTATCATCAGACAACCTGATGGCAAAACCTTCAGCAGGGCCAAACAAGGTTTATAAAAAGCAGTGGCATGAGTCAAGAGATCATAGGTCCCTTTGATCTCACCATCTCCACTTTGCAAAGAATAAATCATTTTCTTCCTTCTGATACCATTAGCCACCCTATGAAAATACTCAGTGTCACTATCTCCTTTAAGCAGCCACGAATCCCTTGATCTCTGTTGCCAATATTGTTCCTCTTTTTCATATATTTCAAAGATCTGCTGCTGAATCTGAGCCTTACGAATTTGTTGTGTCTTATTCAGCAAAATCAGATCCTCAATGCTTTCTAATTCCCGCAAGTCATCAATTAACTGTTTTTTCATTTTCTTCTCGTGCCCCCTAATATGAGCACCCCGACCTTTAATATCATTCCTCACATTCTTCAATTTCTCTTGTATTCTATCCAGACTGTTTCTGCATCTAACAGGCTTATTCCAAACTTTTTCAATTCTCTGTATAAGCTCAGGGTTTGTCAACCATCCTTTTTCAAACCTGAAATCTTTTTTACCTACATTCTGTCCCTCCATAGTGTCAACAATCAAATGGCTATGGTCAGAGACTTCTCTAGTTAGCTTATGTACAGTAACTAAAGGAAAGATGGATTCCCATTTTTTACAAATGAGAATCCTGTCCAGTTTCTCCAAGATGGGAATATTCTGATTGTTGGACCAGGTGAATTGCCCCCTAACATCTGTATTTCTCTCAAATCATATGTATTAATGATGTTATTGAAAACATGGGTCCATGTGCCTAGGACATGATTCCTATTTTTCTCAGAAGAAAATCTCATGATATTGAAATCCCCTCCTAATAACAAGGGAAGAGATTGATCCCTACAAATGTCAGCCAATTCTATCAAAAAAACATCCTTGTATTCTTCCCGTGCTGCACCATATACTACTACTAAATGCCAATATATTTGTAATTTTACATCATATACTTTCATCTTGACATGAAATCTCCCCACAGATGATCCACAATTATCCAATCTAGAGGATCTTAGGCCCCCCAGAATACCCCCAGATTTTCCAACAGATGGCAACCAACTCCAGGAAAATTGATTCATAGGATCAATTTTCCTGAAAAACTCAGCAGAAAAATCTTTCTTCATAGGTTCCTGCAACCCTATAAAGTCCAATTGCTCATGTTGCATCAAGTTTACCAAATAAGAACTCATTCCTTTCTTGCCAACCCCTCTACAGTTTAGAATACCACCTATCATCACATTGTTTTCCTTTCTCTTGTTCCAGTTACAACCCCACTCATAGGGTGGTACTTGCTAACCTTCACAGCAATAGCTTTTAACTTACATTGACTGCCTCCACCAGAACCAACCAACTTCTTTTCCTCTTTTTTCCTGGATATCACTGGAGTAAATTCCTCTTCCTCTTCATGATCACTCTTCCATCCCAGGAACTCAACCTGCATTTCCTGTTCTACCATTTCCTGTGTTCTCTCAATTTTCTTCCTAGCTAAGTTATGTCTAGAAATTTCTAGGTCTTTCAAGGAGCTAATAAACTCAAAAGATAGAGAGGAAGAATCTACACCCATTTCCAAAGCCCTATGCATAATATCATCATCATCTAGGGCAGCAAAAGAGTTATAAAAGGTTAGATTAGTACCTGACTAGTCTCTTAGTGTATTTTGCCTCATGGTTATTTCATTCATAATAGGGCCCCCTCCTAGATGAGATAGTCTTTCACTTACCCTGGTATGAGGAATCTGACGCACTGTATCCTCTTGAGTAGCAACCTGTTCCTGCTGTGAACCCTGGCTCTCCTGGGACAAATTTTCTGGTTGAGAAGATCCAACCTAAAGAACCACTTGTTCCTGACTTTGAATAGGAGCCTCAACCCCAACCATGGGATGTTCTACAGGAGGATTGCTCTGCTCAGCAGCACCACTCTCATCGGAGGAGCTATTTGCACTACTAGACTCCCTATCTCCCCCATCACTTTCATCTCCAGCATCCCCTTGTTCTCCTTCAATTTGCTCCAGTAAATGACCATATTGTCTCCTATATTCATAATATTTATCACTTCTTTTATTGTGGAGCAGATCTTGCACAAACACTTGGAAGGTCTATCCACCACCATTTGGATCATCTGGATTCACCACATCCCCAATTTCCTACGGGGCCAGAGCCTGAGCCACTTCCATATGCACCTCACCCATCATCTATTCCTGTCTTTGGTCAATAACTGCACTCTGCTGCCTGGTATTGCCTGCATCAGTCACATTGCCCTCATTTATATTGTCAGCAGTATTCACAACTGGCTCCCGAATTGAAATTCCACCACCAGATCCTCCACTTGGCCAAATTTGGGCCACTTGATCACCAAAAGACATGTCATCTGTATTTCCAGAGCTTTCACCTTCAACTTTGGGCCCTTTCCTTTTCTCCTAGGCAGCACACTATGGGGGGTCATCCTGAGGACAATCATTTCTGACACTTTCATTCTGTATATTCTGTTCCACACCAACCACTGTCTCATTCCCCCCAGCAGTAACTAGGGTCACCACAGGCCTATTGCTATTGACATCTTGTCTGACTAGAGCAGTTGGAATATTCCCACCTCCCACATCAACAAAGACAGGTATATTTGGTGTGGCATCTGGAGCAAAATTTTCTCTTGTGTACTTGAATTCATAAATCCCTCCTTTCATTTCTCCTCTTCTTGTATTTGGCACTAAAGTCACATCTTTACAAGCCACCTTAACCCTCACATAAGCCAGATTCCTAAGGCTATTTCTGTTCATTGCCAAAGGTTTCCCAATTAGAGATGCCACATAGAAAACTATGGATTTCTCTCTATACTTCATGGGTATGACAACAATTCGAAACCATGCTTCCTCAAGCCATTCAATAGGTTCTAGATCTCCATTCCACTTAGAAATCTGAAATTACAGCATTAGGAGTTGACTTCATAAAGACCTTGCCAAAATGCAAATCTTCAATGGACTTTGCAGAAGGAAATCTCATCAGGAACTCAACATCACTGATGGGCCTAGCATTGAATCTCCACCCAGAACCAACAACATCTGCCCATAACTAAAATTCCTTCTCCGGGTCTTTCCCTGACACATCTCCCCTGACCACCATAATATGAGCATAATTGCAATTCACCATTGACTGAAAAGATGATTCGGTCACTGGGATTGAGTGAAAACCTTGATCAAAATCTGTGCTACCAAAAAACAAAGGTACATATTCCCAGGGCTTTCTCTCTTGACAGACCAAAATATTATGATTATGTCCACAATTCTCACACTCCTGTCTCCCCACGTCTAATTCTACTGTCTACTGGAATCCTTCAATATGCACATTCTAGTTACCATTCACAGGCACACCAACAACCGGTGCAGGTACACAGGACCCCAACTGTGTTGTAGCCACCGCAACTGTCTGACTAATAATAGTGACTGCCAATGGCTGAGAAACTGCAGCAGATGGAACACTCGCAGAAACCAAAACACGAATACTAGCTGAGACATTAGTAACAGGTCTAGAACCAGGCAAATTGGATCCACCCAAAGGATTGACTGAAGTAGTAGCAGTCCTAACGGTGACAGGTTGTTCAACTGTGCATGCAAACAGGGGAGCATCACGCCATGACGAGGGTTTAACTCATCAATGCCCATTGTTATGGACTTGGGTTTTGGAGAAGGAGGGAGCACTGGAAGCATCAATCAGCTAGCAAACAAGCACACAGGGACGCAAGGTTTACCCAGGTTCAGGCCTCGTAGAGGTCCCTACTCCTGCTTATCTGCTCGTGGAATTAACGAAGGAATCGAAGGTTACAATGGTGCGCAGATGCAATCTGGCGAGGGTTGTGGAAACTAGGGTTGCATGTGTCCTCCTCGCCACCCCCTCCTGGCCTTTATATAGATAGGCCAGGTCTCAGGTAGCAGGTCGAGTCGGTTACAAATTAGGGTTTGCCCTTCAAACTTTCTATCTTTAGATTTGTTCTTGTCTAGCAAATTATTGAGAGTCCGTAGGCCACTTGAAATCTTCATTGGGCCGTGGCGACGCCGTGGGCTTCCACCGTATCTGGACCGTATATACAAGACTCGAGTACCTGCAGGGTATACCCATGTCAATAGCTCTCGAGTGTCCAGTGGAATCGCAGATTCGACTGTGGACTTTTCGACTGCTTTGTTTGTGTCATAGGGATTTGTTGATGTGTGTGCCTTATTTGACCGATGTATCGGTAACAGTTAACTACCTTAGGGCAAAACAATGCCATCTATTCAAACTCGAGTCCCCGGACTCGAATTCAGAAAATTGCTGGTGTAATTCGACTCAAGCCGCGGAGGTCTTACAGGAGTCGAATTCCAGTATATGGGTGTGAGCACTCGATGCGTCCGTCAAGGCATGTTCATCGCACGGATAATTTTCTGGTAGTGCGCAGAAAATGCGTTGCCAGGCCTTATTCAAGTCTTATCTTCATGCTGCAAGCACGGCATCCGAAATTTTGTTATCGCGGAGATGATTCGGGTGACCCAGGAGACGCAGTCTCTTTGTGGGGAAAAATATGAGGCGGTGTCGCCATAGACTTCGAGTGTGGATGTTTTCAACACTTAGTACGATGTACAAATAATCATAGGGTGCACCACCAATGCTCCCTATGGGAGTAGCCCCCGAGTGCCTAGTTGAGTCGAAGACTCAGGCAGGGACTAAAGAAATTTTGCGACTTTTGTCGTCTTTTGTTTGTTTGTTTCAAACGAATTTATTTCCAGCGCTCCCTATGGGAGTAACCCATGTCCATAGTCGAATCGTGAATTCGAGTGGTTGGGTATTTTAGATGTCCATATTCCTGCATAAGAGAAAACAAATCGTAGGATGCGCGACTAGCGCTCCCTATGGGAGTAGCCCCCGAGTGCTTGGTGGAGTCGAAAACTCGAGCAAGGACTAAAGCAGTCAAAATCTCCAGTTGCTGATGATGATGATGTCAGTGCTGACGATGTGATGATCTCAGTTGCCTGCGTGAGTGACTTTGACAGGACGTGACGAGCGGTGGGTCCCATTTTCTGACCCTGATTTGACCGGGCGTGCGTAATCTTTGTTTTAACCGCGTCTCCTCGATTTCCGCGTGTAATGGGGGTAGTGGGTGACGGTTTGTGCTTCAGATCCTCCACGTGTCGATCACGATGGGCGCCACGCATCTGATAGGGTTTTTGCTGGCCGTTGGATTACATCTTCCAGGGGGTTAAGTAGCAGCGCTACGGCAGTAATTTTTCCCATCTGCTCTTTTCTCTTCCTTTGCCTCCATCACCATTGTTGCTGCTCCTCTACTCCCTATAGTTCATCTTCCTCGTGGCACTGGACCAGCTCCGCGTATTCCCTAGTTACATCCTCCATTCACATCGCCATCGCAAGATGGGGAAGACAAAAGGAGGTGTCGCCGCTGAATCCATCGCTGCCACTGCTGCTGCCAAGAAGGAGGCCGGCTCCACCGTTGCGGGCACCAGCGCCGCCGTCTCTGGGAAGAAGAAGGGCGTGGGAACTCGCGTCACCTATTGCGTGTGGCGCGTGTCCATCATCAAGTCATCTGAGCTCCGTCTGCTGCGCCAAGACGTAGTTCTTTCTTCCGCGGCCGGTGACTCGCGAGTCCCAGGTGGTGAGGTAACTCCTTGTCCTCTGGTTGGTTTTCGAGTGATGTTCCTAGCGTGCATCATCCGTGGTCTTTCCCTGCCCCTACATCCTTTCTTCAGGGGCCTCCTTTGTTTCTATGGGCTCCAGCTCCATCAGCTATCCCCCAACTCTATCCTCCATATTGCCTTCTACATTACGCTTTGTGAGTGCTGGCTCGGAATCGAGCCGCACTTTGGTCTCTTCAAGCGTCTCTTCAAGCTGAAGCACTAGTCGGAGTCTGGCTTCGTAGTCTATGATGTAGGAGGCTGCGGTATCCACGTCGACTCCTCCGTACGTATTCTGACATCAAGCTCATGGCGTCCGTCCAAGGGTGGACGGACAAGTGGTTTTACATCCGCGACCAGAAGGCCAACGGAGACCACTTCGGACTCGCGCCTTTCAATCCCGTGGCGCCGTGTAGGAGGAGGCGCTCCTAGAAGAACGCGGTGATGCCCAGCGAATCCGAGGAGATAGATGTGCTGTACGAGCGTGTTTGCAACCTTGAGAGTCGCATGGGTGAAGAAGAGGGAGGCTGCACCCTCATTCGCATGTGGTTGCGCCGTCATGTCTAGCCCCTGTAGGCCAGAGTCCACCCTATGTTCCAGTGGGATGGCGCAGACGATGTCACTCGCGTATCTGCCGATGGCATTTCCACGAGTGAAGTAGATAAGAGGGTGCGACTGCTCACCAAGTACACCGCCAAGGATGTGCTCCCTAGTGAACCAGTCATACCTCCATTTGATGCTGCTAATCCCCCTCCTAAGGTACGGTTATGCTACGAAGTAGCTATGTTTGTCGAGTGCTTCTTTTTCCTTGACTTGTGCTGACTTGTTGTCTGTATGCAGGATTGGAAGGTGTCTCCCAGTATGCCCCCTCTTCCTGAGGGGGTTATTCCTCGCGAAGTAGATGAGGAGGACCAGTCGGAGTCGACCGTCCCATTTGAAGAGGAGGAGGAAGCCCCCGACTCCAACAGTCCGGACACTCGCAAGCGTTCGCGCAACGAGGATTCGGATGCGTCATCTCCTTCGACTCCAGAAGGTCCAGCTATTGGTGCGGAGTCGCCGATACCTGCCGTTCCTGTGAGTGATGTGGTGCCATCTTCCCGCAAGATGATGCGGCTACCGAAGGAGTCGTCGTCGGAGTTGGAGGGTCAAACCTTCGATTTTGACAAGTTTGATTGGTAAGTATACAATTCTTCTCTTGGTTCTTTTGTGGAGTTGCATTGTACTAATGTAGATTTTGTTCCGCAGTCAACCGGCGTCGTCATCTTCTGGCGACATCCAGTTTTTGATAGAGTCTGGAGTCGTGGACTCCAAAGCCAAGGAAGTGGCTGAGCGGACTCCGCCCCTCCATATGCGGCCCACTCCGGGCACAATGCATCAAGTTCTCCACACGATGTGGAGCACCAGATGGTTGTCTAGACGACTGCGCGGCAATTGACTTCAGAGTCACTAGAGGATCACGTATGTGTGATATTGCTTTTCTTGCAGTCGGATTAATCATCTAAGTTATCTTCTGGTCCTTTGTTTCTTGTCTTGTTGCAGTTTATTGTGAAGGAAGCTGCTCGCCTGGCAGAGCAAGTGCTTGCCATGGGTTGCCAGCATGCAATGCTAGAAAACCGCCATCGCGTGGTTGAAAGTGAGTGCTTTTTTTCTTTATCCTTGTGATATACTCGACTGACGGTCTATCTTTGCTTGTTTTGCAGCTGAGCATAATGTGCTTCTTCGCGATGCTGCTTCCCTCGAAAAGACGCTCGCCGCTGCGGTGAAGGGTCGCAATGAGGCAGTCGCTGCGCTTGACGAATCGCGGAAACGCGAAGAAGATTTGCGCGCCTCCATCTCTGCTAGGGAGAAGTTGTTCGAAGAACAGCTCTTCTCGATTGCTAAGGCCCTTTCAGGTATTCCTTCGTCTGAATTTTTGTCGTGTCTTTTCTTTAGAATTTGTTATTGTGCTGAACTTTTTGCCAACACTTTGCTCTGTGTAGACACTGGTGGTCTGAGCTTCGACGTCCAGGCGCTCCATCGTGATGATGCCTTGGCAGGCGCCGTTGCAGCAGTCGAAGATCACAGTGCTTCCATCTAGGGGACGTTGACCAAAGCCAAGGGTGTACTCAGTCGCCTTCGGGAGGAGCTGGCGCCCAAAGCTGAGCTGATTGAAAATGTGGATGGTGGAGTCCCTTGCTGGAGGCATTCCTGCAGCCTTCAAGAACTCGCTCCGTGCGTCTGGTGCTTCTATGTCACTCGCGATGGTTCAAGCCCATGGAGTCGAGGTGGATCCTGCTGTGGTCTCCAAAGCAATGCCTATCGGTGCGGATGTTCAACAGGTACTTTTTGCTCCTTTTGCATTTGCCTGTGGCAAGTACGGGCCGCATCTCATCAACACAGTCGTGAAGTACTCTGAGGAATTGCAGCTAGCTAAGAAGGCGGCAAAGGCTGTGGCGTCAGGGGCCGGCGGGAAGTCTGTGGCATTTGATACTGCCACCGACTCGATGAGGCCTCCGAAACCGAAGTCCAAGTCGAAGAAGCCAGTTGCTTCTCAGTAGTCATATATTGTAATAGTTGATAGCTCGACCCCTTTTGTTTAGAACATGCCGTTGGCGAGTGTATCTGTTGATACTTTATTATGCTTGAATGCACTCGAGTTTTTGTCTATGTATTGCTTTGTCTTCTTATTTTCTCTTGCTTGGCTTGTGATAGGGCACATCGAGTGGTCCTTCGAGTGAACCTCGGAATCTGCCGTCCACTGATGATACCTTAGCGCAATCGCGCTCAGGGGTGGATGAGCTGTCTCTGCTTTCACGACTACGCGGCCGCGTTAAGCAGCTAGAGCGCGAACTGCCTGTGCTCCGTGGTAACGCGGATGTATGGAAGTCGAGGATGGAGAAGGCCACTACCCAAGAGCAATATCTGCTATGGGAGGTGACGCAGCTGGGCGACCAATTCAAGTGTTAGCTTTCTGCTTCCTTATCTTTTCTTGTAGCCACGCGCGGTAGTTTATTGTCTTCATACTTTTGCCTTTACTTGGTGTAGTTGTCAGTGCACGCCATCCGCAAGATGAGAAGGACAGGATTGCTATTCGCATGAATGACTTGACCCAAGAGCAGCTTCAGGCGAGTGGGTACTTCTGGGTGGATCATGATCGCGTAATCGCACTGGCGACCCTGTAGGATCATGCCTCACGAGTGCTTCATTTCCTGAAGAAATTGCAATCATGCTTAAGGAATATCTATCAGACGATGTTTCCGCTGGACGTTGCTCCATCGAGCCTTCTGGCCCTTCTTGCAAAATTTCAAGACTTGAGTAGAGTCCGCGAGTGTGTACGGCAATAGTTAGTGGCTGGTGCCAAGGCTGCTCTATCGCTGGTGCGACTGCACATGCCTGATGTGGATGTTGCAGGGATTGTTGCTGGACCGCCAGCACCACCAGCAGGCTCCACCTGGAATATGGTTCCTTATTACCAGGCGGTGGAGCGCCTAGCGGAGGATATTGTTGACTTCTTCGAGGAGTAGACAAATGTTCTTCTGTTGCAACAATACTTTAGTTTGTATCCTGCACATAGGTATACCAGTGTTGTAAAGTTCGTATGTATGTTGTATATAATTGATTAATATTGATATGTGAGGAGCTTGCTAGCTCGTATTTTTGCGAGTGCGATGCACTATGCGATTCCTTTTCGTTAACCTGACTTGTGTTTATCTCAGCACCTTGCCAACCTGTCAGGTGCGCTGCAGCTGGGTTGGTGTTTGTCAAAGATTTGATTAGTGCGTCAGCTACTTAGGATATCACGATTGGTTCGTAGAACAGATGTGTATAGGGTGGCGCAGCCCCCAAGTGGGTAAATTGCGAAAAATAAATAAAAGAACGTAGGGTCTGGGGCACTTAGCTTTATTTTGTTCGTAGGAATTCAGGGAGGTACAATGTGTGGCTAAGTAGCCTTGGCTGAATAGCCTTATTTGCAATGTAAGAAATAAAAGACGACTAAGGGTAGAAGCACCGTAGCTGCACGACGTTCTAGGGGTTGGAGTACGCGACTCCTATCTCAAAATCTTTAAGGCAATAGGCGCCACCTGGGATTACTTCTGTAATCACGTACGGTCCCTCCCAGGGGGACTCAAGTTTGAGATGCCCTTGTTGTTTCAGTCGCAGGACCAGGTCTCCTTCGACAAAGGACCTGGGGCATAGCCTTCTGCTGTGGTAGTTGCGCAGGTTCTGCTGGTAGATTGTTGATCTTTCCGCGACGATTTCCCATGCCTCATCAAGGAGGTCGACGGAGTCTTCGAGTGCAATTGTTGACTCCTGCTCACTGTAAGCGACCACTCGTGGTGCCTTGTACTGTACCTCTGCGGGTAGCACTGCTTCAGCACCATGCAGCATGAAAAACGAGGTATATCCCGTGGCACTGTTTGGGGTTGTGCCTATGCTCCAGAGTACAGATTGTAGCTCGTTTGGCCAGCATCCCACAGCTTGTTCGAGTGTCCTGAGGAGTCGCTTCTTGATTTCGTCGTAGACGAGCCCGTTGGCCTTTTCAACTTGACCATTGTTCTATGGGTGACCTACGGAGGCATAGGTTACGTTGATTCCCAGGTTTTCCCAGAAACTCTGGAACTCCTTAGAGGTGAAGTTTGTTCCATTGTACGTGATGATGCTGTGTGGTACTCCGAAGCGGTAGACGATGGACTCGAAGAACTTGACTGCGCTGGCTCCTGACTGGTTAGTCATAGGCATGGCCTCTATCCACTAGGTAAATTTGTCGACTGCGACCAAGAGGTAGACGTAGCCTCCTCGCGAGGACTTTGGGAGCTTGCCGACCATGTCGAGTCCCCATTGCACGAAGGGCCAGGCCAATGAAATTGGCCGGAGCTCTGCGCCAGGTGCATGTGGTTTGTCTGCAAATCGCTGGCAAGCGTTGCATTTTTGGATGATGTCTTTGGCGTCATGCATGGCCGTAGGCCAGTAGAATCCAGCTCACAGAGCTTAAGCGACAAGGGCACGACTGCCGGCGTGGTGCCCGCAAGTCCCCTCATCGATGTCGAGGAGAACGGCTCTTCCATCAGTGTTGTAGACGCATCGTTGGAGTACTCCTGTGATGCTGCGTTTGTATAGTTTGCCGTTGATGACGGCGAATGCCTTGGATCGCCACGCAATGTGCCGTGCGTCAGTCGGATTGTCCGGTAGCCTCTGGCTGAGAAGGTATGTGATGTACGGTTGAGTCTAAGATGGCTCGATCATCATGACACTCATCGGTCCTTCGAGTCCTATGTCAACCTGTAGGTCGTCCAGTGTCATTGGCTCATTGGGCGGCGCAGCCCCCGAGTCCGTTGTTGCGCTTGTTTTCTTCTCTACGGCCTTTGGCTTGATGGAGCGTTCGCAGATGCGCTCGAGAAATACCCCAGGAGGTATGGGGGCGCTGGTAGAGCCAATGTTGGCAAGTGCGTCTGCTTCCTCATTGCTTTCGCGGCCTATGTGCCGCAGCTCGCAACCGTCGAAGTCCCCTTCGAGTGTGTCGTAGAGGTCGCGGTAGGCGATCATATTGTCATTCAGTGCGTCACACTCGTGCATTGTCTAGTTGACGACCAGCTTGGAGTCACCGTATATTATGAGCCTCTTGGCGCCGTAGGCTTTTGCCATCCTCATCCCGTGTAATAGGGTCTCGTATTCAACTTCATTGTTGGAGGCGGTGAATTGCATTCGCAGAATATATTTCAGCTTGTCTCCCTGGGGCGATGTCAGTATGACACCTGCGCCAGCTCCGTCCTTTCGCTTGGATCCGTCGAAGTGCATTGTCCAGAGGTAAGACATATTTGGTTTTTCAGGGAGCTGATTCTCCATCCAGTGCACGAGGAAGTCAGGGAGAACTTGCGACTTGATCGCGTCGCGCTTTTCATATGCAATGTCTCGTGGAGACACCTCGATTCCCCAAAGCGCGACTCGCCCGGTGGCGTTAGGGTTATTGAGGATATGTCCAAGCGGGGCGTCGTTGACCACCACGATTGGGTGCTCCTGGAAGTAGTGGCGTAGTCGCCTGGCTATCATGAAGATGCCAGCTTCTAGTAGTGCGGGTACCGCTGTTTTGTTGGCGTGAGCACCTCGCTGAGGTAGTAGACTGGTTGTTGTACCCCGTGGACTTTGTTTTCCTCGGCTCGTTCTACCACGAGTACCGTGCTAACCACCTGGTTGGTGGCGGAGATGTATAGCAACAGTGGTTCCCTTTCGCGTGGGGTCACGAGTACTGGTGAGGTAGACAGTAGACGCTTGAGGTCTTCGAATGCTTCATGTGCCTCATTGGTCCACTCGAACTTGTCAGCTTTGTAGAGGAGTTGGTAGAAGGGCAGTGTCTTTTCACCCATTCGACTGATGAATCGACTGAGCGCCGCAATTCGTCCAGCCAGCTACTGGACACCTCTTACGTTCTTCGGCTTCTCCATGGACAGTATGTCTTTTATTTTCTTTGAGTTCGCCTTGATCCCTCTCGCAGATATAAGATACCCAAGCAGTTGCCCAGATGGTATGCCGAAGGCGCATTTGTCCGGATTGAGCTTGATCCGGTAGCGGTCGAGGTTGGCGAAGGTTTCGTGTAAATCGTCGATTAGCGAGGCTTCCTCTTTGGTCTTGATTACGATGTCGTCAACATAGACTTGGATCTTGCGACCAGGTTGGTTCTTGAGGCAAGCCTGCATGCACCGCTGATAGGTTGCTCCTACATTTTTTAGCCCGAAGGGCATTGTGTTGTAGCAGAACACATCGAAAGGCGTTGTAAATGCCATTTTCTCTTGATCTTCTTCCTTCATTCAAATCTGATTGTAGCCTGAGTAGGCGTCGAGGAATCAGAGGCGCTCACATCTCGCGGTGGACTCGATGATCTGGTCGATTCGCGGTAGTGGGAGGTGATCCTTTGGGCAGTGCTTATTCAGGGAGGTGAAGTCCACACACATCCGCAGAATATCCGTGTCTTTTTTAGGCACCAGCACCGTGTTAGCGAGCCAAGTGCTTTCCTTGATCTCGCGTATGAAGTTGGCGTCAAGGAGTCTATTGATCTCCATTCCGACCGCTTTTGCTCTTGGCTCAGACATCACCGAATTGTTTGTTTGACTGGCCTTGCGTCTGGGTTGACATTGAGTGCGTGCTCGGCGAATTCCCTGGGAACTCCTGGCATGTTTGCTGGACACTAGGCGAAGATTTCCCAGTGCTCACGGAGGAATTCGACGAGCGCAAGTTCCTATGCAGGACTCAATTATTGGCGACGAGGGCCGTCTTGGCCGGGTCCGATGGGTGGACCTGAACTTTCTTCGTGTGCACCGACGAGTGGAAGGATAGGTCGGGTGAACTTGGCCGGCTCAGGGGAGGCAGACTGTTGTCTATCGACTCCTTCAATCTTGCGAGTTCTTCCTGCATGCCGAAGGACTGGGAAATTCTGTTGAATTCCCATTCACAACTGTCGGACTTCTCGAAGCTCCCGTTGATTGTGATGAAGCCATTGGGTCCTGGCATTTTCATCCGCAGGTAGGCGTAATGCGGCACTGCCATGAACCTAGCGAACGCGACACATCCGAGGATGCAGTGATACTTTGAGGGCCAGTCGACGACTTCGAAGTCGATGCATTCGCGTCGAAAGTTTTTTGGCGTGCCGAAGATGACGTCGAGGTTGATTTTGCCAAGGGGATATATGCCCTTGCCTGGGATGATGTCGTGGAATGTCATGTCCGAGATCTCTAGGCATGTTAGAGGGATCCTCATTCTCGCAAGGTACTCGCGAACATAAGGTTGATGCCGCTTCTGCCATCCATGAAGACGCGACTCATGTCGAAGCCTCCAATTTGTGCCTCGAGTACAAGGGGAAAATGTCCTAGACGAGGTACTTGGTGCGGGTGGTCGCGCTTGTCGAAGGTGATGCAGGAGTCGCTTCCACTGAGGTACTCAGTGGTGGATGGTGGTGAGTTTGTCGCCAAATTGACTTGGCAAGTGATGGCCTTTTGCACCTAGTTGGAGGGGCGACCCTTTTGGATCATCATGGTGCCCATGGCCCGTGGATACGGCTCGCCTCCGTGATGCTGGTCAGGCGCAGATGTGGTTGGCGGTGGTCCAGGTGGTGGTGGAGGGGCTCCATGTGCCACAATGCCTGGGGCGGCTCCATAGCCCCTGTTGACCACGTCGCGATTCATCCGAGCCAGGCCCTCATGAAGTTTGAGGAACTTGCGGCAGTCCTCGAGGAGGTGGCTGGATAGTGGGTTCATGCCTCTAGTAATCTGGGGAAGTGACAGAAATCTTTAAGGTACTAGATGTGATGTTGCTACTAGGGAGAAAACAACAATCCTTTATTCATAGAACAATCGTATTGTTTACATTACACGCAATTCGTAAAGCAATAATCTGTTGATTGCAACTTAATACTGGAGGGGGGTCGGATGATAACCTGAAGGTGGATTATTAGTCATAGATGCAGTTGGATGGCGCTCTATGTATAATGTTGTAATGCCCAATCAAGTTCCAAAGGAGTCAAGATGATTAGTATATGCTTGTATGCTTTCTCGGTGTTTGTCAATTGCCCCGCTGTAATTTGTTCACCCAGTGTGTTATCTATCTTAAGGAGAGCCACCTCTAGTGAACTATGGACCCCGATCCTTTCTTTTACATTCAATCTACAAACTGTTTACTACTTTGTGTTTACTTTCTACAAACTATTACTTCCTTCCATTCGATATGTTTAATCCATTGTTTTCAGCAAAACCGGTGAGATTGATAACCTCATCGCAAGTTGGGGGAAAACTCCTGTGGTTGTGTTGTGCAATTCTCCATGTTGCTGCTGGCACCGGTAGTGCGCCCTGCCAACGTTCAGCTAGCTACACCTTTGGGGTGTTTCATTGCTCCTACTGGATTGATAACCTTGGTTTCTTACTGAGGGAAAACTTGCTGCTGTGCTCATCATACCTTCCTCTTGGGGTTCCCCAACGAGCTCGATATATTTGGGCCATCACGTTGCCATACTTGCGTGGTTTTCCTGGAGTCACGATATCCGCCACTGCGATAGCCGCTATTGCGGCCGTCGTCACGCTTGTCAGTGTAGACGGATACGACCATGTTGACGTAGTCGCGGTCATCATAGATGCGCATTCGACGTTTGCTTCGGCGATCACGCCTGCACTCGAGTTCTGCTGCGTCGTCGGAGTGAACGCGATTTTTCACCGAATCTTCTCCATCTGCCCACCGATTCACGATTTCCATTAGGTGGTCAATGGTTTTGGGCTTCGAGCAGCCCAGCTCCTCTCTGAGCTCTATACGGCAGACCCCGCCATTGAATGCGTCGATTGCCCGATCCTCCGAGATATTTTCTGCGGAGTTCTTGATGATGGACCACCTCTAGATGTACATGCGTAATGACTCGCCTGATCTTTGCTGGCAGCATCTTAGCTCTTTGATCGACGCGGGCCTTTTGTAGGTTCCCTTGGAGTTGGACACAAAGCTGTAGACCAGCTTGTCCCAGCCGCAAATGGATCCGCGCGGGAGGATATTGAGCCAAGCTCGGGCGGCGCCCTGCAGCTATAGCTGTAGGCATTGCATGGCTGTGCTGCGACTCCCAGCATGGAGCCTGACGGAGGAGATGTGGTCTTCCAACCAGATTTTCGGGTCCTGCAGGCCGTCAAACTTTGGGTTCTTCGATGGGATCTCGAACCCCTTGGGCATTCGCTTTTGTCTAATGGCCCTGCTGAAGCATCTGGCGCCACAGAGCTCCACGTCTTCGTCTTCTGAGTTAGTTGATCGGGCGCATCGCGCCCTTGACTTGTTAATCTTGCGTTGCGTGATGTCATCACGTGCGTCGTAGTCGTGGTCAAGTCGCCGTGAGCGGCAGCGTCGAGGGAGATCGTGACTGTCGTCGCTGGATGAGGGTGATGAATAGCGTTTTTCAGAGCCTTGTTTTTCTTCGGCTCCGGCGTCCGATCTTTCCGAGAGCAGCCTCGATTAGCCCCAAACCCGCGATCATAGATCGGTGCATGGCGGCTCGCGGATCTCCAGCTGGCGGCTGGTTGTTGAGGAGGTACATGGTGGCACCCGTTACCGCAGCTTGCGGTGTTTTTGGGAGCATGTTGCCACGCTTATCCACCATCATGGAGCCGAAGTCGAGGACCTTTTCGGCTTCTACATGCTCTTGTTCGGTGAGGTGAGCCAGTCGAGATTGCCTCTTGTTAGCGATGTACTCGTTGCACTTGGAGGAGGATCCTCCGTGGGAGCAGAGCCCGGCTCGCCGGAGGCTCGACTCATCTGCCTCCTTTTTACGTGCTTCGAGTTGTGCGAGTGTATGCACTTGTCATTTGTATTCCTCCTTCAAGAGCCAATGGTAGCCCATCAATAGTCCTTGCGGGGAGCTGAAGGGTAGAGGGTTGCCTCATAGGGCTTCTCGACAGCAGGCCCACTCGAGATCATTGAGCCTGATCACGACACGCTCACCAGTGTGCTCGTTCACCATGGTGGGGGGTTCTACTGCCCCTCCGTTGTTGACGGGGGCACTGTTAGTGGGGCCGCCGTTGGGTGGCTTAGTTCCATTGCCCCTGTTACCCGTGTTGTCGCGATTGGAGGAGAAGTCGCCAGCGTTGATGATGGCGCACATGAAGTGGTTGGGAACCTGTTGCTCCCACAACTTTCAGATCCGAAACCGTAGGTTCCATCTTCAGTTGCTATATCACCCAGATCGGATTTGCGACTGCTGTCGCTGTCCGTATTCTCGACTGTTGTCGAGGCATTGAGCTCACTGAGGGTGCCGATCGATGGAGGGAACCACGATGCTGGAGCAATCGATGGTGTTGTCCGCTGGTCGGGCATGCGCAGCGTGCCCATCTGACCAACTTGGAAGCGGAAGCTCCCGATCGCCAGGCTAATTCCATCGCCCACGGACTCGAAAGCCAGGCGAGTGGCCGGTGTGTGGATGGTTAAGTCGAACGCGCCAAAGAGCGGGCGAATCTCCGTTGTTGCGGAGTTGTAGATCACAGTTGATGGGGCCGAAGAAGCCGCAACATCAGCACTCCCAATTCCAACAGACAGCGCCAATTGACGAGGGTTTAACTCATCAATGCCCATTGTTATGGACTTGGGTTTTGGAGAAGGAGGGAGCGCTAGAAGTATCAATCGGCTAGCAAACAAGCACACAGGGACGCAAGGTTTACCTAGTTTTAGGCCTCGTAGAGGTCCCTACTCCTGCTTGTCTGCTCGTGGAATTAATGAAGGAATCGAAGGTTACAATGGTTTGCAGATGCAATCTGGCGAGGCTTGTGGAAACTAGGGTTGCGTGTGTCCTCCTCGCCGCCCCCTCCTGGCCTTTATATAGATAGGCCAGCTCTCAGGTAGCAGGTCGAGTCGGTTACAGATTAGGGTTTGCCCTTCAAACTTTCTATCTTTAGACTTCTTCTTGTCTCGCAAGTTATTGAGAGTCCGTAGGCCACTCGAAATATTCATTGGGTCGAGGCAACGCCGTGGGCTTCTACCGTATCTGAACCGTATATACAAGACTCGAGTACATGTAGGGTATACCCATGTCACGCCGGGACGAAGTATGTGCATAATTACTTGTTCTGTCGGGGAATGAAGAATCTGACACTGCAGAGTGTGAATCTCACTACATCTCTGGTCTGTGACTCCACCTGTCTCTCTGTCTCGCTTGATCTTCATCTTTCCGACGAGCTTCTGCCAGAGCCCTCTCTTGAGCAAGATCTTCTCGTCTCTGCGTAGTCGCCCTCGATTCCCTGGCTAGGTCATCTCTCCTGCGATTCTCCTCCATTGCCTCCTCTTCCATCCTTCTACGGTTTTTTGCAAGTCGATCCTCCTCCCATCGGCGCTCCTCATCGATCTTGTTCATGGATGCAACCACCGTCTCCATGCCGATCATCTTGAAACTTTCGATCTTCTGTCTGTCTGCGTGGGGCAAATCCAAACCGCGACCTGCTCACATAGGGACCATGTCAGGATGGTTGTCATGGCTGTGAACGACGAAAAACAGGAGGTCTGCAATCCATCACCGGCGCCACTGTAGTGAGTACCTGCAGAAAAGATCTCCCGTCGCCTGATCTGGTTCCTCTCCACCTCACCGGCTCTGCAACTCGTGGAGATGAGGGAGGAGTAGGGGGGGGTGCGCACAAAAACTACCCTGCCCACCTCTCCCAATTTAGGGTTAATCGAAATTAAGGAACATAGCTAGTTACCCCAAGGCTCTCTCTCATCATTTAATTGCATGCCATGTCATGTAAATTCTTAGTTCGCAATACATGTAGGACTATGTACTGCCCAAATTACTCCCACTAGCACTATGACGAGCCTAAATAGAACCATGAAGAGAGGACGAGCTAGGGATGACGTTGGGGAGTGACGAGGTAGCGCGGCCCCGCCTTTTGTTTGAGTATTCCACTATCAGGGTCCATTTGATTCCAAGGATTTGCCTAGGAATTTTGTAGGATTAAATCCTATAGGAAATTTTCCTATGACGATTGTTTGATTTGTAGGATTGATTCCCATAGGATTTTTTCCTAAGGATTCCTTTGTACCGTACTAGTTTTCATAGGAAATCAAACATTCACCCATACCTCTTTTTTAGATTCCTATGGTGGAATCAAACACACTTTGGTGCATATGAATTTCTATAGGATTGGAGTGAACATGACAATGCAATCCTACATTATTCCTATTCCTACGATTTTCTTATCCTATAAATCAAACAGGCCCTCACCCATTTCCCCTAGCCTCTTCCCCATCATCCAGGCCAACATTATCAACTAGCCCCTTGATACATTGCAAATGTATCTATAATTTTTGATGTTCCATGCTTGGTTTTATCCACTTTCTTGTGTTTTTTTCCAACTTTGGAGTACTTTTCATATGATTTCTTGGACTAACCTATTAACAAGAGCTACCGTGCCAGCTGCCTGTTTTCTGCTATTTTTTGGTTTCAGGAAAGTCAGAAAATGAATATTCTCGGAATTGGACGGGACAAAAGCCAAAGTGCCTATTTTTCCGGAAGTGATCAAGTGCCAGAATACGAGACAGAGAAGGGCCAGGGAGCCACCACACCACCTGGCCACGCGGCCAGGCCTAGCCCGCGCCAGGGGGTGGTGTGGCTGCTCCTGGCACCCCCTCGGCCTCTCCTTCCGCCTATATATTGCCCTCGGGACGTAAACCCTAAGTACCCGATCAAAAATCCACGAAAGAGTCTGTAGCCGCTGTCATCTCCATCCCTAGATCGGGAGGGATCTGAAGCTCTTCCCGGCACCCTGCCGGAGAGGGGAATTCACCATGGAGGCCTTCTTCATCACCATGCAAGCCTCCGGTGTGATGCGTGAGTTGTTCATCCTTGGACTATGGATCCATGTAGTAGCTAGATAGCTGGTTTCTCCTCCTTTGTGCTTTCATGTTTAGATCTTGTGAGCTCCGTTCATGATCAAGATCATCTATTTGTAATTCATACATGTTGTGTTTGCGGGGATCTGATGGATATTGAGATGCTATTTCAGATTGATTATTGATTCTATCATGTCTTTGTTATTTGAGATCTTGCGTGCTTTCCGTTGTTAGTAGCTATCTTGGCCAAGTAGATGCTAGCAACCCCAAGAGTTAGTATTTATGCTCGATAGTGGGTTCATGCCTCTGGTAATCTGAGGAAGTGACAGAAATATCTAAGGTACTAGATGTGCTATTGCTACTAGGGAGGAAACAACAATCCTTTGTTCATAGAACAATCGTATTGTTTACTTTACACGCAGTTCGTAAAGCAATAATCTGTTGCTTGTAACTTAATACTGGAGGGGGTTTGGATGATAACCTGAAGGTGGATTATTAGTCATAGATGCAGTTGAATGGCGGTCTATATATAATGTTGTAATGCCCAATCAAGTCTCAGAGGAGTCAAGATGATTAGTATATGCATGTATTGCCTTCTCGGTGTTTGTCAATTGCCCGGCTGTAATTTGTTCACCCAGCATGTTATCTATCTAAGGAGAGCCACCTCTAGTAAACTATGGATCCCGGTCCTTTTTCTTTACATACAATCTATAAACTATTTCTGCTTTGTGTTTACTTTCTGCAAACTTTTACTTCTTTCCATTCGATACGTTTAATCCTTTGTTTTCCACAAAACACGGTGAGGTTGACAACCTCATCGCAAGTTGGGGATAAAGTTTTGTGGTTATGTTGTGCAGGTCTCCACGTTGCTACTAGCACCGGTAGTGTGCCCTGCCAAAGCTCAGCTAGCAACACCTTTGGGGTGTTTCCTTGCTCCTACTGGTTCGATTAAACCTTGGTTTCATAACTGAGGGAAAACTTACTGTTGTGCTCATCATACCTTCCTCTTGGGGTTCCCAACGAGCTCTACGTCGAAAGTCGAGCGCATCAAGATCTTTTCTGGCGCCGTTGCCAGGGAGTCCCTCAAAACCAATCTCTTTACTTTGTTATTTTTGTTTTGCTTAGTTTCTTTTGCTTTGTTTGCTTGTTTTGTTATTCAAAAATCCAAAAAATTAGTTTTACTAGTTTGCTTTTTTTATCGAACACACAAAAAAATTAAGTCTCCTTTAGTTGTCACTATGTCTAGCCTTGCTCCAATCACTATGTCACCTGAGGATATGATTTTCACTTTTAAACAAGGAATTGAGGAAAGTTTTAAGGAAGCTTGGTCTAGAATCTCCGATCTACATGAAAAAACTGAGCCTAAAATGACTCAAAGCTTGTTCCTTAGCAGTTTTTACCTTGGAATTGCTCTTTTCTATAGATATGCTTTAGATGCTGTTGTGGGAGGAGATTTCCTCCATTGTAATGAGGATGATGCTATTAATGCTATAAATAAATTGATCCTCACTTACAACTTGCCTAGCCAAACTGATATTTCTTTCGCAAAAATATTTGCTAGGTTGGACACTCTTGAGGCTAACATTACTAGATTATAGAGTTGCTATAATACGCTTAGGGAGCATCATGATTATGTTCCAAAAAACTCTGAACCATCAAAGTGGTTCCCTACAGTAAAGATTGAGATGAACAATGAAACTTTTCAAGATCACTATGATATCATGTCTGATTTTTTCCTTATGCCCAAAGATATTTATAAATCTCTGAATACTTGGGGGCTCATTGAAGGAGGAAAAGAAATATCTCTTACTAATAATACTACCATATTAGCTCTTGGAATAGCTGAAGGAGTGTTTACAAAGATCCTTGGGAAAACGATTTCTATTGATTATCTTGTTATTGAATGTGTAGGAAAGGGACAAATTACACTTGGAAGGTCCCTATTAGAACTCCTTGGAGCAATAATAGATGTGGGAAAGGGGACCATGCACCTTTCTTCTCCACCAAACAATCATATTTTCCCCAAGGTTAAGAACAAAAGTAAGAGAGGTAAGGGCAAGAAAGTTGGTTTTAATGCTTCTTCATTTGAGAACACTTGATTATTTGTTTGCTTCTTATGCCTAACTTAAAGGCATTAAAGAAAAGTACTTATTGGGAGATAACCCAAAAGTTTTAGATGAGTCTTGGAAGTTATTACCTCTGTAATAACCTCTCCTTATCCTTTTTATTTGCTTTTTGTGCCAAGAGTAACCTCTAATGAGAGTGAAGTAATGATTGGGAAAGTTGCTGTCCCGAAACAGATTTCTGTGCTTCACCGTAAAAATTCGTGAGAGACTCTGTATGTCGGATTGACCTGTAATTTTTTTTGCTTCTGCCCCAGGTTGTTATCTAACTTTATTTAGCTCAACACTTTTTTAGTTGAGCAACAGAAGGTCTTCGAAAAAATTCGTCTTCACCTGCTGGTCTGTTTTGACAGATTTCTGCCATTTTCTGCATTTGCTTCTTGTTAGTTCCTTCTTGAGTTCTTTTGGGGAATTGAGCTTTTTGAGGGAAGTGCTACAGTAGCTAGTGTTCTAATGGAAGTTTATTTGGTGTTAGAACTGAACCTTAAGACTTATTTATCTTAATTGCACTAATGTTGCTAATGAGATTGTGTGAAGTTTCGTATGAAGGAAAAATTTCAGGTGTATGGAAGGAATGAGTAATGAGATGAAGGATGAACTAAAGCTCAAGCTTGGGATGCCACGCGTGTCACCCCAAGAAATATCCAAGAAGTACAAGCGTCAAAGTTTGGGGATGCCCAAGGCATCCCCCTTCTTCATCAATAAAAATCCCAGGTTTCTTCCAAACGCTTCATTTTTATTGTTTCATGCATAGTTGTGTTTTTCTTGGAGCGTCTTCTTTTTCGTTTTCATTTTATTGTTTTATAAATAAATTTTTTGGACCCCCTCTTTCATATTTTGGTTTGCAAATAGTTTGGTTTGGTTTGGAAAAGAGTAAGAAAGTTCATGCTTATGTGGTAAAAAGAGCTCGTTTTTGACTGTGGCCTATGCTTGATATTTTTTTTGGCTTTATGCTTAGTATTCTTTGTTGTAGCATGACTTGTTATAAACAATTGAGATTGCTTAATGTGCCTTGGATGAATCATGCGTTGTTTTAGCATATTAAAGCATAGTATAGTGGTATTCTCCTTTGATGCTTTATTTGGGTTGACTTGGCACATGCTCACACCATGTTATGACTATCCAAAGTCACCATAGCATGTATGATCCTTTAGTTTTCAACTTGTAGTATCACTTTATGCTTTGATCAATGATGTTTTATCGCTCTACATGATTATGGCCATTATTGCTCTCTTAGTTTGTCGCTCCCAGTCTTTTGCTAGCCTCCACAACAAAGTATGAGTTCCACTCATGCATCCAACTGCCTAAACCAAGTTATTCCAAAGAGTCCACCATACCTACCTACTAGCTTATGCTATTCCAAGTACATTCATGCTTTTGTTTACCTTCCACTTGTTATGAGAAAACTAGTGATTAAAGCTCTCACGAACTTGATGGCACACTTTACTTTACTTGCCTTTAATAAACTTGAACCATTGTGTCTTCTATATTGTATATGCTTGCACTTATTTGTCGGGAATTAGCAGAACCATGCTTTCATGGGGAACTCTTTCAACATTGCACTTGGTACTTGTACCTAGTTGATATCATGCTCTTTTGTATATGGATGTCGTCGGTGTGAAATGAAAGGGGAGCTTGTAAGTCCATGGAGTTATGTATATGTGTTAGAGAAACGCCTGGGTCGCTGGTCTAATCCATGCTGACATGGTGGAAACCTGCAGCGTAACCATAATGAGCTGTCTATGAAGCATTCTTCTTATAAAAAAAATAGTCCTATATTGAGAAAAAAAATAGAAAAGAGAAAAAAAGGATATACTATGAAAAGAGGAAAGAGAGAAAAAAAGAACCATCTTCCCATGGTAAATAAGAAGAATGCTGAGATTCTCGTTGTCTGCTTGCCTTGTCATTTTGATATGGGGATTCTTCCGTATCATCGGGCAAGGGGTACCCCGTTGGCGATTCTCTATGATACACATGTACTTACGATGACAAGAACTTACCGGTGACTAAACTTGAGTAGCATGAGGAGCGGCCCTCGTATACAAGGGACATGAGATTTCTGACTTATACTTCGTCAAGCATGTACACCATAGTTTGTTCACTTCAACCTTAATCACTTCAAGATGCTTATGATAGGGGCAATGAGAGATGAAAGCTACAAGTACCATAATTTTTGGAAGCTCTTTATGAGACTTGAATCCCTACTTCCTTTTACAAAAGGCCTTTCTTCCACCATTATATTGAGTCTCCACCTTCTATCTTTATGCACCTACTTTGAGAGCAGTGGCCATTCTTAGTTCTATGTGCATTGTCCCAAGACTAGTTGATTGATGCATAACTTGTTATTGCTTGTTTTAAACTATTGTATCTAGTTACTCTTATGAACTTTGAAGGTGTCCTATGTATTTATATTTGCTACTCTATTGAGGGACAAGCTGAATACTACTATGCTATGTTTTCTTGATGTGAAACAAACAAACGTCTTGCAAAGCATTGTTATTCATGAATCTTTTGTTTGTGCCTTTTCATGTTGCATCATAGTTTATTTGCTTATTGCTAGAACTTTGTCTTTCAAGTTATGATTGAAGTACTATGATCCCTGCTTTGAATGTTTTGCAAATACTTTGATCAAGTTTTTGATGGTGCATGTCACCTCAAAAATTATTCTTTCTTTTTATCACTTACCTACTCGAGGACGAGGAGGAGTTAAGCTTGGGGATGTTGATACATTGTAAATGTATCTATAATTTTTGATGTTCCATGCTTGGTTTTATCCACTTTCTTGGTTTTGTTCCAACTTTGGAGTACTTTTCATATGATTTCTTGGACTAACCTATTAACAAGAGCCACAGTGCCAGCTGCCTGTTTTCTGCTGTTTTTGGTTCTAGGAAAGTCAGAAAATGAATATTCTCAGAATTGGACAGGACAAAAGCCAAATTGCGTATTTTTCTTGAAGTGATCAAGTGCCAGAATACGAGACGGAGAAGGGCCAGGGAGCCACCACACCACCTGGCCGCGCAGCCAGGCCTGGCCCGCGCCAGGGGGTGGTGTGGCCACTCCCGGCACCCCCTCGGCCTCTCCTTCCGCCTATATATTGCCCTCGGGACATAAACCCTAAGTACCCGATCAAAAATCCACGAAAGAGTCTGTAGCCGCCGTCATCTCCATCACTAGATCGGGAGGGATCGGAAGCTCTTCCCGGCACCCTGCCGAAGAGGGGAATTCACCATGGAGGCCTTCTTCATCACTATGCAAGCCTCCGGTGTGATGCGTGAGTAGTTCATCTTTGGAATACGGATCCATGTAGTAGCTAGATGGCTGGTTTCTCCTCCTTTGTGCTTTCATGTTTAGATCTTGTGAGCTCCGTTCATGATCAAGATCATCTATTTGTAATTCATACATGTTGTGTTTGCGGGGCTCCGATGGATATTGAGATACTATTTTAGATTGATTATTGGTTCTATCATGTCTTTGTTATTTGAGATCTTGCATGCTTTCCGTTGTTAGTAGCTATCTTGGCCAAGTAGATGCTAGCAACTCCAAGGGTTAGTATTTATGCTCGATAGTGGGTTCATGCCTCTAGTAATCTGGGGAAGTGACAGAAATCTCTAAGGTACTAGATGTGCTGTTGCTACTAGGGAGAAAACAACAATCATAGAAAAATCGTATTGTTTACTTTACACGCAGTTCGTAAAGCAATAATCTGTTGCTTGCAACTTAATACTGGAGGGGGTTCGGATGATAACCTGAAGGTGGATTATTAGCCATAGATGCAGTTGGATGGCGGTCTATGTATAATGTTGTAATGCCCAATCAAGTCTGAGAGGAGTCAAGATGATTAGTATATGCATGTATTGCTTTCTCGGTGTTTGTCAATTGTCCGGCTGTAATTTGTTCACCCAGCATGTTATCTATCTAAGGAGAGCCACCTCTAGTGAACTATGGATCTCGGTCCTTTTTCTTTACATACAATCTATAAACTGTTTCTGCTTTGTGTTTACTTTCTACAAACTTTTACTTCTTTCCGTTCGATATGTTTAATCCTTTGTTTTCCGCAAAACACGGTGAGATTGACAACCTCATCGCAAGTTGGGGACAAAGTTCTGTGGTTGTGTTGTGCAGGTCTCCACGTTGCTACTAGCACCGGTAGTGCGCCCTGCCAAAGCTCAGCTAGCAACACCTTTGGGGTGTTTCCTTGCTCCTACTGGTTCGATTAAACCTTGGTTTCATAAATGAGGGAAAACTTACTGTTGTGCTCATCATACCTTCCTCTTGGGGTTCCCAACGAGCTCTACGTCGAAAGTCGAGCGCATCACCCCTGCCCCCTCCCGTCCTCCCCCCTCCCCCCACACCCCAAAAAAAATCCCCAAATGGCGCCACCGCCGGAACTAGAGCGCTCCTCACAGGAGCGCATCATTGAGTCTGGCCCCCATGTCTTCCGTGCCTGCCGTGTCTCCACAGCTACAACCAATTTCTCCGTCATCGAGCCGCAGTTAGTTAACGAGGTGATGCCGTACACAATGACACTGACGATCTTCTTCTCGAGGACGGACAAGCTGAGGAGGATGCCTGGATCCATCTTAGCCCATCTAGAGGAGGACCATGTTGCGACCACACCATGCGAAGAGGAAGTGTTGAATCTCAGCCTGCCTCCCAGCAAGCTGCAAAGAGCGAGCAAGGTCGTGGGAACTATGCCCAAGGTTCTTGGCCGTGTATGGCTGCTGAAGAACCTGCAACTCATGGAGGAGGAGTGGGACATCATCATGCCGTACGACATTCTGTACCGGCTCTGGCTTGAGGCGTGTATGTGGGTCGACGGGTTCCACTTCGACCTAACCCTCAGCCTGAATCTCCGGCTCATCGTCAATTTGTCGTTGCTTCAAGACAGTTGGTACCTGGTTGAGCAGGAGGATGGCCAATGCAGCATATGCATGCAGACGTTGTCGAAGCGCACAATAGTGCGTCTCCGGGGATGTAACCATCCGTACCACCACAAGTGCATCTTCACTTGGTTTGAGACCAACGCCAGCTGCCCTGTCTACCGAGACAATGTGCTCGCCCATCTCTACTGGCACGAGGTGCATATGCCCCCTTCTGTATGAAATTGGTATGTGGTTGATAATTAATTAATGTACTGAACCAATGTTTGTGTTGCACTCCAAGTGAACCTGTTCTACATATGTTTGCACTTGCCGAATTAATCTTAATGCAATTTAGATAGGGAAAACAATTAGTCTAGGATTACAATCCAACAGGAAATTGTCATCATGTCTCATACGTTTTACAAAGAGAAAACCAATACGAATCACTGTTCATCATATCACTCCATAGTATGAAACAATAGTCTAATCATCGTCACCATCATCGCTTTCTGCACCGCCACGTTCTAGATCCACATATTCCGACATGGTTGGATCTTCCTCCCCTTGCAATTCATCATACATGTCCTGAGATTCATTAGGTAGAACCAGTTTATTCCTGTCTTTGTCGACTACACTAACCTTGACAGTGAAATCTACTTGTCCATCATGCGCAGAGCCGCCTCTGGTAATCAAATTTTCATCGATGTTAGCCAGTTCAGTTATCATACAACCATTGGGATCATCTTGGTGGGCAACATCTGTGGTGACTGGCTTGTCATACTCATTCACATCATAGGTGCTCCTTGCCTCAAACTTTTGCACATATTGTCAGTCCTTATTATCTCTGTCATCCAAGAAAATTACCTTGGAAGCTTGAGTTACAAAAATATAAGGTTCCTCCTTGTACCACTCAGCAGTAGTATTAATCGATATGAAATTCCCATCATTTCTGGGGCCTCTTTTCTTGTTCAAATCTTGGTCATACCAATAACACTTGAATAGAACCACAGATCGACCACCAGTCTTGTCATTATAATTCAACTCAATAAACTCTTTTATGCGACCATAATGATCATAGTCATCTGAATTCTTCATTTTGGCTATCAAGTGCTCTCCACTGGTCATGATGCCAATGTTTTGTGTCTTCACATGTTTCTCACGCTCATAAGTGCTGTAGTGGATACCATCGTCATTGCAAGTTGAAGCTATATGCACCCTCTTTGCCAGACCACGTGATAGTGCATAGAGACCATCACTAACATAGCTCGGATTCTCTTCACGCAGCTTCGTGATCTGCGGTTATACAAAATAATCAAGAGGTCATCTCATGTGCACAATTTGTATGCAATTCAAAGTTCAATTAACCATCTTACATGATTCCTAAACCATTCCCGAAACCCACCCCCACATACTGGTGCAGCATAATCTTTTCCTTTGGTTTTTTTAAATAACCTACAAAAATGATACTCAAGTAAGACATCTGAACATATCTTGCTACAAGTTTCATATATGTCAGGATATGTATGAATAGTGCTCACGCAACAAAGTTTTCAGCCTCATCAGCGTTATTCAGCACATACCAAGTAAGTTGGTCCTATTCGTGCTCCATTAATGTTCTATGTTCCTTCTTTCCTACTAGGCGAACACTATGGTTAATAACAGTTTTTTCAACTTCTTCAATTCTACCACCCATACTGGATCTCGTTTTACAATCAGGAATGTATCTTGAGGAAAACGCAAATGCTTCAGCAGCAATGTATGCCTCTGCAATGCAAGGCTCTGCTCTAGTCTTGTTCCTAACAGTACCCTTGAAAGTGCAAAGTCGACGTTCTATAGGGTACATCCATCTGTACTGTACAGGGCCTCTATAAAGTGCATCTTCAGTCAGATGAACAGCCAAATACACCATCACATCAGAGAAGGCTGGTGGATATATCAGCTCAAGCTTGCACATGATTTATGCTATGTCCGTCTAAAGACGCGCTACAACTCTTCTGTCTAGAGTTTTGCTACCGATTTCCCTAAAGAACTTTCCCAAGTCTGCAAGCACGTTGTACAAATCCTGGTTCACTAAACCTTTAACGCCAAGAGCTAAAAGCCTTTGTAGTAGGATGTGGCAATCATGAGTTTTCAACCCTTGGAGCTTGTTCCCCTCTGCATTGATACAATTTGCAATGTTGGAAGCAAATCCAGATGGGAACTTCATACCTCGGAGGAAGTCACAAAATAGTACCCTTTTATTCATTAGCAAGGTAAATTCCGCACCTCGAAATTTGTAATGTTTTTCACCGCCCTTATCAACCGTATCTTCAGGATGCAGGTTCAACTTGTTGTTAACGTTGAGTTTTTTGCAGTCAAGCCTAGCATTATAGATATCTTTTGTCTTAGATGGAATGTTGAGTAATGTGCCTATAATGCTGTCAAATATATTTTTCTCCATGTGCATGACATCAATATTATGTCGAAGTGTCTTACCAGCCCAATACGGCAAGTCCCATAGAGTGAATATGCGCTTATAAAATATTCTTGGTTCCTTTTCCTTCCCTTGGGAATCTGCTGATACTTCTTCCGCTCTCTTCCTTTTGGATGCTGCTCCTATTGTTGGTGCATCTTCTGTATTATTTCTTTCACCTCATCTTGCAGCTGGTTGTTTTCCTGGTTTGACATTTCTGACCTTTTGTAAATGTTCCTGCAACTCAGGTGTAGTGAACTTTTGTGGTGCAGTGCCATATTCAGTCCTCTTTCCATAGAACTGCAATTTTTTCAAGTTTTTTTTGGAATTTGTGGCCTTGAGGAAAAAACCCGGTGGCCAAGGAAACCAATCTTATTTTGTAGCCTCACTGTGACCTGTTTTGTCTCACAGCGAACACATGCGTTATAACCTGCTGTCACTCTGCCTGACATAGTGCCAATAGCTGGAAAATCATGGGTGTAGAATAACACAGCAGCACGTATAGGGAACTTGGCATCTTCATGGTTGCTGGCAAGGATATCAGGAGTCATCACACCCTTCCATAGTTCCTGCAAGTCTCGTATAAGAGGCTACATGCACAGATCAAAATCCTTCCTAGGTGATTTGGGACCTAGGATGAGTAAAGCCAGCAAGCTGTTCGACTTATTAGTGCATGCCCATGGAGGCAGGTTGTAAATTGTAACAAGTACTGACCACATGCTGTACGAGTTACTCATATTGCCAAATGGGTTAAATCCATCTGTAGCTAGGCCAAGTCTCAGCTTCCTTGGATCCGCTACAAATCCTTGATGAGCCTTGTCAAAGTTCTTCCATTCATCGCCATCAGCGGGATGTCTAAGTAAGTAATCGTCTAGCTTGTGCCATCTTGTTTCCTTAGATGTTTGTTCTGACTGAAACAACCTCTTCAATCTATCTATAATTGAAAAATATCTCAGAAATTACAAGGATCTTTCTTCTTTTTATCACCATTTTTCCATCTTGATTCGTTACCTACTAGGCATTCATCGAGGTTTTCATAATACTCCTAGAACAGTACACAGTTATTTGGACAAAAATGGATCTTCTCATATGATAGTCCAAGTACCTTGATGTATTGTTTCATCTCATAAAAGGATTTTGGCAGTCCTTCCCTAGGGATTGACTCGCTGTACACCTTAATCACTGAATCGAAAGCTTTGATGGTAATCTTGTTGAATGAATTCTCCTTTAGTAATTTCATTACCAATTCGAATCTTGAGATACCAGAATCAGGGTCCACTGAACACTTGGCATCTTCTATTAGGTGAAAGAAAAGTGATCTTTTAAGAGAAGGAGCGCCTTTTTTTGCTTGCAATGGGGTATAAGTCCCTTAACAAATCAGAAAGGTCCTCATCCTCGATCTGATGAGCTTTAGGTAGATTAGCATCAGCTAGAGGATCAAGAACAGGCTGATCATATGGTTCACCAGGTTTAGTCCACCTAATATATGTGCGTTGCATCCCATTAACGGAAGTATGGTTTGTGACTGTGCTCTAACTCAGTTTTTTTATAATTAAGGCATTGTCGGCATGGGAAAAACACATCCGAGTTGCCATTATGCTGTCTAGCAAACTTCATGAAGTCATTAACACCTTCCCAATATGAAGGTGTTGCTTTTTTCCATCAGTATCCAATATCTGTCCATCTGTTGAGGATAGAGATGGTCAGAAGCTTTCAAGATATTTCACTGAACAGGTTGATTACAGATCTAATTAAGCCAAGATATCTGAGCAACCTGATTGAATATAGAACTATAAATGCAATGTAATTTTAGATTATTTCAGAAATTGATTGCAGAACTATGTTACATATTTGAGAGAACAGATCGACCGAGCACAAAATGACAAATAATTCGAACAAACAGATCAAGTGCAGAACAATGTCAAACAAGCAGATCGAGTACGAAACTACTTCTAGGGAATGATTGAGCGAACTAAGGATATTATAAGCGTACCGTGGGGATCGACCAGCTGACTACCAGCCTGTGTGCATCTAGAAAAGAACGGCGCCGCCAACAATGGTGTCAGGCCGCTCCGGCTGATAGACGGTGTGTGAATGTTTTGGTGCAAGGCTTGTGGTTTTGAACGCATGCACGTCTCTAGAAGAATGGCGCAAAGAGACAGTAGTTGGCTACTGGAGTGAAGGCACAAGTTAGAAGGTGCGAGTGGGAAAGTTTTGGTGTGCGCGGGGTATGTGTCCTGGTTGTCAACAATTTTCACGCAAAAATATCGGCCAAAATTTTCTCCCTCGTTTTTTCTTCCTTGTTGAGGTCTGGAATTTTTATTACCGAGCCCATGAAATAGCCTATCAGGCCCAATCATAGCCCAAAACCTTCAATTCAGCCTTTTCATTGTCTTGTGGCCGCCGACCATAGCGCATTCAGTTTCAGAGTGAGCCCATGATGAAAAGGGCATCTGCGCCCAGTCATCCCAGAATCTTTTTAATTCGGCCTTTATGGTCATCCCCTTCCCGAGCCCTCCAGAAAAAGCTCTGCCTACGTATGTTGTTTTGTTTAAACTACTGCATTACTAGTAAGTTCCACCTACACTGTACGTGAGAACCAGATAATAGACATATGACATATCATCACTATATAAAATTATAATAGATAGTTCTCAAAAAAATATAATTTGATCGACATCTATATAGTATGTGTGTATATTTGGTCATTTACTTTGTACCATGTATATTTATACCTAGCAATGGACCGATGTCAAAACAGCGGACGGGGCTGAAAAAAGTCCATCATGCACACGTTTCATTTACAGAGAGGCTAACACATGGGACCCAGCAGCGCGGCCTTATAGAGATGCTGCATCGAGCAACATTGCCAAGTTCGAAATAGGGAGGCACGAGCGAGAAAAAGTCCAGCGTGGTGAGAGGCTAACATGGAGGACCCAACAACGTTATCAAGTTCGACCCAAAAACAGTCCAATATACACACTCACCTTTTCGAGGTCAGGGAACTGTTTTTTTAGCGCAGGGTCAGGGAACTACTGACCACATGCCAATGAAATTTGAGAAAAGATCCCATGGAGCATAGGCAAGAACATTTTAATTCGGCCTTGTCAGGGTCAAGGGACTGCTTAACATAGCCTAGTGAAATTTAAAAAAGGATCCCATGGAGTATAGCGCATGTAGATGGACCATGTAAAATAGCCCCAAATATTTTTAATTCAGCCTTTTGAGCATTGCCCCCCACCTCTTAGAAAAACTCCGCCATATTTTTAAGAGACTAGTCCATTATATATGTGTCATTTTATAAATTGAAATGCCAGGAGGCTGCCCTTTTATATTTAAAAATATAAACACTGACACACGGCATCTTTTTAAAAATATTAAAACATAACTTGAAGGTACTAAGTAATATTTAATAATATATTTTCTATAAATATCTTTGGCATAGTGGCGACACACACAATTTAAATGTATTGGAAGTACAAAACAGCAGACGCGGCCGAAAAAAAGGTATATCATACACACATCATTTAAAGATAGACCGATATGTGGGTCCTACCAGTGCGGCCTTATACATATGCTATATCGAGCAACGTTGCCAAGTTCGAAACAGGGAGGCGCGAGCGAGAAAAAATTCCATCATGCACACGTTTGTTCTAATGAGTGGCTGACATGGAGGGACCCAGCAACCTAAAAAACGGCTGATGCAACGAGCAACGTTATCAAGTTCGAAATATGGAGAGCGAGCAGAGAAAAAAGTCAATCATACAGCCAATCCTTCTAATGAGAGGTTGTCATGTGGGACCCAGCTGCGTGACCAAATGGTAGATTTGTTAAACAACACTATCTAGTTAGTAATAGGGTGGCTCTAGAGTAGAAAAAAAGTCCGTCATACCCACGATTCTTCTAATGTGAGATTGACATACGGAACCCACCAGCAAGGCTGATGCAGCGAGCAATGCTATCAAGTTCGGAACACGGAGGCGCGACCGAGAAAAAAATTCTATCCTACACACGTTTCTTGTAATGAGAGGATGACATGTGGGGTCTAGGAGTTTGATTAAACGGTAGATACATCGAGCAGCGCTATCAAGTTCAGAACAGGGTTGTGCGAGCGAAGAAAAAAATTCCATCATACACACGGTTCTTATAATCTGAGGCTGACATGGAGGACCCAACAGCGTGACTGGACGGCAGATAGATCGAGCAAAGTTATCGAGTTGAAATAAGGGAGGCAATAGCCAAGGGAAAAAATTCCATCATACACACGTTTCTTATAATGAGAGGATGACATGTGGGTCCCAGGAGGTTGATTAGACGGTAGATGCGTCGAGCAGCGCTATCACCTTCGGAACAGGGTAGCATGAGCGAAGGAAAAAATTCCATCATAAACACGATCCTTCTAATGAGAGGCTGACATGTGGGACCTAGCAGCCTGACTAAACGGCAGACGCCTCGAGCAACGTTATCGAGTTCAAATCAGGGAGGCGCGACCGAAAAGTATGGTCCGCTGATGTCCGGGACCCACTGATGTCCGGGACCCACACGCCTCAAAAGACTTCGGCGAGTCAACGTCGCGCGAGGAAATGAAAATCTTGCTTCTGCCACACGCTGGCCGAGCTTCCTCCATGTTTTTAGCAGATCCATCATAGTAGAGGGCCGCGAAACCGGAAAAAAAAGTTTTCCATCCATCACGGTCGAGCCGAGAATTTCGTCACGAAAGACTCGCCTTCTACGATGACCGTCGGGCCAATTCGTTGCGGAAGGAAACTTTTCTTGTAGTGTATCTGTGAGAAACCTAATGGTTGTTGTCCAATTAAGGGCCTAGACAACATGATTCTTTTTTCTACATAGGTAGGATCTTGTTTGCTAGCAGACCGACAACCCCCGAGTGACACAGGGATATCAATGGAAAACTACTTTGACTCGAGGATCATGAGGAACCACTACGCTTATTGCATTAGTCCGATCCAAGGAACTTAATTGCTAAGCAACTTGAAGGATCATAATCGTCTAGTGACTGACCATGGTTTTGGTAACAGACTACTAGGATTATTGAAGTTGGGATGAAATCTACCAAGAGGAGGTCCAGCTAATGATGGGTTGCTCGCGTACACATATACTTATAAGATTATAATTATTACACTTATCATTCGTCCACCTGGTACAATCACTATCACCATGAACTGTATATCCCCGCGCCTTCTTTGTCATCTGTAGAAAACCACAAACAATCGAATCGTTCTTTACTTTTATGGTTTTTATTCCTAAATTTTACATTTTAGTTTTATTTAAATACATCCAGTTTAATCCAAATTTCATTCTTATTTCCACACTTGTAGTCAATTCACTCGAAGAATTGTGACAACTTTGAGTGTGACCGAGACTTCATTCATAAACACTTACCTTTGGGCTCCCTATGGGATCGATATCTATACTTTGAAACTAGTTACAAACGATCTACACACTTGCAGACATCAAGCTATTTTTTGGTGCCGTTGCCGGGGAGCTAAGAGCTAAGTGTTTGTCTCTTGATATTTCAGGAGTTACTACTACAACAGTGTCTCCCTAGGAGACAAAGAGTCTACACGCTCTGGTAGGACCTATTTACTAGATTATATTGAGCGCGTGCCTATTCAAAGGCACGAGGAATTTTTTTAAAAACTTTTAAGATCAAATAAGGCTGAAGATGAAAACCTGGGTGATTTTATGGAAATCATGACATTTACGGGACAACTCACAAGAAACCTAAGAAAACTCTCAGAGAATACAGTGCTCCAAATTCTGCTTTTCTTAAACAACCAATAGAATTTCCTAATCCTGGAGTTAGATAATATCGATTTGATGGTGAGATTATTAAAATTTTGCAGGAAAAAGCTTTTAGTGGAAGGGACAATGAAGACCCAGGAAGACATCTTAGAGAGTTTGATGATGTGATAACATCACTTGTACCAAAAGGTTTGCCAAGAGACTTCTCTCATCTAAAATTATTTTGTTGGTCTCTTAAACGTAAGGGTCTAGGCTAGTTATATTCTGTCCCACATCATTACATTAAATGTTGGGAAAACTGTATTGTTAAATTCATAAACATGTTTAATGCTTTTAAAAAGGTAACTGAAATTAGAAAGAATATAGGCAACTTTAGTCAGGACGTGGGAGAAAACTACCCACAAGCCTGGGATAGATTCTTTGGAATGATCAATAGTATTCCTAACCATGGTTATTCTGAATCAACTATTCGCCATTTATTTTACCATGGTCTTAATAGTCAATGTAGAGAGTTGCTTGACTTATTAGTAGGAGGATCGATAAATAAATTAACTGTTAAAGCATGTTTGGAATTGATGTCTACTAGGGCTAAGAATGATTCTTTATATAATCCTGATTTCGGCACTAAGCTAGAAAAAGGGATACTTCGTATAACTCCTGATCTTATGCCTAAAGAACGCAAAACAATGAAACAAAAAGGTATAACTTCTGAACTTGTTAAGGAAAACAAAGTAGACTTGTTACAACTGTTTACTGAAGAATATGAAACTAGAAAAGTTTTTCAAGAATTAAAACATCGACAAGCAAAATCTCATAAAAACCAGCATAAGCAATTTCAAAGACATAAGAAGATTTCGGTGGAACTCATGGAAAATTATGATGAGATTGGCCAAGAAATAAAATTAGTTCACAAGTACCTTAGTATGATTGAAACCCAATGTGAACAAATAGCATCTGGTTATCAATTTTTTCTTCAAGATGATATAGATATTCCTGTTTCTACTAATGTTGTTACAAGGGGAGGTGCAATTGTTACAGGACCATTAGGACCACCAGAATATGAAGCTGAAAAAGATCAAAAGCAAAAATCCTCGCTCAAAGCAAGCCAAGAAGATGATACACTAGTGGATCCTCAAGATAAAACTGCTCAAGAAACACAAGATCAAACCATGGAGGGGCAAAATGATGCACATGATGACCGTTATGACTCTGATGCACAGATAGTTGATCCAAGAGAAGAAAAAGAGATAATCAATGAAGATAAAGTTGTTGTAGTAGAAAGGAAGAAGTGCGATAAGCAGCAACAAAAGAGCCTGATCCCCCACAAAAGGTAAAAGACAAGAATAAGAAAGGTGAGCAAAAGCTTCCTTATCCAGATCGAAAAAAGAAAGCACCGGATCAGGTAATCTATGATTCTGTCAAAAAGGCACTTGGTGATCTTCGTCTGGAAATTCCATTTGCGAATGCAATAAAAGTTCCTACCTATTCTAAATTCCTCCGTGATATTCTTAGTAGAAAGAAAGAAATAACTCAAACTGTTTCCATGGTGACTAGTTATCCAGCTAATGGGAAGCTATTGTCTAAATCGGGAGATCCCGGAATACCAACTATTTCATGCTCCATTGGCACAACAGATATTCATAATGCCTTGTGTGATTTAGGTGCAGGAGTTAGTGTAATGCCATATTCCCTCGATAAAAGGTTAGGATTAGGGGAGTATTCCCCTACTACTATCACTTTACAAATGGCTGACAAGTCCACTAAACAACCCATTGGTATGATTGAGGATGTTCTACTTAGAATAGATGAGCATGTTATTCCTACTGATTTTATTATTCTTGAAATGCCAGAGGATGAAAAATTATCCATAATACTTGGAAGAACTTTCCTTAGTACTGCATGAGCATCAGTTGATTAGGCTGAGGGAAAAATAGGCTTCAATGTTTATGATGCTGAAATCATCTGGTATTTTCCAATGTTCATAGCATTCCTACAACTTTTTCACAGACATTCTTGCGGAAGAGCGCCCGTGAAGATGCAACTATAAAAAAGTAGTAGAAATATCGATTAAACAAGCGTAGGATAAGTATAAAAATAAATGTTTGAGTTTTATCTATAAAAACTAGCTTAATCATTTTGTCCAGATTAAAAAGTGAATCTCTGAAAATTTTGGGCGATAAAGCTTGGTACTGAAGGTTTAACGATCAACTATACGACGGGAATAAAAATTCTAGCCCTATAGTTTCGGCCGTATAGTTATCGTTGCCTTTGTAAAATTTCTTTTCCAGGATACAGAAGGTTTAACGACCAAATCTACGGCGGGAATAAAATTCCAGCCATATAGTTCCGGCAGTATAGTTGTCATTGCAATTGTAAAATTTCTTTTCCAGTATACTGAAGGTTTAACGACCAACTATACGTCGGGAATAAAAATTCTGGCCATATAGTTAGATGCCTATGTCAGAAAATTTATCTCGAGGTTGTAGAAGGTTTCACGACCAACTATACGGCGGGACCATTTTGATCCGGCCATATAGTTGTGCCCATATAACTGTGAACTGGCATAAAGAAACCCTAATTGTCAATGCTGTCACAACTATACGACGGGAACTAATTTTCCCGCTCGTATAGTTGCAGCCGTATAGTTCGGTGTGACCACTTAAATGCATCGGGATGGCTAGGATTCTTCCTCCTCCTCACTTTTTATCTCATATTCTCTCTCCAAACCCCTCAAAACCTACCTAGAATTCTTGATTCTTCGCGGATTTTGTTCGTTTGAGTTGGGGAATCAATAGATCATGCATCAAATGAACAAAATTGTAGCATTTTTTGCAAGAGCAAGTGCCAATGTGGCAAGAGCTCGGGGCTCCGGGCCGAGCTCAACAACAGGTTGGCCATAGTTTCATCAAGGAGGGTGATGCCCCCACGTTGGGCCGATGATAGCTTTCTCACCACGGTAGGGTTGAATGCAGACTTCGACCTCATGTGTGCAAATGCAGGGCTATCACTACTCGCATACGCAAGCCACAATACCTACACCAAGCTCACCTATGAGTTCCTCGCCTCTTTCTATGATGACCACAAGGAGAAAGGCAATACGTGCACGGTAAGATTCACCATAAACCAGCAACCATATGAAATAACTTTCCAACGATTTTGTGATGCTTTTTGCTTCCCCCACGATGGGGAGTCAACTTTTACGAATTTATATAGCGTCTTTAGTGGAGAAACGTGGGAGGTTATTTCTGTTAACGGTGATAGGGACTTCTACCAGAAGAAGATGTCCACCATTCAGAACCCAACAATTCGCTACTTCGCCTTGTTCCTTGCCAATACACTGTTGGGAAGAGGAGATACCAGTTCCATGGCCAATGAAGACATGGCCATGATCACCAAGGAACTCTTCCCCCAATGCACCACAAAGCCCCAATCCTGCGGCTCTACTCCTCCAGCACCTTCGCCACCAGAGGAAAAAAAAAGGTGACATTCACATTGGTGGATTCCTAACCCACCTTTTCCTAGCATTGAACATTCCATTACCTATGACGCAACCTGTTGATGGCTCCAAACTTATGGATGTCAAATATATAACTACTTGTGGTTTCCTCGGTGTTTACCGAGCTGACAAGAGGCTCCGAGCATATCAGTTTGGTTATCTTGATGATGCGCAGGTTGAGCAGATTTCGTTGCCCTGTCCACAAGCCTTCTCGATTTTGGCGAAGGACAACTGGACCCTCACCAAGGATAAAGTGGTGGAAATCATGGTTGAATTCCATCCTAATCAAGAAGAAGATGAAGAAGGAGAGCAGTAGGATGAGCAGGAGCTGGAGCAGGAATACGACCCTGCTTGGGAGGGATAGCAGTAGCAACCGGAGGGATCCTGGGACCCATGGCCCAAGCACCAGTAGCAGGGGTTTAACAACGTCCCCTATCAAGATTTTCAGCAGCTCAACCAGCGCGTTGGGGAGATTGACCACATGCTACAAGGAGTGAATGAGGATGTTAGTGCATTAACTCACATCTTCAATCACTTCATGATCCACTTCCCCGACTACTACTAGCAGTATTCCTACCCGCCACCGAACACCGACAACAACTAAGCCGGGCAACAACCTAAGCTTGGGGGAGTTTTGAAAACCTCCAAACCTTGCATTCATATTTTTATTTCTTCTTTTGATTTATTTTACTTCTTCAAAATTACATCTTTACTTTTAGTTCGCATTCCTAAACTAAAAACACACAAAAATTAGTTGTAACCTTTATTGCAAATTTGTTTCTTTGTTCTCTCGAAGATTGCTCAATTTCAGGTTACTTAACAATAGGCAAATATAGTGGGGGTTCGACTGAAGTACGAGAACAAAGCAAGCAAGAGGAGGTATCACATTCCTTTCATCACCTTTTTTGCAACTTTAAATTGACCCTAAAATTATTTACGCGCTTGTACTTGAGCCACTCCCCACTTAGCTTTTTATCCTATAAATTCTATTCCTTTGCCAGTGTCTCCTTTTTATCTTTGAAATAATGAGCAATGAACTTGGTTAAAAATATTTCTGACATTTTCACAACAATAAAAAGCATCCAAAAGATGACTTGAGTCCATGTTTAGCCCAAAGGATTTGATTTAGAACTACTCAACCCCATTTGAGCGTAAAATAGACTCAATAACACTCTTGAATGAAATTATCTGATAAAATGGATGCTTCAAAGTAGTAGAGATTATGCCACTATTTTTTCTAATAATTACAGTAAGATATTGTTTTACACGTGTCATTACAACACTGTTGTTCTCCATGGGGAACTATTAATTCTGCTGGCCAATGAACGATCTAAATGTGGGAAACCACTTGATTTCGGTTATTGATTTATGTAAGCATATGTAGCTGCAATGCTATGACGGGTAAAATTTTAGTCTCCTCGTGGTTTCATGTTCTAATTGATGTTTTAATACTCCTTGATGACCCACAAGTATAGGAGGTGTATTGTAGTATTTTCGAGGGAAGTGAAACCCAATTTATTGATTCGACACAAGGGAAGCCAAAAAATATTTATAAGCCTTAACAACTGAGTTGTCAATTCAGCTGCACCTAGAAACAATCTTGCTCACAGCAGTTTATCAGTAGCAACAGTTTTGTAATAGCAATAGCAAAGTAATAGCAGTAGTAAAAGTAAATATAGTAGTAAAAATTGCAGTAAACAGTGGGATTAAGGCGCGGTAGGCATAGGGATGGATAGACGGGCGTTGCATGGACAAGACAATTCATATGGAAATCAAGACATACGTCATTTGTAGATATATAAGATAAAGCATCCAAGTACTAAATAATTATAGGCATGTGTTCCATATATAGTCATACGTGCTCGCAATGAGAACTTGCACAACATCTTTTGTTCTGCCAGCCCGTTTGCAGCGGGACCTCAAGGGAACTACTGGCAATTAAGGTGCTCCTTTAATAGAGCACCGGAGCAAAGCATTAACACTCTGTGAACATATGTGATCCTCACATCAAAGCCACCCCCTTCGGTTATCCTGATTATTGTCACTTCGGGGCCTTTGGTTCCGGACAACAATATGTGTATACAACTTGTAGGTAAGATGATAGACAATACTATTATCATGAATCAATAACATGTTTAGATCTGAAATCATGGCACTCGGGCCCTAGTGATAAGCATTATGCATAACAAGTTGCAACAAAGTCAAAAAGCACTAATAATAGATACTAGGCACCATCCCCTAACAATCTGATGCCATTACATGAACGATCTCATCCAATCCCTACCATCATCATAGCCTACAGTGAAGGATTACTCACTCATAGATGGGGAAATCATGGATGGTCGATGGAGAAGCGATGGTGACGATGATGGCGATGATCTCCTCCAATTCCTCGTCCTGGTAGGGTGCCAGAACTTAGTTTCTGGTTCTGATTTGCGGAATCTGGTGGTGGCGGCGTGGCGGAGTTCTTTTTGGAAAAATGTCCAACCCCCCGGGTTTTTACATCACGAGGCATCCTATAGGCGAAGAGGGAGGCCGAGGGGGTGACCGAGGCGACCACACCACCCCCAGGTACGTCCTGGGCTGGCCCGTGCAGCCAGGTGGTGTGGGCCCCTCGTGGACCTCCTCCGTATCGTCTTCTGGGTCCGTGAATCTTCTGGTGAAATAGGATTTTTGGCATATTTTCCGGGATTTTCCCTGATAGTTAATTTTCTACACAAAAACTAGACACCAATGTAATTCTGCTGAAAACAGCGTCAGTCCGTGTTAGTTGTATCCAAATCATACAAGTTTATAGGAGAAACAATAGCAAAAGTGTTCGGGAAAGTAGATACGTTTTGAACGTATCAAGCCCCCCCCCCAAGATTAGCTTATTACTTGTCCTTAAGCAATTCAGTTGAAAACTAAGTGCGATAAAAGAAACTTTCACGAACATATTTGCTTCATAAGATGTATATATTCTCAGCATATGATCAAGTACTTGGTCAATTCATAATTAGGAGTATGCAAATAAGGGTACTCAATAGTCATTGCAAGCTATGAAGAGATTCTAACTCAGAAATAGTAAGTAGCATGAAACATAAACATAAGCAACATTGCAATGCTCATAAAAAGGGATGATAGAGTGGTATATCGCTTGCCTTTGATTGTAGAGCAAACATAAATTCCAAGGCACCTCTGAAGTTCAAGTGAAGACCAGAAGTAAATATATCAGAGATACAAGCATCAAGGTCATGACACAATTAACCAAGTTTTGAAACAAGCGTATTACACTAAGAATGACAACTATGCTCTCAAGAAAGTGCTCATAGAATATGTGGAGACTCAACAAGGAAATGAAAAGGTTTTGAAAAGTTTGAAAGGCTTCCAAATGCTGAAAGTATGGTACTCGTTAGCTTTGAGCTCTCATTGCCCTATCATAAGCATATTTAAATGGTTAAGTAAAAGTGAGGTCCAATACGAGTTATATGCTTGACAGACCATAAACTGGAAATCTCATGTCCCTTGAGTACGAGGGCCGCTCCTCATGCTACTCAACTTTAGTTACCGGTAAGTTCTGTCATAGTAAATACATGTGTATCATAGAGAACCGCCAACGAGGTACCGCTTTCCCGATGATACGGAAAAATCCCCATATCAAAATGACAAGGCAAGCAGACAATAAGCATCTCAGCATCTTCTTATTTACCATGGGAAAATGGTGCCTTTTTTCTCTTTCCTCTTTTCTCATTTTTTTTCTTTTTCTTCTCAATAACTATATCTCTTTTTTATAAGAAGAATGCTTCATAGATTACTCATTATGGTTACGCTGTAGGTTTCCATCATGATTAGGCATGGATTAAACCATCCGCCCAGGCATTTCTCTAACACACATACATAACTCCATGGACTTACAAGCTCCCCTTTTATTTCACACCGACGATATCCGTAAACAAAAGAGCATGATATCAACTGGGTATATATTTACAAGTGTTGAAAGCATTCCCCGTGGTAGCATGGTTCTGCTAATTCCCAGCCTATAATTTGCAAGCATATAACTTTCATGGACAATCACAATAGTTCAGGTTTATTAAGTGCAAAAAATAAAGTGTCCCATCAAGTTCATGAGAGCTTTACTAACAAACTTTCTCATAACAAGCAAAAAAATTATTCAGAAGAAAACAAGGCATACTAAATATGCACGGAATAGCAAATGATGCTAATAGGTAGGTATGGTGGACACTTTTTGCAATATTCGTTTCGGGGAGTTTGAAACACGAGTAGAACTCATACTCAGTGCATGTGAATGCTAGCAATAGTAAGGGAGCGACAAATGAGAGAGAGCAATAACTGTCATAATCATGCTTGCAACAAAACATGACTAATTATGGCATTAAAGTGATTCAACAACCCTGAGGCAAAATAATTCATCGAGGCTTAACTGATTGTTTCAGTCATATGCATGCGTGAGCATGTGCCAAGTCAATTCAAGTGAAACATTCATAGGAGGATACCACAACGTCATACCAATTTATGAATAGAACAATGCAAGCAAACATTCATATGACATGCTACAAATCATTAGCAAGATGGAGCTAGTCATAAGAAAGCAAGAACTACTAGCATCCATAAATAACATACACCTTACATGAATAGACTAAGCATGCCCACAATGATGAGTATATGTACAAAAATGAAAACAAATAGAACTCATTACTAGCCTCTTACCACACCTCAAGTTGTCATTAATCATCATTATTGCCCTTCACTTATGTCGCTTGAATAATAATTTTAAACCAAACTTCATTGAGGACTGCTGAACCCTGCGATGAACATCACAAAACCATGTAGAACAGAAAATATTTTTGATGTATTTTTTGACTTTAGAAGCAAGAACGAAAAGGAAGAACAACCAAAGTGATTTTTTTGGGTTTTTCATATAATTAAGAAAAAGCTAAAGAAAAGGGCAAACCAAGGCAAAAAGAAAATGAAGCAAGCAACGAGAAATAACAAAAATATTTTTGGTCTTTTTGTGTTTTGGAAAGTAGAAATAAAAGCAAGAACAAAGACTAAAAAGAAAACAAAACATGGATATACAAAGTACCGACTGAACATGATATGTAGATGAGTGTGATGTCGGTGTACCTCCCTCCAAGCTTAGGCTTTTGGTCTAAGTGGGTATCAATCCCAAGATGGCCAAGATGGAGCACCTCCATAGTACGGCGAAGAGGTGCCCTCGTCCTCACACAAACTCGACGACGCCCCGGCGTAGTGCGTAGAGTAGTCGTAAGAGGGCACATCCCTCTGGTGCTATCCATGGAAACCAAGCAAACGGAGCTGCTCGTCCACTTCCTCCTTGGAACGCGACCACGACATCCTGCAAATACTGAACAAAGTGGATTGTGTAAAGGAATTTCCCTCTCATCTCCGTCAGTAAACAACATCCTGTAAACTAAACTCTCCGTGCTAGAGTCAGTAGTGACAAAGTGGTGTGTTTTCATAGCAACAAGATCAAGCCTTTGTGGTGTCAATACAGTATCATTAGGATCAATAGAAAGTTCTAAAGAAGCAACCATGCGTGAGGCAATAATGACCCCATAAATAGGTCCTCTAGCGGCTAGGCGGCGAGCAATGAGAGAACCAAGATTATACTTGGTATCATTATTAAGTGCAATAGCAAGGAAGGCTAAATGATAATTAGAAATATTACTAGTGTTCTCCCTACCAAGAATGCTAGTGGCAATATAATAAGCAAATAATCTAAGATCTGGGAGTTGAATGTTCCTTATCTTCCCGCGCTGAGCTACGCGGTCATCGTCATTTGTCACACTTCGGTAGAGCTCCAGCAAATCAGCGGGTTGACCTTGGATCTTCTTCACTGTCCCAGACATGCCTATGCCTATAATGCTGCAAAATCTTTCCATTGACATGGTAATAGGTAGATTATAAATTTTGAACGAAACAGTTGACTGATAAGGGGTGTTAGTGGAAACGAAACTCTCAAAAAAAGTTTTGGTGAACATGGTATATTGCTCCGTCTCATCTTCCATGTAAGTGGTCAGACCAACCCTCTAAACTAGTAGTAAGAAATCTTCGAGGATCCCTGCAGCTTGCAAAAAGGTAAAACAAGGGAAGGTAGATGGGTGAGCATCTCCCTCATCTCCTTCATTGCCAAAGAATGGTGCAATAAGATCTTCATTATATGATGTCCTAAATTGAGAAACTGATCTCGAAGGCCTTGCCCTCCTGGGTGTGTCCCTCTCAAATACTTCTCCAAAAGTGTGGTTGTTCATCTCTTCTATTTTGAAATTTAAGCATCCATTATACAAGTGATTTCAAAATGAACACATAATGAAAGGAACTACTCATAGGGAGTTGTAAGAGGCCTAAACATGCATCAAAACAATTTCTCTAAGCAATGAATAAGCTCTCAAGCTCACATAACCTGTCACCTATGGTAGTAAAATACTCAAGATATAACCCACTAAACACAAATCTACTTGGACAAGCGAAGGAGTCACATACCGGAGAACAAATGCTCCAAATTTCAGCACCAAAGATGGGCTGAGCAAGGAGATCGAAACAACGCGAGCAAGAACAGCAAGAACGCGAGTTTGAGTAGTGAACTGGTGTTTTCTTGGGAGAGAGAAGGAAGTGGCAAGTGAGAGAGTAAGTGGAGGGCCAGGGGTGGCCCACACCATGACTAGGCGTGCCCCTAGTGGGGTCGCGCCACCAGGTGGTGTGCCTGCCTGGGGGCCCCCCTGGGTCACTCCAGGTACTCCTCTTCCCCTTTTTCACGTAAAAATTTAATATGAATTTTCTAGAATTTTTCGAGACACTTTATTTTTAGCAATTTTCAGGTATTGATGAATGATTTTCTGACAGAAATTTGCTTTCGGAAAGATGCAAAAACAAAACAAAACTAAAACTTCAGAAGTTCTAAGACACTCTAATATGCAAGCGACTAGCAACATAAAAGTAAACTAAGTGAAAGCAAAAACTAAAATGGATAAAATAAAAGTAAGCGAAAATAATCATGGTGAAAACATTGTTTTGTTCATCAAAATCCCTTTGTTAACAATGTTGATCAGGTCTTGTTACCAAAACAATTTTATATGAAACAAAAATTTGTATTCCACTAAATGATTATGTTACCTCAACCTTGATAGCAATGGTCCCAATCATAATAGTTTCATATTTTTCTCATGGTATGGGACAATATATTTCTCCAACTTGGATGCCCTCAACATGTTCAATTGAATTTAAGCCATAAGTCCTATCAATCTTCTTGGGGAAATAGACAATATGCTCCTTGTCATTAACATTAAAAGTCACCTTTCCTTGATGATAATTAATAACAGCTCGTGCAGTATTAAGAAAAGGTCTCCCAAGAATAATAGACATATTGTCATCATCAGGCATTTCAAGCACAACAAAGTCAGTTAATATCAAGCAATTATGAGCCACTTGAACAGGTACATCCTCACATATACCAATAGGAATAGTAGTAGATTTATCTGCCATTTCCAAAGATATATTAGCTGGTATTAGTTTTTCTAATTGAAGTCTCTTGTAGATAGAAAAAGGCATAACACTAACTCCTATTCCAAAATCACACAAAGCAGTTCTAACATAGCTATTTTTAATCGAACATGGAATAGTTGGAACCCTGGGTCTCCAAGCTTCTTTAGAACTTTACCATTAAAAGAATAATTAGTAAGCAAAGTTGAAATTTCCTCGTTGGGGATCTTACTTTTATTAGAGACAATATCCTTCATATACTTTGAATAAGGTGGTAATTTAATAGCATCAGGCAAAGGGATTTGCAAAAATAAAGATTTCATCCACTCACAAAACTTATCATAGTGTTCGTCTTCCTTTGACTTGTGTTTCTTATCAGGGAAAGGCATAGGTTTTTGGACCTAGGGCTCTCTTTCACTACCATGTTTCTTAGCAACAAAATCTTCCTTAGTGTATTTAGTATTCTTAGTGTGTATTTCAGGTTCTTCTTCAACTTTTTCTTTATCAGGAGCATCATTTTCCTCATTACCACTTTCAGTTTGAGCATCAAACACATATATACTATTAGGATCTTTCGCAGGATCAGAAGACTCTTTAATAGTTTTATGTTTCTTTTTCCTTTTCTTAGGAGAAGTACCACTATTTTCAATTTGTTGAGAATCTTTCTCAATTATTTTAGGATGCCCCTCGGGATATAAAGGATCTTGGGTGGCAGCACCACTTCTAGTTCTAATTTCATAAGCTTGTTTTTCCTTAGAAGCATTAACTAGCAAATCTTTTTGTACCTTAATAAGCTGATCAATTTGAGTTTTAACCATTTGTAAATGTTTAACAAGCATTTTAACATCATTAGAGATTCTTTCAACAATATCCTTCAACTCAATAATATCTGTAGATGTTTCCATTAGATGATTTTGCACCCTTTTATTAAAATTATCTTGCTTAACAATTAAAACATCAAATTCTTCCAAGTATTGATCAGGAGGTTTAGAGTAAGGAATATCGCCTTCATCAAAATGTTGGAGAGAGTGTACCTCAATAGTGGATGAGTGGGACATTGGCTTACATAATTCTTCAATAGGAGGTAAATTCTTCACATCTTCAGATTTAAAACCCTTCTCCTTTAGACATTTCTTAGCTTCATTCATCACTTCATCATTTAGTTCAATCACTCCTGTCTTCTTTGGTGTTGGTGTTGGTTCAGGCACAGTTAACTCAGTTGTAGTTGTCTCACGCGTAGTTGGCTCAGGTGAAGTCCAGTCATCGTAATTCTTGCTTATTTTAGCCATTAATTCCTCAGCTTCCTTGGGAGTTCTATTCCTGAAAACACAATCAGCACAACTATGCAGGTATGTCCTAGATTCTTTAGTTAGTCCATTATAATATATATCAAGAAGCTCATTTTTAGGTAATGGACATCCAGCCTATGCATGAATCAAAGCACAAAACCTTGCCCATGATTCAGGCACTATCTCTTTTTCTCCCTGTTTAAAATCAAAAAGTTCCTGCAAAATAGCATGTCTAGCACTAGGAGGGAAATATTTCTGAAGGAAGCTACTAATCAAGCAATTAGGGCTATCAATAGATCCAGGAGGTAAATTATTAAACCAAGCCTTAGCTTCTCCTAACAGTGAAAAATGGAAAATTTTAGCAACGAAGTAGGTGCGCATCTTAATATCATCAGAAAACAGGCCACTCATGGTAGAAAGCTCAATCATATGTGCTATAGCACTTTCATTCTTGGTCCCACAAAAAGGTTCCTTCTCAACAATAGTTATGTAAGATAAATCGAGAGAGAAATCACAATCCTTATCTTTAATGTTTATGGGAGATGTAGCAAACTTATCATTAGGGGATAATTTGGGTTTTAAAGTATGCCTCTCAAGGAGGCTCTTAATAGCACTTTTACCATGAGTATTTTGACATTCTTTAATAAATTCATCATTCATTCCTATATATCCGTCTTCAATATCATAGCTTTCTATAGACTCAGGTGAACTGACAGGTGTAGTTGTGTCTTCATTAGGAGTTTCAGTATTTCCAGCTATAGTTCTAGCAATCGTAGCATCTAGGAAAGGACCTAAATGAACCACTCTGATCAAGCACAGTAGAAGCAGCATCATAAGTATCAGAAGTTTCAGATTCAGAAGTAGTACAAGAATGTGTAGCATGTGTATGTGGTGGTGTAAGGAGCTTACTCATCATAGATGGTGAATCAAGAGCAACAAATGTTTTCAGAACCGTACCTCTCCTTGTAGTGGATGGTAATATAGGAACCTTTCCATCACGAGACTTACCCATGATGAATGGATGGTAGTGAACAATAGTGATTCCAAGTGAACTTTATAAATAGAGTTATGCTCCCCAGCAACGATGCCAGTAAATAGTCTTGATGACCCACAAGTATAGGGGGTCTATCGCAGTATTTTCGAGGGAAGTGAAACCCAATTTATTGATTCGACACAAGGGGAGCCAAAGAATATTTATAAGCCTTAACAACTGAGTTGTCAATTCAGCTGCACCTGGAAACAATCTTGCTCACAGTAGTTTATCAGTAGCAACAGTTTTGTAATAGCAATAGCAAAGTAATAGCAGTAGTAAAAGTACACACAGTAGTAACAATTGCAGTAAATAGTAGGATTAAAGCCCGGTAGGCATAGGGATGGATGGACGGGCATTGCATGGACAAGACAATTCATATGGCAATCAAGAAATAGGGCATTTGCAGATAAATAAGATAAAGCATCCAAGTACTAAATAATCACAGGCATGTGTTCCATATATAGTCATACGTGCTCGCAATGAGAACTGGCACAACATCTTTTGTCCTACCAGGACGTTTGCAGCGGGGCCTCAAGGGAACTACTAGCAATTAAGGTGATCCTTTTAATAGAGCACCGGAGCAAAGGATTAACACTCCGTGAACACATGTGATCCTCACATCAAAGCATTAAGCATAACAAGTTGCAACAAAGTCAAGAATCACTAATAATAGATACTAGGCACCATGTCCTAACAATCTGATGCCATTACATGAATGATCTCATCCAATCCCTACCATCCCTGTAGCCTACAACGGGGGATTACTCACTCATAGATGGGGGAATCATGGATGGTCGATGGAGAAGCGATGGTGACGATGATGGCGATGATCTCCTCTAATTCCCCGTCCTGGCAGGGTGCCAGAACGGAGTTTCAGGTTCTGATTTGCGGAATCTGGTGGTGGCGGCGTAGCGGAATTCTTTTTGGAAAAATGTCCAACCCCCTAGGTTATTAGATAAGGAGTCATCTTATAGAAAAAGAGGGAGGCCGAGGGGGTGACCGAGGCGGCCACACCACCACTAGACGCGGCCTAGGCTGCCCACGCGGCCGTGTGGTGTGGGCCCCTTGTGGCCCTCATCCATCTCGTCTTCTGGCTCTGTGAATCTTCTGGTGAAATAGGATTTTTGGCATATTTTCCGGGATTTTTCCAGAAAATATATTTTCTGCACAAAAACTAGACACCAAGGTAATTATGTTGAAAACAACGTCAATCCGTGTTAGTTGTATCCAAAAGTTTAGAGGAGAAAGTGTTCAGGAAAGTAGATAAGTTTTGGACGTATCACTCCTCTGACCCACTATTGCTCAATAGTTATCTATTGGCATGGTCACGAGTGCGCAACATAGTCCCAATTAACATGTTAAAAACAATGGCATGATTTCTCTATGAAAGGGCTGAAGTTTTTGAAAAACAAGGTAAGAAAAAAGGTGCTTTGAGAGTCTTGAAATTTTGACGTGGGAATAGATGAGTTGTTCTTAAATTGAATGTTTTGGTGCCAACTTGAGTACTCTTAATTTATTAAAGAAACAAGAGAAAAAAGTTTTCATCTGTCAACAAAGAGAGACACCAAAAGAATTTGTTTCACTTTCGTAGCTAAACTTTTGACACTTGGTCGGGCATATAATTTATTTGCTAGCAATATATACGTGGTTAGGAAGTGGACTCAGTGCAATCTTGTGAATACTTGTATGATCATGTTTAAGATTGCGGCAATTATGAAGAAAAGAATTTGACACCAATTCGAGCTTGTAAGTTCTTTTATTTCAGTCTCGAATCTTCGCTATTCTTCCTTATTTTCTGATCACTCGAGGGCAAGCAACATCTAAGCTTGAGGGAGTTGATAGCTGTGAGATTCAACATATTTTTGATGGTTTTCTTCTGGATTTGATTGTTTTCTAGCTTTACCTAACGCTAATACTTCGGTAGCAAAGAAAACTTGGTTTTTAATGTGTGTTTCAGGTTCTGAACATCAATAGAAGGTTTTAACAAGAGAAAGACAATATTCAGGCGAAAACAAGCAAGTCTGTTTTAGGAAGCAATCAAGGGAGGCATACGGACTTTAACGAGCAACTATACGCGAGAATATTTTTCTGGCTGTATAGTTCCCGCCGTATAGTTGTGGCCGCTTCCGTCTTGTCAAAAGGGACAACTTTCGTGAAGAGGCGAGACGCGATCTCATAACACAACAACTTCCATCCCATCTAGAAAGGAGAAAGAAGAGATACGGAGAAGAAGGGGAAGACGTTCTTCATCTGGCTCCATGATCTTCGACCTCCTAGCCATCACACACTCATAGCCATTACTTGTACTTGAGAGAGAGAGATCTTCACTCTGCAAGATTAGGGTTTGAGATTGTTTCTTCCTATCTTGAATTGTGTTGGATTACTTTTCTATTCTTATTGTGGATCTCCACGGTAATATCGAGAAGAACTCCCTTTATTTAATTATATCGATGATGCTTTCTTCTCTCATGTGTGAGTAAGTTCCTTGGGCGTGGGAGATGTAAGGGATTGGTGAGATGTGATGTGCCTCCATGTATTTTCCATTAGTCTGCGATAGATTTTAATTACTATATTATGTGTGCTCCACTATCTGTGGGATGCCTAATGCTTGTTGTCCAATTAAGGGCCCAGACGAGATGATGCTTTGTTCTACATAGATATGATCTCGTTTGCTATCAGATCGGCGACCCCCGTGTGACACAGGGATATCAATGGGAAAGTTGTTTCACACGAGGATCACGAGGAACCACTGTGCTTATTGCATTAGTCCGATCCAAGGATCTTAATTTCTAAGCAACCTGAAGGATCTTAATCGTCTAGTGACTGACCATGGTTTTGGTAACAGACTAGTAGGATTATTGAAGTTGGGAAGAAATCTACCGAGAGGAGTTCCGGCTAATTATGGGTTGCTCGCCTACAAATATACTAATAAGATTATAATTGTTACACTTATCATTCATCCACCTGGCACAATCACTATCACCATGAACTGTATATCCCCGTGCCTTCTTTATCATCTGCAGAAAACCACAAACAATCGAATTGTTCTTTACTTTTATGGTTTTTATTCCTAAATTTTACATTTTAGTTTTATTTAAATACATCCAGTTTAATCCAAATTTCAGTCTTATTTCCACACTTGCAGTCAATTCACTCGAAGACCTGTGACAACTTTGAGTGTGACAGAGACTTCATTCATAAACACTTACCTTTGGGCTCACTGTGGGATCGATATATATACTTCGAAACTAGCTAAAAATGATCTGCACACTTGTAGACATCAAGCTATTTTTGGCGTTGTTTGCGGGGAGCTAAGCGTTAAGTGTTTGTCTCTTGACATTTTAGGTGTTACTACTACAAAATGGTCTCCCTAGGAGACAAAGTGTCTACATGCTCTGGTAGGACCTTTTTACCAGATTATATTGAGAGCATGCGTATTCAAAGGCGCGAGGAAATTATTGAAAAAAATTAAGATCAAATAAGGTTGAAGTTGAAAACTTGGGTGATTCTAAGGAAATCATGTCCATTTAGAAGACAACTCCCAAGAAACCTGAGAAAACTCTCAGAGAATACAGTGCTCCAAATTCTGCTTTTCTTAAATAACCAATAGAATTTCCTAATCCTAGAGTTAGAGAATATCGATTTGATGGTGAGATTATTAAAATTTTGCAGGAAAAAGCTTTCAGTGGAAGGGAAGATGAAGACCCAGGAAGACATCTTACAGAGTTCGACGATGTGATAACATCACTTGTACCAAAAGGTTTGCCAAGAGACTTCTCTCATCTAAAATTATTTTGTTGGTCTCTTAAACGTAAGGGTCTAGGCTAGTTATATTCTGTCCCACATCATTACATTAAATGTTGGGAAAACTGTATTGTTAAATTCATAAACTGGTTTAATCCTTTTAAATAGGTAATTGAAATTAGAAAGAATATATGAAACTTTAGTCAAAACATGGGAGAAAACTACCCACAAGTCTGGGATAGATTCTTTGGAATGATCAATAGTATTCCTAACCATGGTTATTCTGAATCAACTATTTTCCATTTATTTTACCATGGTATTAATACTCAATGTTGAGAGTTGCTTGACTTATCCGTAGGAGGATCGATAAATACATTAACTGTTAAAGCCTATTTGGAATTGATGTCTACTACGGCTAAGAATGATTCTTTATATAATCCTGATTTTGGCACTAAGCTGGAAAAAGGGATACTTCGTATAACTCCCGATCTTATGCCTGAAGTATGCAAAACAATGAAAGAAAAAGGTATAACTTCTAAACTTGTTAAGGAAAACAAAGTAGACTTGTTACAAATTTTTACTTAAGAAGATGAAACTAGAAAAGTTTTTCAAGAATTAAAACATCGACAGGCAAAATCTCATAATAACCTACATATGCAATTTCAAAGACATAAGAAGATTTTGGTGGAACTCATGGAAAATTATGATGAGACTGGCCAAGAAATAAAATTATTTCACAAGTTCCTTAGTATGATTGAAACCCAATGTGAACAAATAGCATCTGGTTATCAAATTTTTCTTCAAGATGATATAGATATTCCTGTTTCTACTAATGTTATTACAAGGGAAGATCTAGTTGTTACATGACCATTAGGACTACCAGAATATGAAGTTGAAAAATATCAAAAGGAAAAATCCTTGCTCAAAGCAAGCTAAGAAGATGATACACTGGTGGATCCTGAATATAAAACTTCTCAAGAAACACAAGATCAAACCATGGAGGAGCAAAATGATGCACAAGATGACCGTTATGACTCTAATGCAGAGATAGTTGATTCAAGATAAGAAAACGAGATAAGCAATGAAGATAAAGTTGTTGTAGTAGAAAGGAAGAAGAGCGATAAGCAGCAACAAAAGAGCCTGATCCCCCATAAAAGGTAGAAGATAAGAATAAGAAAGGTGAGCAAAAGCTTCCTTATCTAGATCAAAAAAAGAAAGCACCGGATCAGGTAATCTATGATTCTTTCAAAAAGGCACTTGGTGATCTTCGTCTGGAAATTCCATTTGCGGATGCAATAAAAGTTCCTACCTATTCTAAATTCCTCCGTGATATTCTTAGTAGAAAGAAAGAATAACTGAAACCATTGCCATGGTGACTAGTTACCCTACTAATGGGAAGCTAGTGTCTAAATCGGGAGATCCTGGAATACCAACTATTTCATGCTCCATTGGCAAAACAGATATTCACAATGCCTTGTGTGATTTAGGTGCAGGAGTTAGTGTAATGCCATATTCCCTATATAAAAGGTTAGGATTAGGGGAGTATTCCCCTACTACTATCACTTTACAAATGGCTGATAAGTCCACTAAACAACCCATTGGTATGATTGAGGATGTTCTACTTAGAATAGATGGGCATGTTATTCCTACTGATTTTATTATTCTTGAAATGCCAAAGGATGACAAATTATCCGTAATACTTGGAAGACCTTTCCTTAGTACTGCAGGAGCGTCACTTGATTGTGCTGAGGGAAAATAGTCTTCAATGTTTATGATGCTGAAATCATCCAGTATTTTCCAAAGAAGCTAGAAGTAGGAGAAAGATATATTCTACCGGCAAAATGAGTTCATGTGGTAAGTGCCTTTGATAAGGGGCAACCCAAGGTAAAAACTCGAGAACAGAGAAGGGGTTGAATTATTCAACCATTCTTAATAAAATGCTTAATGGGAGTCAACACATCACATTAATAAAATAAATTAAAGAATAAAATGTTCATAGCATTCCTACAACTTTTTCATAGACATTCTTGTAGAAGCTCGCCCGTGAAGATGCAGTTGTCAAAATAGTAGAAATATCGATTGAACAAGCGTAGGATAAGTATAAAAATAAAAGTTTGAGTTTTATATACAAAAACTGGCTTAATCATTTTGTCCAGATTAAAAAGTGAATCTCTGAATATTTTGGGCCAAAAAGCTTGGTACTGAAGGTTTAATGACCAACTATACGACGAGATTAAAAATTCCAGCCATATTGTTCCAGCAGTACAGTTATCGTTACCTTTGTGTAACATCCCAAAACTTCAATCCAAGCTTATCAAGATCAAATCAATCAAATTTGGGGTTAACAAAAACTTTTCCAAAGTTAATATGAAAGCATTCATATATGTGTGCATTTAATTTAGGAGTTGTTTGAATTGCCATGATTGAGTGATCCAATGCTTGTAAAATGTTTCTTAGTTGAATTAAACACCATCTATTTGAGCTCCACTTTCAAAACCCTTGCAACCAGAGACTGCCTAGTACTAGTGGAGATCACCCAAAAATTTTGAACTCAAAATTTAAAAAGAATTTTCATGCGGCCATTTCATCAAACACATGGCAGGCAGAATCAAACACAACTAGCTAGCTCACTATTTCTACAGGGTTTTGCCACCCAATTGACCACAAAACACTCCCTCTGTCTCCACTTGATCAAACCATGCCATTACCACCCCATCCCCTACACCCTAGTGGCAAGGCCAAGCCATGCCGAGCACCAACTCGCCGGCCAACCTTGCTCTCACCCCAGCAGACCACCTCCCCCTCTCTCTCCATGTCTAGGAGGTAGCCAACACCTCACCACCACCCCCTGTCCCTTGCCCGATCCTAGGAGTGAAGTGCACCACCGAGCACAAACCGCGCCCAGTGCCACCACACCATGCCGAGCGCACGCCAGAGCGCCGCACCCGGCACGCGTGCACAAGCCGCCGTTCAACCGCAGCCCGCTCCTACCGCTCCGCCACGACACAGGGATGGACACGCCCATTCGCCGCCCAACGCACCACACCCACCGCTCGCCATGGACACCGCCGCCTCTGCCGCGTAGAGCGCCACCTCGCCCTGATCCTGTGCCACCGCCCCTACGGCCGCATTTAAGCTCTAGAACACCGCCAAGGAACTGCCCATCGATCGCCACCCCCAGCCATGCCTCTACCTCGTCGTAGCCATCTCGCCACCGTCGACCGCCCATCCCGCTCGGTCGCACCGTCGAGCCTATAAAAGGAGCCCTCCCCAGCCTCTCTTCTCCACACTATTCCACTCCCCTCACCCCTCTGGACCTTACCCACCTCTAGTCAGAGCAAGTGGAGCAGCAGCTCGCCAGAATTGGAGCCGGAGCAGCCGCGGTAGGAGGAGAAGGGCGTCGTTGATTTTGACCGCCCCAAGCTCCACCACGACCACGCCTCGCCTTGCTGTCGTCTTCCACGTCGTTTGCCCGCCTCGCCGACCCCACTGGAGCCCTGGTACGCCCCCAGCAGACCCCCACCGAGCCGCTAGCGTTCGCGCTCGCCGGCGACCTGTTCGTCGTCGACGACGACCCTCAGCCGTAGATCTAGCTTCTAATCGCACGGCCCACAGCGCGTGTACCATTTCGCGTTTTAAGTGCCATTGACACGCGGGACCCCCCTGTCAGCTGAGCCCCGTGCCGCGGAGCGCCATTGGGCCGACCCATTCCTTTTCCCGGGCTAGCCCACCGATTCAAATCTGGATTTTTCTATTTTAGTTAAATCTAATTTCTGTCCAGTATTTCAAAAATCAATTCTGTGAGTTTTACAAATGAAACTAATTTTGCCTGAAAGGTATGAAAGTAATCTACCCAAGCCCGTTGGATTTAATTCAATTAGAGTTATAGATCTCTCCTAATAAAAATAAGAAGACAGAAGCTTTTGCAACTTGCAACATTTTTATAAAATCAACCAAGTTAGATTTTGAGTTGATTCCAACTCTCAAAAATCACATTTTACCATATCTATCCAAATATGTAATAATATTAAGGTTTACATGCAGTGACTTTGGACTAGTACCAAAATAATGCTATATAGGCATTTCTAGTCACTTTAAATCATTAAATAAGGAACTTAAACCAAAGTAATATTGATCGAACCCTTAAATATCATTCCCACATGTTAGAATATGTGGTGAGGACATGTGTCCACATGATCCCATATTTTGGTGGTGAATATTAAATTTTAGTTAATTTTTCAATGAGTAGAAATTACTTTTCTAAAATAAAAAGAAGGAAACTTTTGATTTAAACTTGTGATGCTTGTGATGATAATAGATCATCACAATTGTGTGTCTTAGAATGCTATCTAGCCTAGATAAGTATTGTTGGTGATTGTGCACTCCCTATGTATTTATAGACGATAGTACTGACCAAGCTTTCGAGGAGGAGGAGTTCTACCAAGAAGAAGAAGAAGAAGAAAACTTCAACCACTGCACCAACCAAGGCAAGCCACCATTAACAATGCCAGCTACTATTAGCAAGCTAGCCCTATCCAAGATTAACCCTTGCAAGTTAGCACTTGCAAGTGTAGTACTTATCCAACTAGAATCAAACTAGATGGTTTAGCAAAGATGCCTTAAGCATGCTTTGATCACACCCCTTATTTAACTAATAGTACCCCAAGTCTTAGTTACAAGTTTTACCCCTCTTAGGTTATACAAAGTTCTTTACTGGTTTTGAAGGTAGCATAAAAAGTATAAAACTTGACCTATGTAGAACCCTTTAGATGTCATTCTATGGCATGAGATTGAACCCATCTTTACCACCTTAGTGAACACTCTTAACTTAGTAGTTTAGAATAGATCAAAAACCTGAGTCACTTTAGATGGGAACACTTGGTGAAAATTAATTATGAAAACCTTGGAATGATGAGTCATTCTATTGAGATGTTTTGACATGTGTTGAGAAACACAAAGGATTGATGTTGATGAAAATATTGAGGCATGAGGCTTAACTCTTTTATAAAACTGATGGTTGGATTTGGATGCGATACCATTCCAAATTTACCATACAACCACATTAGCTGAATTGGGTAAGGCTTAGCTGGAAATTTATATGCATTATTATTAGTTCCCTCACGGGAGAGGTTTGAGCTGAGGCTACCTCTCAATGTTGTTCACCTATGCAGTGCCCAAGATGACTGATGGTCATGGTTGGTAGGCCATGCTCATAGGAGAGGTGCTTATACTAGGGTGTGTAAAGGGAAGGTTATGTTTGATTATCTGCATACTAAGTATGATGATTCAGGGTTATCCCTGACAGATGTATCGAATCTTGTGGTGAAAGTATACCACCTCTACAGAGTGTCAAACTATTCGAATAGCCGCGTCCGCGGTTATGGACAGTTGGAATGGCCATACTGTTTCGTTGTCAGATGTTTTCTAAAAACTTTGAAAAGAATGATGAACCTTGACTTGACCACAACAGGGTTGTGTTTATGACAATAGCTTCCCAACTTAAGTGATTTTTGGACTTTACTTTATCTTTCTTAGCTTCAGAACTCAGCTTAGGTTTCAAACTTAACTTGATAGTTAAATATAGAGTTAGCATTTTTAACTTAGAATTATAATACTTGTTAGTGGTAGTTTGCGAGTACTTAAAGAGTACTCATGGCTTTTGTCCCTGGCTATTATCATGGCCAGACTATGAAGGAGATTATCAATATGATGGTCAGCGGGACGGCTATGATAACTAGGACTATCTGCCTTCGTCAGCATTGCCTGTGCCCCTGAAGATGGACCCCACTGCTACGCTATCTTTTATTTCTGCTGCTTGTTGTATTAAGACTGGATCATAAGGTCCTTATTTGTGTAAGACCTTATGTATGGTTTGTAATGGATGATGTACTGTGATATCCAATCCGTTATGTCTCGCAAAAATGGTAATCCTGGGATTGCGAGGTATGGCATAACTGGCATCTGGGATTAAAAATCCGGGTGTTGACACTTTGTAAAATTTCTTTTCTAGGATACAGAAGGTTTAACGACCAACTCTACGGCGGGAAAAAAAATTCCAGTCGTATAGTTCCGGCCATATAGTTGTCGTTTCCTTTGTAAAATTTCTTTTCCAGGATACTAAAGGTTTAACAACCAACTATACCGTGGGAATAAAAATTCCGTCCATATAGTTATCGATGCCTGTCTTAGAAAATCTATCTCGAGGTTCTAGAAGGTTTGGCGACCCACTATACGACGGGACCATTTTGATCCGGCCGTATAGTTGTGCCCGTATAGCTGTGATCTGGCATAAAGAAACCCTAATTGTCGACGTCGCCGCAATTATACGGCGGGAACTACTTTTCCCACCCGTATAGTTGAAGTCGTATAGTTTGGCGCGACCACTTAAATGCACCACGACGGCTAGGATTCTTCCTCCTCCTAACTTTTTCTCTCATATTCTCTCTCCAAACCCCTCAAAATCCACCTAGAATTCTTGATTCCTCGTGGATTTCGTTCATTTGAGTTGGGGAATCAACAAATCGTGCATCAAATGAACAAAATTGGTAGCATTTTTTGCCAGAGCAAGCGCCAACATGGCGATAGCTTAGGGCTCTTGGCCGAGCTCAACAGCAAGCTGGACATGGTTTCATCAAGGAGGGTGATGCCCACATGTTGGGCCGATGATATCTTTCTCACCGCGGCAGGGTTGAATGCGGACTTCGACCTCATGTGTGCAAATGTAGGGCTATCACTACTCGTCTATGCAAGCCACAATACCTACATCGAGCTCACTATGAGTTCCTTGCCTCTTTCTACGATGACCACAAGGAGATAGGTAATGCGTGCACGGTAAGATTCACCATAAACCAGCAGCCATATGATATAACTTTCCAACGATTTTGTGATGCTTTTGGCTTCCCTCACGATAGGGAGTCAACTGTTAAAAATTTATATAGTGTCTCAAGTGGAGAAAGTTGGGAGGTTATTTGTGTTAACGGTGGAAGGGACTTCTACCAGAAGAAGATGTCCACCATTCAGAACCCAACATATCGCTACTTCGCCTTTTTCCTCGCTAATACACTGTTTGGAAGAGGAGATACCGGTTCCATGGCCAATGCAGACATGGCCATGATCACCAAGGCACTCTTCTCCAATGCACCGCAAAGCCCCAATCCTGCGGCTCTACTCCTCCGGCACCTTCGTCACCAGAGCAACAAAAAGAAATGTGACATTCACATTAGTGGATTCGTAACCCACCTTGTCCTAGCATTGAACATTCTTTTACATGTGATGCAACCTATTGATGGCTCCAAACTTATGGATGTCAAATATATAACTCCTTATGGTTTTCTCGGTGTTTACCGAGCTGACAAGAGGCTCGGAGCATATCAGTTTTGTTATATTGATGATGCACAGGTTGAGCAGGTTCCGTTGCCCTATCAACAAGCCTTCTCGATTGTGGCGAAGGACAACTGGATCCTCACCAAGGATTAAGTGGTGGAAATCATGGTTGAATTACATCCTGATCAAGAAGAAGATGAAGAAGGAGAGCAGCAGGATGAGCAAGAGCAGGAGCAGGAATATGACCCTTCTTGGGAGGGACAGTAGCAGCAACAGGTGGGATCCTAGGACCCATGGCCCAATCAGCAGCAGCAGGTGTTCAAGAACGTCCCCTATCAAGTTTTTCAGTAGCTCAACCAGCGTGTTGGGATATTGAGAACACGCTACAAGGAGTGAATGAGTATGTTAGTGCGTTAACTCACAACCTCAGTCACTTCATGACCCACTTCCCCAACTACTACGAGTAGTATCTATACCCGCCACCGAACGATGTCAACAACTGAGGCGGGAAACAACCTAAGCTTGGGGGAGGTTTGAAAACCTCCAAACCTTGCATTCCTATTTTTATTTCTTCTTTTGATTTACTTTACTTCTTCAAAACTGCATGTTTACTTTCAGTTCGCAGTCCTAAACCAAAAACACACAAAAATTAGTTGTAACCTTTATTGCAAATTTGTTTCTTTCTTTCTCTCGAAGATTGCTCAATTTCAGGTGACTTGGCAATAGGGAAATATAGTTCGACTCAAGTACGAGAACGAAGCAAGCAAGAGGAGGTATCACATTCCTTTCATCCTGTTTCTGCAACTTTAAATTGACCCTACAATTATTTACTCGCTTGTACTTGAGCCACTCCCCACTTAGCTTGTTATCCTATAAATTCTATTCCTTTTCCAGTGTCTCCTTTTTAGCTTTCAAATAATGAGCAATGAATTTGGTTAAAATATTTCCGACATTTTGACAACAAGAAAAATCATCCAAAAGATGACTTGAGTCCATGTTTATCCCAAAGGATTTGATTTTAGAACTACTCAACCCCATTTGAGCTTAAAAATAGACTCAATAACACTCTTGAATGAAATTGTCTGATAAAATGGATGCTTTGAAGTAGTAGAGATTATGCCACTGCTTTTTCAAATAATTACAGTAAGATATTTCTTTACGCGTGTCATTAAAACATTGTCGTTCTCCATGGAGAACTATTAACTCCGCTGGCGAACGAACGCTCTAAATGTGGGAAACCACTTGATTTCAGCTATTGAGTTATGTAAGCGTTTGTAGCTGCAATGCTATGACGGGTAAAATTTTAGTCTCCTCGTGGATTCACGTTCAAATTGAAGTTGTAGTACTCCTCTGACCCACTATTACTCAATAGTTATCTATTGGCATGGTCACGAGTACGCAACACAGTCCCAATTAATATGTTAAAAATAGTGGCATGATTTCTCTATGAAAGGGCTGAAGTTTTTGAAAAACAAGGAAAGGGCAAAGGTGCTTTGAGAGTCTTGAAATTTTAATGTGGGAATAGATGAGTTGTTCTTAAATTGAATGTTTTTGGTGCCAGCTTGAGTACTCTTAATTGATTAAAGAAACAAGAGCAAAAAGTTTTCATCTCTCAACAAAGAGAGACACCAAAAGAATTTGTTTAACTTTCCTATCTAAACTTTTGACACTTGGTCGGGCATATGATTTATTTGCTAGCAAGATATACGTGGTTAGGAAGTGGACTCAGTGCAATCTTGTGAATACTTGTATGATCATGTTTAAGATTGCAGGAATTGTGAAGAAAAGAATTTGACACCAATTCAAGCTTGTAAGTTCTTTTATTTCAGTCTCAAATCTCTGCTATTCTTCCTTATTTTATTGTCACTCGAGGGGGAGAAACATATAAGCTTGTGGGAGTTGATAGCTGTGAGATTCGACATATTTTTTGATGGTTTTTATTGATGGTTTTCTTCTGGATTTGATTGTTTCTAGCTTTACCTAACGCTAATACTTCGGTAGCAAAGAAAACTTGGTTTTTAATGTGTGTTTCAGGTTCTGAACATCAACATAAAGGTTTTAACAAGAGAAACACAATATTTTGATGAAAACAAGCAAGTATCTTTTTGGAAGCAATCAAGGGAGGCATACAGACTTTAACGAGCAACTATACGGGGAGAATATTTTTCCGTCTGTATAGTTGTCGCCACCTCCGTCTTTTCAAAAGGGACAACTTTCGTGAAGAGGCAAGACGTGAAATCATAACACATCAGCTGCCATCCCATCCAGAAAGGAGAATGAAGAGATACGGAGAAGAAGGGGAAGACGTTCTTCATCTCGCTCCACGATCTTTGACCTCCTAGCCATCACACCGTCATAGCCATTACTTGTACTTGAGAGAGAGATATCTTCACTTTGCAAGATTAGGGTTTGAGATTGTTTCTTCCTATCTTGAATTGTGTTGGATTACTTTTCTATTCTTATTGTGGATCTCCACGGTAATATCGAGAAGAACTCCCTTTATTTAATTATATCGATGATGCTTCCTTCTCTCATGTGTGAGTAAGTTCCTTGGGCGTGGGAAATGTATGGTATTGGTGAGATGTGATGTGCCTCCATATATTTTCTATTAGTTTGTGATTGATTTTAATTACTATATTATATGTGATTGACTATCTATGGGATGCCTAATGCTTGGTGTCCAATTAAGGGCTCAGACGACATGATGCTTTGTTCTACAGAGATATGATATTGTTTGCTAGCAGACCGGCGACCCCCGACTGACACGGGGATCTCAATGGGAAACTAGATTGACTCGAGGATCACGAGGAACCACTATGCTTATTGCATTAGTCCGATCCAAGGAGCTTAATTGCTAAGCAACCTGAAGGATCTTAATCATCTAGTGACTGACCATGGTTTTGGTAACATACTAGTAACATTATTGAAGTTGGGATGAAATCTACCAAGAGGAGGTCCGGTTAATTATGGGTTGCTCGCCTACACATATACTTATAAGATTATAATTGTTACACTTATCATTCGTCCACCTGGCACAGTCACTATCACCATGAACTGTATCTCCTCGTGCCTTCTTTGACATCTGCAGAAAACCACAAACAATCGAATCGTTCTTTACTTTTATGGTTTTTATTCCTGAATTTTACATTTTAGTTTTATTTAAATACATCCAGTTTAATCCAAATTTCATTCTTATTTCCACACTTGCAGTCAATTCACTCGAAGACCTGTGACAACTTTGAGTGTGAGAGAGACTTCATTCGTAAACACTTACCTTTGGGCTCACTGTGGGATCGATATCTATACTTCAAACTAGCTACAAATGATCTTTGCACTTTTAGACATTAGAGGTTCATCGTCATCCTTCTCTAGGACTTCCTCATGTGGTTGTTCAAAATGCTCAATAGATGCACTAGATTCAGGAAGTATTTCAGAAGAAGTTCTAGCAATTCTATACATATCTTTCATAGGAAACATATTCTCAAAGAATGTTGCATCACGAGATTCCATTATTGTATCAACATGCATATTAGGAACCTCAGACTTAACCACTAGAAATCTATAGTATATACTCCGTGGAGCATATCCTAGAAAGATACAATCCACTGTCTTAGGTACAAGTTTGCGTTTCTTGGGAATAGACATAGCAGTCTAAAGCTTCATATTTAGCAACAAATAAACATAGCAGTATCTAGTTGCGTCATCAATCAATGTCATGAAATATCTCTTTTCACCTTTTGTCAACACACCATTCATCTCGCATAGATCAGAATGTATGAGTTCTAGAGGTTCCAAGTTTTTCTCATCGGCAGCTTTGTGAGGCTTTCGAGGTTGCTTTGATTACACATAACTATGGCACTTAGAACCTTTGGCAATAGTGAAATTCAGAATTAAACTCATGCTGGACATCCGAGACATCAAACCAAAATTAATGTGACATAAACAAGGATGCCAAACACTGGTATCATCATTAACATCACAACAAATATGATTCACCGATTTATTACAAAACTATGAAAGAGAGAAACGGAACAAGCCTCCAAACTCATAACCTTTACCGATAAATTATCCATGTTTTGAAAAATGACTTTATTAGACTCCAACACAACCTTGAGCCCATCTTTGCATAGAAGGGAGGCACTAACAAGATTCTTGTTCATAGTAGGGACATGTTGCACGTTCCTTAGCTGCACGATTTTCCCGGAAGTAAACTTCAGATCCACTGTGCCAACACCACAAACAGAAGCATGTGATCCATTCCCCATTAGGCCGTAAGAATCCCGTGCGACCTGATAAGAAGTGAACATAGAGATATTATCACACACATGAACATTCCACTCATATAAATCCACCAACATGGTGATTGAAACACTAAAAGAACAGTAAATAAATTACCACACCCATCCGTGTTGCTAGCGGTCACGACATTGATAGTCTTTCCACTTTTCCCTCTATGATCTACACGTTATGGACAATCCTTGGAAAAGTGTCCTAGCTCTCCACAGGTAAAGCAACCTAGCTCACCTTGTTCGGCTTCTTCTTCTTCTTGAAGGTTGTAGTCTTTTCAGTCTTGTTGAAGGAGGGCTTATAGTTCCCTTTGTTCTTGCCGGAGGTCCTCTTTTGCACCATGTTGGTGCTAGACTGACCCTTGCCTCCTTTCTCAGTAGTGTCCTTAACCCGAGCCTTGTCCTCAACATCAAGAGACGCTATCAGGTTTTCAACCGATATCTCTTGTCTCTTATGCTTGATAGTTGTTACACTTAAGGATTTCAAGTTCCTTGGTAAAGCACTATATCTCATGAGCTTGTTCGACTACAGAACGGTTGTTAACCATCCTGTAATCATGAAAGTTTGCCGTGATGTATAGTTCACTACCAGCATCTGTTACACCAAACTTAGCATTGAGTGCCTCCTAGAGGTATTTTCCATCTTTGATGTGCATGTACACATCAAACAACTTGTTGTCAAGAATATTTAGAACGCATCCCACAATGGCAGATTAGTTTCCTTGAACTTGTTCTGATCTTGTTCAGATATAGTTCCTTCTGGTAAACCCTCGCTAGCCTCGAATACTTTCAGATTTTGCAGCCACATAGTGGTCTTATACTACCACCTCTTAAAATGAACATTGATAACTTTTTCGGCTTCATAGCATCAGCCAAGTGCTCCATGTTCAACTCAGGAAATTGCCTATAATAAGTTTTTGGATTGTTGGATTATTTCCACAATTAATTCCAGAATATGAAATATGACAGCAACAACTACGATCATGTTAACCTCTAACATACTAGATGTACGAATCAACACGAAGAACATCAGCACAGACGCAATAATAACCATTGTAAAGAAACAGATCGAATCACGATATACGTAGTGATTAGTTGCCGTTGGTGCAGAGGTCACCGCAGCCTGTCAAAGAAGACGACGTTAAAGACGAGTCACCTGTGGACAAGCAGATCGCCCAGGAAGACACGCCGTGATGACGAACTTGAGTAGTCGCGCGGAGCGCTTACCAAAAACCCTATCCGCCCTCTCCCGTATAGGATCGCAAAGGCGAGTGGTTCCTGAGACCTGCTCTCCCGTCTGCCGATGCATGCCGGCAAGCGGGATGGAGTAGACTACGGTGGTGGTGCAAGCAGAGAGGAGGCAAAAGCCTAGATTGATTTTCGGTGTGTTCGTGGTGGAAGCCGCACGTTTGTGTATATAGAGCATCTCGGGTAACCCGCACAGGACACGCCATGGACCAATTCCACATTGCGCACGTTCGGGTCGGTTACAGATAGCCCAGGATCCGGGAGCGACCCGACCTGAATCTACTAACTATTGACACGCCCGTCAAAACCGCACCAGTTTTCCCAAGCAACAAAAATAAAGCTCGGCTCGGTGAGATTCACGCAACCCGCACGCACGCGTCGTGACGAGAAAAGCAGGCGTGCGTGCGTGCAGGCGAGCAGCATTGTCGGAGAAGGAGCTCGCATGTAGTTCTCCTCTGCTCACTCACTTTACTAAGTGGTGAACCACTCCACCTTATAAGGTGGTGTAACTCTCCTCCAACTTTCCATGTGGGACTAAACTTTAGCTCCAACTCAAACTCATGTTGTGGTGTGAAACACGACAATACCATCAAGGATGGCTTGAAGGGGACAATCAGGATGCTATCGATGGCTACTCGCAACGGGTTGGGCACAGATACTGCAAACACAGTGATGTACCTAGGTTCGGAGCCCTCTTGGCGAGGTAAAGCTCCTACTCCTCCAAGGATCTACTATAAAGGGGGCGAATGCCCAATACAGATGCTCCTGGAGCTGTTTCCTTAGCTACTTCTTGCTTGAAATTGTCTATGTCCTTCCTCCTGTGTCTATTTTTGTCTACCTAGAACTACCCCCCTTATATACAGGTTGAGGAGGTAGCTTACAAGCTGGGTTTTAGGGTTTACTGTTTGGATTTGGGCCTTACAAAGTGGGCCAGCTGGACAGGGCCAAACGGTAGGCCCGGGTCTAGTCAAGCCTCCAGTACAGGGGAGGACAATGCTATAGTGTCTAGCGCCCCTGCTTTACTCGTCACACGGTTCTTTATGCATAAGCCGGAGCTTTCCTCGTCAGCACTTGCTTTGCTCGTCAGCCTCTAGCTTTGGCGCAATTGTCCAATAGCACCGGCCAGGCTAACCAGCCTGTCCGGTCAAGGGTACACTTAGCAAGGAGTGTCACCCCCACCGTACCATGGCCAGCGGATCCAAGGCGGCTGGCTAGGAGCGGCCTCCCAGCCGGTTCTTCTCTCTACCTGGCTAGACGGGCCAGCCAAGGAAACTTGAATGTGGACTGGGTGGGGATTCCACCCGGCTGTGGTTCCTTGATCTGGGTCCAGACACCATGTGCTCCTTGGTGCCGGCCGGTTGGTCCTGTCTTGGCCTACCTGGGGGTCATCCCCCCAACACTAGTCCTCGAGCGTGTTAGGACTTGGCCCCGTGGAGAATTTCTTGCGTGCTCATTTGAAATGATTGATGGTGCAGATGCTTTGTCATTTTCATTTGTCTTGTAGTCTTTGTCATGTAGTCTTTGTCCTGTACTGGCTTGAGATTCTGTGTTGTTTTCCTGGCTGGGGTTCACCAGCTATAGAGCCGATGGCCCCACCCACAGGGTGTGAGCGGTGATCTTATTGACCGGCTGCTGCACTCGGCCGGTAGAGGGATCACCGGTTTGCTATCATCGGTGCTCGTCTCAGCCATGTCTGCCGTTTCTGGCGCACGTTCGTCTGTTTGACTTCTGGGTCTGCCGCTGCAGTTTTTGGTAACCGCGTGCACGCCTTCATCATTGCATCTTCTTGGAGATCGTGGGCGCGGTTTTCCTCCCGCAGTAACTTCTGCGGGATCTTCTGTGCGCATGGCGCACGCGCACGCGACCCGTCCCGAACCTTCGCGGGGGAGTGGGGCGGTTGCTTGCCATGTGGCACGGAGGTAGGGGAACCGACATGAGGGAGTGGGGCCGTTGCTTGCCATGTGGCGCAGAGGAAGGGGAAACGGCATGGCCCTTCTTCCCCAATAAATAGGTACGCCAAGGAGCAGTGGCTCCTCACTTCGTCTCCCTACGCCTGCCGTCCTTATTCTCCCTTGCGCTCTAGCCTTTCATTGCTCCTCTGTGCCACCGTTTCTTGGTCGCTGGCGCCGCTCATCTTTCTCAACAACGGGACCCCACGCTTCCATCACGGCCACCTTTCCAGAAAAGATGCTGCGCGAGGTCACCGGTGGTTGGTGCGGCTCGTACGTCACGGTGGAGCTGGTGAAGAAGTACCAGCGGGGGAGGTTCCTACAGTCAGAGCGGGTGGCCCGGCTGAAGGAGGAGGTCGCCCGGCTGGAGGAGTCCAACAAGACCCGCCAGGACAAGATCGCCCAACTGACTGTGCAACAGCAGCAGATGGAGTGCAAGGCTGGCTGGGCCAAGAAGACGGCGGAGACCTGGGTCGAGGCGCTGAAGAACCTGGAGGGGCTTTACGCCACCCAGGTGGATGCCCTCAAGGTTTCCAAGGCCAAGGAGGCAGCGGCGCTATCGGAGCTTTGCCAGATCGCCGAGATTGTTGTCAGTAAGTGCCCTCGACTTGAGCCATTTTGCAGTTTTGCCCTTTGTAGTCCGTACTGATTACTGTTTCTTTTTCTGGCTACAGCTCCGTATCCTGAGGCGACAGATCAGGCGCTGGGCCGGATTCCCAAGACGGATCTGGATCGGGATCTCCACCCGGGGGAGCTCGTGACGGTCGTCAGCGAGGAGGCGAACCGGTTTCGCGCCGCCACTCTCAAGGACTTTGACTACGTCTGGCCCAAAGCTGCCCCGCCTGCCACCATGGATGTCTTGGCCAAGCATCTTTTGGGTGCTCCGGACCTCATGAATGTGGCCCAGAAGTGGGCGGCTCGTGGCAGCGCGGAAATGGTGCTAGCGCTGCTGAAGTCCGGTACCCGGATGTGGATCTGCAGAGCCTTTCCCGCCGATTTCGCCAAGGGACCAGTTATGAATAGCTTCGCACCAAGGTTCCTAGCATCCGCTCCTGTAGCATGCCGATTGGGAGCTTCGTTGCACTGGACAGGGACTTCAGCGACCCAGCCGGCACGGAGCGGTACTATCACAGCTCGGATGCGCCATGCATTGATGCTCCGGCTGCACCGCAGACTGCCTCGACGGATGTCGCCTCTAGCAGCCGAGCTCCAGCTGATGCCTCCGGCCCTTCTGCCCCCAGTGAACTTGATCCCCGGTATGCCGGGAGTATTTGTGATTGAAAAACTTGTCTTTTTTTGTGTGAACAATTGTTTGTGTTCCAGTTATTGAACTCTTGTGAGAGCATCGCCTCCCTCTGTATATTTGCTCGTGCCCTTTTGTTTGCACTTTCTGCTCTGCATTTTTTCCGTATGCTCGTTTCTGAGTGGGGCGCGCTAGCGCACCCACAGGGTGTAGTCCCCGAGGTTTGGGCTAGTTAGAGAATACAGCCGGGTCGAAGCTCCTTTGTGTTGTTTGTTTGCATGTTTCTGTGTGGGGGCGCGCGAGCGCACCCACAGGGTGTAGTCCCCGAGGTTCGGGCCAGTTGGAGAATACAGCCGGGTCGAAGCTCCTTGACCTGCTCTACTGCCGCCTGGGAGCTATTTGCCTCCGGCTTGAGTGTTTGTCATTGGACTTTAGCTCATGCAAACATAGAAACAAACAAGTTGTTTGCCTGGTTAAGCATATGCAAATTCAAGCTGTAATCTTAGATTAACTAGTTTTGAAATTTTGCTTTTTCACGCAAATCCAATGTCTTTGCCCTTTTCTCAGTGAGCATTGGTCAGTTTTGATGTCGTTCCCTTGTTGGCTTTTAGCCGGAGTCGAAGGGGTAGCTTTGTAGGCATACTGCACTATATTTCGGGTTTGGATCATTATCTTTGGGCAAGCGAGCACAACTGGGTCGTCCAGACGTTTTTGTCTTCCTCGTGGCTTTTTCATGTAGGGGCCTTTGAGCGTTCTGCTCTTGCCGGATCTGACTGTCAGCTTGCAGTCTACAGCCAGAACCGAAGAGGAAGCCTTAGGAACCACGTACAGTACTTTGCCGCGTGGATTGCGTAACCGTCAGGGCCAACCGGCGAGTCCTCGAGACGGATCGCTGGCTCCAGGGTTAGAGTAATGCAGCCAGAGAACCAATTTGTGCATCATGACTTGCTTATTTATTGTGGAGGCCCCAAGACTATGTCGAGGCTCCCATGCTTGTTCATTACATAAAGGTAAGATACATACACTTCTTGCTCAAGTGTAAAAGGGGCGAAGCAGGCTCGCATTCCTTGGGCGTTAATTTTCTTTGCCTGAGCGATCCATTTTGTTCTTTTCCGGCTTGCGGGCGTCTATGAGGTAGTATGAGTTGTTCTGCAGTGTCTGGCTGATGATGAATGGGCCCTCCCAAGGTGGAGACAGCTTGTGCATCCGCTTGGTGTCTTGAACTAGCCTTAGCACCAGGTTACCCTCGCGGAACGAGACGCTGCGGATCCGGCTGGCGTGGTAGCGGCGGATGTTTTGCTGGTAGATGGCGGATCTGGACAAGGTCAGCTCGCATGCTTCTTCAAGGAGATCAACGTTGTCTTCCCATGCCTCTTTGGCTTGTTGTTCTGTGTAGAGTAGTTTGCGGGTGCGTCGAACTCGATGTCAGTGGACAAATTCGCCTACGCCCCGTAGACGAGGAAGAAAGGAGTGTAGCCGGTGGACCGGTTTGGCGTGGTGCGAAGGCTCCAGAGCATAGCCGGCAGCTCCTCAATCCAGCAGCCGGGGGATCGCATCAGTGGTTCGATCAGCCGGGGCTTGATTCCGGCTAGGACCAGGCCATTTGCTCGCTCGTACTACCCTTTGGACTGGGGGTGTGCCACAGATGCAAGGTCCAAGCGGATGCCCTTATCTCCGCAGAATCACGAGAAAGCTCCCTTGGCAAAGTTTGTGCCGTTGTCGGTTATGATGCTGTTGGGGTAGCCAAAGCGTGTGATTATGCCTGTGAAGAACTTGACCACCATTGGTCCATCCAACTTCTTTATTGGCTTTGCCTCTATCCACTTGGTGAACTTGTCCACCGCCACAAGCAAGTGGGTCATGCCTAATCTGGCCATTTTGGAAGGGCCAACCATGTCAAACCCCTAGACGGCGAACGACCAGGTGATGGGAATTGTCTTGAGTGCTGCAGACGGAGTGTGCTTCTGCTGGCTGAACTGCTGACAACTGTTGCATGCCTTGGCGATCTGCTCAGCATCTTCCAGTGTCGTGGGCCATTAGAACCCGTGGCAGAATGCCTTTGCCACTATGTCCCATGACGACGCGTGGTGTCCGCATTCTCCCTCATGGATATCGATCAGCATCCGGCTTCCATCCTCTTGGCTCACACATTGCTGATAGATGCCACCAACACTGCGCTTGTAGAGCTCGTTGTTGATGATGTTGTATGCGCTGGCTCTGTGCTTCACCTGCCTTGCCTCTACCTCTTCTTCGGGCAGTTCTCGTCTTGCCAAGAAATCCATGAATGGCTTGGCCCATGTTGGTATTTCCTGGATGGCGCACACCGCCTGCATTAGTAGATTCACTTCTGCTCGGATGACCGGGTCGGGCTCGTCCGAAGGCCGACCGGGTGGAGCAGCGGAGCCGGCGACCTCTAGGCTAGAGGCGGCACTTCCTGGGTGCGGCGAAGCCGTCACGGGGATCTTGGAGCCGGCAGTCCCCGGGTGCGGCGAAGCAGTCCCCAGGTGCGGTGCAGCCGTCACAGAGGTCTTGGAGCCGGCAGTCCCTGGGTGCGGCGAAGCACTCCCTGGGTGCGGTGAAGCTGTCACGGAGGTCTGGGAGCTGGCAGTCCCCGGGTGTGGCGAAGCAGTCCCCGGGTGCGGTAAAGCCGTCGCGGAGGTCCTGGAGCCGGCAGGCCCCGGATCCGCGTCCAACATTATGGAGTCGGATTCGGGAGACGGCGTGATTGATGGCTTGCGCAGGTGCTCAAGGGAGATTCCAGGCGGAATTGCTTGTCTTGTTGACCCGATGCGGTCTAGCGTGTTCGCGGCCTCGTTGTTTGCCCTGGGAACATGGTGAAACTCACATCCTTCGAAGCAGGCACATAGTTAATGTACGAAGAAACGATATAGGGCCATGTTTGCATCTCTGGCATCCCAATCACCCGACACTTTATGCACCACTAGATTAGAGTCGCCGAAGCATAGGATGCGTCAGATGCCTATTTCCTTTGCCATCTTGAGGCCGTGGATGAGTGCATCATACTTAGCGATGTTGTTGGACGCGCGGAAGTGGATCTGCAGCGCGTATTCCAGCCGTCTCCTTTTGGAGAGGTGATGACCACTCCGGCTCCGAGCCCTCCATACATCTTGGAGCCGTCGAAATGCAGCTTCCAATGCATAGAGTCAGGGCAAGGTGGCATTTACTGTGTTTCTGCCCAATCAACGAGAAAATCTGCCATGGACTGAGACATGATCTCCGTTCTTGGCTCGTACTGTATGTTGTGGGTGGTGAGCTCTATGGCCCATTTTGCCACCTGGCCTGTGGCGTCTCTGTTGCCGATGATCTCTGAGAGCAGCGCTAGCACCACCACCCGGATGGAATGTTCTTGGAAGTAGTGCTTCAATATCTTGGCGGCCATGTACATGCCGTACACCAGCTTCTGGTAATAAGGGTAATTCTGCTTCGAGAGCGAGAGTACCTCACTCAGATAATACACCGGTCGTTGCACCTGCTACGCCTTTCCTTCTTCTGGCCTCTCCACTACCAGCACCACACCAACAACCCTGTTTGTTGCTGCGATGTACATCAACATGGGTTCCTTTGCTACTGGTGCTACCAGAATAGGTGGTGAGCTGAGCATGCGCTTGAGGTCGCGGAAGGCTTCATCCGCCTATGATGTCCAGACGAATTTGTCCGTCTTCTTCATGAGTTGGTACAATGGGAGTGCTTTCTTACCTAGTCGGCTGATGAACCGACTGAGGGAGGCCAGGAATCCGATGAACTTCTGGACATCTCTCAAGTTCTTGGGCGGCTGCATGCGCTTGATTGCGCTGATCTTCTCCGGGTTCGCCTCGATTCCTCGCTCGGATACGAGAAAACCGAGGAGTTGTCCGGCTAGGACGTCGAACACGCACTTCTCTGGGTTCAGCTTCATCTGGAACCGGCGGAGGTTGGTGAATGTTTCCTTCAGGTCCTCAAGGAGTGTCTGGTGGCATGTACATTTCTCCCAATCTAAGTATGTAAGCACTTCTGCATGCAACGCTGGTATGCTGCTCCAGCCTTCTTCAATCCGAACGGCATTGTGGTGTAGCAGTAGGCTCCGTAAGGAGTGATGAATGTTGTCTTTATTTGATCAGTGGGGTTCAGCCGGATCTGGTGGTAGCCAGAATATGCATCCAGAAACGACAATAGCTCGTAGCCGGCCGTGGAATCGATCACTTGGTCTATCCTTGGCAGGGCGAATGGATCTTTGGAGCATGCTTTGTTCAGACTGGTGTAGTCAATGCACATGCGCCAAGTCTTATTCTTTTTCAGCACGAGTACGGGGTTTGCCAGCCATTCCGGGTGGAAAACCTCCATGATGAATCCGGCTGCGAGCAGCCGGGTGATCTCCTCCCCAATTGTTCTTCATTTTTCTTCCACGAAGCAGTGTAGTGACTGTTTGACCGGCTTTTCATCCGGCCTAACATGTAAAGAGTGCTCGGCGAGTTCCCTCGGAACACCTGGCATGTCCTTGGGGGACCATGCGAAGATATCCTGATTCTCACGGAGGAACTCGACGAGCACGCTTTCCTATTTGCTGTCGAGGCTGTCTTCGACTAGGACGAACTTGTCCAGCTCGGCCTCGTTCAGAAGGATCTTTCTCGTGCCTTTGGATGGCTTGAACTGCGCCTCTCCGGTCGGCTTGGGCTCGCCAGCTGTCATGTCCTTCTGTAGGGCTGCCACGTTCTACATGATTATGCGTTTTTCTTCCGCAATGATCATGGCTTCCGCTATCTTGGACCCGTCTGTGGCGCACTCCACAGACCGTATGTAGCAACCGGCCACGGTGATGACGCCCTTGGGCCCTGGTAGCTTCATCTTGAGGTACGCGTAATGTGGCACCGCCATGAACTTGGTGAGCGTCGGGCGCCCCAGGATTGCGTGGTATGCACTGTAGAGGTTGACCACCTCGAACTAGATGGGCTCGCGGCGGAAGTTGTCCTCTGTGCCGAAGATGACGTCCAGCCGGATCTTTCCGATGAGGGAGTGCGACGGGCCTGGGATGGCTCGGTGGAAGGAGGTGCTTGACGGCTCCAGCTACGACTGATTCTGAGCCGGTCGAGTGAGCTGCGGTACAGGAGGTTGATACTGCTTCCTCCGTCCACGAGGACGCGGGAGAATCTGCAGGAATGCTTCTGGGAGACAATGATAGGATCCAAAACCATCGCGTAGGTTCCTAGGTGAGGCAGCTCAGCTGGCTGGTCCTTCCGGCTCCATGCAACTTCTTGCTCAGACAAGTTGAGGTACTGGGGAACGGGAGGAATGATTGCGTTTACTCTGCCTCGCGAGGCCTCTTGTTGTGCTTGGTCTTTGGCTCAGTGGTGAAGATGTGGTTGTTTCCCACCTGGCGAGGGTAGTTTTTATCATCATCGTTCCTTCGATGCTGGTTGCTACGATCGCCTGGCGGCCCGCCGACTGGAGGAGGTGGCGCCTGTCCAGTCGGTGCGCCAACAATCTCCGCCATCTTCTTTGTCCAGGTGCACTGGCATGTGGTATGTGTGGCCGGCTGTTGCCTCTGCTATGGAACTTGCATGGCATCAAGCATCGACTCGATGGTGTACTTGGGCCTCGGAGACCGGTCATCGGGCTTCTGTTTCCGGCTTCCGCCTGCAGCAGGATCCTCATGCACTGCCGCTACCTGCCTGGAACCGTATTGGTTGTCCGGCTAGTCGTCCTTTCTTTTGCCATGGTGGTTGTCGTTTCACCTGGAATTGTGGCCATTCCCTTCCAGCTGGCGCCGATCTACGGCGACGTAGATGATTATTTGACCTTGGTCATCCACCCGGACGAATCTTTTCATTGCCACGTCAGCCGTGGCATACTTGTCCGTGATGGCCATGGTTGTGGGCTCCACTTGGCGAAGCTTATGCTTGAGCATAGTGCCATCTCTGTAGCCGTTTATGAAGAAATCAACCGCCTGGTGCTCACGTACCCCCTCACAGGAGTTGTGCATGCTCGTCTATCGGGTGATGTAGGATCGATTGGATTCATCTGGGCCATACACGCAGAGAGCAAGCTCGCTAGGCCGGCCTGGGCGCTTGTAGGTGCCAGTGAAGTTGCGAACGAGCGCTTGCTCAAAATCGATCCAAGCGTTGATGTTGTTGTCAGGGAGGCTGTTGAGCCACGTCCTGTCTGAGTCGAGGAGCATGAGAGGGGCATAGCGTATTGCTACCCCGTGGCTGCCATTGGTGATGCCTACGGCGGTGGTGTAATCCACCAGCCAATCTTCTGGCTTGACCGAGCCGTTGTACTTTGGTGTATCCCTTGGGAGCGAAAATCCCTTTGGAAACGGTTCATTCCGGATGCGCGGTCCGAAGCATCTTGGACCAGCTGGACTTTCTTCCTCCAGCGTGCGTGATTGGACTAGCAGGTCGGTTCGCGCGTGTTGCGTCTTGCTGTTCATTCGGCTCGAGCGCTCCCAGCCGGACAGATAGGCGGGACTTGGGGAGCGCTTGGCCTTTTCCGGCTTTGTCGGCCGGCTCGTGGTTTTTGCTGGTAACAGCTGCCGCGTCGTGGGTGTTGTTCACACGGCCTGCAGATCCAGCGCGTGGGCAGTTGCTCTGCCTTGCTCTGTTTGGAGAAGATGCCTTGCTGCCACCTGCAGCCGGATCCGCCATCCGGTGAGCCGGTTGGGTTCTAATGTTGCCAACCATGCTGAGTTCTGCCTCAGCCTGCTGTTTGTTCGATGTGACCACAAGGAGATGGACACGTGCCTGCTGGCGGAGCAGTTCCTCACCCTCCAGGTGGCTTAGCTCCGCAACTGCCGCCTCTGCGGCCCTCATGTTTTTGTCGGGGGTGCTATAGACCGGCTACACCACGGGCATACACGGATCAGCGACACGATCCATCTCCGAACCGAGGTTCCGGCCTTGTGGCTGTGCCAGGCGGCTGGTTCCAGGCAAGCACACGAAGCCGTGCACAATGTTGTACTCCCGCATGGTGGCGTTCATCCATCGTTGGGTGGCCTCCACCTTGCTAGCTTCCTCCAGAAGGTTTTGGTGGGTAGTGTCCAGGGCTGCCGCAGCTGTAGCTGGATCCGCCTCGATGGGGGTGATGGGGTTGTGGAGGTGCTCGATGGACACGTTGATCAGGTCCTGGTTCGGGAGGTATGAGTTAGTGGCATGGCCGTCCACGTTGCACTCTAGAGGTGGGCGACGGTTCTCCACCGAGCCTGCCATCATGACCTCGATGTTGCCGCTAGCGATGCGCGAGGTGGAGAAACCAGGGGGTGCGCTGAAGATGGTGACGACCTCACGAGGGAAGGCCTCAGGGATGGTGGCGACGTAGACGTGGTGCTCGCCGAAGTGCATGATAGAGCCCCCACTTGGGAAAACCCCCCTAGCGAAGCAGGACGCGTTGTCGAGGACGCAGTCGAAGGAGCCAAGAGTGAGGACGAGGCCAGAGGCGACTTGCTCACCGGCGACGAGTGGAAGTCCCGTGCGAAAGAGATCTCAGCCGAAGCGCCGTGCCCCAAGGTGGGCGCCAATTGTCGTGGCCAACCAGCCTATCCGGTCAAGGGTGCGCTCAGCAAGGAGCGTCACCCCCACCGTACTATGGCCAGCGGATCTGAGGAGGCCGGCTAGGAGCGGCCTCCCAGCCGGTTCTTCTGGCTACCCGGCTAGACGGGCCAGCCGGGGAAACTTGAATGCGGACCGGGTGGGGATTCCACCCACCTGTGGTTCCTTGATCAGGGTCCAGACGGCATGTGCTCCTTGGAGCCGGCCGGTTGGTCCCGTCTTGGCCTACCCGGGGGTCATCCCCCCGACAACTCACATGTGAGCTGCCAGTAACTTGGGCCAAATCACACATGGGCTTCCACACACATGGGCTTTGAGATTTAGGGAAAATCTGAAATCACATATGGGCTTAAATAGATTTAGCCCATTATTTCTAACAATCCCCCACCAGATCTCAAATGCCCATTTGAATATTTACCAATCCTCACTACTTGTTTATATACCAGTGTTTCAGCAGAGACTGTTAAGTTGAACTTCCGCCTAGAATCTTGAGCTACGTCTATCAGTAACTTGAACAATGGAAAAAACCTTGAATTGCAAGTTTGCTGCCAATAGATTTCACTCAAAATCATAACTAGTACATGGCTGCCAGTAGCCTACCCCGTTGGTTGGAGCATATGCGTCATACTCCTAAGTCTCTTCATGAGTTTACTAGAGACCACCCAAGTCTCATAGACCACGACGTTTACAGTTGAGCTCATATAGGTGTGTTGTTTTAAGAATGCACTGGAGGATGGCATCTTTGCTAGTTATAGACATTAAGGCATGTTGCCAACCTTACAGATTTTGAGAGTCATGCATCTTCACATAGAGAGGGTTACAAAATACTCTCCTCAGTCAAACCACTAGCTTGTTCTTCCCAGATCCTAATTCACGGGATCTCCGATCACATAGGTTGGGTTACCACTATGGTGTGACATCCATGGGTCTCAACCCCATCTGCCTCGATGCATTTTCTATCACAATTTGTGATAGTTCCTTTGTAAAGGGATCTGTTAGGTTTTTATCTGGTTGAATATACGTAACAGTTATTACTCCGGAGTTTCTCAATTTCCTGACAGATTTCAAATGTTTCTTGACGTGTCTTGATGACTTCGCATTATCCTTAGAAATTTTCACTTTCACAATAATAGTTTGGTTGTCACAATTCACAAGGATTGCCGGCACAAGTTTTTCAACCAAAGGCAAGTCCATCAAGAGTTCACGTAGCCATTCTGACTCAACAGTGGCTGTGTCTAAAGCAGTAAGTTCTGCTTCCATAGTTGACCTCATCAATATGGTCTATCTACAAGATCTCCATAACACTGTGCCACCTCCAAGGTTAAACACATACCCGCTCATGGCGTAGAGTTCATCAACGTTAGAGATCCAGTTTGAATCATTGTATCCTTCAAGCACAGCAGGGTGCCCTGAATAATGAATCACATAGCTCATTGTACCACATAGATAGCGCATGACCCTTTCAAGTGCATGCCAATGATCAATACCCGGGTTAGACATGAACATACTCAACTTGCTCATAGCAAAAGAGATATTGGGTCTTGTAGCACTTGCTAAGTACATGAGAGAACCAACAATTTGTGAATATTTCAACTGGTTTGTTGGTTCCTTCCTATTCTTTCGCAAAGTCAAACTTGGGTCATAAAGTGTTGGATAAGTCTTGCCATCAATAAAGCCAAAATGGCTCAAGACCTTCTCAACATAATGAGATTGTGTTAAAGTAATCCCATTCTCGTTCTTAATAAGCTTGATGTTCAGAATCACATCAGCCTCTCCCAGATCTTTCACGTCAAAACTCTTTGACAGGAAAGCCTTAACTTCATTTATCACATTCCTGTTTATACCAAAGATCAGAATATCATCCACGTACAAACATAGTATAACTCTATCGCCCCCACCATGGCAATAGTACATACACCTATCAACCTCATTAATGAAAAAAGCCAGCAGAACGTAGGGTTCTGTCAAACTTCTCATGCCATTGCTTAGTGCTTGTTTCAGGCCATATAAAGATTTTAACAAGTTGCACACCTTTGTATCTTCATCTTTTACCACAAACCCATCCGGCTGATCCATATAGATCTCCTCTTCCAACTCTCCATTAAGGAAAGTTGTGTTCACATCCATTTGATGAACGAGAAGACCATAAGAGGCAGCAAGGGATAGTAGTACTCGAATGGTGGTCAGAGGAGGAGCGGGCATGTAGTTCTCATCTTCTCACTCACTTTACTAAGTGGTGAACCACTCCACCTTATAAGGTGGTGTAACTTTTCTCTAACTTTCCATGTGGTACTAAACATTAGCTCCCACTCCACTCACATGTGGCTGTCACTAACTTGGGTCAAATCACACATGGACTTCCACACACATGGGCTTTGAGATTTGGGGAAAATCTGAAATCACATATGGGCTTAAATAGCCCATTATTTCTAATTGTGTGTTTCCACATCAATTCTTCTATTGATCTGATCGGTATGCACACCGATGTTTACTAAACTTGTTTCTCTTTTAGCTTTTTTTTGCGAATTGTTTCTCTTTTAACTTAATGAGATGATGTAAGATTTTTGCCTCTCAATTATGAAAAAGATATTTTACAGGTGACAGGAACAATGAAACAAACTTATGCTAGCCGCTTCACAATGAGCAGGACCAACATTCCAAGAGAATGAAATGTATGGTATGGGCATCTAGATATTCTTTTATTCGCGAATGCAATAGAGCACACATGCGCATTGGAGCATCCATCAAAATTACCTGACTTTTTTGGGATTCTACACGAAAGGTGTATACTCGTTCCGTTCCAAAATATAAGATGTTACAAAAACTACAACATCTTATACTTTGAAACGAAGTTGACACTAAAAGATATGTAAATACATTCATTTCACAAAAACTAGAACATCTTATTTTTGAACTGAGGAAGTATTTCTGTAAGTTTTACCTATCTACAAAATGACAGCTTTTCACACCTTTTCTCATACTTTCCATTGTGAGAATGGGGCAGTAGCCTATTGGTTGGGTCGTAGTTGGCGCATCCCAGCGGCCGGAGATTGATCCTTGTCAGGGACAAATTTTTGAAATTCTCAAGCCGAGTCACTTCTACTATATCAAAAAAATATGTAGTTTCTCCTAGCACTGTTCAGTTTTTTCATACTTTCCGTTGCCCCTTCACATTTTATTTTGTATATTTGTCTTAAAGCACACCGCTCCATCTAAGACTTTTTGCTTGCAATCTGTACGTTGAATATTTGCCCAAAGGGAATCTCCTTGGACGTTTCATCTACCCATATTGTGGAATTCTTATGGCTTGCCAGTTTGTATTCATGTAATCCATGTAAAATAATCTTGCCGTACACCAGTTATTCAATGTCTGGGAGAGTGGAAACAATACAAGAAAATGAGATTTTCTGAATCAAGTGCTATGTATGTATAATCTCGAATTCATGATGATTAGGCAATGCAGACGCTCTAATAGAATAATAATCACATCCCATCATTGACCAGCCCGATGAAAAGGTCGTTCTGCCGATTAAAAACTTAATTACCTTATACCGATCCGGTACAGCCAAAAGGAGATTGGAAGACGAAGCTGAAACCCATCTACGGTTCCTACTCCCGCCCGCAATGTCAGCGGTCTGCTCCGTCTTCGGTGGTATCAGGGTCTCGGGGTGAGGTGAACCACGGTTCCTTGCCGGTAGGAGGTTTCTTGTTTCTGTTTACGTCTTTTTTCAGTGTCCTTCTCGGTATGTTGTGGCGATGTCTACATCTTGAAGTTGGAATAAGGTCCTCCCCGTTCTATCATCGCTCTGGCTAAGGGCATGTGTAGTCGTGTGTCCAGCAAATCTCCTGGGATCTAGTCCGTTTTCCTGTTCGTTCGTGTGAATTTAGGCCAGTATCTTCTGATTTACGGTTATCATCATTGACGATGGTTGCTTCTCTATTGCGCCAGTCCTTTGGGGTCTTAGCACGATGACTTATTGTCTGTCTGTTGTAACAAGATCTAGTACGGCAAGCTTTGCCCGACTTCGGTGATGGAGGGACGAGGACATAGGCACGCTTATAGCTCGTGTTAGTGTTTGTAGTCGTCGCTAGATGGTCCATGGACCTATTGTTGGAGATATGTACTAGAGGTAAATAATAAATATATTTTTATTGTAATATCTCAAATGTTCATAATAAGTTTTATGCCATGCTATAACTGTATTAAGTACACGTGTGGTATGTAAACAAACCAAATTCCTAGTAGCCTCTAATCAACTAGCTCATTGGCTAAATGATGATCAATGTTTCCTGATCATGAAAATTTTGTGTCAATTAACAATGGGATCATGTCATTTTGTGAATGCTATGATGGACACACCAATTTTAGCATTGCAATGAGATCCAGTCACAAAGTTCAATATTGTGATTACTAGAGAAACATAGTAACCCAATCTTTTGACCATGAGATCATATCTATTTGCTATCACCGGAGGCTTCCTTGACGGCATCAACCATCACACCGTAACATGGTGATCATAAAAGTGTCTCTCAGGTATTCCAAAGAGATAGGTTGAAGCGTATGCATTGAGATCGGAATTTGTCCATCCGCGTCACGGATAAATACTCTTGGCCCACTCAGTGAGATTACATCTATAAAGTTTGCAAACATGTGACTAGGTCACAGGGATGTAATATCATGAGAACAAGTAAATGTGTTTGTTGGTAACAAGATCGAATTAGGTATAGAGATAGCAAAGATCATATCTTGGACAAACCATGTATTGCGTAGAAAAAGGAATTAGACTAGACGTTTAAGGTTCAAGCGATCAAGTTAATGCGTGGAATGCATTTAGGGCATCATGGGTTTCCAAATCCCGTTGTTGGTCATTGATCGAGAGATGTCTTGATCATGTCTACGCATTCTAGAACCGTAGGATGGACCGCTTAAGGATAGATGACACTAAGGGCTTGATCCAGATCATTGGAGAAAGGAGAGGAGAGAACTAGAAATGTTTCATGTGGATCCGAAGGTTCTTCGCAATGATCCGAAAGGTGTTTCGGAGCAAAGGGAATTAAATAATATGTATTTAATATTAAATAATAAAATTAATATTGAAAAAATATTAACTATTTGTTTTTAGGGAAAACCCCCTTAATGGGCCAACTCATGGAGGAGGGCCCATGTGGGGGCTAGCCGCCCCAATTGGACAAGAATGGGTGGACGCCTAGGTTTAGGGTTTTTGGGGTGCGGCCTCCCTTGGCCGCTGGCCCCACCTCCCCTTGGGCACACCCTACCCCTTGGCCTATATAAGAAGGAGGGGAGCCCCCTCCCTCATTCCACCCTATTAACTTTGCCTTTCTTTCTCTCTCTCTCACATGTGGTTCCACAAGATTGGAATCAGCATACAGGGTTAGAGGTTTCTCCACCATATAGACGTTGTCATGCTGCTGGTATCTCGGACCGGATCAATTTTCTTTCGTTGCTTCGCTAGGCCGGAGTGTGTGGGACGTCGTCTACACCGAATGCGTATAGAACTGTGAAGATACTGTCCGTTGTAGCAATCATTGCTTGTACACCTGCGCGATCTTGAGGTCGGCGTCGCTGTACGACCACATCATCAATGTTCATTGAAACATAAGGCTTTTTGGTTTTTAAATGTATGAATACTGAATCCCTCAATTATCTTACATTTACATAGAATAGATCTTGGCTCGTTGTTAAGAATTTTTTTGTTTTCTGCTACGGAACCCTTCACCTATTTCTATTTTTTCTTGCTTTTAGGTTTCTTTGTACTGGTGTTGATGATTATTAATAAATCGGTAGAATTTTGCGAAATTAAAAGGAAAAGGTAGTTGTGCCCATCGTTATTCACATGAGGAGTAATTAAAATCTAGCTGGAAACTCCCGCAGAAGTTGCAGACTATTTCATTATTGCTTCGTGTTGGCATATTTTGGCAAACTTTTTTCTGATCTCCTATTACCATATGTTAACACATAAGTTTTTTTGGGTGGGGGGTGACAACCAATTTTATAAAAGGTTAGCATATGGGAACTTTAACACAAATACGATATTGTTTATTCTACTTACAATATCCTACCACCAACTAATATCACCAACATGTTTGGAAATTGGTTGAATGGTCACGACAAGAAAAATAAAGCTAGAATTCACATAGGTATTTATATTTTATGTTGGTAGATATGAAATTTTATGAATAACAATGTTTTTAAAAGGAAAGACTACTGATTTTTGGAGGTTATACATATGGCTATACACTGGATTCAGCTATGGTGTTTTCTGCTCCCGGAGGATCAGTGAGATGCATGGTTACTGGATGCAACTGGTTGTTGTCTTTTACCGGACTACTTGGTGGCCTATTTGTAGGATTAAAGATTTAGATTGTTGAGCATTTTACTTCTTTTTTTCTCGAAATGGGGTAATTCCCCGGCCTCTGTATCAAACGATACATGCAGCCTTTTATTACTTTATTCAACATTATTTGAAGTCACTTATTACATCATGGGTCACAAAAAGTTGCGGCATGAATCAGCCAAGCAAAAATACAAGATAACATGAATTGACTCTCCATCAACATGTTAACCGTAAATCAAAATGCCAGTTGCACCGGCTGAATATGTCCCGAGCAACCGTTTCCAATCGGCTGCACCCAGTATCCAGAACGTGTCGTTTTTTCCATTGGCTGTAGATAGGACCACATACGGATCCAGTATGTTGCAAAGGGGATAACCTGCATGAAAGAAGTAGCTTTCGCATTGTTAAATATATAGTCATTACGTACATTCCATATGGCCCATAGTAAAGCACAAACTCCTACTCGAATTTGCACTTTATCTTTTTCTACCACTCCCCTTAACCAATTACCGAAGAGATTAAAGATATTTGCAGGGGGTATAATATTGAAAGCCATATGCCCAATTCTCCACACAATTTTTGCCAGAGGGCACTCAATAAACAAATGTTTTATTGTTTCATCTTTATCACAAAAACGACATTTCTTGTTGCCCATCCAATTCCGTTTAATCAAATTATCTTTTGTATGTAGCTCCCGACAATACAAGAACCACATAAAAATCTTAATTTTAAGTGGTACTTTCATCTTTCATATATACTTGCGAAGAAATTTAGTGTGGTCATTTAATAAATCCAAATAATATGATTTAACCGAGAATACACCAGATTTCGTTAAACTCCAAACAAAAATATCCGATCCATCCGTAAGATGAACCTCCATCAGGCGTCTGACCAAATGAATCCACCTATTCCATTTGTCTCCGGTTAAGACTCTTCTAAATTGTATATTTATTGGTGCTTGAGATAATACATCAGACACGGAAACTTGTTTCCTTTGTACAATGTGAAACAGTGTGGTATACTATTGTGCAAGGGGCTTATCTCCCAACCAAGTATCTTCCCAAAAACGGGTGTCTAGACCATTGCCAATTTTAAAAGATCCTCGCTCAAAAAAGTCTTCTTTTATTTTAATAATCCCTTTCCAAAATGGAGAGTCCATTGGCTTTCCCTTAACTTGTGATAAAGGTTTGGAGTGCAGATATTTATTTTGCACTAACTCTTGCCACACCCCCTTTTCGGATAAAAGCTTAAATATCCATTTACTTAGTAGGCATTTATTTTTTATTTCCAACACCTCAACGCCTAGCCCTCCTTGATTCTTAGGTCCACATATGATGTTCCATCTCGTAAGCCTATATTTCTTTTTATGGCCGTCACTTTTCCAAAAGAATCGTGATCTAAAGTAATCAGGTCTTTTCCTTACCCCTATAGGTATCTCAAAAAAATATAACATGAACATAAGAAGACTAGTTAAGACAGAATTTATTAACGTTAATCTGTCACCATAGGATAGTAACTTGCCTATCCAACTAGATAATTTCCTTTCAAATCTGTCCTCGACTGGTTTCCATTCTCCATTTCTCAATTTCCTGTAGTGAATCGGTATTCCTAAATACCTAAAAGAGAGAGAGCCTATTTCGCAACCGAACAAATTTCTATATTCGGTCTCCTCTTGTTTTGCCTGACCGAAACAGAAGACTTCGCTCTTATGGAAGTTAATTTTAAGACTGGATAGTTGTTCGAAAATACACAGGATTAATTTCATATTGAGTGCCTTTTGTATATCATGTTCTAAAAAAATGATTGTGTCGTCTGCATATTGAAGGATTGACACCCCTCCCTCAACTAGATGAGGTATAAGGCCATTGACTTGCCCATCGTCTTTTGCCCTCGTAATTAAGATTGCCAGCATGTCCGCAACTAGATTGAAGCGAATTGGTGAAAGCGGGTCTCCTTGGCGCAACACATCGTTTGAAAATAATGACCTACGTCATCATTTACTTTAATACCTACACTTCCACTTCCACGACTTACAAAGTCATGAATCCATTTACACCATTTAGGGTCAAAGCCTTTCATACGCAACACTTGTTGCAGAAATGGCCATTTCACCTTGTCATAAGCTTTTTCAAAGTCTAGCCTCAAAAGAACTCCATCCAATTTTTTACTATGTAACTCATGAATTGTTTCATGTAAGATTAGAACCCCTTCAAGAATATGCATGCCTGGCATAAAGGCAGTCTGTGTAGGTTGAATAACTTTATGAGCAACCTTTGTCACTCTATTTCTGCCGACTTTAGTAAAAAAATTGAAACTAACATTTAGTAGGCATATGGGCCGAAATTGTTGTATTTGGACAGCGTTCTATTTCTTAGGTAGTAAAATTACAGTCCCAAAATTCAAATGGAACAACTGTAGTTCCCCTGCGTGGAAACAATAGAACATTTTCATGAGGTCTCCTTTATGAACCTCCCAAAAATTCTGGTAGAATTCAGCCAGGAACCCATCTAGTCCTGGTGCTTTATTCTTCTCCATTTGCATAATTGCATCGCATACCTCTTTCTCTGTGAAGTTGGCCGTAAGGATTGCATTTTCTTCATGTGAAATTTGAGGTATATCGGTAATTTGGGTTTCAATCAAAGAGAAATTATTTTGGGCCTCTGCTCCAAACAATCTCTTATAGAAATCAGTCATATAAGTTTTAAGATTTTCTTGCCCTATTATAGTGCCCACATCTTGTTCTAGCTAGAAATTTTTTTTGCGTCCACATTTTCCATTTGCTATCATATGAAAATACTTTGTATTATTACCACCTTTCTGTATATGTTTCACTTTTGCCCTTTGTGCCCATTTGGTTTCTTCGTCTCTTCTAAGACTGGACAATTTGTCATTTGCATCTCTCAGTGTTTCCCTTTCATCCTGAGAAAGGGGGATGGATTCGGCCTTCACATCCAGGAGGTCAATAATATTCAATAACCTTTCTTTTTATTTTTTATAATCACTACTTTTGTTACGAGCCCACCCTCTTAGAAAATTCCGAAGGTGACGGATTGATTATCCCCTTTGCTAACTGCTGGCCATTCTTGAGCAACCATCTGGAAAAAATCTTCTTGTCTTAACCAGGATAGTTCAAAAGAAAATTATGACTTATTACCAAGATGAGCTTGTTCACCCGAATCAAGTAACAAAGGTGTATGATCAGAGCCTGCCCGAGTTAGAGCCCGGACAGTGACAAGCGGATATTTTTGTTCCCATGAGATGCTTGAAAGCACTCGATCTAACTTCTCATAGGTTGGATTTGTTTTTCTATTTGCCCACGTGAATTGTCTTCCAAAAAGAGAAATTTCCTTCAGATCAAGACTTTCAATAATGGCATTGCAAATAAAAGGCCACCTAGCATTAAAATTGTCATTATTCTTTTCGTATTATCGGTGGATGATATTAAAATCTCCCCCAACTAATATGGGCAGACGATCATCTTGGCAAATCCGAACTAATTCAGACAAAAATTCACCTTTTTGTGCAACCTAAGCAGCCCCATACACCGCCACCAGGGACCATTCAAATTTATCAAACTTTAAAGAGAGGTGAAACTTAACACATCTTTCCCCAGGATTAACCCCTTTGACTTGTAAAGTTTGAGAATTTATACGAACTAAGATACCACCTGATCTTCCTTGTGGTGGTATACAATACCAAACAAAAAATTTGCCACCTGATAAGTTCTTAAGAAATTATCTCTACCAGTCTCCAAAATCGCAAAGAAATCTAGTTTGTGTTCTCTTATAGTATCATGAACCACGGCATGCTTAGCTAAATCTCTGAACCACCCACTATTCCAGAAGTTGCCCTTCATATCTTATTAATATTTAATCTGGTTCTAGCACTACGCCTAATAGTTGTGACCTCTTTTGTTTTCCTCTTTCGTGGCTTCCTAAAGGATGAGATAGGTAGGTCCAGATCCTTATGATCCAATGAGCCTTGTTGCTCTTCTACCTCTAAATCATTACTTAGTTCTATAGCTTCATCCAGAACCAAGCTCTCTAGAGAATCATCCCCTTTTTTATCCTTTCTTCATTATTTTTTAGAATAGTTAAAGTGTGTTCCAGATCTAGGTTTTTAATGGTCTGAAATAAATCAAATACTTCTGTTTGAGATCCCCTAACGAAACCCCTAGCTTAGAAGCTGTTTGTACTATAGCGTCATCAGAAAAAGAAGCAATAGAATATTTAAACACTGACTTAGTACCTGAGGGTATAGCACGATCTCGATCATTTGCAATCTTTTGCGCCCTCTCTAGCTGAGTGTCATCGGCATTGAGTTGTGCACGTATACGGTTGCTTGAGCGTACTACATTAGCATCATTTTGCTGAATTCCCCCGAAAGCAATGATGTAAGCTTTTGAGTATCATCCTCCTAGGAACACTCCTGTCCCCATCGGTGAGCTAGGCAACGAGCTGCATCGAGCACTCCCTCCTGGAGTACTCGGCTGAGTTGCAGAAGTTGCAGAATCGGGGCCATTCAGTTTCATGTTGCCATAAGTATCCGTCTTCAAAACAACAGCCTGAGGTGTGCTCGTGCTCGGCATTAGAACAGACTGAACTACTGTCTTATTGTTTGAGTCAGATATACATTCAGCATGCGCTGCAGCGGCAGCAGCAACCTTATCCGTCTCCGCCGCAGCCCAGAAAACCTTCTCATTTTCTGTCGCTGAAGTCACTCCAGACGTATCATTTGCAAAAGGAACAGGTTGTACTAAATGCTTTTCATGCCTTGAAAATTTTGTAACGGGTACAGACCTAGCAAGCGGAGAAGGTAGACTGTCCTCTTCCTCTTTCACTCTATCTCCCCATACCTTCCTTGGTTTCAAAGACGTAAGTTTTCCTTCAGAGTGACATGAACGTGTGGGAGAGCTGATTAGTAGTGACCCAATCTGAAGTGGAGCAACTTGCTTTCCGCTATAATCTTGCTGCAGTCCATTACCAACAACTGAAGTAACAGTAGCTTGTGCTTTGCTCATAATATTAGTTTCAGAATTATCTTGTTCTTTTATTTTATCTTGGGCTTTGTCATCCTTATCAGTGGTAGCATCATGCATAGTGGCATCACCATCAATGGTAGTATCCGATCCCTCAACAACAAAAGTAATACCAAACCCCTCACCATCATATGTGTGATCGGTACCAACTAGAATCATCTCGATGCTAGTACATTGAACATATATCCGAGCCACACCATTATCCCGTGTGTACTCCATATCCACCTCCTTAGCCTTACCAATGAGAGAACCAGCTGCGAACAATGCCAAATAATCACTTCTCAACTTATATGGGCAACCTGACACTAAAACCCATGTTTCCTCTAATCTGTATTTATCTATAGAAACTGAATTCCATTCCTCCAATTTGAGATTCTTGATATCCTCTATAGAGATATTGATGATTTTTTCAGTCTAGACAAATCAGCCTTGGTGGGAAAAGTGGTATGAAAAGTATTCTCACCAGCTACGGTTAGTACCCATTGATGATCACCAGGTATAATCCAATTCAGCTCCTTGATGACTTCATGAGCAGTCATTATGCCACCTTGTACTGTTATTTTCCCCACCTTACCACTGTCGTGCTTGAAGCTCATCTCATCCGAAACTGGTATCTCATGAAACATTAATTCACTGCGGCACAACCCATACGTAATAGCGGTTGGTTTTGGCATAGATAAGAGATGGCAGTCCTTCTTATCATGAGTTTCCTTTGCACAGTAGATACATAGAATAGCAGTGCAATCATTTGCCATGTGACCAACTTGATCACACCTGAAACAAACCAGACCATCAGACCTATTGGTGTGCTTAAAAAGAGAATGTGGCGCCACCTTAGATATTGCTGATGCATTTGAATCAATAGTCCCGGCCACACGAGGAGTAGGCTGTGGAGGCACTACTGTAGTGCCCACCGTCTTCCAAAGTGTCGTTGACTGCAACTCAAGATTAGCAGTCATGGGATCAGTGGGAGATCGCAGTACACGAGTAGCTGCCGGACGATAGTTGCGACCACGATAACCACCACGCTGTCCCCTAGAGGTCTTGTTCCCATAAAATTGTTGGGGCCTATGTTGTCTCCGATATCTGTTATCTCCCTGATCACCCGTGCCAATGTTTTGTTGTGTACCATCAAAGTACCCTTGATTGAAAGACCCAAAATCTCCAGAGAAACCCTGATTATTAAACTGCTGATCTTCACGCCATGACCCAGAATTGTTACCTTGTTGCTCTTGGCTCCAAGCACCATAGTTACTACCATAGCCCTGGTTCGAGCTCGAGCCAGTATCGAAATGTTGCTGCAGAGGATATTGTCCCTGTGACCCTCTTGGATCGACTACATCAACACCACGACCTCCACCAGCGGTCGAAGTCCCAGCATACCCCCCTGGGCGTGGAGCTTGGAATCTTGGCGGCTGATGTTGGTAATTGATCGCCCCTCCTCTGGGAGGATGAGAATCACATCCGGCCATTGCGGAAAACCTAGGATCTCTTCCAGAGTTTGACGCCGAGGGCGGCTGTTGCAGGATGCGGGGTAATGGTGTGGGCAACCCAAAATGCAAACGCATCCTCCTATAAACCATCGACGGTTCAGATTGAGGATGAGTAGCCGGGCCCTTTTGGCCTGGATCCAAACAAGTGCTACCCAAAAACTCCTTATGGGCCTTATGCCCAAGAGTAAGATAATTTTGAAAAGGTCTGAACCGAGCTGCATCATTGCCATTGATCTGGCGAATCCAGCGTGCTGGAGAGGAATGCTGATGACTCATCATCGCACTCCTCATTGGTGCTCTAGCAAGCCTGAGGGCCTTATGCCCTTCAGAACCACATGTAATATTTTGTGAGTTATTTCTAGATCGGCATGGAAAATTTGAATTACTAGCAGCAACAAATCGCTGACGATCGCACAATATTGTAGGCAGTCCGTAAAAAACCGAGCTCTTCTCAGTTCATCTCGCTGATTACGATTTTTCTTCCGCCGCACCAAGATCCATTCTTTTGGATCAAAATAATCAAGATAAAAGCTGGATGGTGATAGCACCGAGGAATGGCAGGCCTTTGCCTCCACTCGATTAGAGATGAATGAGACCGGAGGAACACTCACCTGCGGAACCCCAATTGAAGTGGAATTGAAGAGTAGGGCAGCCTCTCTTTGTGCCTTCCGCTTTGCCAATTTCTTCCGATATCTTGATGAGGACTCTTGCAGAAGATCCCGACTATGATCTTCCGAATCCACCCCGACAGCCAATGTCGAAGGTGATGCAGATCTGCAATCTGATCCAGCCTCACCGTCTTCGGATCCATCCTCACCGGAGCTGGACGAGGAAGACGAGATGGGCCAGAATCGCCCCTGTAATCGCCCCAACGTTCCTCCGGAAGAAGCGGACATTCCCGTGTGGACTCTCTGCTTTAGATGGTTGATATTTGTATCGACCCTTTCTGATCCTTAAGATGTAAACTTTTAAATTATGAACTGTCGTAATAAAAGGTTGTGTGCATCTATTGATGCAGATGCCGGTGTCATATTCCATATTTCGAAAAAAAACAAATACGATGTTCGGTGGCGGCATAGATGGACAACGTTAATATGTGAGTTTTTCAGACAAAATCTTTAGAAAAATGCAATTTTTGTGCCGTTAGGAAGCCTGGACGGCTTCTCGGGTTGGAGGGACCCTAGGTCATCCCAGAGATGTGTTGCGGAGAAAAACTGCCACGCAACACTAGGATAGCCCTCGTGATATTGTGACGACGAACGGATGATTTTCGAGCAACTCAACAAAGAAACCTCGCTTTCATGGATAAAAGGCGACTGTTTTTCAGGACAAAAAAATAGTCAAACCCTAGGCTACTAGCGCTCGGCAGATGGAAACGACGGAAAGAAATAGTATGTAGAAAATAAACTGTGTTTGTGACTATATCGATTATTCTGTTTGCAATCGGCCATGGTCTATTTAAGGCACGCAGGACTTTGACGTGTACATGTCAATACTTAGCGTACAAGAATAAATCTCTAAAACTTAAAACCGACTACGATTCATCTGTTCCTGATACAGCTAAAGACACACGAATCTATGCCTACCAAATATATATCCTGGCAGCATATGTCTAAGCCGGTTGGCCTACAAGGAGAGTAATAAACTATCCAGCTGTAGTGCTAATCACACATGATAGTTGACAATCGATCCGTATGTATTTTTTGGATGCTCCTTTCTTTATCCACGGTAATAGAAGGTCAGCCTGAGGTATCAACATACCCTCTTCAGGACTTGTCCTTAGCAACACCAGCATATCTGAATCCATCCGGGACTTGACCTCATCAGCCGCAGAACGATGTAGAAAGAACACACTGGGCAAATTTTCTTAGCGCCATAATCTAAATAATATATCGGCCATTAAGATTCCTACCACATACTAGGATAATATTTTTTTCAAGTATTTTCCATTGAGAGATTTTGGAAACTTCACTCCGTGCAAAGATTGTACAAAATATGAATTTTCAGGAACAATCTCTACAACTCTATAAGGGCTTTCCTAACTCGGCGACCATTTGCCGAATTTTATATCTTTTGTTCCAATAGGTGAAATCGTTTTTCACACTTAATCTCCTGTTTGAAACGATTTCTCCTTCACCATTTTATTATACGCCTTAGCTACTCTTAGTTTTTATTTTTCAATCTCTCCTAAGATTCTTAGTCTTTTTTCTGGAACATCATCAATTATATCCATCGTCAAATTATTACAATCTACAACCGACATTTTTTTTGTCTGGATACTCTAACAGCTTGTAAATTAACATCCACGGGCAACACTACCTCCTGTCCATATACTAGCTCATAAGGTGTCACTTGGTTCGCCCCATGCTTAGATATCCGATGAGCCCACAAAGCCTCCGAATGCACTTCATGCCATCTTTTCGGATGCTCCTCAATTTTCTTTTTTATAAGCTTAAATTAAAGGTTTATTGCTAGATTTGGCATGTCCATTATCTTGAGCATAATAAGGCGACGAATTTAACAACATAATTATAAAGATTTGGCAAACTCACGGAATTGATGGGACATAAAATAAGAACCCTGATCAGTAGTTAGAGTTTGGAGAATATCGAATCTATGAATAATATGCTCTAAGAAAAAACTAAGCAACTCTACATGAGTCATGTTGTTTAAGGGAACCACTTTAGTCCACTTGGTAAAATAATCTATAGCTACTAGGACGAAGCGATGCTTCTTAGAATATGAAGGATGTATTTCAGCAATAAAATCTAATCCCCAGCCTCTAAACGGTCGTGACTTAATTATGGATTCAACAAAGCCGTGGGTGCTAACTGTATATTCCTGAATTTTTGACATGCTTCACAGCCCCTACAATACCAAATAGTTCAAGGCCCACCCGAACCGCTCCTGTATAGGATATAGTGGTGGAAGAGAAATGTGGACCCGCTTGGCTTCCCCAAGTGTTAGAGAAGGGGAGGTCACACTTTGTTGGCGTCGTCAGCATATGCGATTTGGTTTGCTGCATCCAAAGGTCGACGAAATCCCCACATGAGTACCTCGCCAGATGGTTAAGGGTGAGGGCCTCCGTGGAAGGAGTCCGCAACAATGATGGACTATACCACTTCGTCGAAGGGCTCACACGTGGCACCCTTCTCCTGCATACGCTCAGGAGGCGGCATGCCACCGGGTTGCTTACTCTCAGCAAGGTTATCGAGACTGTTAATAGTTTCGCTTTAGCTGATGTGGAGGCCCAAGCCGACATCCTCGCTACAACCGGAAAATTGAAGTTCATCGACCACGTTGCCTCTGGCTCAGCCTCTACCACCGACAACGCCAACGCTAATTCCGACTCAGTATTGGACACACTCTACGCTGACGTCAACATGGATGACGACAGTTTGTCGGTTAATTCGTAGGAACTCGAAGCTACCATGAAGGAAATCGAGGAGGAATTCGAGCACAAGGAGAGCGCCGAGAAAGCTGTCACTTCCAGCCAGGTACTGGTGGCCATCGGGAATGTGATTAAAGAAGATCAGTAGGATCAGGGAGCCAGGAGAGCTCCGGCAGCAGCGGCCGATGCCGGAAATGCGATGGACAATGGTAAAAACGCTGTCGATCCTTCGGATCTGGCAAAGACCATGCCCCCTCCGGTTATCGCCCCGTAGTAGCCACAGGAACTCACCTCTAGGCCTAGTACTGCCAACCAAACAAATCAACCGCCTCCACCATCCACGTCAGCGGCCGGCAATCCCTTGGTCACTCCAGCCAACAAGGTGTTCTCTGGCAAACTTCTCATCGAACCACTAACTATTCCCCATATTAGAAATGTTAAGCAACCTGAGGAGAAGCATTAGTAAATCCTCGCGGAGGCCAAGTACATTGCGGAGCAACGCGCACAGTGATGACTTCAAGTGTACATACAGTTTCGAAATAAATATATCGATCCCACAGGGAGCAGTAGGCGAAAGACTAATATGCTTTTAATTATAACTGAACGAAGTACTTAATAAATAACTTTAAGATGCAAGTAAATTAAAGTTGTTTTTGGGTTGAACAAGGTATTTTAAAGTAAAGTAAAACTTAATGCAGAAAGTAAGAAACGTGTGTAATAGAACTTTTAGAACTACAATAGGAAAAAGGCGTTCTCAGGGAATGATGGATACACCGCTAGCAATTTATACTAAGTAATTGAGAGTATTATAACGAATATTCTCATAATCTGTATGTATGTGGGAGGAGATCCATATATGGACGAATGGCCAGCAACCGCTGCACATGTCGTCCTCATAACCACATCAGACATCAATCGATATCAATTGAATTACTGCGTTATTATGGGATTTCTCCCATGGCATGGACATGGTTTTGCGAGTTCTCCTTAATTCCCTAATTTAGTACGTAAAGAATAATAACAACTTTATAGTCACAGTAAGTGTTATCATTCCTCCATCTACCAACAAGTAATCACCTTCATCGAGTCACCACAAGAGGTAAATTTTAAGGAGGTGCACAACTCCCAACATCAAGATGGACAATTAACATGTACACATAATGATGGATAACATAATAATCTCTATCTCATCTCAGTCATATGCTAGGGTTTTTCCATCTCCCCAAGAACTAGAGATCTACTCAGACATGGAGGCAATCAACATCATAGCAATGGTAATGGACACAATCATAGATGAATAGTACTTGTATAAATCCACAATAAGTATAGGAATTACAACAAGATCTAGACAAGATGTAGATTGGATGGATGGAGATGGTGGTGATGCAGCGGTGGATGATAAAGATCGATGCCTTAGCGTCCTGGATCTGCGCAGGGCGAATATGGATCCCTTGTGGATGAGTTCCCCCTCTAGGTGCCTTCTGGAGGTGAGTTTTCTACGATTTCTGGGTGTTCTGTATGTCGTCTCCCCAAACCAATTGCACGGGGTGAAACTCTTTGACAAGGCGGTGGCGGCGCCAACTATACAGCCTGAGGTATACGGCCGAAAAAGTTGCTCCGCCCATATAGTTGGCCGTTGGACTCTTTGCCTCCCTTGTTCGCTTCTGGTTTTCTTCTAGTATTATTAATATTTCCCAAATAAGCGATTTACGTTGTTTTTGACTCCTTTTCTCCATAGTACAACTGCTCCAATAATTATATCCATTGGATCCATCATCTGTCCTAATCCTGGTGAAAACAGACATAAAATGTGCATGCGAATGCCGTAAAGTACCAAGATCCTACATCTACAATGCAAAATACTAATGTAAAACATGATGCAAATATGCACTCATCAACTCCCCAAGCTTAGACTCTTGCTCGTCCCGAGCAAGCTTTTGCTTAATGGATGTGATCCTCATATTCATGAAGCTGAGTAGATAAAATAAATGAGGCAATTGCAGCAAGTGTTTATCATGTATCATACATAGGAATAAGTTCATTAATAGTACCTTACTCGAACCATCCGAATAGTATTAGCCGGCTTCCACAACTTAGTAATCAATGGTTCATAAAAGATTAGTCCCAAGTTTTTTTAGGATCAACGTATTCACTTGGGATTCAGAATCTCAAAAGTATCTCTTTGTCATACTACAGTTCAGTGGTATATGCCTACTTGATCTTTGCACACTCGCTCTTTTCTTCTTCTTTTTCTTTTCTTTTGTATATATGCTCACACTTTTTGTTTAAGTGATGTGCAAAGGAGCTAGCCATACATTCCACTTCATGTAGGAATTCAAAGTTTTAACAATCTCGATTACCAAATTCCAATTATATATGAAGCATTCTTATGACTTGAAGATGCTACCTTCACTTGTTCTCACTCTATTTTGGAAACACTTTCATTTTCCTTTGTTCAAGGTTTCTTTTTCAATTTGACTATATAGATAATTTTTCTTTGTAAATCAAACCGTAGACTTACAACATATCGACCAAATTATCTTTTGGTGTTCCATTAATACCAATGATGTGGAATTATCCTATTGCTATCTTCACGTGCAAGTAAAATTATACTCAGGCCATTCATATATCAATAAAACAAACACAAACTCAAAATTGCTCCATATATAATAATAAACTTGAAATTTCATAAAAGGGACCGACTATTCCTGAAGAGAATCCTAATGATGCAAACTTTATTTGTAGTTCGAACTAATGCAAAAACGATAATATAGAACTTGGAAGAAAGATTACAATGTCCTTAAATATCTCCCCAAGCATGGAATCAAGCCAGGTGGGATCATTTAACTCCTTGTTGGTACCTATTCCTCCTCCTAGGTAGAAAGAGCGTCGTCTTCTTCTTTCAAGTTGCCCTCTTTAACTATGCTTGCAAAGCGAAGGCTGAGCTTGGCCATGTCGTATTGGAGCTTCAACATTTTCCTCTTGAGGAATTTGTTCTCATCTGTCAACTGAAAGACAATTTTGATTAAGAAACTGACTCTACCATCGATGTCATCGACCTTCTTCTCAAGGTCTTTGTTCATCATCTAGTAGGAGTCAATTCCTTCTCCAATTGTTTCAACACATGCCTTGGAAGCCTTTTCCAACTCATGGATCTTATCATGAATCTCATCTTGCTGCACCTTGTTAGGTTTAAGAGGTGATGTACCAAGAGGAGGTTTATAATGGTATCCTATGTTGTAACGATAAGGGTTAGGGAGGTACTCATCCTTGTTCCTCCATCGCTCAGCTTGTCTCATCATCTCCATCCTTTGTGGAAACATGTCCTCCCAATGTGGGAGAGGCTTGATCTCCGGACCGGATGATGACGACGATCCATTTTCTTCGGCTTCTTCGATCCTCTTCACGGGCTTCTCTTCTTTCTTCTTCCAGATCTTGTTGACATGGAAGGGATGCATAGCTTCGCTGCACGGATGTTGTTAAAGGGGCCTGTATAGGGACGACGAAGATCTTTTGAGGCTAGAGGTTGTGGCTCTGCGAAAACTTAATGAAGAAGATTAGATGTGATCAGCTTTAATGGAGGGGTCAAAAACCCTAGCCGCCTTGCGTAACGAGCAACTATATGGGCGCAACCTGTATAGCTCCCGACGTATAGTTGTGAACCGACTATAGGTTAGATCTACGATGGAACTGAACAAAACGGCCAGAACTATAGGTTGGAATTTTTAATTCCCACCGTATAGTTGGTCGTTAAACTCTCTTTATCCTGCATAAGAAATTTTGGAGAAGGCTCGACAACTATACGGCCGCGACTATACGAGCAGAATTTTTAATTCCGACCGTATAGTTGGTCGTTAAACTCTTAGTACTCCAGAAATTATTTTGTCAAAGGTGTTGACAACTATACGACCGCAGCTATACGGGCGGAATTTTCATTCTGGCTGTATAGTTGGCCGTTAAACTCTTAGTACCTTTTGTGGATGGAAGTATTGATGTCACAACAACTATACGGCCGAAACTTTTATTCCTGCCGTATAGTTGGTCATTAAACCTTCTGTGTCCACAAAAAAAATTCTATTTCTCCAAGAATTCTTTATTAATCTGAAACTTAACAAAATATCGAGTTTTGATAGAGAAATGTCAGCTAAGATTTTCGACCAATTTTGGTATTATCAATTCTTCCTTCCTCTTTGTTAGAGCATGAATTGTTTCTATTTTAACATAATACTCAAACTAGATTTTAACAAAAAAATTAAAAACTTACTCAAACCTTTATTTCACATGGGTTGCCTCCCATGAAGCGCTCTTTTATAGTCAATAGCTTGATCGTGGTACCGCTCATTCTGTCTTGAGTCCATTCTTCTTGTAATTGCTGTTCTTTGTATATCTTCTCTTTATCACTTCTTTGGGGGTGCTCAACTCTATGGTGATTGCACTTATATATTGTTTTACCCAATAATGCTTCAAGCGTTGTCCATTTACCACCCATGCAAGAAAGAGTGTTTTTCCTTAGAGCTTCACTGCTCCCGACGAATAGGATTCTTCAACTACATATGGACCTTCCCACTTTGATATGAGTTTTCCTGGAAACAACTTAAGATGAGAATTATAGAGCAACACTTTGTCCCCACTTTTAAAAATCTTATTCTCTATTTTCCTATCATGCCATCTTTTAAATTTTTCCTTAAACAACCTAGCATTCTCATAAGCTTCACTTCTAAACTAGTCTAAAGCATGAATATCTAGTAAACGCTTCTCCCCTGCTGCTTTGATATCGTAATTTAGATTTTTGATTGCCCAAAAAGCTTGGTGTTTCAGTTCTAAAGGTAAATGGCATGCCTTACCATACACCATCTTATAAGGAGTCATACCCATTGGATTTTTAAACGTAGTACGGTATGCCCATAGAGTGTCATTTAACTTGTATGACCAATCCTTTCTTGATTTTTCCATCGTCTTCTCAAGTATGGTCTTCAATTCTCTATTAGAGAGTTCCACTTGACCACTTGTTTGGGGATAATATGGTGAAGCAACACGGTGGGTTACTCCGTACTTTCTAAGGATTTTCCTGAAAGTCCCGTTCATAAAATGAGAACCATCGTCAGTAATTAAAAATCTAGGAACTCAAAACCTAGGGAATATGATATCCTTGATCATTGATGTCTACGCACTTCTATTCTTGTAGACAGTTTTTGGGCCTCCAAGTGCAGAGGTTTGTAGAACAACATCAAGTTTCCCTTAAGTGGATTACCCAAGGTTTATCGAACTCAGGGAGGAAATGTTCAAAGGTATCCCTCTCAAGCAACCCTGCAATCAAGATACAAGAAGTCACTTGTGTCCCCAACACACCCAATACACTTGTCAGGTGCATAGGTGGGCTCGTTCGGCGAAGAGATAGTGAAATACAAGTGGTATGGATAATTATAAGTGGTAACGGTGCCAGAAAAGACCTTGACAGGTAGAAAGAGAATAAAGGCAATCTGAAATAAAGATGGAAGCAACCAAACATGTAACAGATTTAGTTGCAAACGGTGTTTCAATGTTTAGAAACAAGGCCTAGGGATCATACTTTCACTAGTGAACACTCTCATATAAATATCATCTCTTTATGATACTACTCTGAACTACTCTCCGGTTGGACACTCTAATCCATGGTAGGGCTATAACAGCACTCCTCAAAGTCCGCCTTCCCCATCTAGATAACCCCACACTATCACCTTGAGTGCTAGCTGGTTCCAACAAACACCACAATTTCATACAGACATCCAACTCCAAATATAACTCATAACAAGTATCTGTAATCTCTAGCCTAAGTGCCACCATGGTGTGCATGTTATCGCTTCCACACACGTGGGGAGAGCCAGAGATCTATTAAAGAACTTGAGTAGCAAGGTAGATCTACTTGATTACAAAGCTCATGATCCCAATAAGATCACGCATAGAGAGAGAGATGAACACATAGCTATCGGTAGAACCCTTAGCCTCGAGAAAGAACTACTCCCTCATCATGGAAATCAGAAACGGTGATGGAGATGGTGGTGGAGATCGATGGAGATGGCTCCGGGGGCACTTCCCCGTCCCGGCAGGGTGCCGGAACAGAGACTTTCTGTCCCCCGAATATCCCCTTCGGCGGCGGCGGTGCTGCAAAACTTATCATGGCTAGAGGCTGGATTATTTAGGGTTTTCTCATTGGGAGGAATATATAGGCAAAGGGGCGATGTCCGAGGGTGGACCATGGGCCCACACCACCTGGTGGCGCGGCCAGGGGGACCCGTGCCACCACATGGTGTGGCCAGCCCCTGGCCCCTCTCCGTCTCGTCTTCTGGCTCCGTGAGTCTTCCGGTAAAATATCGACTTTGGCTTTTGTCCGGTCCAATTCCGAGAATATTTCTTTTCCAGCTTTTTTGAAACCAAAAATAGCAGAAAATGGGCAACTGGCACTGTGGCATATTGTTAATAGGTTAGTCCCAGAAAGTGTATGAAAATACTCCAAAGTGTGGACAAAACATAAGGAAGTAGATATAAAACAAACATGGAACATCAAAAATTATAGATACGTTTGCAACGTATCAACATCCCCAAGCTTGACTCCTGCTCGTCCTCAAGTAGGTAAGTGATAAAAAAGAATAATTTTTGAGGTGACATGCACCATCACAATCTTGATCAAGGTATTTGTAAAACATTGATAGGTGGGATCATAGTACTTTAACATAGCATCAAAGATATAGTTCTAACAATAAGACATAGCAACTATGTTATAACATGAAAAGGTACAAAAAAAATATTCGTGAATAACAATGCTTTGAAAGACGTTTGTTTGTTTCACATATAGAAAACATAATGAGAATGGTATTTAGCTTGTCCCTCATGGTGTAGCAAAACATAAATGCATAGGACACCTTCAAAGTTCATGAGGGTGACTAGATACAAATAGTTTAAGAACAAGCAATATCAAAGTTATGAATCAATCAACAAGTCTTGGGACAATGCACATTAACCTAAGAATGGCCACTATGCTCTCTCAAGAGGTGCATAAAGATAGAAGACGGAGACTCAACATAAAAGTAAAAGAAAGGCCTTCATAGGAGGAAGCAGGGATTCAAGTCTCATAAAGAGCTTCCAAAAATTATGGTACTTATTAGCTTTCAGCTCTCATTGCCCCTATCATAAGCATCATGAAGTGATTAAGGTTAAATTCAACAAACTATGGAGTATATGCTTGACAAAGTATAAGTTGGCAATCTCATGTCCCTTGAATACGAGGGTCGCTCCTCATGCTACTCAAGTTTAGTTACCGGTAAGTTCTTGTCATAGTAAGTACATGTGTATCATAGAGAACCTCCAACGGGGTACCCCTTGCCTGATGATATGGAAGAATCCCCATATCAAAATGACAAGGCAAGCAGATAATGAGCATCTTAGCAATCTTCTTATTTACCATGGGATAATGGTGCTTTTTTCTCTCTTTCCTCTTTTATCATCTTTTTTTTTCTTTTTCTCAATCTCTATCTCTTTTTTTATAAGAAGAATGCTTCATAGATTGCTCATTATGGTTACGCTGCAGGTTTCCACCATGATTAGGCATGGATTAGACCAGCGGCTCAGGCGTTTCTCTAACACACATGCATAACTCCATGGACTTACAAGCTCCCCGTTCATTTCACACCGACGACATCCATAAACAAAAGAGCATGATATCAACTGGGTACAATGTACAAGTGCAATGTTGAAAACGTTCCTCATGACAACATGGTTCTGCTAATCCCAACATATAAGTGAAAGCATATACAACATAGATGACACAATGGTTCAAGTTTATTAGGGGCAAGAAAAGTAAAGTGTGCCATCAAGTTCGTGAGAGCTTTAATCACTAATTTTCACATAACAAGTTTAATTCGGAAGGTAGATAAAAACATGAATATACTTGGAATAGCAAATGCTAATAGGTAGGTATGGTGGACTCTTTGGAATAACTTGGTTTTATTTGGAGTTGGATGCATGAGTGGAACTCATACTTGGTTATGGAGGCTTGCAAAAGACTGGGAGCGACCAACTGAGAGAGCCATAATGGCCATAATCATCCAAAGCGACAAAACATCATTAATTAAAGCATAAAGTGATATTACAAGTCGAAATCTAAAGGATCATAGAGGCTATGGTGACTTAGGATATTCTTAACATGGTGTGAGCATGAGCCAAGTCAACCCAAATAAAGCATCAAAGGATAATACCACAATACTATGCTTTAATATGCTAAACCAACGCATGATTCTTTCAAGGCACATTAAGCCATCTCAATTGTTTATAACATGTCATGCTACAGATAAAAACACTAAGCATAAAGCCAAAACAATATCAAGCATGACATGACAAAGCATAGGCCACAGTCAAAAACAAGCTCCTTTTTACCACTTAAGCATGAACTTTTCCTACTCTTTTCCAATCCAAACCAACTTATTTGAAAGCTAATGTATGGATGAGGGGGTCCAACCAATTTATTCAAGCAAACTAAGAAAACGAAAAACAAACATAAAGACGCTCCAAGAACAACACAACTGTGCATGAAATATTAAAAATGAAGTGTTTGGAAGAAACCTGAGATTTTTATTAATGAAGAAGGGAATGCCTTGGGCATCCCCAAGCTTTGACGCTTGTACTTCTTGGATATTTCTTGGGGTGACACGGGGTGGAATCCCCAAGCTTTGACGCTTGTACTTCTTGGATATTTCTTGGGGTGACACGGGGTGGAATCCCCAAGCTTGAGCTTTAGTCCATTCTTCATCTCATTACATCATTCTTTCCCTACACCTGAATTTTTCCTTCATACAAAACATCACAATCTTTATTAGCAACATTAGTGTACTCAAGAGATAATAAACCTTTGGGTTTTAGTTTGAAAACATGAAAACTTTCATTAAAAACAAAATCTACTGTCGTCATTCCCTCAAAAAGCTCAATTCACCAAAAAGAACCCAAAAAGAAATCGATAAAGAGGCAAATGCAAATAATGGCAGAAATCTATCAAAACAGGCCAGCAGGTGAAACCCGATTTTTTCGAAGATCTTATGTTGCTTAAATCGAAAATTGTTGAACTAACGGAAGTTAGCTCACAACCTGGTGGATTTATTTGGAAAATTACAGCTCAATCCCACATACAGAGATATTTCACGAATTTTCATAGTGAAGCACAAAAATCTGTTTCGGGACAACACTTCCCCAAATCTTACTTCTCTCTCATTAGAGGTTACTCTTGGCACAAAAACCACACAAAAAGGATAAGAAGAGGTTATTACTGAAGCAATAACTTACAAGACTCAACAAAAAGACTCCTAAAGAAATTTGGGTTATCTCCCAATAAGTGTTTTTCTTTAACGCCTTTAAGTTAGACATGATAGTTTGAGAAGATGCTCACATAAGAAATATGAATTGAAGTAAAAGAGAGCATCAAGAAGCAAATATAGAACAAATTTAAGTCTAACCCACTTCCTATAAAAAATTATATTGTAAATAAACAAGTCATGAAAGCACAAAGCAACAAGCATAGGAAAGCAAAACCAGTGCAACTTTAAAATTTTCAACATAAAGAGGGGAAACTTAATAATGTTGAGATACAACCATGTTTCCCTCTCTCATAATAACTTTCAGTAGCAACATGAATAAAATTAACAATATAACTATTGCATAAAATATTCTTATCATGAGCCACATGCATAAAATGATTATTACACTCCACATAAGCATAGTCATTCCTATTAATTGTGGTGGGAGAAAATTCAATAAAATAGCTATCATTATTATTCTCATCACCACAATCATCAAATATAGGAGGCATATTGTAATCATTAATTTTCTCCTCAATAGTAGGTGGACTGAAAATATAATATTCATCATTATAATCATCATATATTGGAGGTTTGGTATCATCATAAGCAATAGAATAACTATCTTCCAAAGCTGGGGAACTAAAAAGATCATTTTCATAAAAACAAGCTTCCCCAAGCTTAGACTTTTCCATAGCATTAGCATTAATGGTGTCCAAAGAATTCATACTAACAACATTGCTATTAGCATGCAAATAAAGTTCCATAAGTTTTTTAATTTTCTCTTCAAACACTTCATGTCCTAACTCAAGATAAATACTATCAAGCTCTTTAATTTTGTTGTTGTTTTCATTAAGCCTAACTAGTGAAAACAAGAAACAAAATGACAAAATTGCAGAATCTAAAGGAAATAACTTCGAGCACTCACACCGGAGGATGTGAGTACCTTTTACCTTACCAACCCCGGCAACGACGCCAGAAAATAGCTTTGATGGCACGTGGTTGACATGGGAGCTTCTTCTTCTTCAATCTCCGGCAACGGCGCTAGAAAATAGCTTGATGTCTACGCACTTCTATTCTTATAGACAGTTATTGGGCCTCCAAGTGCAGAGGTTTGTAGAACAACAGCAAGTTTCCATTAAGTGGATTACCCAAGGTTTATCGAACTCAGGGAGGAAGTGGTCAAAGGTATCCCTCTCAAGCAACATTTCAATCAAGATACAAGAAGTATCTTGTGTCCCCAACACACCCAATACACTTGTCAGGTGTATAGGTGCACTAGTTCAGCGAAGAGATAGTGAAATACAAGTGGTATGGATAATTATAAATGGTAATGGTGCAAGAAAAGAGCTTGACGGGTAGGAAGAGACTAAAGGCAATCTGAAATAAAGATGGAAGCAAGCAAACATGAAACATATCTAGTTGCAAGCGGTATTTCAATGCTTAGAAACAAGGCCTAGGGATCATACTTTCACTAGTGAACACTCTCATATAAATATCATCTCTTTATGATACTACTCTGAACTACTCTCCGGTTGGACACTCTAATCCATGGTAGGGCTATAACAACACTCCTCAAATCCGCCTTCCCCATCTAGATAACCCCACACTGTCACCTTGAGCGCTAGATGGTTCCAACAAACACCACAATTTCATACAGACATCCAACTCCAAATATAACTCATAACAAGTATTTGTAATCTCAAGCCTAAGTGCCACCATGGTGTGCATGCTATCGCTTCCACACACGTGGGGAGAGCCAGAGATCTATTAAAGAACTTGAGTAGCAAGGTAGATCTACTTGATTACAAAGCTCATGATCACAATAAGATCACGCATAGAGAGAGATGAACACATAGCTACCGGTAGAACCCTTAGCGTCGAGAAAGAACTACTCCCTCATCATCATGGGAATCAGCAACGGCGATGGAGATGGTGGTGGAGATCGATGGAGATGGCTCCGGGGGCACTTCGCCGTCCTGGCAGGGTGCAGGAACAGAGACTTTCTGTTCCCGAATCTCCCCTTCGGTGGCGGCGGCGCTGCGGAACTTTTCGTGGCTGGAGGCTAGATTATTTAGGGTTTTCTCATCGGGAGGAATATATAGGCAAATGGGAGATGTCATAGGGTCGACCAGGGGCCCACACCACCTGGTAGCGTGGCCAGGGGGACCCGCGCCACCATATGGTGTGGCTAGCCTCTGGCCCCTCTCCGTCTCGTCTTCTGGCTATGTGAGTCTTTCAGTAAAATATTGACTTTGGCTTTTGTCCGGTCCAATTCTGAGAATATTTCTTTTCCAGCTTTTCTAAAACCGAAAACAGCAGAAAACAAGTAACTGGCACTGTGGCATCTTGTTAATAGGTTAGTCCCAAAAATTGTATGAAAATACTCCAAAGTGTGGAGAAAACATAAGAAAGTAGATATAAAACAAGCATGGAACATGAAAAATTATAGATACGTTTGCAGCGTATCAATCATCTTCACTGAGGTAGTTGCATCCGCATGATTTGTTAGGATAGCTTCAACCCATTTAGTAACATAGTCAACCGCAACAAGAATATGAGTATAACCATTAGACTCTATAAATGGTCCCATGTAATCCATTCCCCATACATCAAAGGGTTCAATTATGAGACTATAATTCATTGCCATTTCTTCTCTCCTATCTATATTACCCCTTATTTGGCAATGATCACAGTATTCCACATACCTGTGTACATCCTTGAGTAGGGTAGGCCAATAGAATTCGGATTGAAGTACCTTGGGAGCAGTTCTCTTACATGCATGATGCCCTCCATATGGACTGCCATGACAAGCTTTCAATATCGCATTCATTTCATGGTTAGGAACACACTTCCGAATCATTCCGTCAAGTGCATGACGATATAGATACGGATCATCCCAAAAGAAATATTTAAGATCATTAAAGAATTTCATTCTTTGATTTCTTGATATACCAGGAGGTATAAATTTTGTTGCTAGATAGTTAGCATAATCTGCATACCATGGATCAGCAATTTCTACCTTTGCTAAATATTCTCCTAGAAATGATTCATTAATAGGTACGGGGTCATTAATTATTCCCTGCATCCTAGAGAGATGATCTGCTACCGTATTATCCTTACCCCTCCTATCTACTATTTGCAAATCGTATTCTTGTAGTAATAAAACCCACCTAATCAACCTGGGATTAGCTTCCTTTTTCACGAGTAGGTGACACAAATCTTGGTGCTCCGTATGAATTAAGAATTAATTATGTAAGATCTAAATTTGTTGCAAGCAAAAATTATGGCTAGAAACTCTTTTTCTGTAGTAGCATAATGTTACTAAATCTTATTAAGAGGTATACTAGCATAATAAATAACATTTAAATTCTTTCCATCTTGCTGTCCCAACATAGCACCTAAATCATAGTCACTAGCATCACACATGATTTCGAAAGGTTCATCCCATTTTGGAGTTTGCATGATAGGTGTTGAAACTAATTTATCCTTAAGGTTCTCGAAAGCTGCAATGTAGTCGTGATCTAAATAGAATGGAGTTTCTTTATCAAGAAGATTGGTGAGGGGCATAGCTAGTTTAGCAAAATCTTTTATAAACCACTTATAAAAACCTGCATGTCCTAGAAACATTTTCAAGTTTTTAATGTTCAGAGGTATTGGGAGATTTTCTGTAGCATTTATATTAGTTATATCTATTTCTATTCCCTTCTCCGAAACTTTGTGCCCAAAAACTTTACCTTCTCTCTCCATGAAATGGCATTTTTCCCAATTCAAAACCAAGTTTGATTGCCTGCATCTCTGCAAAACTTTGGTTAGATTGTAGAGGCAATTATCAAAAATTGTTCCACAAACAACAAAATCATTTGTTAGAACTTCCATAGTCTTCTCAACAAATCATCAAAAATCTTTAGAACACATTCCTGAAAAGTTGATGCTGCATTACATAAAACAAATGGCATTAATCTATAAACATATGTGCCATAAGGACAAGTGAAAGTTGTTTTCTCTTGATCTTCTAGTTGTATGGCAATTTGAGAATATCTAGAATAACCGTCAAGAAAACAAAAGTAAGAATTATTACTAAGTCTTTCTAAAATTTTATCCATGAATGGTATAGGTTTATGATTTTTCTGTGTTTCGCGGTTTAGCTTCCTAAAAACAATGCACATAGGATATCCTACAATTGGCCTTACAGGAACTAGCTCACCGTCCTCATTCATAACAGCATCAAGACCACCTTGTCTTGGTATGCAATGAGCTGGGCTAACCCACTTACTGTTAGAAATAGGATATATTATGCCAGCATCTAGTAAGCGTATAACTTCTTTTCTTACTACTTCCTTCATTTTTGGATTAAGCCTTCTTTGTGTATGTACTACGGGTTTGTCATCATCAAGCATGGTAATCTTATGTGTTACGATAGATGGATTTATTCCCTTAATATCCCTCAATATATATCCAAAGGCTTCATGATGCTTAACCAAAACTGAGATAAGTTTATTTGTTTCATTTTCCGATAGATTCTTGCTAATAATAACAGGACATTTATTTTCATTATCTAAAAACTCATACCTCATATTATGTGGAAGTTTTTTCAATTCTATTGGTGGAGGTTATTCATCTCCTATTCTTACCAATTCTTCATAGTCATGTGGATTTTGTGCTTCCGGAATTGAATCAAGGTAGTCATCCATGTCTTCTTTCTTCTCATCTTCTGGTGCTTCTTCCCAATTAATCAAGCTCCTTTCTAATTCATCTTGTGGAGTACTGAAATGAATTGCCGCTAGCTCGACAATCATCTTTTCTTCCTTGATATCCTCCACTTCATATGGCCTATTTTTTAGTTTGGCGAAGTGGAATGTCATTTTCTCTTCTCCAAACTTCAGTGAAATAGTTTCCTTCTGATTATCCACTCGAGCTTTGGTGATGGAAATAAAAGGCTGGCCTAAAAGAATAGGACAAAAAGTATCTCGAGGCATATCAACAATATGAAAATCAAGGGGGTACATGAGTGAGCCAATAAAGACATAGATATTTCTGATTACCCCTTCCGATTTTATATTGGTTTTATTAGACAATTTAATAATAGTGTCTACCGGTTCAACATCTGGATTATTTAAGTTGTAGCAGAGTTATTCATAAAGTGATGAAGACATAATATTTATGGTGGAAATTGGTTCACAAATTCCATATAAGAAAGTTTCTCCACAATATATAGGGGTCATTGGTATTGAAGTTCCGTTACCTCGAACCTTACCTTTCATGAATTCTGAGGTTTCATGGTCTAGCATAACCACTTCATCTTCCACTAATTGTGCTTCCATAAGATCCTTTATTATAACATTATTTATATTTGTGGCTTTAGAATTCCTTTCTGGTCTCTTCGGTCTCTTCTTTATTTGTTCTTCCTCTCTTTGTCTTTTTTCAAAGATCCCCTTGTATAGGTATCGAGGAGAACTCTTCCATTAGCTCTCTTGCATGCTTCTTTTCTTCGAGAGGTTTACGGGGTTCCCATTATGTAGGTACCTGCAAATGCCCTGCATAATTCTCAATAATTTTCTTTACTGAGTAAGAATTAATACCAAGGGTTTTAATCATTGTATTTGTCCTCTCATCTGCAAGGAAATCATTAACACAAGCATATTCAGAAAAACTATTTGTAATGTTTTCCTTATCTTTTAGATTTTCTATTGCTTCTCTGATTTTTATTATTAGATTCCAAGCCTCATTATAGGTATAAGATAGAAAACTGCCATTAGAAGCAGTATCTAGATTCATCCTATTTTCAATATTTATCCCTCCATAGAAGGTATGGGTGATTAACCAATCAGGTAAACGATGATGGGGGCAATTGTCTAGGTAGCTTTTCTACCTTAGGTATCCTTCATATAAGCCCTCACTAGGATTATTTTTGAAACTTATAATAATACCTCTCATCCGGTGAGCTTTGCTTTCAGAATAATATTTTGATAGGAACTTGGTTGTCAATTCCTCCCAAGTCCTTTGTGCTTCTGCACAAAAAGATCTGCACCAGTCGCAAACATTATTAGAGAGAGTTTGTCTAAACAACTAGATTTTAACCATATCAAGATTACAGTCATCAAAAATAAAGGAACTAAGAATGTCTTCAAAGGGTAAGTGTCCATATGGACTTTCTTTAGTGGTTTCTGCAATTTTCTTAGAATGTAATAATTCAAATAATAAAGGATGGATCTCGACTCCATCTGGATTTATGCTTTTGTTGACAGTTATAAAAGTGTCCATGGGCGAACCCATTTTCCTTACTGCCTCAAGCTAGTTTAAATGCTGAGTGTTGTCCATTATTGTGGTCCTGCAACTCAAGGAAAAATTAGTACAACAAAAGTAAATAACTAAAAGTAAAGTGACTTATAGCGCTAAGCTCCCTAGCAACGGCATCAGAAAATATCTTGATGAATGCAAGTGCACTGATTGTTTGTAGCTAGTTTCAAAATAAAGACATCGATCCCACATGGAGCAGTAGGCGAAAGACTAATATGCTTTTAATTATAACTGAACGAAGTACTTAAGAAATAACTTTAAGATGCAAGTAAAGTAAAGTTGTTTTGGGTTTTTGGTTGAACAAGGTATTTTAAAGTAAAGAAAAACTTAATGCAGAAAGTAAGAATCGCGTGTGTAATAGAACTTTTGCAACTACAATAGGGAAAAGGCATTCTCAGGGAATGGTGGATACACCGCTAGAAATTTAGACTAAGTAATCGAGAGTATTATAACGAATATTATCATAATGTGTATTGGTACGTTGCTAACGTATCCATAATTTTTGATGTTCCATGCTTGGTTTTATCTACTTTCTTATGTTTTGTCCACACTTTGGAGTACTTTTTATACACTTTCTTGGACTAAGCTATTAACAAGATGCCACAGTTCCAGTTGCCTGTTTTCTACTGTTTTTGGTTCCAGGAAAGTCAGAAAATGAATATTCTTGGAATTGGACGGGACAAAAGCCAAAGTCAGTTTTTCACCGAGGGGGACATAGAGCCAGAATACGAGACAGAGAGGGGCCAAGGGCCGCCCACACCACTTGGCCGCGCGGCTAGGCCTAGCCCGTGCTAGGGGGTGGTGTGGCCACCTAGGGCACCCCTCGGTCTCCCCTTTTGCCTATATATAACCTCTGATACAAAAAGCATAAGTACCCGATCAAAATTCCACGAAAGAGTCTATAGCCGCCGTCATCTCCATCCCTAGATCGGGAGGGATCTGAAGCTCTTCCCAGCACCCTGCCGGAGGGGAGAATTCACCCTGGAGGCCTTCTTCATCACCATGCAAGCCTCCGGTGTGATGCGTGAGTAGTTCATCCTTGGACTGCAAGTCCATGTAGTAGCTAGATGGCTAGTTCTTCTCCTTTGTGCTACCATTTTTAGATCTTGTGAGCTCCGTTCATGATCAAGATCATCTATTTGTAATCCTACATGTTGTTTTTGCGGGGATCCGATGGATATTGAGATGCTATTTCAGATTGATTATTGATTCTACCATGTCTTTGTTATTTGTGATCTTGCATGCTTTCCGTTGTTAGTAGCTATCTTGGCCAAGTAGATGCCAGCAACTCCAAGAGTTAGTATTTATGCTCGATAGTGGGTTCATGCCTCTAGTAATCTGGGTAGTGACAGAAATCTCTAAGGTACTAGATGTGTTGTTGCTACTAGGGAGAAAACAACAATCCTTTGTTCATAGAACAATCATATTGTTTACTTTACATGCAATGTGTAATGCAACTATCTGTTGCTTGCAACTTAATACTGGAGGGGGTTTGGATGATAACCTGAAGGAGGATTATTAGTCATAGATGCAGTTGGATTACGGTCTATGTATAATGTTGTAATGCCCAATCAAATCTCAAAGGAGTCAAGATGATTAGTATATGCATGTATGCTTTCTCGATGTTTGTCAATTGCCCCGCTGTAATTTGTTCACCCAACATGTCATCTATCTTAAGGAGAGCCACCACTAGTGAACTATGGACCCCGGTCCTTTCTTTTACCATCAATCTACAACTGTTTACTGCTTTATGTTTACTTTCTGCAAACTATTACTTTCTTCCACACAATACATTTAATCCTTTGTTTTTAGCAAAATCGGTGAGATTGACAACCTCACTGTAAGTTGGGGCAAAGTTCTATGGTTGTGTTGTGCAGGTTTCCATGTTGCTGCTGGCACCGGTAGTGCGCCCTGCCAAAGTCCAGCTAGCATCACCTTGGAGGTGTTTCCTTGCTCCTACTAGTTCGATAACCTTGGTTTCATAACTGAGGGAAACTTATTGTTGTGCACATCATACCGTCCTCTTAGGGTTCCCCAACGAGCTCGTTATTACACGAGTCAGCAAGTACTTTTCTAGCGCCGTTGCCGGGGAGTCAAGGACAACTTCACAAGGGGGTCCCTCATAACCAATCTCTTTACTTTGTTGTTTTTGTTTTGCTTAGTTTATTTTTTCTTTGTTTGCTTGTTTCTTTATCAAAAACACACACAAAATTAGTTCCTCATATAGTTGTTATTTTTGTTGGTTTGTTATTGTCTTGCTTTGCCATGCTCTCTATCAATGGTTAGTTCCTTTGAAACTGAATCTAATTGGCAACGTGGTTTCACGGAAGAATAAAAATATTATTATAAGGAACACCGCTTGTCATAAAAAGGGAAACACTTATGGGAACAAATTGATAAATTGTATACCATTGCTAGAAACGTGTGCTCTACTTATAATGTTACTTATTGTTTTGATAAATCTTGTTGCTGTAAGAGGTATACACACCTCCCTTTTCAATGCGAGTATAATGATGATGTTACCATATCTTCTTATGTTAAGGGAAATTATGACTTTTATGATGTGGAACAAATTGAAGAATTTATTCCTTGGAAGGGTGCATTTGAACTTGCTAGTTTGCTTGAAAATACTGATGATTCACCTTATAAATATAAGGTTTGTGATATACTTAAATCTTGCTTTGATAATTACAAGGAAGAAAATGGCTACATTATTGAATATATTAATAGATGCTTTCCACAAATAGAAGAGACTAATGCCTTGCAGGAGCTTATGGAAGAAGAAATTGCTGAAACAGGAAGCTCTTTAGATGAAAAAAGGAGGAAGAATGGATTAGCTACCCATGCCTACCTTCTAATGAGAGTAACTCTTTATCCCTTACATTATTTGATTGTCCCCCATGCTTACCAAAGGAGGATGAATGTTATGCTCATGTTATCTATGATAATCCTTTATTTGTGCCTAACTTCGAAATGCATTGTACTAAAGAGTTTTGCTTAGAAAATGTTATGATAAAGCTCTAGACGATGGTCCTATATTGAATGATCAGTCATCTTGTTATAGAATTGTTAAAAGTGGGTTTAAACGTTTTAATCCCACTATTTTTGAGCTTGATAAAAATTATGTGTTTGTAGATCATGAAAAGCATGCTTTATGTGATAGTTATATTGTTGAGTTTATTTATGAGGCTACTAAAAATTATTATGAGAGAGGAAAATATGGTTGTAGAAGTATTCATGGTACTGAAACACCTCTCTATGTGCTGAAAGTTTTGAACTTACTCTTGTTTTATCTTCCTATGCCTGTCACTTTGTTCTTTGTGCATTTATTTGAATACAATATTCCTATGCATAGGAAGTGGGTTAGAATTAAATGTGTTTTGAATTTTCTTCTTGATCTCTCTTTTACTTCAATTCATATTTCTTATGTGAGCATCTTCTCAAACTATCATGTCTAACTTAAAGGCGTTAAAGAAAAGTACTTATTGGGAGATAAGCCAAAAGTTTTAGATGAGTCTTGTAAGTTATTACTTCATTAATAACCGCTCCTTATCCTTTTTATTTGCTTTTTGTGCCAAGAGTAACCTCTAATGAGAGAGAAGTAATGATTGGAAAAGTTGTTGTCCCGAAACAGATTTTTGTGCTTCACCGTAAAAATTCGTGTAAAATCTTTGTACGTCTTTTTGAGGCGTGAATTTTTGAGCTTCTGCCCCAGGTTGTTATCTAACTTTCGTTAGTTCAACACTTTTTGAATTGAGCAACAGAAGGTCATATAAAAAAATGGTTTTTACCTGCTGGTCTGTTTTGACAGATTTCTGCCATTATTTGCATTTGCTTCTTGTTGGTTCCTTTTTGGGTTCTCTTTGGGGAATTGAGCTTTTTGAGGGAATGCTACAGTATCTTGTGTTTTAATGGAAGTTTTATTGGTGTTGAAACTGAACCTAAATACTTATTATCTTGAGTGCACTAATGTTGCTAATAAAGATTGTGTGAAGTTTTGTATGAAGGAAAATTTTCAGGTGTATGGAGAGAATGATGTAATGAGAAGAAGAATGGACTAGAGCTCAAGCTTGGGGATGCCACCCCGTGTCACCCCAAGAATTATTCAAGAGGTACAAGCGTCAAAGCTTGGGGATGCCCAAGGCATCCCCTTCTTCATCAATAAAAATCTCAGGTTTTCTCCAAACACTTCATTTTTATTATTTCATGCACAGTTGTGTTGTTCTTGGAGCGTCTTCTTTTTCGTTTTCGTTTTGGTTTTCATTTGCTTGGTTTACTTAGTTTGCTTGAATAAATTGGTTGGAACCCCTCTTTCATACATTGGTTTTCAAATAGTTTGGTTTGGATTGGAAAAAGAGTAGGAAAGTTCATGCTTAAGTGGTAAAGAGAGCTTGTTTTTGATTGTGGCCCATTCTTTGTCATGCCATGCATCATATTGTTTTGGCTTTATGCTTAGTGATATTTTCTATAGCATGACATGTTATAAACAATTGATATTGCTTAATGTGCCTTGGAGGAATCATGCGTTGTTTTAGCATATTAAAGCATAGTATTGTGGTATTCTCCTTTGATGCTTTATTTGGGTTGACTTGGCGCATGCTCACACCATGTTATAACTATCCCAAGTCACCATAGCCTTTATGATCCTTTAGTTTTCGACTTGTAGTATCACTTTATGCTTTGATTAATGATGTTTTGTCGCTCTGCATGATTATGGCCATTATTGCTCTCTTAGTTGGTCGCTCCCAGTCTTTTGCTAGCCTCAGTAACCAAGTATGAGTTCCACTCATGCATCCAACTCCTAAAACCAAGTTATTCCAAAGAGTCCACCATACCTACCTATTAGCATTTGATATTCCAAGTATATTCATGTTTTTATCTACCTTCTGAATTAAACTTGTTATGAGAAAACTAGTCCCTCCATCCCAAGGCTTAAGGCATATAATTTTTTTCAAAAGTCAAGACATGTGAAATTTGACCAAAATTTTAGAAAAAACTATCAAGAACTATTATATTATATAGATACCATGTGAAAATATGTTTCATGATGTATGAAAAGGTATGGATTACATAGTGTAAATATTAATATTTTTCTCTAAAAACTTGGTCAAACTTTAGTTGATTGACTTTTGAAAAAAATTATATGCCTTAAGCCTTGGGACGGAGGTAGTAGTGATTAAAGCTCTCACGAACTTGATGGCACACTTTACTTTTCTTGCCCTTAATAAACTTGAACCATTGTGTCGTCTATGTTGTATATGCTTGCACTTATATGTTGGGGATTAGCAGAACCATGTTGTCATGGGGAACGCTTTCAACATTTCACTTGTACTTTGTACCTAGTTGATATCATGCTCTTTTGTCTATGGATGTCGTCGGTGTGAAATGAAAGGGGAGCTTGTAAGTCCATGGAGTTATGTATGTGTGTTAGAGAAACGCTTGGGCCACCGGTCTAATCCATGCTGTCATAGTGGAAACCTGCAGCGTAACCATAATGAGCTGTCTATGAAGCATTCTTCTTATAAAAAAGAGTCAGATATTGAGAAAAAAGAAAAAAAAGAGATATGAGAAAAGAGGAAAGAGAGAAAAAGCACCATTTTCCCATGGTGAATAAGAAGATTGTTGAGATGCTCGTTGTCTGCTTGCCTTGTCATTTTGATATGGGGATTCTTCTGTATCATCGGGCATGGGGTACCCCGTTGGTGGTTCTCTATGATACACATGTACTTACTATGACAAGAACTTACCGGTAACTAAACTTGAGTAGCATGAGGAGTGTCCCTCGTATTCAAGTTCGGGGCAAAGTTCTGTGGTTATGTTGTGCAGGTTTCCACGTTGCTGCTGGCACCGGTAGTGTGCCCTGCCAAAGTCCAGCTAGCAACACCTTGGAGGTGTTTCCTTGCTCCTACTGGTTCGATAACCTTGGTTCATAACTGTGGGAAACTTACTACTGTGCTCATCATACCTTCCTCTTAGGGTTTCCCAACGAGCTCGTTATTACATGAGTCAGCAAGTATATATGTGGGAGGAGCTCTATATATGTACGAATAGCAAGCAACCGATGCACACATCGTTGTCATAACCACAATAGACAGCAATCGACATCAATCGAATTGCTGTGCTATTATGGGATTTCTCCCATGGCATGGACATGATTTTGTGAGTTCTCCTTAATTCCCCAATAATGATAACAGCTTTATAGTCACAATAAGTGCTATCATCCCTCCGTCTACCAACAAGTAATCACCTTCATCGAGTCCCCATAAGAGGCAAATGTTAAGGAGGTGCACAACTCCCAACATCAAGATGAAGACAATTAACACGTACACATAATGATGTATAACATAATATTCTCAATCTCATCTCACTCATATGCTAGGGTTTCTCCATCTCCCAAAGAACTAGAGATCTACTTAGACATGGAGGAAAACAACATCATAGCAATGGTAGTGGAAACAATCATAGATGAACAGTACATGTACAAATCCACAATAAGTATAGGAATTACAACAAGATCTAGACAGGATGTAGATTGGATGGATGGAGATGGTGGTGATGCAGCGGTGGATGATGAATATCGATGCCTTAGCCTCCGGGATATGCGCAGGGCAAAGATGGATCCCTTATGGATGAGTTCCCCCTCCAGATGCCTTCCAGAGGTGAGGTTTCTGCGATTTCTAGGTGTTCTGTATGTCATCTCCCCGAACCAATTGCACGGGGTGAAACTATTTGATGAGGCGGTGGCGGCACCGACTATACGACCAGAGCTATACGATGACCCACAAGTATAGGGGATCGCAACAGTCTTCGAGGGAAGTAAAACCCAATTTATTGATTCGACACAAGGGGAGCCAAAGAATATCTATAAGCCTTAACAACTGAGTTGTCAATTCAGGTGCACCTGGAAACAATCTTGCTCACAGTAGTTTATCAGTATTAATAGTTTTGTAGTAGCAATAGCAAAGTGATAGTAGTAGTAAAAGTAAAGACAGTAGTAACAATTGCAGTAAATAGTAGGATTAAAGCGTGGTAGGCATAGGGATGGATGGACGAGCGTTGCATGGACAAGACAATTCATGTAACAATCAAGACATAGGGCATTTGCATATAAATAAGGTAAAGCATCCAAGTACTAAATAATCATATACATATATTCCATATATAGTCATACGTGCTCGTAATGAGAACTTGCACAACATCTTTTGTCCTACTAGCCCGTTGCAGCGGGGCCTCAAGGGAATCTACTGGCAATTAAGGTGTTCCTTTTAATAGAACACTGGATCAAAGCATTAACACTCCGTGGACACACGTGATCCTCACATCACAGCCACCCCTCTAGTTATCCCGATTTCTGTCACTTTGGGGACTCGGGTTCCGGACAATAATGTGTGTATACAACTTGCATATAACATCATAAACAATACTATCATCATGAATCAATAACATGTTCAGATCTGAAATCATGGCACTCGGGCCCTAGTGACAAGCATGAAGCATAACAAGTTGCAACAAAGTCAAAAAGCACTAGTAGATACTAGGCACCATGCCCTAACAATCTGATGCAATTACATTAATGATCTCATCCAATCCCTACCATCCCCATAGCCTACAGCGGGGGATTAGTCACTCATGGATGGAGGAATCATGGATGGTTGATGGACAAGCAATGGTGATGATGATGGCGATGATCTCCTCCCATTCCCTGTCCCGGCAGGGTGCCAAAACGGAGTTTCTGGTTCCGAATCGCGGTATCTAGTGGTGGCGGCGTAGCGGAACTCTATGTGTAAAAACGTCCAACCCCCTATCTGTTTTAGGTCAGAGGGCTTATATAGGCGAAAGGAGAGGTCGAGGCAAAGTCTGAGGCAGGCACACCACCCCCTGGCGCGGCCTGGCCTGGCCCGTGCGGCCAGGTGGTGTGGGCCCCTCGTGGCTCTTCTTCGTCTCGTCTTCTAGTTCCGTGAGTCTTCTGGTAAAATAGGAGTTTTGTGATATTTTCCGGGATTTTTCCTAAAAGTTGATTTCCTGCACAAAAACGAGACACCAAAGCAATTCTGCTGAAAATAGTGTTAGTACGCATTAGTTGTATCCAAATCACACAAATTAGATAAGAAACAATAGCAAAAGTGTTCGGGAAAGTAGATACGTTTTGGACGTATCAACTCCCCCCAAGCTTAGCTTATTGCTTGTCCTCAAGGAATTGAGTTGAAAACTGAGTGCGATAAAAGAAACTTTCACGAACACATTTGCTTTATAAGATGTATATATTCTCAGCATATGATCAAATACTTAGGCAATTCATAATAAACAGTATGCAAATAAGTTTACCCAGTAGTCATGCAAGCTATGAAGAGATTCCAACCCATTAATAATAAACAACATGACACATAAGCATATGCAGGATTGTAGTGCTCATAAGAAGATATGATAAAGTGGTGTCTCGCCTGCCTTTCTTTGGAGCAAAACATAAATGCCAAGGCACCTCTGAAGTTGAAGTGAAGACTAGATATAAAATATCAAAGATTCAAGTGTCAAAGTTATGTCATAATTAACAGTGTTTTGGGACAAGCACAATACACCAAGAATGACAGTTATGCTCTCGGGAAGGTGCTCAAAGAATAAATGGTGACTCAACATAAAAGTGAAAGAAAAAGATTTAAAAGTTTGAAAGGCTTCCAAATGTTGAAAGTATGGTACTCGTTAGCTTTGAGCTCTCATTTCCCCCATCATAAGCATCTTTAGGTGATTAAGGTTAAAGTGGACAAATATGAGGATATGCTTGACAAGTTATAAGCTGAAAATCTCATGCCCCTTACTTACGAGTACCGTTCCTCATGCTACTCAACTTTAGTCACAGGTAAGTTCTTGTCATTGTAAGTACATGTGTATCATAGGGAACTGCCAACGGGGTACCCCTTGCCCGATGATACGGAAGCTTTCCCATATAAAAATGACAAGGCAAACAGACAATGAGCATCTTAGCGATCCTTTTTATTTCCTATTTGCACAGGATTTTTTTATTTTCTATTATTTTCTTTCCTATTTGCATAGGTTTTTTTTATTGATGATGCTTCACAGATTGCTCACTATGGTTATGCTGCACGTTTCTACCATGATTAGGCATGGCTTAGACTAACCACCCAGGCGTTTCTCTAACACATATACGAACTCTATGAGCCTTACAAGCTCCCCTTTCATTTCACACCACCGGGATCCATAAGCAAAAGAACATGATATCAACTAAATAAAGTGCAATGTTGAAAGCGTTCCCCATGGTAACATGGTTCTGCTAATTCACAACTTACAAAGTGCAAGCATATACGCAACATAGATGGGCACAATGGTTCAAATTTATTAAGTGCAAGAAAGTAAAGTGTGCCATCAAGTTCGTGAGAGCTTTACTAACTAATTTTTACATAACAAGCAAACATTTTTATTGGAAGAAAACAAAGCATAATAAATATGCAAGGAATAGCAATAATGCTAATAGGTAGATGTGGTGGACTCTTTTTGACAACTTTGGTTTTAGGGAGTGGGATGCACAAGTAAAGCTTATACTCAGTGCAAGTGAAGGCTAGCAATAGAAAGGGAGCGAAAATCGAGAGAGCAGTAACTGTCATAATCATGCTTGCGACAAAACAAAATTAATAGTGGCATAAAAGTGACACAAGAACTCTGAGGCAGAATAAATCATCGAGGCTTAACTGACTTTATGTTTAGTCATATGCATGCGTGAGCATGTGCCAAGTCGATTCAAATAGACATTCAGAGGAGGACACCACAATGTCATAGCAAGTTATGAATAGAACAATGCGAGCAAACATTTATATGACATGTTACTAACTATAATGGATTGGAATTGATCATAAGCAGGCAAGGACTATTAAGTATCCATTAAATAACATACACCTTACATAAACTAACTAAGCATGCTCATAATGATGAGTATATGTACAAATATGAAAACAAATAGAGTGCATACCAGGCTCTTACCACACCTCGAGTTATCATAAATCATCATTGCCTTTCACTTGTGTGACTTGAATAATAAGATAAAACCAAACTCCAAGGAGTCACTGAGGACCGGTGAACCCTGCAACGAACTTTACAAAACCAAAGAAGAACAAAAAACAATTTTTGGGTTTTCGATTTTTAAAGGCAAGAACCGAAGGCAAGAGGAAGCAAAGCGAAATCTTTTTGGGTTTTTTGAATAATCAAAACAAAGCTAAAAAGGATGAAGCAAACCAAGGCTAAAAGATAAAGAAGCAAACGAAGAGAAATAAAAAAAATATTTTTGGTCTTTTTGTGTTTTGGAAAGCTGAAATAAAGCAAGAACAACAACTAAAAAAAAGCAAAACATGGATATGCAAAGTACCGATAGAAAATGATATGTAGATGAGTGTGATGTCGGCATACCTCCCCCCAAGCTTAGGCGTTTGGCCTAAGTGGTGATCAATCCCAAGTTGGCCAAGAGTGAGCGCCTCCATAATATGGCGAAGAAGTGCCTCCATCCTGATATGAACTCGAGGACGCCCCAGCGTAGTGCGTAGAGTAGTCGTAAGAGGGCACACCCCCTGGTTCTGCCTATGGAAACCAATCAAGCAGAGCTGCTCGTCCACCTCCTCCTTAGAGCGTGACCATGGCATCCTGCAAATACTGAACAAAGGCAAGGGAATTTCCCTCTCATCTCCGTTAGTAAACAACATTCTGTAAACTAAACTCTTCGTACTAGAGTTAGTAGTAACAAAGTGATGTGTTTTCATAGCAGCAAGATCAAACCTTTGTGGTGTCAACATAGTATCATCAGGATCAACAGAAAGTTCCAAGGCAGCAACCATGCGTGTGGCAATAATGCCCCCATAAATGGGTCCTCTAGCAGCTAAGCGGCGGGCAATGAGAGAACCAAGATTATACTTGGTATCATTATTAAGTGCAGCAGCAAGAAAGGCTAAATGATAATTAGAAATATTACTAGTGTTCTCCCTACCAAGGATGCTAGTGGCAAGATAGTAAGCGAAATATCTAAGAGCTGGGAGTTGAATGTTCCTTATCTTTCCACGCTGAGTTGTGCGGTCATCGTCATTTATCACACTTCGGTAGAGCTCCGGCAAGTCAGCGGGTCGACCTTGAATCTTCTTTGCTGTCTGATATGTCCATTTTGCATCACTATTCTATGTCATAATTCACTGTTATTCATTGATATATTCGTATTGAGAGGTGATACTTATGTTATTTCATCTGTTTTTGCATGGTTGATGACTTTTGGAGCATGGACCGCTGCAGTCAGGATTCTGATGGAAAAGGTGTTGTTTGGAGGAAAAATTCGCGAAGATCAGAAAATCCGGGAAAATATACGGAAAATCCTATTTTTACAGAAGACGAAGGAAGCCAGAAGGGGGGGCTGGAGATGGGCCACAGGGGGCATACACCACCCCCTGGCGCGGGCCAGCCTAGGCCGCGCCACCAGGTGGTCTGGCCGCCCTGGTCCACTCCTGGCACTCCCCTCTGGCATATATTATCCTCCCGAAACCCTAAGACTCGGGGAGCAACCATAGAAAGATTCCACCGCCTCTGTGGGGCGGAAAAAACCGAGAAAGAAAGATCTCTCCGGCAGACAGATTTCTGCCGGGGGAATTCCTTCCCGGAGAGAGGAGATCATCGCCATCAAAACCACCATAAAGACTATTTTCTGGCGCTGTTGCCGGGGAGTGAAGCGCTATTGGCGAGTGGAACTGGTAAAGGAAACTTCTACTATGAGTATTGTTTACTTCTGTTAGTTGCTTTATTTTTGTTATGGATAATTCGCTGAGTTTCTTATTTGGAAATGCTACTACCACTTCTAAGGTAGTAGATAAACCACCCCCTGCTGAAATTGATGCTTTCAAAATACGTACAAGAATTATTGATCGTGTTATGGATAACTACTATGTTGGGGATGGAACTATCCATCCTGGTGATCATTTACTCTTTATACATGAATTATGCGGGTTGTTAAAGTGTGTAGGTATTACTACAGATCAAGTTAAGAAGAAGTTATTCTCATCATCACTGAAAGGAAGAGCTGAGGAATGGTATAAGCTGTTGAAGAATGGTCAAGCTCTGGAATGGGAGGAAATAGTACCTCTCTTTTATGCAAAGTTTTATCCTCCTAGTGAGATTCATAAAGATCGAAATCAAATATACAACTTTTGGCCTCTTGATGGAGAGAGTACAGCTCAAGCTTGGGGGAGATTGAAGTTACTAATGCTCAAATGTCCCATTCATGAGCTCCCCAACAATATTATTATCAATAAGTTTTATGCAAGGCTTTCTCTTCATGATAAAGATTTATTGGATGCTTCTGGTGTTGGATCATTCACTCGCATGGAAGAAGCTAAATGGGATCTTCTGGACCGTATTCAAGATAATGCTGAAGCTTGGGAGAATGACAAAGGTAGAAAGTCAGGTATAAATTATGATTATGAATGCATTGAATCTTTTATGGGAACTGATGACTTTCAAAATATTAAAAATGCTTATGGTCTAGACTCTCAAGCTATTGCTTCTTATTTTAAGGCTTTTGCTTCCTATATTGAAGTGACTAAAAAGAAGTGGAATAAGTATCATGAACCTTATAAAGATGTTGCTAAGAGTGTTCCTGCAAGAAATACTGAAGTTTATACTGCTAATCATGTCTTACCTGAACCTTATAATGAGAAAATTCCTTTCCCAGTTAAGATAAAGGAACATTCTATGATAGCTAGTATGGTTAATGAAAGTGCAAATAAAGCTGTTGAACCTGATAAACAAATGGTTGGTGAACCTATAATAGCAAATGTGAAAGACTTTGTTACTAAATATGAAGAAGAGGAACACACTATCCTTTGTAAGGATACCTCTAATATTGTTTCACAAAGTAGTGTTATGAGAGCTAGTATTCCTATGTTTTCTGTTAGAATAAGCGATCATTGCTATGATGGCCCTTGTGATAGTTATATTATTAAGTTATGCATCATACTGAAAGTTATTATGAGAGAGGGGAAAGTGTTATTATGTATCTCAATAATATCAAGTTTCCTCGTTTTATGCTGAAAGTTCTTATGTTGCACTTATTTTGCCTTCTTATGCAAGTAGCCTCTGGTTTCAACAACTTGTTTGTTATAAAATTCCCTTGCATAGGAAGTGGGTTAGACTTAAATGTGTGTGTGTTTTTGCTTCTTGATGCTCTCTTTCACTTCAATTCATATTCCTGAGTGAGCATCTTCAAAATTATCATGCCCATCTTAATGGCTATAAAGAAAGAGCTTTTTTGGGAGACAACCCAATTTGTTTTTGCTTTCAGTTTGATTTTGTTTCTTTGAGTCTTGGAAGTTATTACTTCTGTAATAACCGCTCCTTATCCGTTTTGTTTGGTTTTGTGTCAAGATCAACCTCTAATGAGAGAGAAGTAATATTTGGGGAAGTTGCTGTCCCGAAACAGATTTTTTTGCTTCATCGTAAAAGTTCGTGAGAGATCTCTGTCTATCGGATTGAGATGTAATTATTTGTGCTCCTGCCCCAGGTTGTTATTTAACTTGCATTAGTTCTGCACTTTTTGATTTGAGCAACACAGAATTTTCGAAAAAATTGATCTTTACCTGCTGGTCTGTTTTGACAGATTTTGCCACTCTTGCATTTGCTTCTTTATTCTATTTCCTTTTTGAATTATTTTTGGATTTTCGGAAGGAATTGCTACAGTAGCTTATGTTTTGATGGTTTTCAGTTGAAGTTGGACTCAAAAGGTTTTATCACTTCACTTATACTTATGTTGCTAATGAGAACTGTGCGGAGTTTTGTGTGAATGAAATTTCCAGGTAGTGGAGATAATGGTGTAATAAGGAAGAGAAGGGTTTTATGACTCAAGTAATAAGTGTATGAAGATGAATATATCGATGATATTCAAGTGGTGACTCTGGAAGAATCTACTAGATACCAAATTCAGAGACCTGCAGAGTCTGTTTTCAAATAGGTAACAGTTGTGGTAAGAAAAGTTTCGCGAAAATACTATCCAACTATATTTTTGCAGTTTTTAGTCAATAAGGAAAGATACGAAGCGAAAGAGGGACGGAAACGGAGCCAGGGTGGCTAACACCACCCTGTGGCACGGGCCCACTCCTGGCCGCGCCACCAGGTGGTGTGGCCACCCCAGACTCCGTCTCTGATTCGTTTTCTCCCAGTACCTTCCTTTTGTTATGAAACTTCGTAATAAATAACCCCCCGGATCTCCCTAGGTTCGTATATTGTGTTTTCGTCGTGTTTTTGTTTTGGTCTGTTTTTGCCAGGAACTACTCTTTGAAAGCTTAGAAGCACAATGGTGTCCGCCAAGGATAAAGCGAAGGAGCCTATGGAGGAAGACCTCCAAGACCCCGGGAAGGAGAAGGAGATCAAGAGTGAAGGTGAAGAGGAGGCAAAGCACACCGGCACTACCATTGCAGGCATTGGAGTGGTGGCGAACCCTGCCAGAATCAGAAGGACTGCACGGCTGCAGACTGGGGGGAAACTCCTCGTCACTGTTTGGCTCCACGGTCACTTCCTCCATGCACCAAGAATCCTTTCCATACCCTTATCCATGAGCATAAATACCAGAATATGCCCAACAGGAAATTACCCTCCAATTGGGATTTGCCTCGTTCTAGCCATGCAGGAAAAGAAGACTTCAAGGAGTAAGAGTGGGGAAAGAATAGCAAAAGCTGGAATTCTCAACCCGACATGATCATGAGCCGCATTGAGCAAAACTCACAGCTGATTCGTAATCTCACCTTCGAGATCAAGGACTTGGGGAAACTGATCAAAGAGCTTATCAAGAGGATACCACCACCACCAAAGGAGTAATTCGTCATCAGGTTTGGCATCCCCTTGGTTTGTTCCAAGCTTGGGGGAGTGTCGTGGTATCACATCACTATCTTCTATCTTTTTACCTTTTCAGTAGAGTCATATCATGAATAGAGAAGTTATCATGTAGGATGGTTTGCATTATGGAAGTGTCCCCTCTCTTGTTAGCTATGTATCCCTTGGTGTGAGTTGCCGTTACGGAATATTAATGAGAAGCTCTATCATTTACTCTTTTGCATAGCTTATATTAGTTTTCAATTCGTGGTTATATGATTGATCTTGTTGTTAGTATTGGTATCACTTTGGGATCATTGAGTTAATTTAGTTGGTTTTGGCAAACCTGGCTCGGTCAGTAGCACACTATTTTTGAGAGTTGAATGAAAAAGATAGAAGTACTCAAAGAAAAATAATTTCATCATCTTTCTTTCTTGATTTGCTCATAAGTCTTGTATTCTCTAGTTAAGATCTTTTGTGCTTCCAAGGAAGATTGCATGTTTGTTTTTATCACTTATATGTTTGTTTGTTTCCTTCAACTCTTGTACTTGCTACCCAGGCTTGCTAGCCAAAAACCTGTACTGAGAGGGAATTCTTCTCGTGCATCCACTCCTTTAAACAAAAACCCATGCCATTTGTGTTCACCATACCTACCTATTATCATTATTGCTATTCCAAGTAAATTCTTGTTTTATCTATCTCCCAAATTAAGCTTGTTATGTTAAAATTAGTGATTAAAGCTCTCACGAACTTGATGGCACACTTTACTTTCTCGCATCTAATAAACTTGAACCATTGTGCCCATCTATGTTGTGTATATGCTTGCGCTTTGTAAGTTGTGAATTAGCAGAACCATGTTGTCATGGGGAACGCTTTCAACATTGCACTGGTACTTTGTACCTAGTTGATATTATGTTCTTTTGTCTATGGATGTCGTCGGTGTGAAATGAAAGGGGAGCTTGTAAGTCCATGGAGTTATGCATGTGTGTTAGAGAAACGCCTGGGCCGCTGGTCTAATCCATGCTGACATGGTGGAAACCTGTAGCGTAACCATAACGAGCATCTATGAAGCATTCTTATTATAAAAAAGAGTCCGATATTGAGAAAAAGAGAAAAAGAAAAAATAGATTATGAAAAGAGGAAAGAGAGAAAAAAGCACCATATTCCCATGGTAAATAAGAAGATTGCTTAGATGTTTGTTGTCTGCTTGCCTTGTCATTTTGATATGGGGATTCTTCCGTATCATCGGGCAAGGGGTACCCCGTTGGCGGTTCTCTATGATACACATATGCTTACGATGACAAGAACTTACCGGTGACTAAACTTGAGTAGCATGAGGAGCGTCCCTCGTATTCAAGGGACATGAGATTCTCAATTTACAACTTGTCAATGCATATCCTCATATTTGATCACTTTAACCTTAATCACCTAAAGATGCCTATGATAGGGGCAATGAGAGCTGAAAGCTAGTAAGTATCATGATTTTTGGGAGCTCTTTATGAGACTTGCAATCCCTGCTTCCCTCTACGAAGGGCCTTTCTTTTACTTTTTAGTTGAGTCAGTAAACCTATTCCCTTCTATCTCAGCAAGTATTTTGATTTTTTGTGTTTCATTCATATGATGATTTACTCAATCATGTTTCTTATGTTCCTTGTTTTGCACATTGCTCTTATCTTGGTGTTTACTACTTTGAAAGTTATCATTGAAAACCAGTTATTTGTGAACTCCAGCAAATTATCAACTATTCTTCGACCAAGAGCTAAGTTTGCAATTACCAATTATGATTCACGTTATGTGTCTTTATTGTGTTTCCTTTGCTTATTGAAAGTTGAGTTATATAATAATGAGTTGTCTTCTATTGTGATCTATGTATTGATGAATGTGATGCTTCTTGTTCGTATTCTTTTATCGACTCTTCACTCCATAAACCTGAGGTCATGTTTATTGAGTTCAGTTTCGCTTGGGGACAAGCGAAGTCTAAGCTTGGGGGGAGTTGATACGTCCATTTTGCATCACTATTCTATGTCATAATTCACTGTTATTCATTGATATATTTCGTATTCAGAGGTGATACTTATGTTATTTCATCTATTTTTGCATGGTTGATGACTTTTGGAGCATAGACCATTGTAGTCAGGATTCTGATGGAAAAGGTGCTGTTTGGAGGCAAATTTCGCAAAGATCAAAAAATCCAGGAAAATATACGGAAAATCCTATTTTTCCAGAAGACGAAGGAAGCCAGAAGGGGGGCTGGAGATGGGCCACAGGGGGCCCACACCACCCCCTGGCGCGGGCCAGCCTAGGCTATGCCACCAGGTGGTGTGGCTGCCCTGGTCCACCCCTGGCACTCCCCTCTGGCGTATATTATCCTCCCGAAACCCTAAGACTCGGGGAGCGACCATAGAAAGATTCCGCCACCTCTGCGGGGCGGAAAACACCGAGAGAGAAAGATCTCTCTGGTAGATAGATTTCTGTCGGGGGAATTCCTTCCCGGAGAGGGGAGATCGTCGCCATCAACACCACCATCAAGCTGGACTTCATCGGGATCACCATCATCATCATCACCACCATCATCACCATCAGCACCCTCATCACCATCTCCATATTGATGTAACAATTGGGTTCAATCATGCATAGTTCATAGGGGAAACTTTCCCGGTGTTGATTACTCTTTGTAGTTGATGTTATTGAGTGAACCATTGAATTATTGTTTATGTTCAGATTGTTATACATCATTATTCCTTCTCTGATCATGATCCATACGATGTCTTGTCAGTAGTTCGTTTTGTTCTTGAGGACATGGGAGAAGTCATGTTGTTAGTAGTGGAGTTGTGTTGAGAAAGATTCAATAGTTTGATATTTAAGTTGTGGTGTACTTCTTCTAGTGGTGTCATGTGAACGGCGACTACATGACACTTCACCTATATGGGCCTAGGGGAATGCATTGTGTATTTGGCTACTAATCGTAGGGGTTGTCAGAGTGATAGAAACCTGAACCCCATTAGGAAACCATTGCACAAGGGACGTAAGAGTCTTAGAGTTTAAAGTTGTGGTTAGGTTTCTACCTTAATTACTTTATTGTACTTACGGATGTTTGCAAGGGGTATAATCACAAGTATGTATTAGTCCTAGGAAGGTCGGTACATTAGCACAGGTTCACCCACACAAGACTTAGAAAGCTAAAGAAGATTAATCAACTATATGAAGCGAAAGCACTTGACAGTCTTCCCATGTGTCCTCGAGAATGTTTGGTCATCTTAAGTAATACAACCGGTTTGTCATTTTCTGAATAAAGGATTGGGCCACTTGCTGCATCTATTCTTATTGTCTTTTGTTTACTCGTACTTTGTTTACTTGCTTTATCAAAAACCCCTAAAAATCCGTTTGCTAAGTATTTGCAGAGAATTCCTGATCCATACCACTAGCCAGCACCTTCTGCTGCTCGTTGGGTTCAACACTCTTACTTATCGAAAATACTATAATACACCCCCTATACTTGTGGGTCATCACTGTCCCAGTCATGCCAATGCCTATAATGCTGCAAAATCTTTCCAATGGCATGGAAATAGGCATATTATAGATTTTGAACGAAACAGTTGACCAATAAGGGGTGTTAGTGAAAGTGAAACTTTCAATGAAAGTTTTGGTGAGCATGGCATATTGCTCACTCTCATCCCGCATGTAAGTGGTTAGACCAACCCTCTGAACAAGAAGTAGGAAATCATCAAGGATCCCTACAGCTTGCAAAAAGGCAAAGCAAGGGAAGGTGGATGGATGAGCATCTCCCTCATCTCCCTCATTGCCAAAGCACGATGCAATAAGATCTTAATTATATGACGCCCTAAATTGTGATGCGGATCTCGAAGGCCTTGCCCTCCTGGGTGTGTCCCTCTCAAATACTTCTCCAAAAGTGTGATTGTTCATCTCCCTTTTTTCTGAAATTTAAGCAACCATCATAAAAGTGATAGCAAAGCGATTACACAATGAAAGGAACTACTTATAGGGACTTGCAAGAGGGCTAAACATGCATCAAAACAACTTCTCTAAGCATTGAACAATCATGCAAGCTCACATAACCTGTCACCTACAGTAGAAAAATACTCAAGATATAATCCACTAATCACAAATCTACTTGGACAAGCGGAGGAGTCACATACTTGTGTTTTCTTGGGAGAGAGAAAGGAGTGGCAGCTAGAAGAAGAAGTGGAGGGCCAGGGGTGGCCCACACCATGGCCAGGCGCGCCCCTAGTGTGGTCGCACCACCAGGTGGTGTGCCTGCCTGGTGGCCCCCTGGGTCACTCCAGGTACTTCTCTTCCCCTCTTTCGACATAAAAATTAATATGAATTTTCTGGAATTTTTCGAGACACTTTAATATTTAGCAATTTTCAGGTATTGATGAATAATTTTCTGGCAGAAAGATAATTTTGGAATGATGCAATAACAAAACAAAACTAAACTAAAACTTCAGAAGTTCTAAGACACTCTAATATGTAAGCAACTAACAAGAGAAAAGTAAATTAAATGAAAGAAAAAATTAAAATGGATAAAATAAAAGTAAGCAGGGATAATCTTGGTGAAAACATTTTTTTGTGCATTAAAATCCCCTTGTTAACAAGGTTGATCAGGTATTGTTACCAAAACAATTTTATATGAAATAAAACTTTGCATTTCACTAAATGATTATGTTACCTCAACCTTGGTGACAATGGTCCCAATCATAATAGTTTCATATTTTTCTCATGGTATGAGACAATATATTTCTCCAACTTGGATGCCCTCAACATTTTCAATTGAATTTAGTCCACAAGTCTTATCAATCTTCTTGGGGAAAGAGATAGTATGCTCCTTGTCATTAACACTAAAAGTTACCTTCCCTTGATTACAATTAATGACAGCACCTGCAGTATTAAGAAAAGGTCTCCCAAGAATAATAGACATATTATCATCTTCAGGCATTTCAAGCACAACAAAGTCAGTTAATATCAAGAAATTATGAGCCACATGAATAGGGACATCCTCACATATACCAACAGGAATAGTACTTGATTTATCAGCCATTTGCAAAGATATATCAGTTGGTATTAATTTTTCCAATTGAAGTCTCTTGTAGAGAGAAAAAGGCATAACACTAACTCTGGCTCCCAAATCACATAAAACAGTTCTAACATAATTATTTTTAATAGAACATGGAATAGTTGGAATCCCTGGGTCTCCAAGTTTCTTTGGAACCTTACAATTAAAGGAATAATTAGCAAGTAAAGTAGAGATTTCCTAATTAGGAATCTTCCTTTTATTAGAAACAATATCCTTCATATACTTTGAATAAGGAGGCAATTTAATAGCATCAGTTAAATGAATTTGCAAAAATAAAGGTTTCATCCACTCACAAAACTTGTTATAGTGTTTGTCTTCCTTTGACTTGTGTTTCTGATCAGGGAAAGGCATTGGTTTTTGAACCCAAGGGTCTCTTTCACTACCATGTTTTTTAGCAACAAAATCTCCCTTAGTGTACTTAGCACTCTTAGTGTGCCTTTCAGGTTCTTCTTCAATTTCTTATTTATTAGGAGCATCATTTTTCTCATTACCACTCTTAGTTTCAGCATCAGAGACAGATATACTATTAGGATCTTTAGCAGTTTCAGAAGATTCTATAACTGTTTTATGTTTCTTTTTCTTTCTCTTAGAAGAAGTACCACTATTTTGAATTTGTTGGGAATCCTGCTCAATTCTTTTAGGATGCCCCTCAGGATATAGAGGATCCTGAGTGGCAGCACCACTTCTAGTTCTAATTTCACAAGCATGTTTTTCTTTAGAAGCATTAAGTAGCAAATCTTTTTGTACCTTAATAAGCTTATCAATTTGAGTTTGAACCATTTGGAAATGTTTAACAAGCATTTTAACATCATTGGAGGTTCTTTTTCTCCACAATATCCCTCAATTCAATAATAGCTCTATAGTTTTCCATCAAATGATTTTACACTCTTTTATTAAAATTATCTTGATTAACAACAAAGATATAAAATTCTTCTAAGCATTGATCAGGAGGTTTAGAATAAGGAATATCAGTTTCATCAAAATGTTGGAGAGAGTGTACCTCAATAGTGTATGAGTGGGATATTGGCTTACATAACTCTTCTATAGGAGGTAAATTCTTCAAATCTTCAGATTTAATACCCTTATCCTTGAGACATTTCTTAGCTTCCTTCATCACTTCATCATTTAGTTCAATAACTCCCCTCTTCTTTGGTCTTGGTGTTGGCTCAGGCATAGTGGACTCGGGTGAAGTCCAGTCATCATAATTCTTGCTTATCTTAGCCATTAATTCCTCAACTTCTTTGGGAGTTCTCTTCCTGAAAAACACAATTAGCACAACTATCCAGGTATGTCCTAGATTCTTCAGTCAGTCCATTATAATATATATCAAGAAGCTCATTCTTAGGTATTGGACATACAGGTTGTGCGTGAATTAAAGCACAAAACCTCGCCCATGATTTAGGCAATATCTCCTTTTCTCCCTATTTAAAATCAAAAAGTTCCTGCAAAATGACACGTCGAGCACTAGGCGGAAAATATTTCTGAAAGAAAGTATCAATCAAGCAACCAGGGCTATTAATAGATCCAGGAGGTAAATTATTAAACCAAGCTTTAGCCTCTCCTTTCAGTGAAAAAGGGAAAATTTTAGCAACAAAGTAGGTGCGCATTTTAATATCATCAGAAAATAGGCCACTCATGGTAGAAATCTCAGTCATATGTGCTACAACACTTTCATTTTTATTCCCACAAAAAAGATTCTTTCTCAACAATGCTTATGCAAGATAAATCAAGTGAGAAATCATAATCCTTATCTTTAATGTTTATGGGAGATGTAGCAAACTTAGCATTAGGAGATAATTTAGGTCTAACAATATGTTTCTCAAGAAGACTCTTAATAGCACTTTTGCCATGAGTGTTTTGGCATTCTTTAATAAATTCATCAGTCATTGCTATATATCCATCTTCAATATCATAGCTCTCTCTAGACTCAGGTGAATTGACAGGTGTAGTAGTATCTTCATTAGGAGTTTCAGTATTTCTAGTTATAGTTCTAGCAATCATAGCATCTAGGAAATGACCTAATGAACCACTCTTATCAAGCACAATAGAAGCAGCATCATAAGTATCAGAAGTTTCAGATTCAGCAGAAGTAACAGTATGTGTAGCATGTGTATGTGGTGGTGGTGTAAGGATCTTACTCATCACAGATGGTGAATCAAGAGCAACAGAGGTGTTCCGAACTGTACCTCTCCTTGTAGTGGATGGTAATATAGGAACCTTTCCATCACGAGATTTACCCATGATGAATGGATAGCAGCGAACAATAGTGATTCCAAGTGAACTTGATAAATAGTTATGCTCCCCGGGAACGGTGCCAGAAAATAGTCTTGATGACCCACAAGTATAGGGGATCGCAACAGTCTTTGAGGGAAGAAAAACCCAATTTATTGATTCGACATAGGGGGAGCCAAAAAATATTTATAAGCCTTAACAACTGAGTTGTCAATTCAGCTACACCTGGAAACAATCTTGCTCACAGTAGCTTATCAGTAGTAACAGTTTTGTAGTAGCAATAGCAAAGTGATAATAGTAGTAAAAGTAAAGAAAGTAGTAACAATTGCAGTAAATAGTAGGATTAAAGCGCGGTAGGCATAGGGATGGATGGACGGGCATTGCATGGACAAGACAATTCATGTAACAATCAAGACATAGGAAATTTGCAGATAAATAAGGTAAAACATCCAAGTACTAAATAATCATAGGCATGTGTTCCGTATATAGTCATATGTGCTCGTAATGAGAACTTGCACAACATCTTTTGTCCTGCCAGCCCGTTGCAGCGGGACCTCAAGGGAATCTACTGGCAATTAAGGTGTTCCTTTTAATAGAACATTGGAGCAAAGCATTAACACTTCGTGAACACATGTGATCCTCACATAACAGCCATCCCCTCCAGTTATCCCGATTTCTGTCACTTCGGGGCCTCAGGTTCCGGAGAATAATGTGTGTATACAACTTGTAGATAAGATCATAAACAATACTATCAACATGTTCAGATCTAAAATAATGGCACTCGGGCCCCTAGTGACAAGCATTAAGCATAACAAGTTGCAACTAAGTCAAAAAGCACTAGTAGATGCTAGGCACCATGCCCTAACAATCTTATGCAATTACATGAACGATCTCATCCAATCCCTACCATCCCCATAGCCTACAGCGGGGGATTAGTCACTCATGGATGGAGGAATCATGGATGGTTGATGGAGAAGCGATGGTGATGATGATGGCAATGATCTCCTCCAATTTGCCCTCCTGGCAGGGTGCCAAAACGGACTTTTTGGTTCCGAATCGCGGTTTATGGTGGTGGCGGCGCAGTGGAACTCTATCTGTAAAAACGTCCCCCCTGTCTGTTTTAGGTCAGAGGGCTTATATAGGCGAAAGGAGAGGTTGAGGAAAAGTCCGAGGCGGACACACAACCCCCTGGCGCATCCTGGCCTGGCCCGCGCGGCCAGGTGGTGTGGGCCCCTCGTGGCTCTTCTTCATCTCGTCTTCTAGCTCCGTGAGTCTTCTGGTAAAATAGGAGTTTTGCGATATTTTCTGGGATTTTTCCTAAAAGTTGATTTCCTGCACAAAAACGAGACACCAAAGCAATTCTGCTGAAAACAGCGTTAGTCCGCATTAGTTGTATCCAAATCACACAAATTAGAGAAGAAACAATAGTAAAAGTTTTCAGGAAAGTAGATACGTTTTGGACGTATCACTTTACGACCGGAAAAGTTGATCCGCTTGTATAGTTGGTCGTTGGACTCTTTGCCTCCCTTGTTCGCTTCTGGTTTTCTTCTGGTATTATTAATATTTCCCAAATAAGCGATTTACGTTGTTTTTGACTCATTTTCTCCATAGTACAACTGCTCCAATAATTGTATCCATTGGATCCATCATCTATCCCGATCCTTGTGAAAACAGACATAAAATGTGTGTGCGAACGCCGTAAAATACCAAGATCCTACATCTACAATGCAAAATAGTAATGTAAAACATGATGCAAATATGCACTCATCATACAACTAGACAAGGATCTCGTCAAGGCACAAGAATCGACAAGGCGGAAAGAGCAATGGATACTGAGTACAAGAAGCTACTCAAGCAGCACAAAGATAAAAAGATCTAGCTCACGTTGTCGGTGATCCCGGTGTTTGATGTAACTTAGGGTGGGCTCCGTCCAAACTGACAAAATCTACCCCTATATCGACAAGGCTAGGAAGCAAGTCATGCCAACCCCCTCTCTCAACATAGTCATCGCTAAAACCCTACTCGAGCAGGATAGATCACCTGTAGCGCTAGATAAGGTCTACGACCTTGTCGCCAAGGCTGTCAAGCAACATGAAAAGGCCACCTCTCAAAGGCTTGAGTCCAACCCGGAGTTTTTCCAGTCTAGTTTGAAAAAACTAGCGTAGACCAAGATCTTCTCACGATGTCAGATCTTGCACAATTTCCACATAATGAAGGCGGAGGGACACACACAACAGGACTAATTTCATTCCAGTATCCTCCGACAATGGAGAAAAGGCTCAACCCTGTTGCTCGCCACCACCTCCCCCATAGTCCCAACATCAGGAGGACCAATAGTCGCGCCACCGGACAAACATGCCACCTCCTAGACGCCCTTAGGGCGGCATCGTTATGCGTGACCAGGGAGAGCAGCCTCGGCATGGCAGAGAGCGCAGCGACACCGATGAACAAAGGGAAAAAATCATACAAGGAAGCACTACGTCCCATAAGAAACCGCGATAGGCATGTAAATTCGCATGGAGGGAGTATCAAGAAGGCTAACCCACCATCGTCACCGTCGCCGTCGCCACTAAGAAGCCACCATGGCAGAGGATCGAGCAGGGCTCACAGCTCGCTCCATAACTTCCTACCCATGGAGGAGTTCAACACAAGCAACGACTGGAGCTGTACGATGCACATTTGCGCCTTGATAGGATTCATGAAGCCCATGAATATCCATACCTGGGACCACGTTGCTTTGGACTGGTTATCCGGGCTACAACCTATCCTAGGGGCCTCCGGATTGACAAGACTATCAAGTCCTATGAAGGCACTGCTAGGCCAGCCACGTGGTTATAGGATGCACCGCCTGACAATGGATCGACGGCTTGCCATAAAAATTAATTTGCAATTGGTTGGACATACATGAAGCATTCACCAAGAACTTCAAGGGTATGTACAAAACATCCTTGCACCGTCGGTGACCTATAGCGGTGTGTGCATGAGAAGGATGAATCGTCTAGGAACTACCTATCTCGCTGGCTCGACATGAAAAATCCGTGCACGTGAGCACACGATCAAACTGCTAAGGGCCTTCATCGATGGTCTGGAAAGAGGGTCCCTACTTCAACATATGCCGAAGCGCACTCAATACAAGGGCAATCTTAACCTCAGCTCAATGATTTCCAAGGTTAGTGAGTTTGTTGCTGCCAACAATGATGGTCATAGATCCCTACTGGCAGTGGCTATTCCCACCTAGGCCAAGAACATGAACAAGAACAATAACAAGCAGAAAAATCTGCTCGAAGACAAGCAAGCAGCCAACATAGTCACCATGACTTTCTTCGATAGAGGCGAAGGTGGACGATGTGGTCGTGGCAGAGGAGCTGATTCTGGGCAGCAGCGGAGTGAATCTACACCTACAATGTCCCATGTCACCTAGATGTATGAGGAGTACCGTGATATGTCATGTTTCATCCATATTGATGCAAACGTTAAAGCCACTCATACCAACCGCTAGTGCAAGTTTCTCAATGTACTCTAGGAATACCCTGAGTCTGGCTACAAGCCAAGTCGGAAGAATAGACCCCATGATACATTGCAAATGTATCTATAATTTTTGATGTTCCATGCTTGGTTTTATCTACTTTCTTGTGTTTTGTCCACACTTTGGAGTACTTTTCATATGATTTCTTGGAATAACCTATTAACAAGATTCCACAGTGCTAGTTGCCTGTTTTTTGCTGTTTTTGGTTCTAGGAAAGTCAGAAAATCAATATTCTCGGAATTGGACCGGACAAAAGCCAAAGTTGATATTTTCCCGGAAGACTCACGGAGCCAGAAGGAGAGTCGGAGAGGGGCCACAGGGTGGCCACACCACCCCATGGCGCGGGTCCCCCCAGGTCGCGCCAGGGCATGGTGTGTGCCCCCTGGCCGCCCACCGACCTTGTCCTCTGGCTTATAAGAATCCTCCCGAGGCATAAACCCTAGAGAGTCAAGCCTCCAGCCATGAAAAGTTCCGCAGCGCCGCCGCCACCGAAGGGGAGATTCGGGGGACAGAAAGTCTCTGTTCCGGCACCCTGTCGGGACGTGGAAGTGCCCCCGGAGCCATCTCCATCGATCTCCACCACCATCTCCATCACCACTGCTGATTCCCATGATGAGGAGGGAGTAGTTCTTCCTCGAGGCTAAGGGTTCTACCGGTAGCTATGTGTTCATCTGTCTATCTATGCATGATCTTGTTGTGGTCATGAGCTTTGTAATCAAGTAGATCTACCTTGCTACTCAAGTGCTTTAATAGATCTCTGCTCTCCCCATGTGTGTGAAAGTGACAGCGTGCACACCATGGTGGCACTTAGGCTAGAGATTACAAATACTTTTTATGAGTTATATTTGGAGTTGGATATATTTATGAAATTGTGGTGTTTGTTGGACTCATCTAGTACTCAAGGTGACAGTGTGGGGTTTTCTAGATGGGAAAGATGAACTTTGACGTGTGTTGTTATAGCCCTACCGTTGATTAGAGTGTCCAACTGGAGAGTAGTTAAGAGTAGTATCATAAGGAGAAGATATTTATGTGAGAGTGTTCACTAGTGAAAGTATGATCCCTAGGCCTTGTTTCTAAGCATTGATACACCGTTTGCAACTAGATCTATTACATGTTTGCTTGCTTCCATCTTTATTTCAGTTTGCCTTTAGTCTTTTCCCACGTCAACCACACACCATCAAGCTATTTTCTATCAACGTTACCACTTATAATTATCCATACCACTTGTATTTCACTATCTCTTTGCTGAACTAGTGCACCTATACACCTGACAAGTGTATTGGGTGTGTTGGGGACACAAGAGACTTCTTGTATCTTGATTGTAGAATTGCTTGAGAGGGAATACCTTTGACCACTTCCTCCCTGAGTTAGATAAACCTTGGGTGATCCACTTAAGGGAAAACTAGTTGTTGTTCTACAAACCTCTGCACTTGGAGGCCCAACAACTGTCTACAAGAATAGAAGTGCGTAGACATCACCACATGGAAAGGCAAAGGGAAGAAGAAGGAAGAAGATTCCAAGGATTCAAATGACATGGATGACGATGCGGACCCCAAACCCATTGACAAGGGTGATGGCAATGGTAAAAAACCCTTTGAGAAGAAGGCTCCAGTCTATCACACCTTCCTTGGTACCCATACCATCTGGGCCCAGAAAACCTCTTTGAGGATACTGATGGCCACCCTCCCCCAGTTCCCCAATTCATGAAGTGGTTGGAGATTCCTGTTACTTGGGATAGAGAGGATCACCGAGACCTCATCCCAATAGAGAACCAGTATTTCATGGCAGCGAGTTCACCAAGTGCCTCATGGACAGTGGAAACAACATCAACATTACGTCCGTTGATACTCTCCACGCGTTGAACTTGCCGGATACCCAACTAAGGTAGATCAACACTATGTTCCATGGTGTCATTCCTAGCCGGCAAGCTCAGTCCCTTGTTTGCATTACCCTTCTGGTGCCTTTGGTGATGTTAACAATTACCGCCAAGAGCGCATGACCTTTGAGGTGGTGCCTTCAAGAGAGTGTATTATGTCATATTTGGACGTGACATATTCCATGCTTTCCACGCCAGGCCATGTTTTGCCTACCAAAAAGCCTTACCCGCACTACCAGAAGTTAGCTTATAGAGTTTCCCTTGCTTCTTGCAAGCTAAGGCATTATTTCGAGGAGCACCCCATTACAGTAGTGAGAAAAGCTCCATTGTCCGAGATTATCAACAACAGCGACGCTACATGAAGGGTGGCGAAGTGGGGCATCCAGCTTGCCTCCTTCAAAATCACCTACAAGAGGCGCGACACTATCAAATCATAAGCATTGGCGTATTTCATCGTAGATTGGACAAAACTACCAGAATATACTCTTGTGCCAGAGCCGGAGTTTTGGGTCATGCACTTTGACAGATCTAAGTTGGTCAATGGCTCAGGGGCTAGTGTATTGTTACAATCACCAATAGGAGAGAAGCTATAGTACATCATACAGATCCACTTCAACACTACCAACAACATCGTGGAATATGAAGCTCTCATTCACGGACTTCGGGTAGCCAAGGATATTGGAATCAAGCACATAGTTTGTTGTGGATATTCCGACTTGGTTTCCTAGTAGGTTGCTTGCACCTAGAACACGCGGAAACCTATGATAGTGGCATGTTTGAGATAAAGTAGACGAAATAGCCAAGTGCTTCGATGGCTACGAAATCAAGTATGTCAAAAGGGAGGATAATGAGGCGGTAGATCTATTGTCAAAGCTTGGATTGGCCTGCAAACCAATTCCACCTAGCATTTTCTAGGAGCATCTACGGACACCATCCGTGAAAGGAGCCGGCCCCGACAACCCAGATAGAGTTGATTCATTTGCTAACTCTGTTGTAGTGACCTCTCCAGCTTGGACGAAACCGTTCATGGACTACCTTCAAGAAGGAACATTACTCGTCGACTAAGTCAAAATCTGGCAGATAGTACGTAGGGAAAAAGGCTATACTATAATAGATGGCCAGCTTTACAAAAGAAGCACCACAACAATATTCCTACAATGTGTCTCCCAGAAACAAGGTATTGAAATCCTTAGGGAGATACATCTTGCAGTTTGCGAGCATAATGCTGCTCCCCAATCTTTGGCCAAAGACATCCGGCAAGGATTCTACTAGCCGACTGCCAAGGCGGGCACTAACAATCTGGTGCAAACTTGTATTGGATGCCAGTTCTATAAAAGGCAACCACATTTTCTAGATAAACAATTATGAACAATACCAATTACTTGGCCATTTGCAGTCTAGGGGCTTGACATGGTTGGTCCCTTGAAGACAACACCTTGTGGGTTTACGCATCTGCTGGTTGCAGTTGATAAATTCAGCAAATGGATTGAAGCTAAACCCATCAGAAAGCTCGATGGGGGCAACAACCCTGAAATTTGTCTGGGATTTAGTGGTGAGATTTGGTAACCTGCATAGCATCAACATCGATAATGGCAGCAACTTATCACTCGGAGAAGTAGAGGCTTACTATCACGACAAAGGCATATGCCTTGACCTAGCATCTATGGCACATGCATAGTCCAATGGGCAAGTTGAAAGGGCTAATGCACTAATTCTGCAAGGAATCAAGTCACCCTTAGAGGCACCACTACAAAGAGCAGCTAGGGCCTGGGTGGAGGAGTTACTATTTGTCTTGTGGAGTTTACGAACAACACCTAACATATCCACTAGCTTGACCCCTTCTTCATGGTTTATGGAGCAGAATCAGTCCTACCATCTGACATCCTCACCGAGAGTCGCCGCCTATGAAAAAGATGACGCTGAAGAATCCAGACGCTTATCTGTGGACCTACTACAGGAAGAACACATCTTGGCATGCCAAACATCCGACATCTACCAGCAGAAGCTACGTAGCTACCATAGTCGTCGCATTAGGCATCGCTCGTTTAAAGAGGGGGATCTTGTGCTTCGCCTCAAGTAGCAAAAGTCACACAAACTACCCTGCCTTGGGAAGGACCATTCGTCATAAGAAAAGCACTTCTCAATGGTTCCTATTACCTCATCGATGTTTGTGATTTGAAATATAGGCCAGGAAAAGATCGCAAGCGTAAGAAACGTGACCCCGATGATTATTATCCAGAGACTGATCGGCCATGGAACATCACAACTATGTCTCTTTTACACTTAACATATTTATATTATGTAATAAGTCCCTTATATGATCAATGAAATAAAGCATTTGGTTTACTCATATTTCTCGAGTCTTTTACCTCCTTTAGTGTTCATTTTTGGATCGTATAAACCCTTTATGCGCAAGTTTGCATTTGCGCTTATGAAAATTCCGCCTACGGGTGTTATCTTAAGTTTTCTGGTCTACATGTTTTCTGTTGTTTTTATATGGATTCTGGAGTAGTGAGATTTTAGCATTCAAAGCCAGTGACTTTGTTCTTGTATTGTAGACGGTGCTATTAAGCATCATCACCTGAGGACATGGTTCTGTGCTGCGAGTCTTTCGTCTCATGAAAGGTCAAACATAAGAACCAGAATAATGAATAATCCAGCAGTTGCTTAAAAAATATATACATGTCGGACATAGATAAGTAGAAGGAGGCTTGCAGCCAAGTTTCCCGCCTTACTTCCACATTGTTTTTCCTCATACATACAAAATGACAGAGAAACATTTAATGCAAAGAAGTGTTTTATGGCTCTACCACGGGTGACTTTGATGCTGCATCATCAATAGCGGGAGAAGCAACCTTGGACATATGGTCGGAAACAGTTTTGAAGGAAGAAGAATCTGATTCCGCCGGCTCGTCATCCATCTCCTCGCCAGGCACGAATACATTTGGATCGACCATCTTGGCAAGCTTATTTTCGTAGCCGGCAAGTGAGTGCCAGATAGCAGTGTTATCAAGATTGTTGCCTTCTTTGTAAAGAGTTGACATGCTGGAGGTCACAAGGTCGATGTCGGCATCGTCATAATGTTCCTTTACCAAGGACAAGGCCATCCTATTGCCAGCCTAGATAGAGGATGCTTTCCATCTCCTTATTTTCTCGAGGGTTCTGCAGAGGATTTCCGAGTATTTGGTGACAGAATGTGCTGCCTTGATGGTGATGTCCAGGGGCTGAGCTATTTCCTTGGCCTGGGTGATGGCAGTGTTGATGAAGTTACCAACAAGAATCATGTCTTACTTTGAATCAGGAGCACCTTCACCCATGTTTTTTAAAGCAATGGGAGCTGCATTTTCTTAAGAGAGAAAGGTCATGAGTATTGAAGTGATATAAAATATCCGACTTACAGAATTTGAGAAAGATGGAAGAAAGTTACCAAAGATGTTGGTTTTAGCTTGTTGGCATGTCTTCGCCAAGATGTCATGCTCCTTGTGAAGTTTCTTGAACATTTCAAGGCTTCGAGTATTCTGCACTGTGGCAGCTTGGTTTTGTTCCTTGAGCTGTTCAATTTCCTTCTTCAGGCGCTCCATCTCGGTGTTTGCAGATTCTTGTAGAGCCTTCATCACATCTTCATGCTGCTTGACCGCATCAACCATGTCTTTCTTCAGGATCTTGTTCTCATCATCCAATTCTTGGATGTGCTTTGATTGTTCATCAATGCTTTTAGCCTTGGCAACAGCTTCTACAAGTCAGAATAGTGAAGCATTATGAGTATTTCGAAGAAATAGCTGCAAATAATGGATTAGGGAGATATCGGAAGAGAACAGACGCTTGTTGTTTTTGATATGTTCCTTTAGAAAGGTTGTTTTACCCTTTACCAGATCTAGTTCATTCTACAGCTTGGGAAACCTTTCATTGGCGGCCTTCCTCCAGTTATTCTCATTCTGCATAAAAAGTATGCTTAGTTTCTCTAGAGAATCTAGCCGGAACTTTGTAAGTTTCACCTAGAGGATCAGGGGCTAAAGTATCACATTTTAACCTATGTATGCTTATCTTGGAGTATCTAGCTAGAATTATTCATTCTACCTAGAAACTCGGGGGCTACACTATCAAGTTTTACACTTAATTCCTTTAGGAGCACTCAGGCCAATAACTTATGGTTTCCGCCTAAGAGCTCGGGGGCTAAAGTGGGATATATTATAAAGTGAAATGTAAAGATTAAAGACGCATGATGCAAATAATATTGAGATACATAACATCTGCTTGTCGGACAAGATCAACCAAATTAAGCGGCCGAGGAGTGATGGCTACAAATGCACAGATCAATTATAGCTAGTTTCGAAATAAGAGTATCGTACCCACATAGAGCTATTTGGTTAAGGTCTTTATGCCCCTCGTTAATTTCCACCAAAGGATACTTGTAAGCTGCCTTTGATCTCAAGTAAAAGGTGTTTGAAAGGTTTTTTGTTGTGTGCAGAAAAGTAATTAAAACAAGAAAATGAAAGTAAGCAACAATGTTTTGTGAAAACGTGGTTGAACTTAATAGGGCTAAAACATACTCATGGATGTAGGATACACCACTAGCATGATATTATTATAATTAATTAAAGTAACATACTTCTTGTGTCATGATATGTGTGGAGAGAGCTCCATAATAATATGTTCACTACAAGGCTCGCAGGAAGCCACTTTCTTGAGCCAAGAGTGAGGTCATCTCTAAATAACCACTGCGATGTGTGAGAGCAATCATCCATACAAACCACCACAATTAAGGGTTTCCTCGTGGATATCATAATTAGCTTAGGGATTCCCTCTTTATCCTTGTTTGACTGTGTAGGTTAGAAGCCGGCACCAATTTTCACTATGCTATTCCGGGAATGCTCCCAAACACGTCCAAAGGATTTCTCCCTCCCTTTAGTCCTGAAGGAAAATGATATGTGGCCAACTACTCATACCATCTAAAGAGAGAGATCAAACACAAATCATAAATCTATCATAGACCTGCCAGTCATACGGACACAAGAATAAATCATCTTTATTGCAAGTTCATAATACTGCCAGGGTTTCTCCACCTCCCCTAGAACAAAGGAACTACTTACATGTGGAAGCAATCAACGACATCATCATAATAAAATGGATGGATAAAAATATGGGGATAAATCTAGTACAACCCATAATTGAATCTAGAATTATAACAAGATCTAATGAATGAGAGATGGCGGTGATCATGGTCATGAGAATGTTGCGGTTGGTGATGAAGGGGTGATGTGATGTCCTCCAATTATCCGTGCAGCAGCAGGGATTTTCCCTCCGCCAAGTTCCTCCTTCAGATCCCTTTTAGATGTGGTTTTTCGTTGTTTCTAGCGGCTAGGAATGTCGGATCTCCGTGCCGTCTTCGCCAGGAGAGAGTATTTGATGAGGCGGACGCGTTACCGCGTGGTACGGGCGGTCTCCACCTATACCACTGGTCGTTATCACGACTGAGGGTTTCCTCTCGCTTAGTATTCTCCTAGGTGCGAAGGTAAATCAATAAAATGACTTTTATCACTTAAAAATATCATATTATAACATAATATGACAGTTTAAATTGATATGTTCATAATTGAATTAGTAGTTTGGGATCATGTTGAAACAAAGGCAAAAAGGTGCGTGCATGCGCAGTAAAATACCAAAATCCCTATTATATTTATGCAAAAAACAAAAGGTAAATATGCTTCAATTTTGGACCCATCAACTCCCCCAAGATAGATTGTTGCTCGTCTCTGAGCAAGATGGTGGATTATGGATAATATAATCATGTTCATGAGGGATGAGTCGTTACAATAAATGAGGCAGAAATTGAAATAGGAATACAGTATCATATGTAAAGTTACTTTGGGGGTATTATCATACGCTTACACATCACATAACTTAGAGGCTTCCACACACTTTTTAGTATTAATGAAGTTATGAGAAGCTTTCGGTGATTCAACATATCATATAATCATAAAGTTAGGATGATTAAGCACTTTATTTCAGTAATGATGGTTCATGATCATTCTGTTTTTTATCTTCCTTTTTCTTGAGCTTCTTTTGATAGCTGTCCTTTTATTTCTACTCTAATTTCTTTTATTTTTTGCTCCTTTTATTTCTTCTCTTTTTTTAGTATAGCCACTTGACCATGCTCACTACTTTTATGGCTTTTTAGAACGCATGACTATAATATGCTACCAAAATTATTCTTCTCATAATTTAATTGATACTCTTATTGGTGTGGAAGTCCATAAAATCATGACAGTTGTACAAGTATCATAACACTCAACCTAGTTCAATCATCTAATATAGTTATCATAAACCAAAAGATAACTTCAAATATCATAAATTCTCGAAACTCAACGGATATAAATCTTCGCTTGAACAAAAGGGAACTCGAAGTTGATGCAACTAATGAAAATTTTGGAATTAAAACCTAACATGTGTGTGATAAAATAAACATGCTAAAACTGTAAGATAGATTACAAGGATCTCACAGATCCCCCAAGCTTGGAATCAAGCCGTGTGGATCAAATAATCCCTTTCGATTATTCGATACCGTGGTATATCTTCAATTCGCGGGAGGGGAAGTTCTGAGATTGCGAAGGCTTGCACGAAGCATCCTGTTTGTTGCTTCCAGGATCAAGATGCGAATCCAGCGCTGTTCGCCAATCTTCTCGAAATGCTCCACGAGTGCCTTATACATCTCAATTGTCTGCTTCTGTGCATTGATGGACCGAAGGCTAATGTCGAGGTTGGCTTCCAACCCCTTCATTGTCTTCAATTCCATATGGTCCAGATAACAACGCAAGAGTTCAATGTGTTTGGAAGACCTTGGAGATTTTACCTCATCTTTCTTGATGCGGCGATCGAGTTTGTCTAGGGATGCTTGGATGTCTTCCCCTTGTTTCTCCACCCTCTTCAGGTAAGATTATCTGTCTTCCTTTAGATTGAGTTGAACCTCTTTGAAGTCGCCTTCTTTACCCACACTGAGGCTGAAAACCTTACGCACATCCTTGATCATCTCCATTAGCTTGAATCCATCATCGGCTTCTAACTGATCACACATTTCTTCCTCCTCTTTCTTCTGAGCTGCGGCTACCACCTTGACGTCTTCTGTGATCCTTGAGTAAGATCCATTGCGATCCTCCTTGTCTTGAATGATGTCCTAAGGATAAGACATGGTTACATAGTCCTCTAGAGGGAAGAGCATCGTTGGGAACATCTGTTTGTCAAGAGCAAAGAGGGGCCACTCAGAGGGCTTAGAAGCAAGAAAAAAATCATACTGGAAGGCAAAGGGTCGGCCAATAAAAGAATCCCAACAAATATGAAAAGAATTAGGTGTAAAAGGAAGAAATCGTGACCATAATGACCACTGGTACGGGCGTACACTCATGCGGTGTGCCCATACCGGGTCGTTTCCAAAAATCCAACGAAAATAAGTTGGTAAATCGACAACCGACAAAGTGGTACGGGCAGGCTCCGCCCGTACTCCCCATCAGTACTGATTTTTACCAACTTTGGTCTCTTTCCTTTTTTTGAATAATCAAAATAAATTAGAACGAGCGGGGAATACAACATCAGTAACGACCATTTGCACGGGCAGACGCGCCCGTACTGTGCGGTCGTACCGATATAGAAAAAGTGCATCGAGGGTGTTGCCGCCTTAACGAGCAGTGGTACGGGTTGAGCCGGTCGTACCGGCCACTGATGAGTGCATATTTGTATCATGTTTTATATTATTATTTTGCACTGTAGAAATAGGATATTGGTATTTTACAGCGTTTAGACGCACATTTTATGTCTATTTTCACCGGGATCATGACAGATGATGGATACAATGGTCACAATTCTTGGAGCAGTTATATTAGGGAGAAAAGGAGTTAAAACAACTTAAATCGCTTATTTGGGAAATATCAATAATACCAGAAGAAAACCCGAAGCGATCAAGCCATATAGACGGTTTAGAGACCAACTATACGACGGGAATAAAATGGATCAGAGAGAGGGTATACAGAACAACAAGAAATCGCTGAAACCTCACCTCTGGAAGGCATCTGGAGGGGGAGCTCGTCCACCGGGGATCCATCTTCACCCTGCGTAGATCCGGGAGGCGAAGACATCGATCTTCATCATCAACCGCTGCATCACCACCATCTCCATCCATCCCATATACATCTTGTCTAGATCTCGTTGTAATTGTTGTACTCGTTGTGGATTTATACAAGTACTATTCATCTATGATAGAATCCATTGTTATTTCCATGATGTTGATTGCCTCCATGTATGAGTAGATCATTAGTTCTTGGGGAGATGGAGAAACCCTAGTATGAGATTGAAATAAGATAAAGTTTATTATGATATTCATCACTATGACCATGTGTTAGATTATCTTGATCTTGATGTTGAGAGAAGTCGACCTCTCAATATTTGCCTCTCAAGGGGACTTGATAGAGGGAACTACTTGTTGGTAGACGAAGGTGATGTTAGCACTTACGGTGACTTGCTGTTGGCACCCCTTACGTATCAACTTGGGAATCGAGGAAACTCACGGAACACTATCCATGCCATGGGATACGTCCTACGGGATTAAGTCCCTTAATAGCGCAGTAATTTGATTGATGCCGATTGTTTGCCGTTGTGGTTATGAGGATGATATGAGTAGTGGTTGCTGCCTATTTGTCCAAATGCGGAGTTCCTCCCACACATACATAGTTGTGTTCATGATAATAATCTTTACCGTAGCTCTTTATAATGCTAGTGGTGTATCTGCTACTCCTTGAGAATGTTTTTTTTCCTATTGCAGTTCCAAATATCTTTTACATACGCGATACTTACTTTCTGTGTTTAGTTATTTTACTATACTTATTGTTCTCTTATACAAAAAACCCAAAACACATTTTTACACAATACTCGCATTTTATCTTGTTACATAGAACTTTATTTAGCATTTCTATTGCAATATTTAATTCAAGAGTTATTAGACTTCAGACTCCTGCTCCCTGTGGGATCGATATCTTTATTTCGAAACTAGCTATAAACGATCTGTGCGCTTGTAGTCATCAAGCTATTTTCTGGCACCGTTGCCAGGGATCTAAGCGTTGTAGGTCTTTTAATTTTTGCTTATATATTTTTGTCTTGCTAAGTTTTGTTTTGAGTTACAGGTTTCCACCAACATGATGGAGTTTGAGCATAATAAAAGAGACAACTCGAATTAGAAGACAAGGGGGTTTGAAATAAATCCTCTATTACTTGGTATTATACATAAGAAACAATTTACTGGAGATGAAGAAGATCCTGATCCATATGAGCATATTGCATGCTTCAAAGATATGTGTGGCACTTTCCAATTGACGGGATATACTCCTAATGGGGTAAGGGTTAAACTTTTTAGTTAGACTTTGACTAGTAAAACTCTCTCATGGTATATATCTCTACCCCCAGAAGCCACTACTACTTGGGATAATTTAGCCTGTGAGTTTCTAGCAAAATATTATCCATTATCAAAATCTTTTGGAATCAGGCGTCTTATAATGACTTGGAGGAACCGTCCTAATGAAGGACTAGTAAGAGCTTATATCAGATTTAAAGATTTACTTCATCTATGTCCTCATCATGATTTGTCTGAATGGTATTTATTGCATATCTTTTATGTCGGTTTAATTGAACCTAATAAAATTGAACTAGACTCTTTCGTGCAAGGAGACTTTATGAATATTCCTATAACTAAAGCTTGGACTTTACTTAATAGAATTCATGATTAGAAAGTTTCATGGAATTTTGGTCTAGGAAGCGAAGGAGGCGTAGAAGTAGATCATGATTATATCCATGACTATAATAAAAAGAGCCATGTTAAAGAATTATCTAAAGAACTTTATCAGGATTCAGATCTTTTGTCGCAAGTTGTAAAATCTTTTAGAAAACACATCAAAGCTCCAAAAGAGGGTTTGGTCAAGTATGATCCACCATGCAAACCTGAGAAGAAAAGAGAAGTTAAAGCAACACTGGCCTCCCTAGAACCAACATATGAGATAGCTTTCCCTAACACTTCACAGAAGCATATTTTTGAATATGAACAGGTCAAAGCAGTACAGGAAAAGAAGGAAGAGGAAAGTGTGCCAGAAGTTGAGGAACATCTGGAAGAAACCAAAGATGAAGAGGTAACCAAGGAAGGAATTATAGCTATGTATGCACATTGTAACATAGTTGAACTTGATGAAGAGACTTCCGTATTGGTTGAAGGTAAAACAAAGGTAAAATATGTGGGTAAGCCTATTTTTCCTTCATATTTAAGGAAACCTCGCATTATGGTTTTTGTGATCTTGCCACCGAAGTTAATGTTATATCTTCTGATTTCTATCTATGAATAAAAGAAGAAATAGAACTGCCTACAATTTAAAATACTGATATGACAATCATGTTAGCCAATAAAACTCTTAGAATTCCAATGGGAGTAGTTGAAGACCCAACTATCACAATTGGCAATAAAAACTTCCATATCAATTTTGTAGTTGTTGATATGCCAGTTGACACTCTTTTCCCAATTATATTTGGAAGAAACTTTTTGAGTGATGTAGGTGCCAATGTTGATTTCAAAAAAGAGAGTGTGTCTCTTAAGCTTGGGAAAGTGGAAAAATAATTCCACTTTTCCAAATTTAAAGACAGACCTCCACAAATACAAGAAGAAGAGAAAGAAAAAACTATTAAGGAAATGGCAGCTCTCTTCTTTAGTAATCAAGAAGAGAAATAAATGAAGACTTAAATTACGAAGAAATAGTTATGGAGGATAAGTCCCTAGAATAACTAGAAGGTGAATTCGATTCACTTCCCATTATAGGGCCTGCAACTAATGAGGCTTCCGAAGAGGCAGAAAAGAGAGGGGACGAGGAATTACCACCCCTAGAGTTGAAGACTCTACCACATAACCTTAAATATAGATTTTTAGATGATACAAAAAAATCCTGTTATTATTAGTGCTAAACTTTCAGGGGATGAAGAAGAAGAACTCATGAAAATACTTAAGGGGCATCGCAAGGCCTTTGGGTACTTAATGGATGATCTGAAGGGCATTAGTCCCATGATAACCGCCCATCGAATATTCATGGAGGAAGGTGCTAAACCAGTTGTGGAAATTAATAGGTGACTAGAACCGGAAATGAAGGAAGTGGTAAGAAAAGAAATAGTATGCCTATTGGACACATGTATAATCTATCATGTAAAAGAAAGTGAATGGCAAGTCTTGTTCATTGTGTCCTTAAGAAGGGCGGTTTTACCATTGTTCCTAATAAAAACAATGAATTGATACCTACTAGAACAATTGTTGGACATAGGATGTGTATAGATTTCAGGAAATTGAATAAAGAAACTAGGAAAGATAATTATCCTTTACCGTTCATAGATCAAACTTTAGAAAGGTTAGCAAACCACACTCATTTTTGCTACTTGGATGGATACTCTGGTTTTTCTCAAATAGTTGTTCATCCTGATGACCAACTTAAAACAACTTTTATTAGTCCTTATGGTTTGCATCCTTACCGACGTATGCCTTTTGGTTTATGTAACGCTCCAGCTACTTTTCAAAGATGCATGACTGCTATTTTCGGATTTTATAGAACTGATAATGGAAGTATTTATGGATGACTTTTTTGTCTATGGAACTTCATTTACTAGTTGCTTCGATAATCTCAAAAGAGTTTTGCAGCGTTGCGAAGGAACCAATCTTGTTCTAAACTAGGAGAAGTGCCATTTTATGGTCAAAGAAGGTATAGTCCTTGGACATAAGGTATCAGGTAAGGGAATTGAAGTGGATAGAGCTAAGGTTGAGGCCATAGAGAGAATGCCACAACCTAGGGATATAAAAGGTATAAGAAGTTTCCTTAGTCATGTGGGTTTTTATAGAAGGTTGATTAGAATTTTCTCTAGAATATCTAAACCTTTGACTAACCTTCTGCAAAAGGGAGTAAGATTTAATTTTGATGATAAATGACTTGTAGACTTTGATAAACTTAAATATGCTTTATCCCATGCTCCTATCATTAAACCACCTATCTGGGATATGACTTTTGACTTAATATGTGAAGCTAGTGATGATGTCATAGGAGTAACTCTGGGACAACATATAGGTCGCGGATTTAATATTATACATCATGCTAGTAGAACTCTTAATAGTGCTCAAAAGAATTATCCTAAGGAAGAAAGGAAACTTTTTGCTGTATTTTTCTCTTGCGATAAATTTCGTTCTTATATAGTTGATGCAAAAGTAAGGGTTCATACAGATCATGATGGTTTAAAAGAACTCCTTGAAAGGAAAAATCATAAGTCAAGACTGATCCGTTGGATACTTTTACTTCAAGAATTTAAGTTGCAGATTATGCAGAGGTAAGAAATAAAGATGTTGGATGCAGTATTTATATTCACCCAGCAAGACACCAATCTTATTGAGAGAAACTTTAGTCCTGGTGATTTTTGTTTACGAGAATTATTAAATTAACTAAGGTCAACTCCTCCAAAACATAACAAGTCTTTTTTGTTGGAGGAGCCTGTCATCCCTGACTAAGTAAACGATAAGTGCAAGGTAAGTGGTCTTACTCAAATAAGTGATTTGTTTTTCACAGATTTCACTTCTGAATTTTTTTCCTTTGAATTCCTTGTGTTACTCTGAAGTTTCTGAAGGTTTTTACCAACTATATGGGCACAACTATACGACCGACGAAAATTCTTCTGCCGTATAGTTCGTCGTTAAACCCTCTGTATCTTCTTTGCGAAATTGTTTTCGATGTCTGGATCTATACGGTCGTAACTATACAACTGGAGAAAATATTCTGACCGTATAGTTGGTCGTTAAACTCTCAGACATTTTTGTTTTTTTATGTTTGTATCTATACGGTTGCAACTATACGACCGGAGAAAATATTCTGGCCGTATAGTTGGTCGTTAAACTCTCAGACATTTTCATTTACTTTTTCATCTTTCAAAACAAAGCGGTATTGTCGGTTTCGAGCCATAACTTAACCGACCTGGACTCAAGATATTTGAAAATATCTTCCCGGAACCAACTATACAGCCGGAGCTATTCTGGCTGCGCTCATATAGTTGGTCGTTACACGGCAGGACTCCTCCAAATCCGCGATTTCTTTCCCTATTTCATTAAGATTCTTTTCTTGGGCGAGAATTCGGTGTTTCTCGCGAGTTTTACCGACCTCTAACCCCCCTATATACTACCATTGTCTCTCTCTCTCTCTAATTATAATCACAAGGAACCAATCTAGGCATAGGATATCCCGTCCTGGGCCGTGGAAAACCTCTAGGTATCATTGCTCCGTCCAGGGAATGCTTTAGCAGCCCGTCCATGGAGGACGACGACGAGGAGCTGGAGAGTTTTAGCCCGGGGTACAAGGAGTACGTCGAGCCAAGCTTCTACAACAACTATTCCGATGAAGATGTGAGTGACATCTATATCTGCCGTGATGTCTATGATCCCCCGGATATCAACTGGTGGCAATGAAGAGGGCTCAACAAGAGAGAGAAGATCACAAGCCACATGGAAAAGGGCATATGGAGACGGTCAAGTTCATCGCCACGGACCCCAAGCTGCACAAACGTAAGGAATTACCTAATATTGGTGGAGGTGCTAGCAAGGGAGCTAAGGTGCCACTCATGAAGCCTACCATTGGTGCTCGCATGAGGGTGAAGCCTCAAGAAGAGTGGAGGAGTGGTTTCCACTTCCCTGATCCATCAATTATGGATGAGGAAGAAGAAGATGTTCCCAGGACCAAGGATCGCGTGCGAACACTGGAGATATATCAGAAGCAGGAGCTACTCCATCGTGTTGAAGTCCGTCACCATCTCAAGGAGATAGAGAAGAAGGATGATCTCCTCCCATTGGTGACTAAGATCGTAGATAAAGTGGACACTTTGCAACCTGATTTGCGTAGGTGCTACAGCCGCATCACTGCTCTGGAGGATACCAACAAGAAGCTATGCACCAAGGTGTTACATGCCATGGCGCCAGAGTGATCTACAATAATCACGGTATCAAATAATTGCAAGCGATTATTTGATCCCGCTTGGCTTGATTCCAAGCTTGGGGAGATCTGTAAGACCTTGTAATCTATCTTATAAGTTTTACATTACTATTTTAGTTTTGCATTAGTTCAAATTAGAAATAAAGTTTGCATCATTAGAATTCCCTTCAGGTATAGTCGATCCCTTTTATGAAATTCCGAGGTTATTATCATATATGGAGCAATATTGAGTTTGTGCTTGTCCTATTGGATATATGAATGGCTTGAGTATAATTTTACTTGCACTTGATGATAGCAATAGGCGTCTTCCACACCATTGGTATTATACAAAGATAATTTGGACAATATGTTGTAAGTCCACAGTTTGATTTACAAAGAAAAATTATATAATCAGTTAAGTTGAAAATAAACCTTGAACAAAGGAAAATAAAAAGGGTGATATCAAATTAGAGTGAGAACAAGACGAGGTAGAATATTCAAGCTATAAAGATTGCTTCATATACAATTGGAATTTGGTAATTGAGATCGTTAAACTTTGAATTCCTACATGAAGTGGAATGTATGGCTAACTCCTTTGCATAACACTTAAACAAAAGTGTGAGCATATATAGAAATGAGAAGGAAAGAAGAAAAGAAAAAACAAAAAGAGCAAATGTATAAAGAGCAAATAGGAATACACCACTATATTGTAGTATGGCAAAGAAGCGTTCGAGATTTTAAATCCCAAGTGAATATGTTAATCCAAAAACACTTGGGACTACCTCGCTAACTCATTCGGTTGAACTGAATACGTTTACATCATATTATGAGTGATCTTTTGTCAACTATTAAATGCTAAGGTGTGGAAGCCTGCCAATATTATTTGGATGGTTCTAGTAAGTACTATTCATTAACTTATTCCTATGTATCATATATGATAAACACATGCTGCAACTGCCTCATTTATTTTATCAACTCAACTTCATGAATATGAGGATCACATCCATTAAGCTAAACTTGCTCGGGACGAGCAAGAGTCTAAGCTTGGGGAAGTTGATGAGTGCATATTTGCATCATGTTTTATATTATTATTTTACACTTTAGAAATAGGATCTTGGTATTTTACGGCGTTCGCACACACATTTTATGTCTATTTTCACCAGGATCAGGACAGATTATGGATACAATGGACACAAGTCTTGGAGCAGTTGTATTGGGGAGAAAAGGAGTTAAAAACAACGTAAATTGCTTATTTGGGAAATATCAATAATACCAGAAGAAAATCCAAAGAGATCGAGGCATACAAACGGTTTAACGACCAACTATACGACGGGAATAAAATTTCTGGCTATATAGTTCCCGCCGTATAGTTGGCGCCGCCACCGCCTCCTCAAATAGTTTCACCCTGTGCAACTGGATCAGAGAGACGACATATAGAAAAACCAGAAATCACTGAAACCTCACCTCCGGAAGGCATCTGGAGGGGTAACTCATCTATAGAGGATCCATCTTCGCCATGCGCAGATCCAGGAGGCTAAGGCATCGATCTTCATCATCCACTGTTGCATCACCACCATCTCTATCCATCTCATCTACATCTTGTCTAGATCTTGTTGTAATTCCTATACTCGTTGTGGATTTATACAAGTGATATTCATCTATGATTGTTTCCATTACCATTGACATGATGTTGATTGCCTCCATGTCTGAGTAGATCATTAGTTCTTGGGGAGATGGAGAAACCCTAGTATGAGATTGAAATAATATGAAGTTTATTATGATATTCATCACTATGACCATGTGTTAGATTGTCTTCATCGTGATGTTGAGAGAAGTTGACCAGCCAATATTTGCCTCTCATGGGGACTTGATGGAGGGAACTACTTGTTGGTAGACGGAGGTGTGTTAGCACTTACAGTGACTATAAAGTTGTTGGCACCCCTTACATATCAACTTGGGAATCGAGAAAACTCATGGAACACTATCCATGCCATAGGATACGTCCTATGTGATTAAGTCCCTTAATAGCGCAGTAATTCGATTGATATCGATTGTTGATCGCTGTGGTTATGAGGATGATGTGAGCAGTGGTTGCTGCCTATTTGTCCAAATACGGAGTTCCTCCCACACATACATAATTGAGAATGTTCATGATAATAATGTTTACTTTAGCTCTTTATAATGCTAGTGGTGTATCCGCTACTCCCTGAGAACGCTTTTTCCCTATTGCAGTTCCAAATCTCTTTTACATAGGCGATACTTACTTTCTGTGTTTATTTATTTTACTTTACTTATTGTTCTGTTATACCAAAAATCCAAAAACACATTTTACACAATACTCACATTTTATCTTGTTACTTAGAACTTTATTTAGCATTTCTATTACAATATTTAATTCAGGATCTATTAGACTTCAGAATCCTGCTCCCTATGGGATCGATATCTTTATTTCAAAACTATCTACAAATGATATGTGCACTCACAGTCATTAGCCGCCCATACCAACCTCGCAAGACCAACAGTGCACTCAGAAAAATGAGAGGAATACAAATATGCAAAAGGGAATAGCAGAAAATCATCCAGAACAAAGATGTTTTTAAGATTGAAAATGACTTGCTCATCAAGAGGGAATGAGTTTATTCGGGTACCTTCTCCTTCTTTTAAATCTTAGATCAACTTTTTTTTCCTTTTAAACAAGGTTGGCATAGAAAATTTCCAAATCCATTTCAAAGAGAAATCAAAAATTTCCTCTTAGGAATTGTAGTTTCCGAGGGTATGCAGATGGATGACACTACCTTAGGTAGATCAACCTCCTTAGTGTCCATGGTTGCCTCATCCTACTCTTCTTTCCTTTGGAGGATCTGCAAATCAAATTCTTGCAAAAGTAGAGTCCAACGGATCATTCTTGGCTTAACGTTATTCCTTTCAAGAATCTGTTTTAAGCCAACACGATCAGTATGCAATCTTACTTTAGAGTCAATAATATAAGATCTAAACTTATCACAGGAGAAAAACACAGCAGAAAATTCTTTTTCTGCCATAGGATAATTCTTTTGGGCCCCGTTTAGGGTGCGACTAGCATGATGAATGATATTAAGATCATTGATATGTCCATTTTGCATCACTATTCTATGTCATAATTCACAGTTATTCATTGATATATTTCGTATTGAGAGGTGATACTTATGTTATTTCATCTGTTTTTGCAAGGTTGATGACTTTTGGAGCATGGACCGCTGCAGTCAGGATTCTGATGGAAAAGGTGCTGTTTGGAGGCAAAATTCGCGAAGATCAGAAAATCCGGGAAAATATACGGAAAATCCTATTTTTCCAGAAGACGAAGGAAGCCAGAAGGGGGGCTGGAGATGGGCCACAGGGGGCCCACACCACCCCTAGCGCGGGCCAGCCTAGGCCGCGCCACCAGGTGGTGTGGCCGCCCTGGTCCACCCCTGGCACTCCCCTGTGGCGTATATTATCCTCCCGAAACCTTAAGACTCAGGAGCGACCACAGAAAGATTCTGCCGTCTCTGTGGGGCGGTAAACACCAAGAGAGAAAGATCTCTCCGGCAGACAGATTTCTGCCGGGGGAATTCCTTCCCGGAGAGGGGAGATCGTCGCCATCAACACCACCATCAAGCTGGACTTCCTCGGGATCATCATCATCACCACCACCACCATCATCACCATCAGCACCCTCATCACCATCTCCATATTGTTGTAAAAATTGGGTTGAATCTTGCATAGTTCATAGGGGAAACTTTCCTGGTGTTGATTACTCTTTGTAGTTGATGCTATTGAGTGAACCATTGAATTATTGATTATGTTTAGATTGTTATGCATCATTATTCCATCTCTGATCATGATCCATATGATCTCTTGTGAGTAGTTCGTTTTGTTCTTGAGGACATGGGAGAAGTCATGTTGTTAGTAGTGGAATTGTGTTGAGAAAGATTCAATAGTTTGATATTTAAGTTGTGGTGTACTTCTTCTAGTGGTGTCATGTGAAAGTCGACTACATGACACTTCACCTATATGGGCCTAGGGGAATGCATTGTGTATTTGGCTACTAATCGTAGGGGTTGCCAGAGTGACAGAAACCTGAACCCCCATTAGGAAACCATTGCACAAGGGACGTAAGAGTCTTAGAGTTTAAAGTTGTGGTTAGGTTTCTACCTTAATTACTTTCTTGTACTTTCAGATGTTTGCAAGGGGTATAAATCACAAGTATGTATTAGTCCTAGGAAGGTCGGTACATTAGCACAGGTTCACCCACACAACACTTAGCAAGCTAAAGAAGATTAATCAACTATATGAAGCAAAAGCACTTGACAGTCTTCCCATGTGTCCTCGAGATCGTTTTGTCATCTTAAGTAATACAACCGGCTTGTCCTTTGCTGCATAAAGGATTGGGCCACTGGCTGCATTTATTCCTACTATCTTTTATTTACTCGTACTTTGTTTACTTGCTTTATCAAAAAAAAACCTAAAAATCTGTTTGCTAAGTATTTGCAGAGAATTCCTGATCCATACCACTAGCCAGCACCTTCTGCTCCTCGTTGGGTTCGACACTCTTATTTATCGAAAATACTGCGATACACCCCCTATACTTGTGGGTCATCAAGAGTATTTTCTGGCTCCGTTGTCGGGTTGTGAAGCGCTATTGAAGAGTGGAACTGGTAAAGGAAACTTCTACGGTGAGTATTTTTTACTTTTGCTAGTTCCTTTATTTTCATTATGGATAATTCGCTGAGTTTCTTATTTGGTAATGCTACTACCACTGCTAAGGTAGTAGATAAGCCACCACCTGCTGAGAATGATGTTTTTAAAATACCTACAAGAATTATGGATCATGTTATGGATAACTACTATGTTGGGGATGGAACTGTCCATCCCGGTGATCATTTACTTTTTATACATGAATTATGCGGGTTGTTCAAGTGTGCAGGTATTACTATGGATCAAGTTAATAAGAAGTTATTCTCATTGTCACTAAAAGGAAGAGCTGAGGAATGATATAAGCTGCTGAAGAATGGTCAAGCTCTGGAATGGGAGGAAATAGTACCTCTCTTTTATTCAAAGTTTTATCCTCCTAGTGAGATTCATAAAGATCGGAATCAAATATACAACTTTTGGCCTCTTGATGGAGAGAGTACAGCTCAAGCTTGGGGGAGATTGAAGTTACTAATGCTCAAATGTCCCATTCATGAGCTCCCCAACAATATTATTATCAATAAGTTTTATGCAAGGCTTTCTCTTCATGATAAAGATTTATTGGATGCTTCTGGTGTTGGATCATTCACTCGCATGGAAGAAGAAGCTAAATGGGATCTTCTGGACCGTATTCAAGATAATGCTGAAGCTTGGGAGAATGACAAAGGTAGAAAGTCAGGTATAAATTATGATTATGAATGCATTGAATCTTTTATGGGAACTGATGACTTTCAAAATATTAAAAATGCTTATGGTCTAGACTCTCAAGCTATTGCTTCTTATTTTAAGGCTTTTGATTCCTATATTGAAGTGCGTAAAAAGAAGTGGAATAAGTATCATGAACCTTATAAAGATATTGCTAAGAGTGTTCCTGCAAGAAATACTGAAGTTTATACTGCTAATCATGTTTTACCTGAACCTTATACTGAGAAAATGCCTTTCCCAGTTAAGATTAAGGAACATTCTATGATAGCTAGGATGGTTAATGAAAGTATAATCAAAGTTGTTGAACCTGATAAACAAATGGTTGATGAATCTATAATAGCAAATGTGAAAGACTTTGTTACTAAATATGAAGAAGAGGGACACACTATCCTTTGTAAGGACACCTCTAATATTGTTTCACAAAGTAGTGTTATGAGAGCTAGTATTCCTGTGTTTTCTGTTAGAATAAGTAATCATTGCTACAATGGTCCTTGTGATAGTTATATTGTTAAGTTTATGCATGATACTGAAAGTTACTATGAAAGAGGGAAAAGTGTTTTTATGGATCTCAATAATATCAAGTTTCCTCGCTTTATGCTGAAAGTTTTTATGTTGCACTTCTTTTGCCTTCCTATGCAAGTAGCCTCTGGTTTCAACAACTTGTTTGTTTAAAAAATTCCCTTGCATAGGAAGTGGGTTAGACTTAAATGTGTGTGTGTTTTTGCTACTTAATGCTCTCTTTCACTTCAATTCATATTCCTGAGTGAGCATCTTCAAAATTATCATGCCCATCTTAATGGCTATAAAGAAAGAGTTTTTTGGGAGGCAACCCAATTTGTTTTTTCTTTCAGTTTGTTTTTGTTTCTTTGATTCTTGGAAGTTATTACTTCGGTAATAACCTCTCCTTATCCGTTTTGTTTGGTTTTTGTGTCAAGATCAACCTCTAATGAGAGAGAAGTAAGATTTGGGGAAGTTGCTGTCCCGAAACAGATTTTTGTGCTTCACCGTAAAAACTCGTGAGAGTTATCTGTAGGTCGGATTGATGCGTGAATTTTTGTTCTTCTGCCCCAGGTTGTTATCTAACTTTCGTTAGTTATGCACTTTTTGAGTTGAGAAACACAAGATTTTCGAAAAAATGATCTTTACCTTCTGGTCTGTTTTAACAGATTTTGCCACTCTTGCATTTGCTTCTTTATTCGATTTCCTTTTTGAATTCTTTTTGGGTTTTCGGAAGGAGTTGCTACAGTAGCTTATATTTTGATGGTTTTCAGTTGAAGTTGGACACAAAAGGTTTTATCACTTTACTTATACTAATGTTGCCAATGAGAACTGTGTGAAGTTTTGCGTGAAAGGAATTTCCAAGAAGTGGAGATAATGGTGTAATAATGAAGAGAAGGGTTTTATGACTCAAGTAATAAGTGTATAAAGAAGAAGATATCGATGTTATTCAAGTGGTGACTCTGGAAGAATCTAGTAGATACTAAACTCAGAGACCTGCAGAGTCCGCTTTCAAATAGGTAACAGTTCTGGTAAGAAAAGTTCCACGAAAATACTATCCAGCTATATTTTTGCAGTTTTCAGTCAATAGGGAAGCTACGAAGAGAAAAAGGGACGGAAATGGAGCCAGGGTGATTCACACCACCCTATGGCGCGGGCCCACCCCTGGTCGCGCCACCAGGTGGTGAGTCCACCCCGGACTCCGCCTCTGACTCGTTTTCTCCCAGTACCTTCCTTTTGTCATGAAACTTCGTAATATATAATCCCGCAGATCTCCCAAGGTTCATATATCGTGTTTTCGTCGTGTTTTCGTTTCGATCTGTTTCTGCCAGGACATACTCTTTGAAAGTTTAGAAGCACAATGGTGTCCGCCAAGGATAAAGGGAAGGAGCCTATGGAGGAAGACCTCCAAGACCCCGGGAAGGAGAAAGAGATCAAGAGTGAAGGTGAAGAGGAGCAAGGCCAACATCTGCACACCGGCACTACCATTGCAAGCATTGGAGTGGTGACAAAACCTGCCAGGGTTAGAAGGACTGCACGGATGCAGACTGGGGGGAAAGCTCCTCGTCACATTTTGGCTCCACGGTCACTTCCTCCACACACCAAGAATCCTTTCCATACTCTTATCCATGAGCATCAATACCAGAATATGCCCAAGGGGAAATTACCCTCCAATTGGGATTTGCCTCGTTCTAGCCATGCAGGGAAAGAAGACTTCAAGGAGGAAGAGTGGGGAAAGAATAGCAAGAGCTGGAATTCTCAACCCGACATGATCATGAGACGCATTGAGAAAAACTGACTGCTGATTCGTAATCTCACCTTTGAGATTGAGGACTTGGGGAAACTTATCAGAGAGCTCATCGAGAGGATACCACCACCACCGAAGGAGTAATTCATCATCAGGTTTGGCATGCCCTTGGTTTTTTCCAAGCTTGGGGGAGTGACGCGGTATCACATCACTATCTTCTATCTTTTTACTTTATTAGTAGAGTCATATCATGAATAGAGAAGTTATTATGTAGGATGGTTTGCATTATGGAAGTGTCCCCTCTCTCGTTAGATATGTATCCCTTGGTGTGAGTTGCCGTTATGGAATATTAATGAGAAGTTCTATCATTTACTCTTTTCCATAGCTTATATTAGTTTTCAATTCGTGGTTATATGATTGATCTTGTTGTTATGGATCATTGAGTTAATTTAGTTGGTTTTGGCAAACCTGGCTTGGTCAGTAGCAACACTATTTTTGAGAGTTGAACGAAAAGATAAAACTACTCTAAAGAAATATAATTTCATCATATTTCTTTCTTAATTTGCTCATAAGTCTACTATTCTCTAGTTAAGATCCCTTACGCTTCCAAGGAAGATTGCATGTTTGATTTTATCACTTGCATGTTTGTTTGTTTCCTTCAACTCTTATACTTGCTACCCAGCCTTGCTATCCAAAAACCTGTACTGAGAGGGAATTCTTCTCGTGCATCCACTCCTTTAAACCAAAACCTTTGCCATTTGTGTCCACCATACCTACCTATTAGCATTATTTCTATTCCAAGTAAATTCTTGTTTTATCTACCTCCCAAATTAAACTTGTTATGTGAACATTAGTGATTAAAGCTCTCACGAACTTGATGGCACACTTTACTTTCTTGCATTGAATAAAACTGAACCATTGTGCCCATCTATGTTGCGTATATGCTTGCGCTTTGTGAGTTGAGAATTAGCAGAACCATGTTGTCATAGGGAACGCTTTCAACATTGCACTGGTACTTTGTACCTAGTTGATATCATGTTCTTTTGTCTATGGATGTCGTCGGTGTGAAATGAAAGGGGAGCTTGTAAGTCCATGGAGTTATGCATGTGTGTTAGAGAAACACCTGGGCCGCTGGTCTAATCCATGCTGACATGGTGGAAATCTGCAGCGTAACCATAACGAGCATCAATGAAGCATTCTTCTTATAAAAAAAGAGAGTCCTCTATTGAGAAAAAGAGAAAAGTAAAAAAAGAGATTATGAAAAGAGGAAAGAGAGAAAAAGCACCATATTCCCATGGTAAATAAGAAGATTGCTGAGATTCTTGTTGTCTGCTTGCCTTGTCATTTTGATATGGGGATTCTTCTGTATCATCGGGCAAGGGGTACCCCGTTGGCGGTTCTCTATAATACATATATGCTTACGATGACAAGAACTTACCGGTGACTAAACTTGAGTAGCATGAGGAGCGGCCCTCGTATTCAAGGGACATGAGATTCTCAACTTACAACTTGTCAATGCATATCCTCATATTTGATCACTTTAACCTTAATCACCTAAAGATGCCTATGATAGGGGCAATGAGAGCTGAAAGCTAGATAGTATCATAATTTTTGGGAGCTCTTTATGAGACTTGCAATCCCTGCTTCCCTCTGCGAAGGGCCTTTCTTTTACTTTTTAGTTGAGTCAGTAAACCTACTCCCTTCTATCTCAGCAAGTATTTTGAGTTGTTGTCTTTCATTCATTCATTCATATGATGATTTATTCAATCATGTTTCTTATGTTCCTTTTTTTGCACATTGCTATTATCTTGATGTTTACTACTTTGAAAGCTATCATTGAAAACCAGTTATTTGTGAACTCCAGCAAATTATCAACTATTCTTCGACCAAGAGCTAAGTTTGCCATTACCAATTATGATTTACTTCATGTATCTTTATTGTGTTTCCTTTACTCATTGCAAGTGAGTTTTATAATAGTGAGTTGTCTTCTATTATGGTCTATGTATTGATGAATGTGATGCTTCTTGCCCCTATTCTTTTATTGACTCTTCACTCCATAAACCTGAGGTCATGTTTATTGAGCTCAGTTTCGCTTGGGGACAAGCTAAGTCTAAGCTTGGGGGGAGTTGATACGTCAATTTTGCACCACTATTCTATGTCATAATACACTGTTATTCATTGATATATTTCGTATTGAGAGGTGATACTTATGTTATTTCATCTGTTTTTGCATGGTTGACGACTTTTGGAGCATGCACCGCTTCAGTCAGGATTCTGATGGGAAAAGTGTTGTTTGGAGGCAAAATTCGCGAAGATCAGAAAATCTAGGAAAATATACGGAAAATCCTATTTTTCCAGAAGACAAAGGAAGCCAGAAGGGGGGCTGGAGATGGGCCACAGGGGGGCCACACCACCGCCTGGCGCGGGCCAGCCCAGCCCGCGCCACCAGGTGGTGTGGCTCCCCTGGTCCACCCCTGGCACTCCCCTCTGGCGTATATTATCCTCCCGAAACCCTAAGACGCGGGGAGCAGCCACAGGAAGATTCCGCTGCCTCTGCGGGGCGGAAAACACCGAGAGAGAAAGATCTCTCCGATAAACAGATTTCTGCCGGGGAAATTCCTTCCCGAAGAGGGGAGATCATCGCCATCAACAACACCATCAAGTTGGACTTCATCGGGATCATCATCATCATCACCACCATCATCACCATCAGCACCCTCATCACCATCTCCATATTGCTGTAACAATTGGGTTGAATCTTGCATAGTTCATAGGGGAAACTTTCGCAGTGTTGATTACTCTTTGTAGTTGATGTTATTGAGTGAACCATTGAATTACTGTTTATGTTCAGATTTTTATACATCATTATTCCATCTCTGATCATGATCCATATGATGTCTTGTGAGTAGTTCGTTTTGTTCTTGAGGACATGGGAGAAGTCATGTTGTTAGTAGTGGAATTGTGTTGAGAAATATTCAATAGTTTGATATTTAAGTTGTGGTGTACTTCTTCTAGTGGTGTCATGTGAACATCGACTACATGACACTTCACCTATATGGGCATAGGGAATTCATTGTGTATTTGGCTACTAATCATAGGGGTTGCTAGAGTGACAGAAACCTGAACCATCGTTAGGAAACCATTGTACAAGGGACGTAAGGGTCTTAGAGTTTAAAGCTGTGGTTAGGTTTCTACCTTAATTACTTTCTTGTACTTATGGATGTTTTCAAGGGTTATAATCACAAGTATGTATTAGTCCTAGGAAGGTCGGTATATTAGCACAGGTTCACCCACACAACACTTAGCAAGCTAAAGAAGATTAATCAACTATATGAAGCGAACGCACTTGACAGTCTTCCCATGTTTCCTCGAGATCGTTTTGTCATCTTAAGTAATACAACCGGCTTGTCCTTTGCTGCATAAAGGATTTGGCCACTTGCTGCATTTATTCCTACTGTCTTTTATTTACTCGTACTTTGTTTACTTGCTTTATCAAAAAACCCTAAAAAATCCGGTTGCTAAGTATTTGCAGAGAATTCCTGATCCATACCACTAGCCAGCAGCTTCTGCTCCTCGTTGGTTCGACACTCTTACTTATGGAAAATACTGCGATAGACCCCCTATACTTGTGGGTCATCAATCATCACCAACATACTAGCAAAGAATTGTGTCATGACCCGAACCCGGTAAGGTTCGAAGCCCTGTGTTTATAGTGCTAGTCTCTGGATCGAATAGCTAGCACCCACAGTTTAAGATGTAATATCAAGAAACAAAGGTCATATTACATTGCATAACCAGAGATAAAATAGTTCATTACAACTTACATAGCTCACATGGCTATCTTATTACAAGGCAGCATATATAACTACATAGCATGGATTCCTTCATCTTCATGTGCTACAAGCAAACATGTTGGGTACAGACTCGTAATCCTACTCATCGTAAATCTCTCATCATCAGAATATCCTGCAACATGATAAGTTGCAGCCACAAAGGGTCAATACGTTGAATGTATTGGCAAGTGAAACATAAACAATATAGCATATTCTGCTATAACACTAGCATTTTCCTAGTGTACCTCCAACTTAACGTGGTCACACTAGTATTTTCCTAGTGTGCCTCTAACTCAATGGTATGACTAGTACATTCCTAGTGTACCGCTAACACAAAATGGCCACACTAGTACATCCCTAGTGTACCTCTAACTCAATGGTACCACTAGTATATCCCTAGTGTACCGCTAGCACAAAATGGCCACACTAGTACATCCCTAGTGTGCCTCTAACTCATTGGTAACACTAGTACATCCCTAGTGTACCGTTAACACAAAATGGCCACACTAGTACATCCCTAGTATACCCTTCTAAATCCTTGCTCCAAGACTACACACTCATCCATCGAGACAATCCATTTATAAAGTTGTTTTCATCATATCATGCATAGTACAAAAGTATCACTAACGCATAATAGAAATAATAAGAAAATTGATGAGACCAAAGTATCACTTGCCTCGATAGTAGTATAATTATGTACACTTCTTGAATTCTCGAACGTCATACTCCGCAAAATCTACAACATCACAATCATACAATACGCACACTCTCAATATCACAAACAACACAAAAATGATGCAAGGTATGCAAGAACGTAATATGCCACTTTTATTATACAAATTAAATTTATTTGTGTTCTGGTCATTACCAATACTTTCTGGTCATTTTAAACATGGATGATAATAGATACAATAATTTTAGTGCAAGGAGATTATTTAAAACATCTTCTATTACGAATAAAGGCATTACTTACTTAATAGTTTCTACAATATAATATGTACACAACTAAAAATTGGTTCTGGTCTGATCCTACTGAGGGTTTCAAATACAGTTTAAAGCAAAAGGAATTACCCAAAAATAATTGATAGAACAATTTCTATAGTCAAAATACTCTAAATAAGTTTCTGCAATTCAGTTAATTGTAAACTAGGAAATGTGGACAAATAATTATCTTAATATGTTCTTCACGTTCCAGCGCTTCTGGGGATATCTCATTTGCTAAATTTGGATACATAGAACTCAAGATATGATTTTTTGAAATTTTAATGTAAATCTGTCCAATTGAGCGAAAATGAAAATGAACTGACAAGTGGCTGATTCTAACAGGACGCTACCCCTTCATATAAGTGATTACATCTTGGCTGTAAGATCTGGATCGTGTGGTTCAGGTGAAGGAACAAGAAAGAAAGAGAGAGAAAACAGGAAAAAAAACAAGAGTATCTCACGTATAGGAAAAAGATGAACTCGCTCCAAAAACTAACTATGGCGACAATGGCTTGGTGTCTACCTTAATCGTCGCTGGGAGGCTTCTAGAGTTGGAGAATATGCAGAAGAACGATGAAGATCTTGGTGCTACTCGTCAGGGCGTCTAGGAACGGCGGCGAGCGGACGAAGCGACGGCGACGTGCCCAACAGTGACGAGATGATGCACCTCCATGTCCTGGAGGTAGGCAACGATGCGAAGAGTCTACTATAAAAAATAATCGAGAAAATAAGCACTGTATGCGACGTAATTTTCCTATGAACTCACCAAAAACTCGCGCAAGACGTTGATAGTGTGGACTGCACAGGGCTCCTCTGGAGAAGGTTTGAGAATGAAACCGAGGGAGAAGCTCTAGGAGTACGAAATGACGCGCTCAGATAAGTCTAGTATGGACAGAGGAGGGAGATCGGGAGGGCATGCCGACTGGTGGCATTCAGAGCACTAGTTTGATTTTGACAATTAACACAATGAAGTAGGAAACTAATACCCTAAACGATATCTACATTGAATTTCCAATAAATCTCGTGTTTAAGTCGAGAGCCGTTTCAATGTCTATAATGTCCTATAGGAGGAGGGGAAATATACTGCCATGAACTGTATGTGAACTCTGGAGAATACGACTCGACCTGGATCACTCGGTTAGCTAGGATAGAATATATTTGGCCCAGGAAAAATAGATAAAGCAAAGAGAAAAACAATATAGGTGAAGACTATGGGCTACAGGTGAGCTAGGATTGGGCCGAATTCGCTGAATCGGCCAAGTTGGGGCGGTTCATTTTTTTATTCTTTTTGTTTTTATTTTCTAGTTTTTAATTTGTCTTTTCATATTGATTCAAATTTGATCTAAATCTTTTCCGGAAAGTTAGAACAAAATACCAGTAGATAAATTATTCAAAATAGATTACTTTATCATTATGCAAAATAATTTAATTAAAATTTGAATATGTCACAAAGCCTCGTATATTTTTATAGTCGATTATAATCGGTCCTTATCATTATAGATTATTTTAGAATATTTTTTCTTAATTTTTTATGGAATGCATCCATAGTTTTGTGTTGTACGTCACTTAGGTTAAAAAAATGCAAACAATACAAGATGCTCATGCATGTTTATGATTTTGAAAATTCTAAAAACTTGCACACCACTTCAATCAAGAATCATTTACTTGTCTTCGGTTTTAGGAGAAGTTATATTAAATAATCAAAAGTTTTTGGTCCCTCTAAATTTTGAAGAACTTAGTTCTTCATTTTTTTCACATTTCAAAATTTGGAAAATTTTGGGATGTAACAAATTGCTCCCATGGATTCATGGCTAGCCTCACAGAATATATCAAAAGGTTTCTTCTGATTAGGTGGTTCTAAAAGGGGAGCTTCAAGAAGGGCTTCTTTTAATATATTGAAAACAGTGAGACACTTTTCACCCAAATTAAAAGCAACATCCTTTCGAAGGAGGTTAGTTAAAGGTCTAGCGGTTTTTGAAAAGTTCTTAATAGACCTTCTATAAAATCTAGCAAGGCCTAAGAAACTCCTTATATACATCTCGAGGAGGTGGAAGCCTTTCTATTGCTTCAATCTTTGCTTTACCAACTTCTATACCCTTACCTAAGATTTTTTGACCAAGCACTATACCCTCTTGAACCATAAAATGACATTTTCCCCAGTTCAAGACTAAGTTAGTGTCTTCACATCTTAACAAAACTTTATGAAGGTTATGGCGACAATGATTAAAGTAAGTTCCATAAATGGAGAAGTCATCCATGAATACTTCCATAATACTTTCAACATAATTTTAAAACAGTCATACACCTTTGAAAGGTGGCAGGGCCATTGCAAAGACCAAAAGGCATCTGACAATAGGCATATAAATCATAAGGACAAATAAAGGTTGTTTTAAGTTGGTCATCAGGGTGAACAACAATATGAGAAAAACCGGAATAACCGTCTAAGTAACAAAAATGAGAGTGCATAGCTATCCTTTCTAAAGTTTGATCTATAAACAGAAAAGGATAATGATCCTTTCTAGTTTCCTTATTAGTTTTCTATAGTTAATACACATCCTATGACCAACAACTGTTCTAGTAGGTATCATCTTATTATGTTCATTTTCAACAATGGTAAATCCACCATTCTTAGGAACACAATTAACATGACTTAACCATTCACTTTCTTTCACATGAAAGATGATCCATGCATCTAACAAACAAATTATTTCCTTCCTTACCTCTTCTTTCATGTGAGGTTTGAGTCGCGTTTGAAAGTTGGTGACCGGTTGGGCTCATTCTTCCATAAATACTCTATGGGTGGCTATCAAGGGACTAATCCCCTTCAAGTCACTCATCGAATACCCAAGATCATTCTGATGCATCTAAAGAACCATCATTAAATTTTCCTCATCTTTATCTGCAAGGTTAGAACTTATAATAACAGGGAAATTATTAGTTTCATCAAGAAACCTATATTTAACTCCTTGGGTAAGGTTTTGAGAGTAGGAGGTGGTTGTGCCTCGTGTCCTTTTCTTATAGGTTATTCATATTCTTGGTTTATCTCGGGGTCCACCTCAGATGTGGAGTTGAGGTAATCATCTATTTCCATTTTTTCTACATCTTGAAAAATATTATCATTGTTGACTAAACTCCTTGCTAAATCATCATCAGGAGTCTCAATGACTACTGAAGCTAGATTAATGATATTACCTTCCTCTTCTTGTTCATACTAATAGTCGTCTAAATTTTCGATAGCTAGCTTATGCTCAAATTTAGAGAAGTGAAAGTTAATTTTCTCTTCACCAAACTTGAGACACAGTTTCTCTCTTGCAATCAATGTATGCTCCTGCGGTGTTTAAGAAGGTTCTTCCAAAAATAATAGGACAATAAACATCAGTAGGAATATCAATAAGCACAAAATCGATGGGATATTTATATGGTCCAACATAAATTGGAACATCTCTAATTATTCCCATAGGAACTCTGAGTGTTTTATCTGCAAGAATTATAGTCATGTCAGTATCCTCTAATTCAGTTGCAGTTAGTTATTTTTGCATTTACAAATAAAAATTAAAGCGGATTACGTTAGTAGCTGTTCCTATATCGTAGAGGCCACAATAAGAAGTTCCACTGAAAGTTCAAGGAATAATAGGCTTACCAACTGCTTTAGCTTTTACTGTTGGAAATATGCCCTAGAGAGAAATAGTAATAAGGATTATTATCATATTTCATAAAGTTTATTATTAAGTTTTGTATCATGCTATACATGTATTGAAAGTAAACGTCAATACACGTGTGATATATAAACAAACAGGGGTTCCCGGTGATACTCTAGTCACTAGTTCATTGGTCAACAGATGATCAAGGTTTTCTGATCATGTGGCATTTATGCTAGTTGGAAATGGAGTCACTTCATTGTGAGAATGAGATGATGAACTAATACCCAACCTAAACATTGTAACCCGATCATGTCACGAAGTTCAAGTTATGATGATTAGAATAGACCTAGTGAACTATTTCTTAGACCGTGAGGCTATATCAATCACTGTTACCCAAGGGTACTTTGATAACATCAAACGTCACACGGTTAAATGGTGATCATAAAGGTGTGTTCAGGTATTCGGAGGAACAGTAGAGGTATTATATATCAAGGGCCCACTCGGAGAAGTTATATCCAATAGATGCGCAGCGTGTGATTTGATCACAGGTATATCACTTGTCGGAACGAGTCAAGTAGCATTTGTCGGTAACTAGATTGAACCCGACATGGTGATGTCATTGATTAGATCTCGGTCAGTGCAAGTATCGAGAGATAAAAAGAATAAGACACGACGTTCATGGTTCAAACGACGAAAGATTTTGTGGAATATACAAGGGTCACATGGCCATCCAGGTCCCTTTGTTGATCATTGGTCCGGGAGTATCCCAACCATGTATGGAGTGTTCCCGAACCGTGGGGTATCACACTTAAGAGCTTGGTGATGCTTAGAGAGTGTTTATAGTATCGGTAGAATCACCGAAGAAAGAGAAGAGAGAAAACCGGAAGGGTTTCGGTAAGTCCGGAGGATGTCCAGAGTGGAGGTGGAAGGTGTTCCATAGCCACGGAGATTGAATAATATGTGAATGAATGTTAAATATAGATTTAATCATTTATTTATAATTATTTAATAAAGAGAAAATCGATTCAATGGTTAAAATACCTTAATGGGCCATATCCAGAGGGAGAAGGTCCCATGAGGTAAAAACCGAAGGGAGGAGGGAGATAAGGGGTGGCCGGCTATGCCTAGGGCTCCCCACGCAGGGCCCACTAGGGCCTTGGCCGCCGGCCAGCCCCCCTCTTCCACTCTCCCTTGGTTTAGTCCCACATGTCTAAGATAGTTAGTCATGGGGTGGGATTTCCCCTATATAGTCAGGTATTTTGACCAAATAATACAACACAATATTAAATAAAGGTTTCTTCACTTTTTGGGAGACCTCTAATTGATTTTCTCTCTCTCTCCTGTGACCGTGGTCCCAAGTTCGGACTGCGCAAACGAGAGACATCTTCACCATGGAGCACCGTCGCACTGCGGGATTCGGATCCAGGAGCTCTACTTCCACAACTGTTGCTGGAGCAGGGAAGACGGAGTCATCGCTAGGCACCGGATGCATGTAACTCCCTGCGAGGTGCAACATTTGAGGCACTAGAAGTAGTTGGAGCCACAGGAGCGTGAGGACTTCATCACGACCTTGAGGTCGGCTTCGACTCGTCTACATCAACCATGCTCTCCCAAGCGTTGACAATGCTTTTCAATCTTCAAGGGTAAGTTCGTGAAAAGCCCCTCTCGTTACTGCATTACTTATTTTTAGGTCCTGGCAACAAAGGGTTTCAGGGGCGTAGGGTTAAATTTATTGTTTTCATACGTGAACCCCTGCTGTGGTATCAGAGCTAGATCTATGCGTAGTATTGCTAGTATGGGTAGAACACATGAGATGTAGCGTGTGGGCGTTGATCTTTTAGTTGTTACCCTCCCACGTGCACTTGTGTATACCACGACAATGCTTGATGAAGCGCCCCCCCAACTGACTTTACTCGTTCATTCGCGATACTGGTCCACGCTTGACATACGGCTTGTACCATATAAAGTGGCTTTGGGGGGTGTATGTCTCTCTCGCATTAGTTGGTATGCCATTTGCAACGGAGGGCCCCGAAAGGGGTGTAGTATAGACAATTTCTTGATCAGCGCTGTGGTGAAAGTTGATAGGTAAGAACAGTTCTTGTGTGAAAGCCCATTTAGCCATGTAAAACATGCAAAGATAAATTAGAGGCATCTAACTTTGTCTTGCAGGGGGCGTTATGATGTGATATGGTTGTGGCAAAGGTAAAGTAATTACCTTATGTTTCTAAGTAGTAGTAGACGGTCACGAAGGTGATGGACTACCACGCCGGAAGGCACCGGTACCCTAGTGCCTACGGCGCCGGAATCCGGAGGCGCGGGATGGAGATCACGGCGAGAAGGACCATATCGCATCACAAATACATTCAATATTTATTGTTTGTATGTCTTATTTTGTGCTAGTATTAGATACTCACGGTAGCCTAATAAGATGATCCCTAATAAAATACCAATGAAAGTGTTCTCCCTTAGTGTGCATCACCAAGAATGTTCTTTGGTATGAGGCAGGCCGCGACGATCGGGTGTCAAACATATCTACGTTCGCATACAGTAGGTGTAAGCCATGTTGCACAGCGAGTACACTAAGATTGAGTTGGCGATCCTAGCATGTGTAGACATGGCCTCGGAACACAGCGATCGAAATATCAAGCACGAGTCACATGGATGATGTGATCGACTAGTAAAGTCCACCCTAGCACCCACATTGATGGCCGTGACAATCGGGGGAGATGTGGGGAAAAGGGATCGTGTAGGAGTTATTATTTAACTCATTTTATTATAAAATTAGTCTAAATTATTTTTACAATTATAAATGTACAAAATGGTTCTCCCTGATACTACCTTCCCTATTGACGATTGGTTAGATGGAGAGAAGCTCGGGCTAGATGGATCAAACTTCTCTGTGTGGGTTGCGCATCTCCATGTGATGGGTTCATAGCATGGAAAACAAAAAAATTCTACCGCAAGAACAAACAAAACCCAGATCTAATCTAGATAAAAGCCAAGATCTAATCTATTAGACATGTGCAACGAGATAGATCTATACTAACCCTTGTAGATCCGAAAGCGTTACGAGATTGGATCTCGTGGTTGATGTAGTCGATCACTTGCCGATCTCAAGATCGAGTGGACGATCCTTCCGGCGCCGCGTTCCGGCAGTGCTTCCGCAGTCGGTCACACGTGCGGAGTCGAAGCAGACCTTCCTCTCCCCGTTCCAGCGAGCAGCAGAGGTAGTAGATCTTCTCCATGGAATCCCAGCAGCACGACGGCGTGGTGGTGGTGGTGGAGTAGAGAATTCTGCAGGGCTTCGCCTAAGCCTGAGCAGAAGAAAGGAGGAGGAGAGAGGCGGCTAGGAGCTGGAGTAGTGGAGGGGGCCAGGGGGTGGCGCCTCCACCCCTCTATTTAAAGGAGGGAGGCGCCATGGGAGGGGGAGTCCTAGTAGGACTCCCCTCCCTTCCTTGGCCGGCGGATTGGGAGGGGGGAGGAGTCCTCCTCCCCCACGACTCCTTGTCTTGCCCCACAAGGACTCCTTGATCCTTTCTTGGTTTTCAAGCAAACTCCAAGAAATCTTCCAGAACATTCCGAAACCTTCTAGAATCCTCATACAAATACTCCGGAACATTTCCTAACTCAGAAAATGATCCCCAATATATGAATCTTATTCTCCGGACAATTCCGGATCTCCTCATGATATCCTGAATCCAATCCGAGACTCCGAACAACATTCGGTCTCCAACGCACATTCCATATCTACTTAAAACGACTTCGAACCTTAAGTGTGTCACCCTACGGTTCGTGAATATGCAGACATGATGAAGACACCTCTCCGATCAATAAGCATCAGCGGGATCTGGAGATCCATAACGGCTCCCACATACTCAACGATGACTTCGTGATCGATAGAACCATTAACATACGAAACCAATTCCCTTTGTCACGCGATACTATACTTATCCGAGGTTTGATCGTCGGTATCTCCATACCTAGTTCTACCTCGTTACTGATAAGTACTCTTTACTCGTTCCATGTTATGTCATCCCTTGTGACCCAGTCACATGCTTGCAAGCTAACTAGATGACATTCCACCGAGAGGGCCCAGAGCATATCTATCCGTCATATGGATGGACAAATCCCAATCTTCGTCCATGCGCTTCAACACATACTTTCAGAATACCCAATGACACCTTTATAACCACCTAGTTACGAAGCGGTGTTTGATGTCATCAAAGTACCCATCCGGTGATGGTGATTAACACAACCTCATGGTCGAAGGATTAGGTTACTATGCATTTAAAAGCTTATAGCAATACGAACTTAACGACTTGATCTTATGCTGCGCTTACTATGGGTGTGTGTCCATTACATCATTCTCCTAATGATATAATCTTGTTATTAACGACATCCAATGTCCATGATCAGGAAACCATGATCATCCATTAATCAACAAGCTAGTTTAACAAGAGGCTTACTAGGGACTCTTTTATGTTTACAAAACACACAAGTATTAATGTTTCCGGTTAATACAATTATAGCATGGGATGTAAACATGTATCATAAACATAAATATATAATAATAACCACTTTATTATTGCCTCTTGGGCATATCTCCAACAGTCTCCCACTTGCACTAGAGTCAATAATCTAGTCAAAAACTTGTGCATTCAACACCTATGGCTTTCTGGTGTTGTATAGACACTATTGCTAGTGGTAAACGTAATCTTCGGATCTGACACTTTCAGGTCCGTGTGTATTTGCATGTCCTTGCATCTCTACGCATTACTCATTCTCCAATGAGATGGCATTGTATAAATTTGGTCCTTTGGTGAGACCTTTAGTTCCTTGGGATTAAATCATGTTGATACAATTGTCGTACAATGTATCTTCATAGTATTATCCCGCTATGAACCACGCCAAGTTTGATAACAAACTACTTAACACAAATGCCCTCCTTTGCTGCTACTATAGTAGTTATATACTTAGCCTTTTGTTGTAGTATCCGTCACAATATCTCAACTTTGGAACTCATCAAAATCCATCATGGAACATCCTTTCCATTATATTGTGCCACCCATAGTCTAAATTGAGATAAATTTAATTTGTATCTTGTGACAAAACTAGTATCAATGTAACACTTTACAATGAACTACCTTTAACTATTTGTCACTTATACATGATATATTCTTAGTTCTTCCAAAACTCATAAGAATATCTTTACTATTGTCCAATGATCATCTTATTAATCATTCTGGTATATGCTCATAACATTTAGAGCATAGGACATATCTGGATGTGTACATCTCAAAGAATGATTGATCAAAATATTCTTGTGATTTCACCAAGTGTCAAAACACTTGAATCTCATGTCAACACACTTGAATCTTGATTTAGTCCTTTCCGTGCGTCAAGAACCTTTCTTGTTGTTTCAATATTGAACTCATTCAACATCTTATCTATGTACATTTGGCAAAATCATATTAGCGCCTCAATCTATCCATATAGACATTGATGCCTAATTCTTGAGTTATGCCTAAGTCTTTCATCGAAATGAAATTCTTAACCTGTGTCAATAAAAGATACACTATTTCTAATAAACAATATGTCTTTCACATAATGTATTAGAAATATGTCTTAGCGCTCCCACTTAATTTCTTGCAAAATGCAAACATCTTCATCGTCTCTGAAGATTCCAACTCCGCGATGCTCATTTCAACCATTGAAGTTTTGCATACTCTTTTAGCATCCTTTGAATTAACAAAACCCTTTGGATCGTATCATGTACACGTGCTAGGTAACCATTCTATTAGAAGAACTTGTTTTGTTTGTTCAACTACCATATACCAAAATATATGTAGTGGTTGCTACATTAATCTGTCCAGACTAAATATTGCTATGAAAGATCAAATCTTATCATAGTCAATTCCTTGAACATTGTCGTAAACTCTTTCCGACATGTCGAATATTTCATAGATTTGAAATATCCATGTCTATTTCTTTATAGATCCAAACACGACCGATAGGCTTCACGCCTTTCCGAAGGGTCTTCTAAGTTCAGAAACTTGATTTCTCGTGTATGGATACTATCACGGATTCCATGACTTCTAGTCATTTTATGGAGTCAGGGCCCATCATCGCTTCTTTGCATGTAGTCGATTCATCATTGTCAAAACAATAACGACTTGCTTATCAAATATTACTATTTGATTCTTACCGACCCACACGGTTCTATAGGAACTCTAATCTCCGAGATCACACCTTTTGTAATCACGAGAGCCATGAGCACTGTGGCCGCCACCGGGACACTTTCCGGCGCTGCGCTACTTAGCACATATAGCTAAGGTTCAACAACCTTATCAAAGTTCTATTGTCCTCCCACTTAACTTTTCACGAAAAAATTCCTTCTCAAGAAACTTGACGTTCCAAGCGACAAACTCTTTTGTCCTCGGCGTTATGGAGAAATTCCCAAAAAATTCTTTGGAATAACCTACAAAGACGTGCTTATCCGACTTTGGTTGTAAACATTTTACTTATGCATAGCATACCAAAATTTAAGAAAAGACAATTCGGGTTTTATCCCAAACCATAACCCATATGGTGTCATTTCAACGGATCACGATGGAGCTCTTTTCAGTGTAAAAGCGGTAGTCACTAAAGCTTTAATCTTTAAAATATAATGGCAGTTTTATAAATGACACCTCTGATCTTACCATGTAAAACAAGGTTTCATTACATATCTCGAACACTCCATACTCCTATGGTGTTTTGGGAAATGCGAATCCATGGAACGATTCCTCAAATCTTAGGTGTTTTGCTAAACTTGTAACTCAAACATCTTTCTTTATGATCCAATCATAAACTCTTTTATTTTCTTGTTACAATGATTTTCCACTTCATCTTGAAAGTCTTTGAACATTTTTCAAATGTTTCATACTTCTTCCTTATTGAGTAAGTATATACATATACTCACTCAAATCTTCGGAGAAAGCATATGAAGTTGAAATCCATCGCCCACGATAATGGGCTATATACATCAATATGTATAAATTCCAATCAGTTAGTCATCCGTTCCTCTTTTGGCCTACGAACGGAGTTTTAATTATCTCCAGGAAAGTATCACAAGCGTCATTTGATCTAAATCAAAGACTCCAAAAATCCATCAACATGGAGTTTCTTCATATATCCTTTCAATATAATTTAAACGGCGATGTCACTTCGCAAGTAATCTTTCAATTATTTGTCTTGCGACATTTTAGCATTAGTTTTATGGTCGTTATTTCTCCTACCAGACTTGTATATTATCCATCTATTATGGAATACGGTAATTATTTGAACAACCTTTTGTCGTCATAATACCTGATCAAAATAACAATTATTGAAACAAATCTTGAAGGAAAGATTTGATGTTAACGAGAAACACAACAACCCTTTGTTTGTTTTCGATGAACATCATCACATTTTCTCTTGCTAGTTACTTAGGCCATTGCAGTTCATGAATTGTGTTGTCCTGTATGACACTTCATACCAACCAATTCGGTATCCAATACCAGAGAACCACATTGTTTAACAAGCAAGGAATATAACCATAACATGTATATCTCTTATATGCCTAAGTTGGACATCTCCAACCTTTTATTTTCTGCCAAATATTTTATAGATTCTCTTTCAGCAATTCCTTTTCTTTTAAAAGAATCTATCAACATCAATAGTGGCGTCATCAACATGACACATGGTACAAAGTGTGTATAGTCAAATACCAATACCTTTGGACTTGCACTTTGAAGTGGATCACCTTCATCAAATGTTTGGCATTCTTTCAAAATTCCATTCTTTAGTAATCTTTTAGTGTAGTAAACATTTTTACTTACATCTTCTATTCATCCTTATCATGACAACTTTCATGATCAAGCTGCTATAGCTTATAAAGGTGAATTGCGAGTATAATGTTTCTTTTTCAAAACCTTTTGGAGGATTAGGACGACTAGCGTCTCCAACCTTCACAAATTCTCATCAAATATGAGGACGTATACTCTATCATGTTGTAACCAACACATTGTTTTAGATATCGCAATAACTTTTACATATGATGGTTTCTAAAACATTGCTTTCAGCTCTTAGATAAACTTGATATTAAAAACAATCTTTTGAGTATCAAGAATCATGGAGGCAAACATGATACATTAGATACTAACACTGGAATTGTTACTCTTGATTTAATACTATTTATTAAACTTCATGGAGTAAATAGAGTTTGCTGAAAGTTTGCAATGGGACTTATAAACTTTAAATTGACATTCAAAATAATACGATACCAGTTCGTAAAGTAAATATCCAGAATTTCTATAGTTCCACTATCTCAACTATAACTAAGCGTAAGGTGGTGAACGGATGCCAATGACTACAACAAACTATGCAAATTCATTTTGATTGTGTTTATGATAAATTGAGTTCGACTAATCCAAATTACAAATGAACTCCCACTCAAAACAACATCCCTCGAGTTGTTTTAGTGATTACACGAACCAAATCCACTACACCAAGTCCGATCATCACGTGAGATGATGTAGCTTTAAAGCCGAACAATCAACATGTTCATCATATCATCCATATGACTTATGCTTTACCTTTCGGTATTCCGTGTTCTAAGACCATGTCTGTACATGCTAGGCTCGTCAAGGTTAACCTTAGTTTCCGCATGTGCAAATCTGGCTTGCACCCATTGTATGCACACGTAGAGTCTATCATACCCGATCATCACGAGATGCTTCGAAACGATGAGTCTTAGCAACGGTGATACCTAAGAACGAACACTTTATTACTTCATATTTAGTGAGAGGGATCATCTTATAATGCTACCGTCGTGATCTAAGCAATACAAGATGCGTAAAGGATTAACATCACAGGCAATTCATAATATGTGATATGATATGGCCTTTCTTCTTGTGCCTTTGATCTCCATCTCCAAAGCATGGACATGATCTCCATCATCACCAGCGTGGCGTCAAGGTCCGTGGCGCCGCTTCATGGTTGTCCATCATCACTAGCAACTATTACAACTACTTGGAACAAAGCTATTACAAGATGAATAGACACGCAGGTCTTAAAAAAAATTTAAAGACAACCATTAGGCTCCTGCCGGTTGCCATATTACAATAAGGATCATTGCATACATCAAATATAATCACAATCACATGATGGCAAAAACAAGTTAGACGCCTCTAATTTTCTTTGCATGTTTTACGTGGCTTGAGGCTTTCGAATAAGAACGGATCTTACCTACGAAACTGAACCACAACGTTGATACAAGTGCTATCAAGTTGCAAAGTGTAAATTGGATCTATACTATGGTGGGAGAGACAGACACCCGCAAAGCCACTTGTGCAAAGCAAGTTACACGTCAAGCGTGGAGCAAGTCTCATGTGCGATGACATGTAAGGTTAGCCCGAGCCGCTTCATCCCACCATACCGCAAGATGCAAAGTACACAAAGCAAAATACGGCACGAGCACCAACGCCCACAAAACCATTGTGTTCTACTCGTGCAACAGATCTACGCATAGATACGGCTCTGATACCACTGATGGGTTCGTAGCATGGAAAACAAAAAAATTCTACCGCAAGAACGAACAAAACCCAGATCTAATCTAGATAAAAGCCAAGATCTAATCTATTAGACATGTGCAACGAGATAGATCTGTACTAACCCTTGTAGATCCGAAAGCGTTACGAGATTGGATCTCGTGGTTGATGTAGTCTATCACTTGCCGATCTCAAGATCGAGTGGACGATCCTTCCGGCGCCGCGTTCCGGCAGCGCTTCCGCAGTCGGTCACACGTGCGGAGTCGAAGAAGACCTTCCTCTCCCCGTTCCAGCGAGCAGCGGAGGTAGTAGATCTTCTCCACGGAATCCCAGCAGCACGACGGCGTGGTGGTGGTGGAGTAGAGAATTCTGCAGGGCTTCGCCTAAGCCTGAGTAGAAGAAAGGAGGAGGAGAGAAGCGGCTAGGAGCTGGAGTAGTGGAGGGAGGGCAGGGGGTGGCGCCTCCACCCCTCTATTTAAAGGAGGGAGGCGCCATGGGAGGGGGAGTCCTAGTAGGACTCCCCTCCCTTCCTTGGCCGGCGGATTGGGAGGGGGAGGAGTCCTCCTCCCCCACGACTCCTTGCCTTGCCCCACAAGGACTCCTTGATCCTTTCTTGGTTTTCAAGCAAACTCCAAGAAAACTTCCAGAACCTTCCGGAACATTCCGAAACCTTCTAGAATCCTCATACAAATACTCCGGAACATTTTCTAACTCAGAAAATGATCCCCAATATATGAATCTTATTCTCTGGACAATTCCAGATCTCCTCGTGATAAATCCGAGACTCCGAACAACATTCGGTCTCCAACGCACATTCCATATCTACTTAAAACAACTTCGAACCTTAAGTGTGTCACCCTACGGTTCGTGAATATGCAGACATGATGAATACACCTCTCCGATCAATAACCATCAGCGGGATCTGGAGATCCATAACGGCTCCCACATACTCAATGATGACTTCGTGATCGATAGAACCATTAACATACGAAACCAATTCCCTTGGTCACGCGATACTATACTTATCCGAGGTTTGATCGTCGGTATCTCCATACCTAGTTCTACCTTGTTACTGATAAGTACTCTTTACTCGTTCCATGTTATGTCATCCCTTGTGAGCCAGTCACATGCTTGCAAGCTAACTAGATGACATTCCACTGAGAGGGCCCAGAGCATATCTATCCGCCATATGGATGGACAAATCCCAATCTTGGTCCATGCGCTTCAACACATACTTTCAGAATACTCAATGACACCTTTATAACCACCCAGTTACGAAGCTGTGTTTGATGTCATCAAAGTACCCATCCGGTGATGGTGATTAACACAACCTCATGGTCGAAGGATTAGGTTACTATGCATTTAAAAGCTTATAGCAATACGAACTTAACGACTTGATCTTATGTTGCGCTTACTATGGGTGTGTGTCCATTACATCATTCTCCTAATGATATAATCTTGTTATTAACGATATCCAATGTCCATGATCAGGAAACCATGATCATCCATTAATAAACAAGCTAGTTTAACAAGAGGCTTACTAGGGACTCTTTTATGTTTACAAAACACACAAGTATTAATGTTTTCGGTTAATACAATTATAGCATGGGATGTAAACATGTCATAAACATAAAGATATAATAATAACCACTTTATTATTGCCTCTTGGGCATATCTCCAACACCATGTTCTCCTTAGCGAGAATGCCATGGTCGACTATATACTCAACGAGATGGATTTGGAGCAGCCTAGTATCTTAGAGACCCCAGAGCAGTGGGAAGACCGATATTACCATCGTGAGATGTCCACCTTCATATCAGTGACGATGCGTTTTGGGATGGTGGATGAGTGATGTCTGCAAGTGCACAGATCGTTTGTGGCTAGTTTCAAAGTATAGATATCGATCCCAAAGGTAAGTGTTTATGAATGAAGTCTCTGTCACACTCAAAGTTGTCACGGGTCTTCAAGTGAATTGACTGCAAGTGTGGAAATAAGAATGAAATTTGGATTAAACTTGATGTATTTAAATAAAACTAAAATGTAAACTTTAGGAATAAAAAGCATAAAAGTAAAGAACATTTCGATTGTTTGTGGTTTTCTACAGATGACAAAGAAGGTGCGAGGAGATACAGTTCATGGTGATAGTGACTGTGCCAGGTGGATGAATGATAAGTGTAACAATTATAATCTTATAAGTATATGTGTAGGAGAGCAACCCATAATTAGCCGAAACTCCTCTTGGTAGATTTCATCCCAACTTCAATAATCTTAGTAGTCTGTTACCAAAACCATGGTCAGTCACTAGACGATTAAGATCCTTTAGGTTGCTTAGCAATTAAGCTCCTTGGATCGGACTAATGCAATAAGCACAGTGGTTCCTCGTGATCCTCGAGTCAAACTAGTTTCCCATTGATATTCCCGTATCACTCGGGGGTCGCCAGTCTGCTAGCAAACAAGATCCTATCTATGTAGAACAAAGCATCATGTTGACTGGGCCCTTAATTGGACAACAAGCATTAGGCATCCCATGGATAGTCAAGCACACATAATATAGTAATTAAAATCAATCACAAACTAATGGAAAATATATGGAGGCACATCACATCTCACCAATCCCTTACATCCCCCACGCCCAAGGAACTTACTCACACATGAGAGAAGAAAGCATCATCGATATAATTAAATAAAGGGAGTTCTTCTCGATATTACCGTGGAGATCCACAATAAGAATAGAAAAGTAATCCAACACAATTCAAGATAGGAAGAAACAATCTCAAACTCTAATCTTGCAAAGTGAAGATCTCTCTCAGGTACAAGTAATGGCTATGAGGGTGTGATGGCTAGGAGGTCGAAGATCGTGGAGCGAGATGAAGAACATCTTCCTCTTCTTCTCCGGATCTCTTCTTTTTCCTTTCTGGATGGGATGACGGCTGATTTGTTATGATTTCGCCTCTTGCCTCTTCACAGAAGTTGTCCCTTTTGACAAGATGGAGGCGGCGGCAACTATACGGCAGGAAAAATATTCCCGCTGTATAGTTGCTCGTTAAAGCTACTATATGCCTCCCTTGATTGCTTCCAAAAAGAGACTTGCTTGTTTTCGCCCGAATATTATGTTTCTCTTGTTAAAACCTTTTGTTGATGTTCAGAACCTGAAACACACATTAAAAACCAAGTTTTCTTAGCTACTGAAGTATTAGTGTTAGGTAAAGCTAGAAAACAATCAAATCCAGAAGAAAACCATCAATAAAAACCATCAAAAATATGTTGAATATCACAGCTATAACCTCCCCCAAGCTTTTATGTTGCTCGCCCTCGAGTGATAAGAAAATAAGGAAGAATAGCGGAGATTCGAGACTGAAATAAAAGAACTTACAAGCTTGAATTGGTGTCAAATTCTTTTCTTCACAATTCCTGCAGTCTTAAACCTGATCATACAAGTACTCACAATATTGCATTGAGTCCACTTCCTAACCACGTATATCTTGCTAGCAAATAAATCATATGCCCGACCAAGTGTCAAAAGTTTAGCTAGGAAAGTGAAACAAATTCTTTTGCTATCTCACTTTGAGAGATGAAAACTTTTTGCTCTTGTTTCTTTAATCAATTAAGAGTACTCAAGTTGGCACCAAAAGCATTCAATTTAATAACAACTCATATATTCCCACGTCAAATTTTCAAGACTCTCAAAGCACCTTTTTCCTTTCCTTGTTTTTCAAAACTTCAGCCCTTTCATTGAGAAATCATGCCACTCTTTTTAACATGTTAATTGGGATTGTGTTGCATAGTCGTGAACATGCCAATATATAACTATTGAGCAATAGTGGGTCAGAGGAGTACTACAACTTCAGTTGGAATGTGAAACCACGAGGAGACTAAAATTTTACCCGTCATAGCATTGCAGCTCCAGACGCTTACATAACTCAATAGCCGAAATCAAGTGGTTTCCCACATTTAGATCGTTCGTTGGCTAGCGGAGTTAATAGTTCCCCATGGAGCACGACAGTGTTGTAATGATACGTGTAAAGCAATATCTTACTGTAATTATTAGAAAAAGCAGTGGCATAATCTCTACTACTTCGAAGCATCCATTTTATCAGACAATTTCATTCAAGAGTGCTATCGAGTCTATTTACATTAAGCTCAAATGGGGTTGAGTAGTTCAAAAATCAAATCCTTTGGGCTAAACATGGACTCAAGTCATCTTTTGGACACTTTTTCTTGTTGTAAAGATGTCAGAAATATTTTTAACCAAGTTCATTGCTCATTATTTCAAAGCTAAAAAGGAGACACTGGCAAAGGAATAGAATTTATAGGATAACAACCTAAGTTGGGAGTGGCTCAAGTGCAAGCGAGTAAATAATTGTAGGATCAATTTAAAGTTGCAGAAAACGTGATGAAAGGAATGTGATACCTCCTCTTTCTTGCTTCGTTCTCATACTTGAGTCGAACCCCCTCTATATTTCCCTATTGCCAAGTCACCTGAAATTGAGCAATCTTTGAGAGAAACAAACAAACAAATTTGCAATAAAGATTACAACTATTTTTTTGTGTTTTTGGTTTAGGAATGCGAACTGAAAGTAAACATGCAATTTTGAAGAAGTAAAATAAATAAAAATAAGAAATAAAAATATGAATGCAAGGTTTGGAGGTTTTCAAACCTCCCCAAGCTTAGGTTGTTGCTAGGCTCAGTTGTTGTCGTCGTTCGGCGGCGGGTACGGATACTTCTAGTAGTAGTCAGGAAAGTGGGTCATGAAGTGACTAAAGTTGTGAGTTAAGGCACTAACATCGTCATTCACTCCTTGTAGCGTGTGGTAAATCTCCCCAACGCGCTAGTTGAGCTGCTGATAATCTTGATAGGGAACGTTGTTGAACCCCTAATGTTGCTGCTGATTGGACCATGGGTCCTAGGATCCCTCCTGTTGCTGGTGTAGTCCCTCCCAAGCAGGGTCGTATTCCTGGTCCAGCTCCTTCTCATCCTGCTGCTCTCCTTCTTCATCTTCTTCTTGATCAGGCTAGAATTCAGCCATGATCTTCACCACTTGATCCTTGGTAAGGATCCAGTTATCCTTCGCCACAATCAAGAAGGCTTGTGGACTAGGCAATGGAACCTGCTCAACCTATGCATCATCAAGATAACCAAACTGATATGCTCGGAGCCTCTTGTCAACTCGCTAAACACCGAGGAAACCACAAGCAGTTATATATTTGACATCCATAAGTTTGGAGCCATCAACAGGTTGCATCACAGGTAATGGAATGTTCAATGCTAGGACAAGGTCGGTTACAAATCCACCAATGCGAATGTCACATTTATTTTTGTTGCTCTGGTGGCGAAGGTGCTGGAGGAGTAGAGCCGCGGGATTGGGGCTTTGCGGTGCTTTGGGGAAGAGTGCCTTGGTGATCATGGCCATGTCCACATTGGCCAAGGAACCGATATATCCTCTTCCCAACAGTGTATTGGCGAGGAATAGGGCGAAGTAGCGAATTGATGGGTTCTGAATGGTGGACATCTTCTTCTAGTAGAAGTCCCTGCCAGCATTAACAGAAATAACCTCCCATGTTTCTCCACTTGAGATGCCATATAAATTTGTAACAGTTGACTCCCTATCGTGAGGGAAGCAAAAAGCATCACAAAATCATTGGAAAGTTATTTCATATGACTATTGGTTTATGTTGGAGCTTACCGTGCATGCATTACCTTTCTCCTCATGGTCATCGTAGAAAGAGGCGAGGAACTCCTATGTGAGCTCGGTGTAGGTATTGTGGCTTGCGTAGGCGAGTAGTGATAGCCCTGCATTTGCACACATGAGGTCGAAGTCCGCATTCAACCCTGTCGTGGTGAGAAAGCCATCATCGGCCCAATGTGTGGGCATCACCCGCCTTGATGAAACCATGCCCAACTTGATGTTGAGCTTGGCCCGGAGCTCCGAGCTCTCAACACTTTGGCGCTTGCTCTTGCGAAAAATTCTACCAATATTGTTCATCTTGATGCACTTAAAAATTTCACCATGAAACCTTAGGCATATAGTTTCTACATGATATACGAACGATTCTACGTGGAAAAATTTAATCCTAACGTGAGAAATCAAAGGGAAAAACAAAACAAGCTTGAGTTCATCCACTAGATCAATGTGAGAGTTTCAACCATGGAATTCTGAAAATAAAGCATGGATAGGATGAGAAACATACCGATTTGTTGATTCCCCAACTCAAACGAACGAAGTTCACGAAGAATCAAGAATTCTAGGTGGGTTTTGAGGGGTTTGGAGAGAGAATATGAGAGAAAATGTGAGGAGGAGGAAGAATCCTAGCCGTCCTGGTGCATTTAAGTGGTCGCGTCGAACTATACGGCCGCAACTATACGGGCAGGAAAAGTAGTTCCTGCCGTATAGTTGCGGTGGTGTCCACAATTAGGGTTTCTTTATGCCAGATCACAGCTATACGGGCGGAACTATACGACCGGATCAAAATGGTCCCGCCATATAGTTGGTCGTCAAACCTTCTGGAACCTCGAGATAAATTTTCTGAGATAGGCATCGATAACTATACGGCCAAACTATACGGCCGGAATTTTTATTCCTGCCGTATAGTTGGTCATTAAACCTTCCGTATCCTGGAAAAAAAAATTTACAAAGGCAATGATAACTATACCGTCAGAACTATACGGCTGGAATTTATATTCTTGTTGTATAGTTGGTCATTAACCCTTCTATATCCTGTAAAAGAATTTTTACAAAGGCAACGATAACTATATGGCTGGAGTTTTTATTCCTGCCGTATAGTTCGTCGTTAAACCTTCAGTACCAAGCTTTTTCGCCCAAAATTTTCAGAGATTCACTTTTTAATCTGGACAAAATGAATAAGCTAGTTTTTGTAGATAAAACTCAAACTTTTATTTTTATACTTATTCTACGCTTGTTCAATCGAAATTTCTACTACTTTTTTACAGCGGCATCTTCACGGGCGCGCTTCCGCAAGAATGTCTGGGAAAAAGTTATAGGAATGTGACGAACATTTTATTCTTTAATTTATTTTATTAATGTGATGAGTTGACTCCCATTAAGCATTTTATTAAGAATGGTTGAATAATTCAACCCCTTCTCTATTCTCGAATTTTTACCTTGGGTTGCCCCTTATCAAAGGCACTTACCACATGAACTCGTTTTGCCGGTGGAATATATCTTTCTCCTACTTCTAGCTTCTTTGGAAAATACCGGATGATTTCATCATCATAAACATTGAAGATTAATTTTTCACTCAGCACAATCAACTGATGCTCCTGCAGTACTAAGGAAAGGTCTTCCAAGTATTATGGATAATTTTTCATCCTCTGGCATTTCAAGAGTAATAAAATCAGTGGGAATAACATGCTCATCAATTCTAAGTAGAATATCCTCAATCATACCAATGGGTTGTTTAGTGGACTTGTCAGCCATCTGTAAAGTGATAGTAGTAGGGGAATACTCCCCTAATCCTAACCTTTAATAGAGCGAATATGGCATTACACTAACTCCTGCACCTAAATCACACAAGGCATTGTGAATATCTATTTTGCCAATTGAGCATGAAATAGTTGGTATTCCGGGATCTCCCGATTTAGACAATAGCTTCCCATTAGCAGGATAACTAGTCACCATAGCAACGATTTCAGTTATTTCTTTCATTCTACTAAGAATACCACAGAGGAATTTAGAACAGGTAGGAACTTTTATTGCATCCGCAAATGGAATTTCAAAACGAAGATCACCAAGTGCCTTTTTGAAAGAATCATAGATTACCTAATCCGGTGCTTTGGTTTTTTTCTCTAGATAAGGAAGCTTTTGCTCACCTTACTTATTCTTGTCTTTTACCTTTTGTGGGGGATCAGGCTCTTTTGTTGCTTTCTTTTGTTTTTCCTTATCGCTCTTCTTCTTTTCTACTACAACAACTTCATCTTCATTTCTTATCTCTTTTTTCTTCACTTGGATCAACTGTCTCTGCATCAGAGTCATAACGGTCATCCTGTGCATCATTTTGCTCCTCCATGGTTTGATCTTTTGTTTTTGAGCAGTTTCATCTTGAGGATCCACCACTGTATCATCTTCTTGGCTTGCTTTGAGCAAGGCTTTTTTCCTTTCGATCTTTTTCAGCTTCATATTCTGGTGGTCCTAATGGTCATGTAACAACTACATCTCCCCTTGTAACAACATTAGTAGAAACAGGAATATCTACATCATCTTGAAGAAAAATTTGATAACCAGATGCTATTTGTTCACATTGGGTTTCAATCATACTAAGGTACTTGTGAAATAATTTTATTTCTTGGTCAATCTCATCATAATTTTCCATGAGTTCCGCCAAAATCTTCTTATGTCTTTGAAATTGCTTATGCAGGTTATTATGAGATTTTGCTTGTCGATATTTTAATTCTTGAAAAACTTTTCTAGTTTCATCTTCTTCAATAAAAACTTGTAACAAGTCTACTTTGTTTTCCTTAATAAGTTCTGTAGGTATACCTTTTTCTTTCATTGTTTTGCGTACTTTAGGCATAAGATCAGGAGTTATATGAAGTATCCCTTTTCTAGCTTAGTGCCATAATCAGGATTATATAAATAATCATAATTAGCCCTAGTAGACATAAATTCCAAACATGCTTTAATAGTTAAAGTATTTATCGATCCTCCTGCTGATAAGTTAAGCAACTCTCTACATTGACTATTAAGACCATGGTAAAATAAATCGCAAATAGTTGATTCAGAATAGCCATGATTAGGAATAGTATTGATCATTACAAAGAATCTATCCCATGCTTGTGGGTAGTTTTCTCCCACGTTCTGACTAAAGTTACCTATATTCTTTCTAATTTCAGATACCTTTTTAAAAGGATTAAACCTATTTATGAATTTAACAATACAGTTTTCCCAACATTTACTCTAATGACGAGAGAGAGAATATAACCAGTCTAGAGCCTTCCCTTTAAGAGACCAATGAAATAATGTTAGACGAGAGAAGTCTCTTGCCAAACCTTTTGGTCCAAGTGATGTTATCACATCGTCGAACTCTCTAAGTTGTCTTCCTGGCTCTTCATCTTCCCTTCCACTGAAAGCTTTTTCCTGCAAAATTTTAATAATCTCACCATCAAATCGATATTCTCTAACTCTATGATTAGGAAATTCTATTGGTTGTTTAAGAAAAGAAGAATTTGGAGCACTGTATTCTCTGAGATTTTTCTCAAGTTTCTTGGGAGTTATTCTGTAAATGGACATGATTTCCATAAAATCACTCAGGTTTTCAACTTCAACCTTATTTGATCTTAAAAGTTTTTCACTAATTTCCTCGCGCCTTTCAATAGGCACGTGCTCAATATAATCTAGTAAATAGGTCCTACCAGAGCGTGTAGACCCTTTGTCTCCTAGGGAGACCATTTTGTAGTAGTAACACCTGAAATGACAAGAGATAAACACTTAGTGCTTAGCTCCCTGCAACGGCGCCAGAAAATAGCTTGATGTCTGTAAGTGCACATATCATTTGTGGCTAGTTTTGAAGTATAGATATCGATCCACAGTTTTAAGTTTCATCTACTATATCTATTTGGCACTACCTGGCATGTAATAAGCACTATTATATTGCTCATGATGAGCAGAACCATGTCCTTATATCTGTTTGAGTGCCTGGATGTTTCTATCTCCCTGTTAAGCACTATACCTTCATTTTATATCTGTGGATTTACCAACCTGGGTACAAAGTGCATCTTATTCATATCTCTATCCTGCCAGCTACCCCTCATGAAAACCTGGTTAACTATGTTGATTAGATACAGTGGACCCATTACATGTTGAATTATGAATAGGAACTGGATGATTCTTGACTGGAATGTTAGAGGCATTAATTCTGATTTGAGACATGCTCAAATTAGAGAAAAAGTGGATTCTAGTAACTGTGATATTATTTGCCTTCAAGAGACCAAAAGAGAAGATTTTGATCACTCTTATTTAAGAAAATTCTGCCCTAGTAGATTTTCACATTTTGCATTTTCTCCATTCCTTGGTAATTCTGGAGGATTGATTACTATTTGGAATGGTAGCCTTTTTAAAGTAGAAGTTCTATGTCATTCTAAATACCATATCTCTGTGGCTCTCACTTGTAATCATTCTGGTACCACATGGATCCTGACCAATATTTATGGACCTGCACACAATGAACACAGAGCTGATTTTTTCAATTGGATGCATAATATTTATACTTCCAATTATCCATACTGGATGTTAATGGGGAATTTCAATCTCATAAGAAGTCCTGAAGATAGAAACAGAGATGGTGGTGATGCTCATAATATGATGCTTTTCAATAATGCCATTCAATCACATGATCTTGTAGAAGTACCACTAAAAGGAAGATCATTCACCTGGAGTAATATGCAAGACCCCCCACTATTAGAAAAACTGGACTGGATTTTCACATGCCCTTTATGGACTACAACATTCCCCAACACCATGGCCCATCCTCTTTCAAGAATTGGCTCTGATCACACTCCCATCAGTATCCAAGTGGGCACTACCATTCCTAAAGCCCAACTTTTCAGATTTGAGAACTTCTGGCTAGATTTTGATGGATTTTATGACACTGTAAATACTCTCTAGAATTCTGCTCCCTATAACAGTGATGCTGCCCTTGCTATTAACTACAAATTCAAATATCTCAGAGCTGGCCTTAAGAAATGGAGCAAGAAACTTTCAAATCAAAATCAGACTATTGGGAACTGCACATATATATTGGCTTTACTTGAAGGAATTGAAGATCAGAGACCACTTGCCTTACATGAGATGAATTTCAAAAAGATTCTGATGAAACATACCAATAAACTCCTGGAGGCTAAAAGGATTTACTGGAAAAGCAGGGCTAAAATTAGATGGTCCAAATTGGGGGATGAGAACACCAAATTCTTCCATGCTGTGGCAATCCAGAATTTCAGGAAAAATCTCATTACACATATCAAGACTGATGACAATTTGATTCTGACTGAACATGAACTCAAGGCTGCTGCAATTTGGCACTCATACAAACAAAGACTTGGCACAAGTGAAAATATTATCAGTGACTATAACCTTGATGAATTGGTCTTACCACATGACCTCCTTCACCTGGATGCTCCATTCACAAATGAGGACATTGAACTTGTGGTCAAAGAATTTCCTACTGACAAAGCACCTGGTCCTGATGGATTCAATGGGAAATTCCTCAAAAAATGCTAGCATATTATCAAGGAAGACTTTATAAAACTGGTTCATGACTTCTATGATGAAACGGTGAATATGAATGCCATCAACACTACCTTTATTACTCTCATCCCCAAGACAAATGATCCTGAGACTATGAATGATTATAGGCCAATTTCATTGGTTAGCCTTCCACTAAAATCATCACCAAGATTATGGCCAATAGACTCCAGAAGGTTATTAAATCCATTCTCCATAATAATCAGTATGGCTTTATTAATGGGAAACATATCCATGATTGTCTGGGATGGGCATTTGAATACCTACATATCTGCCATGTGTCTAAGAAACCCATTATCATTCTGAAGATGGACTATGAGAAGGCATTTGATAAGATTGAATATAATGCAATCATTAATATGCTGAAAGCTAAAGGATTTGGGCCCAAATGGATTTCCCTGGTCAGATCTATTCTGTTCTCTGCCTCTACCTCAGTGTTACTAAATGGTGTCCCAGGGAAAAAATCTATTGCAAAAGAGGTGTCAGACAAGGAGACCCCTTATCTCCCCTTTTTATTTGTTTGCATAGCTGAATTATTACAAGAAATTTTCAATGATGCCTAGCACAGAAATGAAATCAGCTTGCCTCTTGATAATGATTATGGACAAAAATATCCTATCCTTCAATATGTTGATGACACCCTTTTCATTATGCCTGCTGATAGCATTCAACTGAATAATCTCAAGGACAGACTCCAACAATTCAGTAGTATGACTGGTCTCAAGGTAAATTATGATAAATCTACCTTGATACCTATCAATGTACCAGAGGATTATGCATGTCAACTTGCCTCATATTTTGGATGCAAATTGGAAAGCTTACCATTTACCAACCTGGGTCTCCCACTTGGTACCACAAGACCATCTATTGATAGCTTGATGCCCATTGTATCCAAATTTGACAGAAAGCTCTCGGGATTATCTTCTCTCATGTCATATACAGGAAGACTCACATTATTGAATTCTGTACTGAACTCTATGCCCATCCATGCCATGTGTTCTTTTAAAGTTCCCATATCAATTTTTGTCCATTTCGAAAAAGGTGGCAGACAGTTCCTTTGGGCACGGAAAGATATCCATAAACATGGCAAATGTCTTGCTAAATGGGATTTGGTATGTAGACCAAAGGATCAAGGAGCTTTAGGTGTCATAAACCTCAGGGTACAAAATTAGGCCCTTCTATTGAAAAATATTCATAAATTCTACAACAAGACTGATGTACCATGGGTTGATCTCATATGGAAAGCCTACAAGGAGATTATTCCCCACACTCACTAAATCATATTGGATCCTTTTGGTGGAGAGACTGTATGAACTATGTTGATATTTACAGAGACATGACTCACTGTAAAATTGGCAATGGAAAATCTATGCTACTTTGGAAAGATCTATGGATAGATGAATGTTTTGAAGATAAATACCCACACCTGTTCTCTTTCTGCCACAATGATACCTTAACCATGGACAAGGCCATCTCTGCAGCTGACAATGATTTCTATGATCTCTTCCAACTCCCCTTGTCCATTATTGCTCATGAGGAATTTATTGATATGTTGGAGAATATCAGAAGCATAAATCACACTGATGATCATGACTCATGGTAATTTTCTTGGGGTGAGACCTTTAAAACCAGGAATATATACAGAGCGCTGATTGGGGCCCACCCGACACCAAAGCCTATTTCTGATATATGGAAGTCATGTTGTCTCCCAAGACACAAATTTTTTGCCTGGCTCCTTTTGAATATGAGATTAAATACCAAAGAATTAATGACAAGAAAGAATTTCTTCATGGAATACAATGAATGTGTAATATGTGACACATGTCCTCAGGAAACTCTACAACATCTATTTTTTGAGTGCAGCTTCAGCCAGGGGTTCTGGTGGGCCCTGGGACTTGAATGGAACACTGATATGGATAATCATCAAATGATCAATGATGCTCGCAGCAGATTTAATCCTAGTTTTCTTATGGAAATTATCATCACTGGATGCTGGAGTATATGGGACCAAAGAAATAGCTATATTTTCAAAGATCTTAATCCTTCCATCATTAGATGTATTTCTTTTTTTAAAGCAACCTTCTCCTTGACTATGCATAGAGCTAAACCTAGTCTCAAGGAAGGTATGCAGCAGTGGCTTGACACACTATGATTTTAAAACATCTATAACTGTAACTGAGCCTGGCTCACCCTCTGTACATTATAAAATTTATAAAATGACACAGTAGGGGTCTTCCCTACTGTTTTTTGTTAAAAAAAAGATATCGATCTCATAGTGTGGCGCCCCACCAAAACCACTACTAGAAAATCGCTTATTGTTTTTATTTTGTGCATTATCATATTCATCATGCCACATTGCATGGAACATATAATTAAATTGTTGCATTTAATATTTTTCACTTGCATTTGGTCCTTGGTATTTGTATTTGATATTGTATTTGCCTCTCTCTATTTGGCCTCCCTCTATTTGATTTCTAGTGGGTGCCATACTTGGTGGAACCATAATGTCTAATTTCTTTTAATTGACTCCTACTATTTTATATTGTTAAATGCCCAAATTGAGTTGGGGGCATCATCTCTTATTTTTCTCTCCTAATCTATCTTGTTGAACTCATGTCAGCCATAATATCATCATCTGAATTCCACCATATGTTGTCAAGTGGGGTTCTTTATTTTGCCTTACGAATTTTAAATCATGCCCAATTGAACTCATATTGATTCTATTTAATCTTGCTCATATGTCTATCTCCTCAAGATCATATTCCTCTCTATTCTACTTATGTTCTTGGGTTTATCTTTTTATTTTTGGGTTGATTCTCTAATTCTCGTGCCTTCGTACATCCTATAATTATCTACCTTTCATTCTAATTCATTTTCATACCTTCTTGTATCATTCTACCTATTGCTTTGATCTTTTGACAGCTCACCTCAAGCTAATTCTTTCTTCTAAATCTATTCTACATGTACACGCATATGACCTCATGCTCCATGCTACCATTCTACTTTTCACCCTTGCCCTCAGCAAGCATATTTTGAAGCACAAAATAATTTATACTAAAACCCGTATTTTATTTATGTGCTTAAATATACGTATGGTTAATATATATGTAGCCTCCCCCCTTTTTGTTTTTTTATAACAAAACAAACTAATAGTTTTTAGTCTATTATCAGACTATAAAAGGTTTTCTTATTTCACTAAAAATAAAATTAGGCAAAAAACCCGTCTAATGTTTTGACCCAAAACTAGTCATCTAGTCTACTTTAGAATAGATACATATCCTAATCTCCTTCTTTCTTCTTTTCAAACCCTAACCCCCATATCTGAGATCTAGATATTGCCAAAATCCCCATCTCCTTCTTTGTCCTCTGCCGCCACTAGGTTTTCTGGGTTCCTCGTCGGCCAGAAGCTAATCAATAATAGCAGCGAACAAGATTCTTCAAGAGCTAGCTAGATAAGAAGACCCTAATCGATTCATTACCACACGCCAGCAAATCCTTGTCCTTTGATTAGAATATTAGCACGTAGAGAATATCCATCTGAGTCGATCGCTGCCGCCGCTTGTCTTCTTTATTTTCTGGCCGGTAGCACCACTACACCACCTCCTCGCGTTGCACCTGCCCGCCTGGTCTTGCTCGCGTACGCGCGCGCGCCAACCGGCCGACCGGCCGCCAGCGACCCGGCCCCATCGTTTGCCCGCGAGGCCTGGCTCTGACAGAGACATCTCCAATTCTTCATGCGCTGCTCTCGACCCGCACCTGACCACTTTGTCCGCCGCGTATAGCAATTGATCTCTACTTCCTGCCGTTCGCTTGCAATCGGCCAAATCCCAGGTCAGCGAGCCGTCTATCTTTTCTATTTCTCACCCTCTGCTCACCACACTTTTTATTTTTGGCTGCCGTCTCACCTCTTTGCTCTGCGTGCAACACAGTCCAGATCACTGATCAGCAGCCTTGGGAGCAGGAGTCGAAGCTCCTTCCTTTTACTATCTGAGCGTACAACGATAGCAAGCAAAAGTACAATGCTCGTGTATCTTGCCTCCTTCCGTGGTTGCCCAGCAAGTGTTCGCTGAAATTACCACGCGAGTTTGGTCTCGATTTTCCTTCTATTTGTTTGTTTCTCCGATCCGAGCCGTGAGACCCTGATCCTATCCCTATTTTTCATAAAATGCTTTATATCTTGATGCACCAAATCATTCATGCTCGCATACATATTCATTTGTTTAGGGGTATTTTGACGACTTACCTAATAATTAAATATATAGACAATATGCGGGCCATTCTAGTCTTATATTGGCCCCATTTAAATTTGTGTAGCGAACCGATGCCATGTTTCGCCTTGTTAAGACACCATTTAAATTGCAGGGTATCTAAATAATTTGAACCTTCTATTAATTGCCGGGACCCCGGTTCCGCTTAATTTTGTCTAGTCGCATCGCATCTTTGCCATGCCATGCATCATATCATAATCATGCCGGATCTTCTGTCGTAGTATTAAATAGTGCATCTGGTGTTTCTTAGTGCTTTGCTTCTTCACGGATTAGGCCGTTGAGTGGATGCGAGTATCGACAAGTTCTTCGGATATATCTCCGGCAGTGTTTCCCAGGCGAGCATTCTCCCCCTTTCTACCTATTTTGCATTTATAGTCTTTATTTTCTCCTGTTGATCTATTGCTATCTGTGTCGTGATACTTTAGTGTTCCATACGAGATATACCCCGTGCAGCCTCTATGTTGCCTTGGACACATCCTATTGCCTAATATTTGATAGATAGTCAGTCTTGCGAGTCGTAGTCGCTTGCTCATGTGCTGGTTCGCGTCGTTGTTGTTCCACCGTTGACGGAAGGTTGGTTTATGCTTAATGGTGGAGATGCTTAACGGTGGAGTTGATCATGACTTTAAACACAACTATTAAATTGCTAGATATAACTAATGCAGAGGCATCGGTGGGCAATAGATGTTATTTGGTTCTTCCATGCTCACTTGTGTCCCGTAGGACCCCGAGTACTTGATACATGTTCCTTGATTTTTCGCACTATCCACATCCGGGAGCCCTTATGGACCCCCCTAAGCCAGAGCTTGATTCATTTCTATTTCTTGGGGCCACAAGTAGTTTGGGGCTTTATTACTATCATGTACCTATGTCATGCTTTACTGCTTTATTTAAGATTGTGCGTGGAGCACCTGTACTGTTTTGGATGCGGAGTGTTTTCGCGGTATCGACAAGCCCAGTCACATTTTTGGGTTCCCAGTCGTTTACAGCCATTGACGCAAACCTTGGGTCCGTCTCGGAGCCGGCCAACTTCGTTGCGGGTAGCTTAATGGGGTGGCCCCTTGAAATATTTATGAATCCTGTGATTGCTTTGTCGTAAAAGCCTCGTTGGATTTTGAGTTGGTTTTTCCGGGGTTGATCGAGTGTGTGTTACTATTTGTGCACCCCTGCAGGGTAAAACTTTCTGAAAGCCGTGTCCGCGATTATGGACGACTTGGAGCATAGTATCTCGATCATAGACAAGCATAATTAAAGTAGTGCTATAAATTTGACTTAATATGTGACTAGTAATCAGCTTCACTACAATGGAATGGATAATAAAAGTGCCAACAACTGGTGGAACTGGTGTGTATCGTGTCATACTATACCTGCCTAGTAAGTACTGCAACTCCAATGAAATGTGATAAAAGTGCCAACAACTGCTGGGTTTTGGGATTACTCAGGAAAATTATATCTGACTAGTAAATGTTCCAACTACAACTAAATGTTAACTAAAACTGTCCACTACTTATGCTATCAGGATGACTCACACTATCTATATCTGATTAGTAACAGCTGCAACTATAACAGAATGAGTAAAATTGCCAATTGTGTGAGTTCCTTGGTCCGACTTCCTCCTTTGGTCTCGAGGGGGAAATACCAGGATGGGTTTGTTTGGTGTTAGCTTCAGGTTGGATCCGGATAGGTCTTTCTTATCCCTCTCTAATAACCGCCTGTTGTACCGAGTCTCTATAGGTTGTTTAGTGCCGCTGCGCTGCCGCTTCAGTCAACCATACCTATGTAGGTGAGAGCCGCAGAATTCTAGCCTCGCCGGGTACTGGCCTCAGTACTGACGCTCCTCTTTTTCCTCTGCCCTTTGTCGGCACCCCCTTTTGTTTTAGTAGGTTTGCGATCGACGTCGTTAGTAGGGTTACCCTTCCGGCTTGGCCTGGGCAGGGTTATGGACGCCATTGGTTATTCTTCAGGGCTCTTAGCCCCATTTGCATCTTGTCCGTACTCGGACGCTGTAGCGTTCTCAAGGTGATTTGGATCTTTGTACTGTATATCGGTATTCTTGACTCATGGAGTCGTGTTGTATATATATCTGTTCTGTGGGTCCCATTGAGGACTGTTGTCTAATAGTATTACTTCGTTTTCCACCCGCACGAAAGTGCCTGGTGGACGTCCTTGAATCGTTTCTATGCGGGTTTGGCGGATAGGGCTAAAACTTGCATAGGGCCGATTCGAGGGTGTTACACATAGGGAGCCCAAAGGTAAGTGTTTATGAATGAAGTCTCTGTCACACTCAAAGTTGTCATAGGTCTTCGAGTGAATTGACTACAAGTGTGAAAATAAGAATGGAATTTGGATTAAACTGGATGTATTTAAATCTCAACTATCTAAAAAGGACAAATTTTCTCAGTTTCCTCCAACGCAGGAACAATTGATCTCGGCCTTCAAATCTATCAGATCTAACGCTCCAGGACTTACCAATAACATTGCAGGACGTTCCTAATTTGCACGTCCACCAATTAATAGCGGCAATTACTCGTGGAAATTACTAGCATAATTCCTCTACCCATTAATCTCCAATTGCTCTCCATAATCGGGGCATAATTCCTCTACCCATTAATAATGCATTAACCGCATCGAGGAAAATTAGGGATGTAATCTCCGGTCCATTTAATCTCCGGAATTACGGCCTTCGCCTCTGCATGCGTGCGTATGGGTAGATCCGTGCGCCACGCTTCCCTCTCCATGTCCATATTTCTATGCAAAATAAAATCTCTACTAATAAGTAAATAGAATTAATCGTTGCCATAATAGGCGTTATCGTATATCTCCTCAACCCACAAAATCTCTTGATGCTTTTCTTTTTCAATGTCTTGAGATGAACTTCTGAAACAGCTCCAATGCCCTATGTTGTGTCCTCGTTGATCTAGGCTCTGGACTCATTCGCCAATTCCCACTTGTCATGCTTCTCTTCATAGCATTTTCTCCTCCACTACCGTCAATCGCAGCCCGGCGGACGTGAAAAACTGTTGTCGTTTTGCCGGGGTAGCACGAAACGAGGCTACCGACCGGCACCGCGGACTTCCAGCATCCGGCTTTCCTCTTCCGTCAGTACAAGTATGACTGCTGCCTGCATCCATGTGCCCTTAGAATTCGCGTGGTCCTCCCGGTTTGTTGGCCAACAACGTGAAACTTCCCCGTCACTGTTCACCTACGGCCGGTTAGAGGATGATCTGTAGGGAAGCATGGGGATGCAGGAAGATCGATCGAAGCTCCTCCACGGCCATTCGGCCAAAAGAGCAAAGCTGCATCCTACATGTACCCCTCTGCCGTGAACACACCCTCTTCGGCGTTATGCTCTTCACGAGTTTGGGAATCAGCCTACTCATCACCCTCGAGCCTGTTGTGCCCATCCTCTCTTCCATGTTGTTGTTATTGGAAGCGATGGCTCCACCGGTGAAGCCTCGTCCTATAGGAGACCGCCCATAGTGGGATGGTGACGCTGCTTACCTCGACGGCGTTCTACTCTTTTAGTGGTGGTGATGGGATGTCAGGTCCAACCCGAAGGTCACCTGGAGAGTCTAGTGGCGAATGGCGTGGCCGCATCACCGGAGTACAAGAATTGTTACGAGTCTTTGACTTTTGTACCAGTTGGTTTCAATAAATTTGCGGACCGTTGGATGCACGCCATACACCATGTGTGTAGGGATGGGTGCATGCATAGGGCGCAGGCGAGCCGCATGTTCTCAACAAAGGTGTATATACTCGTTGTTGTCATGCCAAGTGGCATGGTAGGCGTGCGACCCAGAGCAAGCGAGGAGATCCTATTTCCTAGGGTACACGGGCGGTGGAGGTTTACTTGCTCTAGAACACCAGTGATGGCTAGGCACGAACCTTGTTCATCGCCTACATTCCCTCAAGTGTGCGCCCCATGCTAGCCAAACCGTCAGTATGAAGTCCATCCACGACCGCATGCATGCACCCATGTTGTTGTCCAGTGGTTCGGCACCTGACATCTACATCACCCATGCAATCCGGGCATGGTCTGTCGACTAGATCTCGTACGCTTTCATTCCTCTCTAGCTCTGCTACTTTCCACTGTCAAAATAGTGAAATAGTGTGATATAGCAAATGACACCGGACTTAAAATTATACTATTGGTATGATATACCATGCTATAACGTGTTATTAGCGAGACATTGTACACTGATTAATTTAGCATGGGATCTCCAAATATGCTATAGCGTCGGACTTAAAATTTTCATTTCTCCATAAATTAATGATGGATTCACAATGCATTAGCCTACTTGGCTATATTATTATGTTTGTTTTAGGGCATACCAGTCTCCTAGAAAGTGGCAAAGCATTGTTGGTTGTCGAGGTTAGAGCGAGAGTGGTCATATGATGTTCCGTCAATAGGTTTGTCCTCTTAAAATACATAGAGATGACATTGGTCAAGTGGACAATGTAATTTGACCAATGTTTGTTGCTTGCCTATATGCTTATAGTTTCGTATCAACACACGGGTATTTAGCTAGCTAATTATTAAAACTTATTCAGCAAAGATATCTATTGATAGAAAGTCAACTGTTGAGGTATATATTGTTGTGAATGTTGTCTTGGTTATTAGCATTGTGCACTGATGGTTTCTAGGTAATAAATATTTTTAGATACAAATACGCTCTTCCAATATTTTTCGGGAGATTCTAAATTATTTCTCTCAGAGCTTTTAACCATTGTCGTGATGGTGGTATGTCCTTATTCATACTAATACCATATTTGGACATGCATTCATTTTACTGCACTTTTGAATCATTGGTGACATGGTGTATCGGGTGTGGTAATAAGTCTGAAAGTATGAACAAATCCTTTCAACACTCACCATTAATCTTTGTTACATGACTATGAACTCTTTGTTATGTGACTATGGGTTAAGAGGATCATTGAGGACAACATTTATGTAACTTAGATATTTCAGAGTTAGTGGTCATTTATATTACATAGGAAATTGCTTGTAGAAAACCTTTCTACGTGTTATTATTTTTAAAGTAGCAGATGTTTTTCTTAATTTTTTAAGAGAAGGGACAAGATATACTGCGAATTATGTAAGTTTTTTAATATATGCGAATTGTGCAATCAATAATACCAGTCATACGTATGCCATAGTTGGCTCAAAAAATGTAATTTTCCCAAGTCATGTGACTAGAGTAGCTTATGCCTAAATCAAACTACTTTTCGAACTGCGTATGGTGTAATATTTGAATAAAAAAGAAACTAAATATTTGTATTCATTTATTTCAGATAGGATCAATTGAGCATGCACTCATGAAAATGAGCAGGAGGGTTAAGGGGGCCAGAAAACTATGACAGCTAAAAAATTCCTTCAAGCTAGAGGGCTGCAATAACCTGTTGTTGATAAGGAAGGTGGAGAGGAGAACTCCTTGCTAGTAGGAGGATGACAGGACAATAAGGAGCAGCTCGTCGTCTACAGATCTAGGACACCGCCCGACCAAATTGGCGAGGGGCGATTAAGGAAGGGGGAAGAGACTTCAACTTTGGAAGTGTGAGTTTAGCTTCTCCATCATCTTCATGTAATAGAAGGCCTCACTAGAAATAGTAGTGTGTGAGGGGGTAATCCGCAATGAGGTTTGAGCTCGTATTGGCCAAAGTTGCACTAGCACCGAGTGGAAGTGACTTGTGCGTAGAAGTAGCATGTGAGGTGTATCGTGAAGGAGCATGGTTTACACAAGTGAGGAATGTGACCGTGGGTTCATACTAACCATGTGATATAGTTAATTTTGTACTGCCATGAGTTCGTGACCGAGGGTTCATCATAGGCTCATGACGCAACAATGTGCATAATGAAATTGTTGAAGTCTGAGGAAAGGTTTATTTTTTTTGTTCTCATCTATACACTATATTAGTTTTCTATTAAGTTTCTTTGGTTTAAAAAGTGTTATTTTGTTGCCGTAGAAGAATATGGAGGGACAAACATTGTCCATATTTCAGACATTTTATATACCATCATCTCTTGCAATGGGTGATATACAAATTACAATACAACATCATCTCTTGAGGTACTTGAATACCATTTCATATGCTTGCTAATTTTTAAAAATGGTGCACAAGCGATAATTGGTAAAGAGATATCACAAAACTTTGAAGCGACGACTGATGACCCACAAGTATAGGGGGTATATCGCAGTATTTTGGATAAGTAAGAGTGTCGAACCCAACGAGAAGCAGAAGGTGCTGGCTAGTGGTATGGATCAGGAATTCTCTACAAATACTTAGCAAACGGATTTTTAGGGGTTTTTGATAAAGCAAGTAAACAAAGTACGAGTAAATAAAAGATAGTAGGAACAAATGCACCAAGTGGCCCAATCCTTTATGCAACAAAGGACAAGCCGGTTGTATTACTTAAGATGACCAAACGTTCTCGAGGACACATGGGAAGACTGTCAAGTGCTTTCGCTTCATATAGTTAATTAATCTTCTTTAGCTTGCTAAGTGTTGTGTGGGTGAACCTGTGCTAATGTACCGACCTTACTAGGACTAATACATACTTGTGATTATACCCCTTGCAAACATCCGTAAGTACAATAAAGTAATTAAGGTAGAAACCTAACCACAACTTTAAACTCTAAGACCCTTACGTCTCTTGTGCAATGGTTTCCTAATGGGGGTTCAGGTTTCTATCACTCTGACAACCCCTACGATTAGTAGCCAAATACACAATGCATTCCCCTAGGCCCATATAGGTGAAGAGTCATGTAGTCGACGTTCACATGACACCACTAGAAGAAGTACACCACAACTTAAATATCAAACTATTGAATCTTTCTCAACACAACTCCACTACTAACAACATGACTTCTCCCATGTCCTCAAGAACAAAACGAACTACTCACAAGACATCGTATGGATCATGATCAGAGAAGGAATAATGATGTATAACAATCTGAACATAAACAATAATTCAACGGTTCACTCAATAGCATCAACTACAAAGAGTAATCAACACCGGGAAAGTTTCCCCTATGAACTATGCAAGATTCAACCCAATTGTTACATCAATATGGAGATGGTGATGAGGGTGCTGATGGTGATGATGGTGGTGATGATGATGATAGTGATCCCGATGAAGTTCAGCTTGATGGTGGTGTTGATGGCGACGATCTCCCCTCTCCGGGAAGGAATTCCCCCGACAGAAATCTATCTACCAGAGAGATCTTTCTCTCTCGGTGTTTTCCGCCCCGCAGAGGTGGCGGAATCTTTGTATGGTCGCTCCCCGAGTCTTAGGGTTTCGGGAGGATAATATACGCCAGAGGGGAGTGCCAGGGGTGGACCAGGGCAGCCACACCACCTGGTGGCACAGCCTAGGCTGGCCCGTGCCAGGGGGTGGTGTGGGCCCCCTGTGGCCCACCTCCAGCCCCCCTTCTGGCTTCCTTCGTCTTCTGGAAAAATAGGATTTTCCGTATATTTTCCCGGATTTTTTGATCTTCACAAATTTATCCTCCAAAAAGCAACTTTTCCATCAGAATCCTGACTGCAGCGGTCCATGCTCCAAAAGTCATCAACCATGCAAAAACAGATGAAAAAAACATAAGTATCACCTCTCAATACGAAATATATCAATGAATAACAGTGAATTATGACATAGAGTAGTGATGCAAAATGGACGTATCAACTCCCCAAAGCTTAGACTTCGCTTGTCCCCAAGCGAAACTGAGCTCAATAAACATGACCTCAGGTTTATGGGGTGAAGAGTCGATAAAAGAATACGGACAAGAAGAATCACATTCATCAATACATAGATCATAATAGAAGACAACTCACTATTACATAACTCAACGCAATAAGCAAAGGAAACACAATAAAGATACATAAAGGAAATCATAATTGGTAATGGCAAACTGAGCTCTTGGTCGAAGAATAGTTGATAATTTGCTGAAGTTCACAAATAACTGGTTTTCAATGATAGCTTTCAAAGTAGTAATCACCAAGATAAGAGCAATGTGCAAAACAAGGAACATAAGAAACATGATAGAATAAATCATCATATGAATTAATGAAACACAACAACTCAAAATACTTGCTGAGATAGAAGGGAATAGGTTTACTGACTCAACTACAAAGTAAAAAAGAAAGGCCCTTCGCAGAGGGAAGCAGGGATTGCAAGTCTCATAAAGAGCTCCCAAAAATTATGATACTTACTAGCTTTCATCTCTCATTGCCTCTATCATAGGCATCTTTAGGTGATTAAGGTTAAAGTGATCAAATATGAGGATATGCATTGACAAGTTGTAAATTGAGAATCTCATGTCCCTTGAATACAAGGGCCGCTCCTCATGCTACTCAAGTTTAGTCACCGATAAGTTCTTGTCATCATAAGCATATGTGTATCATAGAGAACCGCCAACGGGGTACCCCTTGCCCGATGATACGGAAGAATCCCCATATCAAAATGACAAGGCAAGCAGACAACAAACATCTCAGCAATCTTCTTATTTACCATGGGAATATGGTGCTTTTTTCTCTCTTTCCTCTTTTCATAATCTCTTTTTTATTTTTCTCTTTTTCTCAATATCGGACTCTTTTTTTATAATAAGAATGCTTCATAGATGCTCGTTATGGTTACGCTGCAGGTTTCTACCATGTCAGCATGGATTAGACCAACGGCCCAGGCGGTTCTCTAACACACATGCATAACTCCATGGACTTACAAGCTCCCCTTTCATTTCACACCGACGACATCCATAGACAAAAGAACATGATATCAACTAGGTACAAAGTACCATTGCAATGTTGAAAGTGTTCCCCATGACAGCATGGTTCTGCTAATTCACAACTTACAAAGCGCAAGCATATACGCAGCATAGGTGAGCACAATGGTTCAAGTGTATTAGATGTGAGAAAGTAAAGTGTGCCATCAAGTTCGTGAGAGCTTTAATCAGTAATTTTCACATAACAAGTTTAATTTGGGAGGTAGATAAAACAAGAATTTACTTGGAATAGCAATAGTGCTAATAGGTAGGTATGGTGGACACAAATGGCAAAGGTTTTGGTTTAAGGATTGGATGCACGAGAAGAATTTCCTCTCAGTACAGGTTTTATGCTAGCAAGGCTGGGTAGCAAGTATAAGAGTCGAAGGAAACAAACAAACATACAGGTGATAAAAACAAACATGCAATCTTCCTCAGAAGCACAAAAGATCTTAACTAGAGAATACTAGACTTGTGAGAAAATCAAGAAAGAAAGATGATGAAATTATTTTTCTTTTAGAGGTACTTTAACTTTTCATTCAACTCTCAAAAATAGTGTTGCTACTGACCGAGCCAGGTTTGCCAAAACCAACTAAATTAACTCAATGATCCCAAAGTGCTACCAATACTAACAACAAGATCAATCATATAACCACGAATTGAAAACTAATATAAGCTATGCAAAAGAGTAAATGATAGAACTTCTCATTAATATTCCAAAACGGCAACTCACACCAAGGGATACATATCTAACGAGAGCGGGGACACTTCCATAATACAAACCATCCTACATAATAACTTCTCTATTCATGATATGACTCTACTAATAAGGTAAAAAGATAGAAGATAATGATGTGATACCGCGGCACTCCCCCAAGCTTGGAACAAACCAAGGGGATGCCAAACCTGATGACGAATTACTCCTTCGGTGGTGGTGGTAATATCTCATCTTCGTCCGACTTGCAGGGTAAGGGCTTCCATCAACAAAGGACATCGTGGTTTCCAGCATCCTGAAACTTGCAGCAGCACTTATGCGTTTAAACCTAACCTCATACTCACAGTTTTGATTATGAACGTCATAGAACTGTGCTTGCAGTTTGCTTGTTTTTTGGCGGAGTGAGATAACTTCATCCTTGAGTTCAGCAGTCTCCTTTTGGTGCTCGGCGATGAGTTGAGAACAAATCTTATGGATGATATCCACTTCGCGCTCCGCCATCTTCTTGTACCTAAAGACATCTTGCTCCAGTGCTTCCATCCTGTCCTCTAGACTTCCTTCACATTTAGGGCCTCGAACCTCTTTTATCCGGAGTTCCCTATCTTCAAGCAACAACTCCTTGGGATGAATCTTACCCTCTCTCATGTATGGGTTGATGATATCCTCTAAAGAATCTTCCTTGGCTGGTCCAGAGGAAGACATTGTAGCTCCAAATCTAGGACTCTACCTGTCAGAAACATATCGAAACGAAAACACGATGAAAACACGATATACGAACCTCAGGAGATCTCGGGGATTATATATTACAAAGTTTCATGACGAAAGGAAGGTACTGGGAGAAAACGGGTCGGAGACGGAGTATGGGGAGGCCACACCACCTAGTGGCGCGGCCAGGGGTGGGCCCGCGCCACACGGTGGTGTGAGCCACCCTGGCTCTGTTTCCGTCCCTCTTTCGCTTCGTAGCTTTCCTTATCAACTGAAAACTGCAAAAATATAGTTGGATAGTATTTTCGCGAAACTTTTCTTACCAGAACTATTACCTATTTGAAAGCGGACTCTGCAGGTCTCTGAATTTGGTCCTTGATAAATTTTTCCGGAGTTATAACTTGAAAGGCATCAACATCTTCATTATAAGAATCCCCAGCAATATAGTGTTTGAGTCGCTGCCCATTCACTACTTGTGTAGTATTATCTTTTAAAGAAGAAACTTTTATTGCTCCTGAGCAGTATACTTCTTCAATAATGAAAGGTCCTTCCCATTTTGACAGTAGCTTTCCTGCAAAAAATCTGAGACGAGACCTATACAATAGAACTTTCTCACCAACATGAAATTCCCTCTTAAGTATTCGCTTGTCATGCCATCTTTTAACTTTTTCCTTAAAGAGCCTAGCATTTTCATAGGCTTCACTCCTCCATTCATCTAAAGAACTTAAGTCAAATAATCTTTTCTCACCTGCGAGCTTACAATCTCTATTTAGTTCTTTAACTGCCGGGTAAGCTTTATGTTCTAATTCTAAAGGTAGGTGACGAGCTTTCCCATAAACCATTTATAAGGGGACATCCCCATAGGATTTTTGTAGGCAGTTCTATAAGCCCATAAAGCATCATTCAACTTTTTAGCCCAGTTTTTTCTAGATCTATTAACAGTCTTTTGCAAGATAGATTTAATTTCTCTATTTGATAACTCTACTTGCTCGCTAGTTTGGGGGTGATAGGCTAAAGCAATACTATGATTAACATCATATTTAGCAAGGGTCTTTCTGAAACCACCATGAATGAAATGAGAACCCCCATCAGTCATGAGATACCTAGGCACTCCAAACCTAGGAAAGATAACATCTTTAAGCATTTTTAGAGAGGTTTCCCCGTCAGCACTCTTCGTAGGAATGGCTTCTACCCACTTAGTAACATAATCAACGGCAACAAGAATATGAGTATAACCTTTCGAGGGAGGGAAATGACCCATAAAGTCAAATCCCCAACAATCAAAGGGTTCAATAACTAGAGAGTAATTCATAGGTATTTCATTGCATCTAGAAATATTACCAACACGCTGACATTCATCACAAGATAAAAAAAATTGTCTTGCATCTTTAAAAAGGGTAGGCCAGTAGAAACCTGATTGTAGCACCTTTTGTGCAGTTCTATCTCCTGCATGATGTCCTCCATAAGCACTACCATGACATTTACGCAATATCTCCTTTTGTTCATATTCTGGAACACATCTTTGCATAATACCATCCACTCCTTCTTTGTATAAGTGTGGGTCATTCCAAAAATAATGCCTCAAATCATAGAAGATCTTCCTTCTTTGCTGAGCTGTAAAAGTTGGAGGCAAATACTTTGAGACAATAAAGTTAGCATAATCAGCGTACCAAGGGCTCCCTCGCGAGCTTACCCCTACTGTGGCTAATTGCTCATTTGGGAAACTATCATTAACAGGCATAGGGTCAAAAGAGATGTTTTCCAATCGAGATAAATTATCAGCTACAGGTTTTTGAGCACCTTTCCTATCTACTATATGTAGATCAAACTCTTGTAAAAGCAGCACCCATCTAATAAGCCTAGGCTTAGCGTCCTTTTTCGTCATAAGGTATTTAATAGCAGCATGATCAGTATGAATGGTGACTTTTGAGTCTACAATATAGGGTCTAAACTTATCACAAGCAAAAACGACAGCTAGAAATTCCTTTTCAGTAGTAGCATAATTCCTTTGAGCAACGTCTAAAGTCTTACTAGCATAATGAATAACGTTTAACTTTTTATCAATTCGTTGCCCAAGGATAGCACCTACAGCAAAATCACTACCATCACACATTATTTCAAAAGGTAAAATCCAATCAGATGGTTGAACAATAGAGGCTATAGTTAAAGCCTTCTTAAGAGTTTCAAAAGCTCCCTTACAATCATCATCAAAAACGAAGGGTACATCTTTTTGAAGAAGATTAGTGAGGGGTTTTGAAATCCTAGAAAAGTCTTTAATAAACCTTCTATAGAAACCAGCATGACCAAGGATACTATGAATACCTTTGATGTCTCTTGGGCATGGCATCTTCTCAATTGCCTCAACCTTAGCTCTATCAACTTCTATGCCTCTTTCAGAAACTTTATGCCCAAGGACAATCCCTTCATTAACCATGAAGTGGCATTTCTCCCAATTAAGAACAAGATTAGTTTCTTCACATCTCTACAAAACTTTATCAAGGTTGTGCAGACAATTATCAAAAGAAGTTCCATAGATAGAAAAGTCATCCATGAACACTTCTACAATTTCCTCACAAAAACCATGAAAAATGGCAGACATGCATCTTTGGAAAGTAGCAGGAGCATTACATAAACCAAAAGGCATACGCCTATAAGCATAAGTTCCGTAAGGGCAAGTAAAAGTAGCTTTTTCTTGATCTTGTTGTTTAATAGCAATTTGAGAGAAACCAGAATAACCATCAAGAAAACAAAAATGGGTCTTTTTAGACAACCTTTCCAACATTTGATCAATAAAAGGAAGCGGGTAGTGATCTTTCTTAGTAACTTTATTGACTTTTCTAAAATCAATGCACATCATATAGCCTACTACTATTCTTTGAGGAATAAGCTCATCATTATCATTAGGAACAACGGTAATACCTCCTTTTTTAGGAACACAATGAACAGGACTAACCCATTCTCTATCAGCAATAGGGTAAATAATACCAGCATCAAGGAGTTTCAATACCTCATTCCTTACCACTTCCTTCATCTTAGGATTTAAATGTCGTTTGTGCTCTACTATTGGCTTTGCATCTAGTTCTATGTTGATAGAATGCTGACATATAGTAGGTGAAATCCCTTTTAAATCATCTAGAGTATAGCCCATAGCTCCTCGGTGTTTCTTCAAAACCTCCAATAACCTTTCCTCTTCTTTTCCTAAAAGTTTAGAGCTAATAATAATAGGATATATCTTTTTATCATCTATATAAGCATATTTAAGATCATCAGGGAGAGGTTTTAGATCGAAAACTGGATCCTTTTTAGGTGGCAAAGTGGTACCCAAGTCTTCTACAGGCAAGTTATGCTTAAGCATCTTAGGCTGATCACGGAGAATCTCGTCAATCTCATTCCTTTCTTCCATGAAGATTTCACTTTCATGATCTTCCATAAATTGCTGCAAAGCATTGTTAGGAGCAAGAGAAATAGAAGCAAGTTGTTCAACTCTAAAATCCTCATTATGGGTTTCCTCTTCACAAGGTTCTTTAGCAAATTTCGAGAAATTAAACTCATAAGATTCCCCATCAAACTTAGTCAAGATTTTCTCCCTTTTGCAATCTATAATAGCTCCACAAGTACTCAAGAAAGGTCTACCAAAGATAATAGGATAAGTTTTGCTAGCAGCTGAACCAAGTACTAGAAAATCAGCAGGGTACTTAATCTTACCACAAAGAACTTCCACGTCTCGTACAATACCAATTGGAGAGATGGTCTCTCTATTAGCAAGGTGAATAACCACATCAATCTCTTCCAATTCGCAGGGACTGATTTCATGCATAATTTCTCTGTAAAGCTCATAAGGAATAGCACTAGAACTTGTAGCAATATCACATAAACCATAATAGCAATGATCACCAATTCTAACAGAAAGCATAGGGACACTAGCTTTTTTAGTTCTATTAGGATGTCAAACAATGTTAGAAGCATCCTCACAAAAGACTATGTGTCCATATTCTATGCTTTTAGTGACAAGGTCTTTCCCAATTGCTACCACAGGTTCAACGTTTACTTTTTCATCAGGTTTTACAGTTCTCTTTTCACTTTTGGTGATTACATTAGTTATCATAGGATGATCCTTTACCTTATCTGGGAAGGGAATCTTCTCAATATAAGGTTCAGGTAAGATGGGATCAATAGTGCAATACTCAGCACTCCCAACAGGAACACAGTCAACACTATCTTTATAAGGTTCATGGTACTTGTTCCATCCCCTTTTTGGAATTTCAATGTAAGAAGCAAAAGCCCTAAAGAAATTCATAATAACTTGTAAATCAAGACCATAAACATTTTTGATATTTTGAAAGTCATCAGTTCCCATAAAAGATTCAATGCATTCATAATCATAATTTATACCTAACTTTCTACCTTTGTCATGCTCCCGAGCTTCAGCATTGTCTTGAATACGGTCCAGAATATCCCATTTAGCTTCTTCTTCCATGCGAGTGAATGATCCAGCACAAGAAGCATCCAGTAAATCTTTATCATGAAGAGAAAGCCTTGCATAAAAGTTATTGATAATAATATTATTGGGGAGCTCATGAATGGGACATTTGAGCATTAGTAACTTCAGTCTCCCCCAAGCTTGAGCTGTACTCTCTCCGTCAAGAGGCCAAAAGTTGTATATTTGATTCCGATATTTATGAATCTCACTAGGAGGATAAAACTTTGAATAAAAGAGAGGCACTATTTCCTCCCATTCTAGAGCTTGACCATTCTTCAGCAGCTCATACCATTCCTCAGCTCTTCCTTTCAGCGATAATGAGAATAACTTCTTCTTAACTAAATCTATAGTAATACCTGCACACTTGAACAACCCACATAATTCGTGTATAAAGAGTAAATGATCACCGGGATGGACAGTTCCATCCCCAACATAGTTGTTATCCATAACACGATCAATAATTCTTGTAGGTATTTTGAAAGCATCAATTTCAGCAGGTGGTGGTTTATCTACTACCTTAGCAGTGGTAGTAGCATTACCAAATAAGAAACTCAGCGAATTATCCATAACAAAAATAAAGCAACTAACAGAAATAAACAATACTCACAGTAGAAGTTTCCTTTACCAGTTCCACTCTCCAATAGCGCTTCACTCCCTAGCAACGGCGCCAGAAAATAGTCTTGATGACCCACAAGTATAGGGGTTGTATCGCAGTATTTTCGATAAGTAAGAGTGTCGAACCCAATGAGGAGCAGAAGGTGCTGGCTAGTGGTATGGATCAGGAATTCTCTACAAATACTTAGCAAACGGATTTTTAGGGGTTTTTGATAAAGCAAGTAAACAAAGTACGAGTAAACAAAAGACAGTAGGAATAAATGCACCAAGTGGCCCAATCGTTTATGCAACAAAGGACAAGCCAGTTGTATTACTTAAGATGACCAAACGTTCTCCAGGACACATGGGAAGACTTTCAAGTGCTTTCGCTTCATATAGTTAATTAATCTTCTTTAGCTTGCTAAGTGTTGTGTGGGTGAACCTGTGATAATGTACCGACCTTCCTAGGACTAATACATACTTGTGATTATACCCCTTGCAAACATCCGTAAGTACAAGAAAGTAATTAAGGTAGAAACATAACCACAGCTTTAAACTCTAAGACCCTTACGTCCCTTGTGCAATGGTTTCCTAACGGGGGTTCAGGTTTCTGTCACTCCGGCAACCCCTACGATTAGTAGCCAAATACACAATGAATTCTTCTAGCCCCATATAGGTGAAGTGTCATGTAGTCGACATTCACATGACACCACTAGAAGAAGTACACCACAACTTAAATATCAAACTATTGAATCTTTCTCAACACAACTCCACTACTAACAACATGACTTCTCCCATGTCCTCAAGAACAAAACGAACTACTCACAAGACATCATATGGATCATGATCAGAGATGGAATAATGATGTATAACAATCTGAACATAAACAATAATTCAATGGTTCACTCAATAGCATCAACTACAAAGAGTAATCAACACCGGGAAAGTTTCCCCTATGAACTATGCAAGATTCAACCCAATTGTTACAGCAATATGGAGATGGTGATCAGGGTGCTGATGGTGATGATGGTGGTGATGATGATCCCGATGAAGTCCAACTTGATGGTGTTGTTGATGGCAACGATCTCCCCTCTTCGGGAAGGAATTTCCCCGGCAGAAATCTGTTTGTTGGAGAGATCTTTCTCTCTCGGTGTTTTCCGCCCCGCAGAGGCAGTGGAATCTTTCTGTGGTTGCTCCCCGAGTCTTAGGGTTTCGGGAGGATAATATACGCCAGAGGGGAGTTCTAGGGGTGGACCAGGGCGGCCACACCACCTGGTGGCGCGGCCTAGGCTAGCCTGCGCCAGGGGTTGGTGTGGGCCCCCTGGGGCCCATCTCCAGCCCTCCTTCTGGCTTCCTTTGTCTTCTGGAAAAATAGGATTTCCATGTATTTTCCCGGATTTTCTGATCTTCGCGAATTTGGCCTCCAAACAGCACCTTTTCCATCAGAATCCTGACTACAGCGGTCCATGCTCCAAAAGTCATCAACCATGCAAAAACAGATGAAAAAAACATAAGTATCACCTCTCAATACGAAATATATCAATGAATAATAGTGAATTATGACATAGAATAGTGATGCAAAATGGACGTATCAACGACTACGCTAGAACAATGGTGGATGGTGAAAATGGAAGTGGAGGGGAAGAGGGAAAGATTACGAAGATACACGCTGACTCCTAAGGAGGGATGAAGCGGCAAATAATTAGTATTCATCACTATATGAATGGAATGAACATGTTTGTCACACTTTTTTGAAATTAGAACAATTAGTCTAATTGATATGTATATTATTTTGTTTTCCCGTGGCAATGCACGGGCATTTTACTAGTAAAACTAAAATGTAAACTTCAGGAATAAAAAGCATAAAATTAAAGAACGATTCGATTGTTTGTGGTTTTCTGCAGATGACAAAGAAGGTGCGGGAAGATATAGTTCATGGTGATAGTGACTGTGTCAGGTGGACGAATGATAAGTGTAAAAATTATAATCTTATAACTATATGTGTAGGCGAGCAACCCATAATTAGCAGGAACTCCTCTTGGTAGATTTCATCCCAACTTCAATAATCCTACTAGTCTGTTACCAAAACCATGGTCAGTCACTAGACGATTAAGATCCTTCGGGTTGCTTAGCAATTAAGCTCCTTGGATCGGACTAATGCAATAAGCACAGTGGTTCCTCGTGATCCTCGAGTCAAACTAATTTCCCATTGATATCCCTATGTCACTCGAGGGTCGCCGGTCTGCTAGCAAACAAGATCCTATCTATGTAGATCAAAGCATCATGTTGTCTGGGCCCTTAATTGGACAACAAGCATTAGGGATCCCACAGATAGTCAAGCACACATAATATAGTAATTAAAATCAACCACAAACTAATGGAAAATATATGGAGTCACATCACATATCATCACCAATACCTTACATCTCCCACGCCCAAGGAACTTACTCACACATCATCAATATAATTAAATAAAGGGAGGTCTTCTCGATATTACCATGGAGATCCACAATAAGAATAGAAAAGCAATCCCACACAATTCAAGATAGGAAGAAACAATCTCAAAACCTAACCTTGCAAAGTGAAGATCTCTCTCTCTCAAGTACAAGTAATGGCTATGAGGGTGTGATGGCTAGGAGGTCGAAGATCGTGGAGCGAGATGAAGAATGTCTTCCCCTTCTTCTCTGGGTCTCTTCTTTTTCCTTTTTGGATGGGATGGTGGCTGTTGTGTTATGATTTTGCCTCTCGCCGCTTGACGAAAGTTGTCCCTTTTGACAAGACGGAGGCGGCGACAACTATACAACGGGAACTATACGTCCGGAAAAATATTCCCGCCGTATAGTTTCTCGTTAAAGCTACTGTATGCCTCCCTTGATTGCTTCCAAAAAGATACTTACTTGTTTTGGCCTAAATATTGTGTTTCTCTTGTTAAAACCTTCTATTGATGTTCAGAACCTGAAACACACGTTAAAAACCGAGTTTTCTTCGCTACCGAAGTATTAGCATTAGGTAAAGCTAGAAAACGACAAAATCCAGAAGAAAATCATCAATAAAAACCATCAAAAATATTTCGAATCTCACAACTATCAATGAGTTGTGGCCAGTTGCGGGTAATCTTGACCCTCTTATGGTAATGGTACAGCTTAGGTCACATTTCGAGGAACAAGTGCGCATATGGGAGCATGAGCTGATGGGAGATTTCCTCTCCATTAAGATGGAAGAGAACTCTTCACTTGAAGACCACTTGGAGTTCGTGCATGATGCGTACATGAGGCCTACATACTTTCTGGATAGCTGGTTGACGAGCTCTTTTGCAAATGGCGTTGTGTTGCGGTCGCTGCCACCAAGCAACCAAGCACATGCCAGGATTTGCATCATGAGAGGCGATGCGGAAACACAGGATTTCTACAGGTTCATATCACATCTCAAGAATGTGAAGGTTGAACCCATTACCGGAGAGGTCATCGATGACAAAGGTATATATTTGATATACAATTTTATAAATGTTATGCTGAAAATAGGTCCTTCTGCATGAGAGTTGCTTGCTAGAGAGGAGGTGACGTTGCGTGTTGATGGCGAGCATGATGATGATGGCCAATGACACTCTCCCTCGATATTTCTCACTTAGTTTATCAGTTTTAGGATGATTATTGTAATCGATAGATTATGAGTGTGTCTCACACTTTGTGAGACGGTTATTCATATGAGTTTGTAACAAACAACTTGTTCTACTTTTATGAATGATTTCTATTCGTGTTCATATTTTGTTTGATTATGTGTGAATTATCCTGGTTATGAAACTAATTGATAATGCATGAAAAATTTTAAAATATTAAAATGCCTTGAAAATACCCAACTTAATAATATACCCATTAACGAATGAAACCATTGTTTGAATTCAAAGTTATGTTGATAATATGTGAAAGACATTTGTTTTCTTGTCACATATGAATCATGCCTAAGTTCGGCAAGATAACTTAAACATCGTGTATTGCATGAATACAAAATGTTTTATGAATTGTTGAAAGTAAATACATATTCGATGTATTGTGTTTTAACAAAAAGGAATTTATTATTATATGATTGTTTGAATTTTGTAAAGAATTTATGCAAAAGAAACATGAGTGTGAAACTATTTGATATGATCAAAATATTTCATCATCCAAGGGTATTAAAGATAAAAGAGAATCCAATTACTACGATTTGATCAATAGTAATGAAATTTGACTTTATAAGATTGACATAAGAAATTGTGAAATGCAATGCGTTTGAAACGTCAAAGTGCAAAGCATCACAATGACATATTAGATATCAAGTGGGTGAATATATGGGGCCGAATAAATCATTGCAGTGTAAGTATAAAGACCATTGGTTAGAAATAGTTACCACTCAATTAGAATATATAGTGAACCATCTGAATTCGTGAGATCAACGTCATATATTGTATGGATCACCATGGATGTTTTGGAATTATTTGATATAACCAAAACAATAGCTAATAAGTCCTTGTAGAGTATTCATTGTAAAATATGAATACGAAATCCATGGCTAGAACCAAAAGAAAGGAAACATTAGTATTGCTTAAAGTTTTGGTGATTTTTGCGAAAGTTTATGTTCTCGACTATGAAGCTTATGGAAGATTGTGAAAAACACGATGGGGATTTAAAACCCTGCATCAAAGTGTTGAGAAGCATAATGGAAAGCGTTCCTGAATGATTCTCTTCATAAAGGAAAGAATCAAGATAATGATCATTGTGTCTTCCCCAATAGTGTTTTCACGACATGAAGTAGGATTCAAAATGTACCCCATATCTTTTATGGAGACATTTGTGAATTATTTGTCATGATTACCGGAATATGACATACCTACTAACTATGAAGGAAATAATGGTAAACTAAAGTTATGAGAAATCCTACAGGAAAAATTCACTTAATATTAGAAAACAATTTGTTGCTGAATCTTAACAAGTAAAGGGGTTACTTGAATTTTCCAAATGACTGCAAAGTCATGAAGGAAAAGGTGAATGACAAAGGCATGATTTGTCATGAATAAGGTATTGGACAAATTCAAATGAATTTGATTCAAGTCTGCTAAAAGTCTAGTGGATTTAATACTAGTAAAGTACTAGTATCTCATAGTAAATCTCTCACTTTGATTATTGATCAAAGGATTTTGAAGTTATTCAAAATAGTGAGTGGATATGCAATTTGCATGAAATTGCGTGGAAGCTATGAAAGTCTTCCTAAAACAATATGTGAATGACATATTTTTGAGTGGGAGCAATATAAGTCTTGAACTCAAATATGTCGAGAACACATTTTGAGTAGGAGTAGTGACTCATACTCAAATATGTTGGGAACATATTTTGCGTGGGAGCTTAAAAGAGAGATTCTTAAGTGTGTATATGACACATTAAGAATGAAAGTGCAAGTACCGAAAAATAATGATTTATAGGGATTAGAAGTTGATAATAAGTATATTACAATATTATGTAGTATTCCTAAAGGGATTCTAAAAAGGGTTTCGACATAGGAGTTAATTAAGGACTGGTCCTTGATCACTCAAATTAGGAATAACATTAAGTTTAACATCGATGGTTGAAAGAAAGAAAAGGTTCTGTCTTGAAAAACCATGATGACAACTTAACATAATATATGATCTAAGAAGGAATGTTTGAAAAGTGATTGAGCATGAATCATGGAACATTGAGCTAAGTTAGTCCACAATGTCTAATTGAGAACTATAGACATGTTTCCAGATCCATAAAGGCATAAAGGATGACATATCTTGAAAGCATAAAGGTTTATGTTGAAAGAAGAATGGAAACTCCTATATCGATAATACCGACTAAAGTCAAGTAGGAAGCGAGGTGAACAAAATATCGAAAGTTGCACAGGGTCAACTAGTGTTTCGATAATTACAATTATAACAATAGATAAGGGTACCATCTAAACAAATGTATACTGTTATGGCGGGACTAGTTCGTCTTTAACGTAGAATGTGTGTCCCAGGGCACAGTTCCCATGAGAAAGCCCATGAGGTTGATCTAAAGTCACTCTAGGCTCCTTGAAATCGACTGCATTCTGCTGCCATGACTACGATGCATACACAAAGGTGTTATCATGTGATGATAAAATATTAATGTCAATCAAGGTGATATTAGTAAGTTGCAAAGGATTTGAGACTGTAAAGTACAGGCCCAATACTCAACCTCTCCCATGAGAAAGCATGTTCAAGGTACCGGGATATATGGTGCCAATGATTAAGAACAAATGCAGCTAGTTTATTTGTACTCTAGTGCAAATTGGAGACTATTGGAAATATGCCCTAGAGACAAATAGTAATAAGGATTATTATCATATTTCATAAAGTTTATGATTATGTTTTGTATCATGCTATAACTGTATTGAAAGGAAACGTCAATACACTTGTGATATATAAACAACCAGGAGATCCCAGTGATATTCTAGTCACTGGTTCATTGGTCAACAGATGATCAAGGTTTCTTGATCATGTGGCATTTATACCAGTTGGAAATGGATTCACCTCATTGTGAGAATGAGATGATGAACTAATACCCAACCTAAACATCGTGACCCTATCATGTCACGAAGTTCAAGTTACGATGATTAGAATAGATCTAGTGAACTATTTCTTAGACCGTGAGGCTATATCAATCACTGTTACCCGAGGGTACTTTGATAACATCAAACGTCACACGGTTAAATGGTGATCATAAAGGTGTGTTCAGGTATTTGGAGAAACAGTAGAGGCATTATACGTCAAGAGCGGTATTTTTCCATCCGCGTGACGGAAAGATACTCGAGGTCCCACTCGAAGAAGTTATATCCAATAGCTACGCAGCGTGTGATTTGATCACAGGGATATCACTTGTCGGAACGAGTCAGGTAGCATTTGTCGGTAACGAGATTGAACCTGACATGGTGATGTCAGTTGATCATATCTCGAGCAATGCAAGTATCGAGAGACAAAAGGAATAAGACACGACGTTCATGGTTCAAATGATGAAAGATTTCATGGAATGCACAGGAGTCATATGGCCATCCAGGTCCCTCTTTTGATTATTGGTCTAGGAGTGTCCTGACCATGTCTGGAGTGTTCCCGAACTGTGGGGTATCACGCTTAACGGCTTGGTGATGCTTAGAGAGTGTTTATCGGATCGGTAGAATCACCGAAGAAAGAGAAGAGAGAAAACGGAAGGTTTCGGTAAGTCCAGAGGATGTCCGGAGTGGAGGTGAAAGGTATTTCATAGACACAAAGATTGAATAATATGTGAATAAATGTTAAATATAGATTTAATTATTTAGTCATAATCTGTTATATATTAAAAGTACATGATGGGCTACCAGAAAAAAGAGAAATAGGCTACAAATTCTAAAAAAAACAGAAACATTTGACCATCGGTTTACGTAATTAGCTGATGATAGCCAATGAATTTTAAAAGTAATCTATTGACACGTAAGTACACTGAAAATTACCCACCAACGGCCTCCATAAATTTTGACGTACCGTACCGCTTCCATATTACATGGACCTAATATTAGATCTTCCTTTCCATCGACCGAGAAAGAAAAACCGAGATCCATCTTCGTCAATCACGCCATGCACCCTTGATCTCTACTTTCTCTGTCCTCACACGCGTTCCACCAATTGTGTAGGTCACGAGCGCGCGCTGATCGGAAGTAGACAAATGGCTCTCCCTCCGTTCGTAAATAAGACGTTTTACCTTTATAAATCGAATGTATCTAGACATCTTTTAGTGTATAGGTTCGTAGCGGTTTGAAGTGAACCTATATATTAAAAAGTGTGTATATACATTCATTGTATAAAGCTAAAATGTCTTATATTTTCGAACGGAGGAAGCAGTAGATTAGATTGGCAAATTTGATCGTCCAGTTTGAGGTCGCTCTTTTCCACCAATTTTGCAGGTCATAGACGCATGGCATCCAATCTGATGGAAACGCAGGCCCTCTATAGGAAATGTCCAGCGATTAAAAATGCAGGTAGCACGTGGCTGATAGTAGATTATATTAGGAAATTTGATCTCAAAGATTTTTAAATTCGTTTCAGCTAGCTGATGCACGTAGGATTATACCAAGATTTAACAATCACATGTACGTCTACTATTATCTCATCCACGCACCAGAGCGCTAATGCAGATGAAGCCTAGACGATTGATCGAAGATTTGCCTCATAGTAACAGCCTATATCTAGCTTGGACCCGAGATTTGCGACATCAGCACTGCCCATAATAGGTACTGTCATATGATACGCACTATTTCTGACAGCTTGTATATATGTCTAAGGTGCAACATACAATCGGTAGGACATTATCACCATCAACATTACTCTCTCCGATCTAAATTAGTTGACTTAGATTTGTGTAGATTCGATTGTATATAGACATAATTTATATTAGATATATCCGTATCTTAACAAATTTGAGCCAAGTAATTTGGATTGGAGGGAGTATTTTAAAACAATAGACGTGCATCTATAGCGGTACGAGTATGCGCATATGAAAAGAAATAAGCTGAATGCAATTTTAGGATCAAAGTTTGCTGCTGCTCTCTCCAGAATTATTTGATCATGGCACCGCTAATTATCTACGATCGATAAATCAATTTATAGGAGCAGGCTAGAATGGTTTCTCATTTATTCATGACTTCGTAGCTTAGCAGCCTGCGTTTTCAACATGATGTAAGAAAAGTCAGGAATAGAGATAGATGTCAGCACGCTAGATAGAATTGTCCGTCTTTACAGGATTGGTGGGGAAGCATTAATTCATAGCTAAAGTGTGTTTTTCTCACTAACCTCGGCAAGGATATGCTCTCAGTTGTCCTGATTGCCGAGTATACATTTGTTCATACCAAAGAAATATTATTTGTAACTACAAATAAGGTATATTTAGCCTGACAAGTCAGGACACTGGTATTAGATACCGATAATTTTTAATTATATTTACTGATTCTATGTCATCAATTTTGCATCATGAAAAAATTTAGGCATTGATCTGATCTGACTAGAATTAATCAACTTGAACACGTTGCTGACTGTTTAAACATAAAGAAACTCAAAAAAGAACTGTTCAAAGCGCATGCAAGCAATCACTGTTTTAGGAGCCAATGCAAATATATTTTATTTCAGTTTTGCATCTTTCTTTATATACATATCTTTCATTTTCTTTATACTAACAATTCACACATATATGGATCTCAATGCATAAAAGCAAGTAACGAAATGCATAGCTACTATGGAAAACTTCACAAAACGTAAAACCTATGCCACTAACTTTCATGCTGAGAAAACTATTATTTGTGTATAAATTATGAAAATATTACCCGGCAATGTCACATGGATGCATCGATCAAACCCTAAGCTAATCTTGCTTGTATCTCCTGAAATAATTCAAACACATGCTCTTCTGTGTTGCTATTAGGTCAGCCACCGCCAACCTCTCTGGTTCTGATGTCGGCCAGCCACCCTGTACGTCTCCATTCACAAATTGGTAGAACTACAAATCGCTGCCAAGCACGCCTCTAGGCACGACTCCATGAGGCACATATGAAGTGGTTGTTGAGTAAAATTTCTAGGTACTATTGCATCCCGATATTTAGTTTCACTCACTTATCATATTTAGTTATTTTCATTATGATCTATGACCCTAGAGACCAGATTAAGTAGGCCTTCGACCCCTCTGATGTTCCTTCCCTATTGCCTATCGGTAAATATAATTGATGTTTAGTTTCACTAACTTTTCATATTTAATTATGTTCATATGGCATCAGCCATTGTTGTGCGGCATGAACGTCTTCGGTGACCTCTAGGTATCCTCACCTCCCAGCCATTAGTGTCTTTGCTGCTCATGGGTGTTTTCATGAGGATTCGTTTTTATATGTCAATTTAATTCTTTCATTCATTGGTTATTCCAAACTAATCATTCTATCGATGACCAATTCTGAAGTGAAAACACTATAGTGCTTGGATGCTCAATTGATATTGAGGTAGTGACTTATGATTTGGCCGGATGTATAACTACTGTGTGCCTTTTCCATTTAATAATAAAAATAAATATAGTAATAAGCTCTCTTTGCATAGCCGTGAAAAAACAAAGAGAAACATAACACACATTTTTTTAATGATTTATAGTGCTATGACAAACAATAATATAGTTGTTGTCCATATACAAATCTCAGAATGAAAGATAATGCATGATAAGTTTCAGACGCCTAGACTTCAGTCACATGCGAGTCACAAGCGAGCGAAATATTACAAGCTATCTACAAAAAAATAAATATATTCATTATCCGAGAAATTTCAATATATATATAACATTTTGAAAATTGAAAAATATATACTAGATCAATTGAGTAGTAATAACTTGAATTATATACATTACGGTAGATAAAATAAATAATACCGTTAATCTAATATTATTAGGTTATTAATAATCTCCATACAAAAACTATAAAAAAAATATTACTAATGTGAAAGTGGTACTATAATTTTTTATGTCGGCATTTTATTGGGTCACTCGAATCGTTTATGTTTATGCAATATATAAGAAATTTATATAGACCATCCAAAACTCGCCCGCGCATGTGCGTGGGCCACTCTTCTAGTTATTTAATAAAGAGAAAATCAGTTAAATGGTTAAAATACCTTGATGGGCTATATCCAGAAGGAGAAGGGCCCATGAGGGAAAAACCGAAGGGAGGAAGGAGAGAAGGGTGGCCGGCTGGGCCTAGGGCTCCCCACGCGAGGCCCACTAGGGTCGTGGCCGCCGGCCAGCCCCCCTCTCCCTTGGTTTAGTCCCACATGGCTAAGCTAGATAGCCATGGGGTGGGATTTCCCCTATATATAGTGGGGTATTTTGACCAAATAATACAACACAATATTCAATAAAGGATTCCTCATTTTTGGGGAGACCTCCAATTGATATTATCTCTATCAATCTCTCTCTCCAATGACCGTGGTCCCAAGTTTGGATTGCGCAAACAAGAGACATCTTCACCATGGAGCGCCATCGCGTTGTGGGATTCGGATATAGGAGCTCTACTTCCGCAACTACTGCTGGATCAGGGAAGCGGGAGTCATCGACAGGCACCAGATGCATGTAACTCCCTGCGAGGTGCAACATTTGAGGCAATAGAAGTCGTTGGAGCCACAGGAGCGCGAGGACTTCATCATGACCTTGAGGTCGGCTTCGACTCATCTACATCAACCATGCTCTCCCGAGCGTTGACAACGGTTTTCGGTCTTTAAGGGTAAGTTCGCAAAAATCCCCTCATGTTACTTCATTACTAATAGATAGGTCTTGGCAACAAAGGGGTTCAGGGGCATAGGGTAAAATTTATTGTTTTCATACGCGAACCCCTGCTTTTACCTTCCCTTCAACGAATTGTGAAGCTTCGGTATCCAGCTCTATCAGGTTTCAATGTGCAAACATGGTTAAGATATCCTCCTTAGTTGGTTCCCCGGTCTTCTGTATACTTACTTCTTTAGTTTTTCTTATCTTTGCCTCCTCTTCCAATGTCTTGAGGAATAGCCTTTCCTCTTCACGTTGATGTTCGAGCTACTGAGCCATCATATGTTTTCTCGCCATCCTTGGAAAAGGAAGGGGTTCAACATATGGGGGTGTTTCCCTTAATGGCTCCACATGAGCTGGAATTATTGTATCAACTTCTTCAACTAGCTCGGGTGGAGGAGTATAATGGAAACAATCTTTCTTAGGAGCCTCAATATGTTTTGTAAAAGACTGTAGGATTTGCAAAATAATATCATCATCAATTTGAAGTTCATTAGCAGTTTCTTTTACTTTACCGGATTCTTTATAAACATTGAGACAATCATATTCAATTTCGATACCTCCTTCGCCACCTAAATCAAATCCCCACGTTTCTCTATTACGACGAATTCATTCTAGGAGTTCTCAAGCTTTAGTTATAGTTAACTCCATAAAGGAGCCTCTAGAATTTGTGTCAAGCTCATGTTTAATTTCTTGATTAGGTCCCTCGTAGAAAATATGTAAAACATACTATTGAAGCAAATCATGATGTGGACATTTATTAAGAAGGGACTTATACCTTTTGAAGGCCCTTACCAAGCCTTCACCTGGGCGGTTCTTGAAATTTTTGATTGCCTTTCTTGCTTCAGCAATTTTTACCTTAGGAAAGAATCGAAATACAAATTATCCTTTGAGTTTTTCCCAAGTATCTATTTTCTCTGCAGGGAAATTCTATACCAATCTAAAGTAGTGTTAGTTAGAGATTGGCTAAACAATTTAAGTTTCAATTCATTATCAGAATATCCTTTCAATTTAAGTGTCCAACATAACTCGGTAAAATGCAATAAATGAGTGTAAGGATCCTCGTCGGGATCATCACCTGGAAAAGTTTTTTCTTTAATAATAGCGATAAAGCGAGTGTTAACCTTGCATTATAGTTCGCTCTCACTTGGGAATTCTTTAACGAGTCCTCTATTGAACTTCCCGGTATTTTTAGTTGCATCGAGTTGATTCATCAGTCCGAGTGCAGTCTTGGTGCTTACCTGAAACTAGTAAACAACTTTTTTAGTAAACAATTAGTGAAATAAGAAACTAAGAACAAAGACAAAAAGCTCTCAGCTCCCCGGCAACGGCGTCAGAAAATAGCTTGATGTCGGCGAGTGCACAGATCAATTGTAGCTACTTTCGAAATAAGAGTATCGTACCCATAGAGATCTATTTGGTTAAGGTCTTTATGCCCCTCATTACTTTCTACCAAATGATACTTGTAAGTTGCCTTTGATCTCAACTAAAAGGTGATTGAAAGGTTTTTGGTTGTTTACAGAAAAGTAATTAAAACAAGTAAAATAAAGAAAGTAACAATGTTGTGTGAAAATGTGGTTGAACTCAATAAGGCTATGATGGCCTGCAAGTGCACAGGTTCGGCAGAGAATATTTTCGCGGAAGTATTAATTCCAGTTTTTATATCGATCCCAATAAGGAGCCTAGGTAAGTGTTTTAGGTGGTGTTTCTGTCGCACTCAAGGTGTTATAGGTCTTGAGTGAATTGACTGTAAAATATAATGGTGGAAGTGGTGAGTAAAATATAGAGGAAACTTGCTTAGGAAATAAATAAATTGCATCAAAATAAATATGCGAAAAGTGTGTAAAGGTCCTGTAGATGAGAGGTTAGGCGTGGAGAGAAATAATTCATGATGATAGTGAAAGGGCCAAATGGGTAAAGTGGAATAAGTGATATTGATATTTCTTATTTATAAGTGAGTAGGAAAGCAACCCATATACCGATTAGGAGTCCTCATGGCTAATTCTCCCTAGTCCCAATGATCCATCTACATGTTACCATGACCATGATCAGCACATTAACTAACGTCTTGCGACCGGATCAAGGCTTTAATCTTGATAGTTCCTTGTTGTCCTCCAGTAGTGCTAGATCTTCATTGATATCGGCAGTGTCACTCGGGGGTCACCGAATTACTAGCATACAAGTTCATACCTATGAGATCTTTGGATCATGTTACTGATGGCTACAAGTGCACAGATCATTTGTAGCTAGTTTCGAAATAAAGATATCGATCCCACGGGGAGCAGGAGTCTGAATTCTAATAACTCTTGAAATAAATATTACGAAAGAAATGCTAGATAAAGTTCAAAGTGACAAGATAAAATACGAGTCTTGTGTAAAAAGGTGCTTTTGGGTTTTGGATATAAGAGCAATAAAAGTAAAGTAAAACAACTGAGTACAGAAAGTAAGTATCGCATATGTAAGAGAGATTGGAACTGTAGTAGGGAAAAAATGTTCTCAGGGAGTAGCAGATACACCACTAGTATTGTAAAGATCTAAGATAAAAATTATTATCATGAACATTCTCAACTATGTATGTGTGGGAGGAACTCCGTATTTGGACGAATACGCAGCAACCAATTCTTACATCATTCTCATAACCACAACAGTCAGCAATCGACATCAATTGAATTACTGCACTATTAAGGAACGTAAATCCCGTAGAACGTATCTCATGGCATGGATAGTGTTCCGTGAGTTTTCTCAGTTTCCCAAGTTGATACGTAAGGGGTGTCAATAACTTTATAGTCACTGTAAGTGCTAGCACGCCTCCGTCTACCAACAAGTAGTTTCGTCCATCAAGTCCCCACGAGAGGCAAATATTGAGAGATTGAATTCTCTCAACATCAAGATGTAGAAAATCTAACACATGGTCACGGGGATGAATATCATAATAGACTTTATCCTTATTTCAATCTTATACTAGGGTTTTTCCATCTCCCCAAGAACTAATGATCTACTTAGACATGGAGGCAATCAACATCATGGCAATGGTAATGTAAACAATCATAGATGAATAGCACTTGTATAAATCCACAACGAGTATAGAAATTACATCAAGATCTAGACAAGATGTAGATGGGATGGATGGAAATGGTGGTGATGCAGCGGTGGATGATGAAGATCGATGCCTTAGCCTCCCGGATCTGCACAGTGCGAAGATGGATCCCCTGTGGATGAGTTCCCCCTCCAGATGCCTTTCAGAGGTGAGGTTTATGCGATTTCTGGGTGTTCTGTATGTTGTCTCCTCGAACCAATTGCATGGGGTGAAACTATTTAACGAGGCGGAGGCGGCGCCAACTATACGTCCGGAGCTATACGGCCGGAAAATTTCCCCGATCGTATAGTTCGTCATTGGACTCTCTATCTCCCTTGTTCGCTTCTGGTTTTCTTCTAGTATTATTAATATTTCTCAAATAAGCGATTTGCGTTGTTTTTGACTCCTTTTATCCATAGTACAACTGCTCCAAGAATTATATCCATTGGATCCATCATATGTCCTGACCCTGGTGAAAACAGACATAAAATGTGCGCGTGAACACCGTAAAATACCAAGATCCTACATCTACAATGCAAAATAATAATGTAAAACATGATGCAAATATGCAGTCATCAACTTCCCCAAGCTTAGACTCTTGCTTGTCCCGAGAAAGTTTTAGTTTAATGGATGTGATTCTCATATTCATGAAGCTGAGTCGATAAAATAAATGAGGCAATTGTGGCATCTGTTTATCATGTATCATACATGGGAATAAGTTCATGAATAGTACCTTACTTGAACCATCTGAATAGTATTAGAAGGCTTCCACACCTTAGTGATCAATAGTTCATAAAAGATGAATCTCAACATAATGTAAAAGAATCCGGTTCAACCAAATGAGTTAGCGAGGTAGTCCCAAGTGTTTTAGGATCAACGTATTCACTTGGGATTTAGAATCTCAAAAGTATCTCTTTGTCATACTACAACACAGTGGTATATGCCTACTTACTCTTTGCAGACTCGGTCTTTTTATTCTTCTTTTTTTGTATATATGCTCACCCTTTTGTTTAAGTGTTGTGCAAAGGAGCTAGCCATACATTCCACTTTATGTAGGAATTCAAATTTTAACGATCTCAATTACCAAATTCCAATTGTATATGAAGCATTCTTATGACTTGAAGATTCTACCTCGACTTGTTCCCACTCTTTTCTGATACCACTTTTATTTCCCTTTGTTCAAGGTTTCTTTTTCAACTTAACTATATAGATAATTTCTCTTTGTAAATCAAACCGTAGACTTACATCATATTGACTAAATTATATTTAGGTGGTCTATTAAAAACAATGGTGTGGAAGACTCCTATTGCTATCATCAGGTGCAAGTAAAATTATACTCAAGCCATTCATATATCAATAAAGCAATTACAAACTAAATATTGCTCCATATATAATAATAAACTCGGAATTTCATAAAAGGGATCGACTATTCTTGAAGGGAATTCTAATGATGCAAACTTTATTGCTAGTTTGAACTAATGCGAAAATAGTAATAAAAAACTTATAGGATAGATTACAAGGTCTTAAAGATCTCCCCAAGCTTGAAATCAAGCCAGGCGGGATCAAATAATCCCTTGCGATTATTTGATACCGTGATTGTTGTAGATCACTATGGCGCTGTGGCATGTAACACCATGGTGCGTAGCTTTTTATTGGTCTCCTCCAAAGCAGTTATGCGGCTATAGCACCTCCACAAATCAGACTGCAGAGTGTCCACTCTATTAGCAAGCTTAGTCACATTTGGAAGGAGGTCTTCCTTCTTCTCCATCTCATCGAGACGGTGACGGACTTCAACACGATGGAGTAGCTCCTGCTTCTGATATATCTCCAATGCCCGCATGCGGTCCTTGGTCCTGGGGACAGCTTCTTCTTCCTTGTCCATAATTGATGGATCAGGGAAGTGGAAACCGTACCTCCACTCTTCTTGAGGTTTAACCTTCATACGAGCACCAATGGTTGGCTTCAAAAGTTCTTCCTCCGTTCTCTTGCTAGCACCTGCACCAATATTAGATAATTCCTTACGCTTGTGCGGCCTTTGATCTGTAGTGATGAAATTGACCGTCTCCACATGCCTTTTTCCATGTGGTTTGCGATCTTCTCTCTCATTGAGCTTTCTTCATCGCCGCCCAATTGATCTCCGGTGGATCATAGATGTCACGGAGGATGTAGACATCAACCACATCATCATCGGAATCGTTGTTGAAGTAGCTTGTCTCAACGTACTCCTTGTACCTTGGGCTAAACTTCTCCACCTCCTCGTCATCGTCCTCCATGGACGGGCTGCTAGTGCGGTCCCTGGAAGGAGCAATGAGCCCCAAGGGTTTTTCACGACCTGGGACGGGATATCGCATTGTTAGATTTGTTCTTGGAGATTATGATTAGAGATAAAGACAATGGAAGTATATAAGGGGGTCAGAGGTCGGTAAAACTCGCGAGAAAGACCAAATTGTTGCCCAAGAAAAGAATCCAAACGAAACAGGGAAAGAAATCACGGATTTGAAAGTGTCCTGCCGTGTAACGACCAACTATACGGGTGCGACTCGTATAGCTCCGGCCGTATAGTTAGTTCCGGGCAGATATTTCCAAATATCTCGAGTCCAGGCCGATTAAATAATGACTCGGAACTGACAAATTTTTTTAATGAATAATAAACGAAAGATCGAAGGAAAAAGTGTCTGAGAGTTTAACGACCAACTATATGGCCGAAATTTTTGGTTCCGGTCGTATAGTTGCGACCGTATAGATATAGACATCAAAAGAAAAACCATCTAAGAGTTTAACGACCAACTATACGGCCCGAATTTTTGGTTCTAGTCATATAGTTGCAACCGTATAGTCTCGGATACCGAAAAAAAATTCACGGAGATGATACAGAGAGTTTAACGACCAACTATATGGTGGGAGCTTCCTCTCCAGTCGTATAGCTATGCCCGTATAGTCGCTAAAATCCCTCTAAAACTTCAGAAAAACACAAGCAATTCAAAGGCAGAATTTTCAAAAGTAAAAATTGTGAAAGCAAATCACTTATTTGGGTAAGAACACTTACCTTGCACTTACCATTTGCTTATTCCGGGATGAAAAGTTCCTCCCTCAAGAAGGACTTCTTCTCTTTTGGAGGAATTGACTTTAGTTCATTTAATAATTCCCGTAAACGAAAATTACTAAGACTAAAGTTCCTCTCAATAAGATTGGTGTCTTGCAGGGAAATCATGGACACTGCATCCAACATTTTTATTTCATGCCTCTGCATAATCTGCAACTCAAATTCTTGAAGTGAAAGAATCCAACGGATCAGTCTTGTATTATGGTCTTTCCTCTCAAGGAGTTCTTTTAAGCCATCATGATCCGTGTGAACTCTTACCTTCGCATCAACTATATAGGAACGAAATTTATCGCAAGAGAAAAATACAGCAAAAAATTCCTTTTCCTCCTTAGGGTAGTTCTTTTGAGCACCATTGAGAGTTCTACTAGCATGATGTATAATATTAAATCTATGACCAATATGTTGTCCTAGAGTTACTCCTACAACATCATCACTAGCTTCACATATTAAATCAAAGGTTGTATCCCAGATAGGTGGTTTAATAATAGGAGCATGAGATAAAGCATTTTTGAGTTTATCAAAGGCTTCAAGACACTTATCATCAAAATTAAATCTCATTCCCTTTTGCGAGAGGTTTGACAAAGGTTTAGATATTCCAGAGAATTTCCTAATGAATCTTCTATAAAAACCCACATGACCAAAAAAACTTCATATACCTTTAATATCCCTAGGTTGTGGCATTCTCTCTATTGCTTCAACCTTAGCTCTATCAACTTCAATTCCCTTACCTAATACCTGGTGTCCAAGTACTATACCTTCTTTGACCATATAATGGCATTTCTCCCAGTTTAGAACAAGATTAGTTTCTTCACACCGCTGCAAAACTCTTTTGAGATTATCCAAGCAACTAGTAAACGAAGTTCCATAGACAGAAAAGTCATCCATAAATACTTCCATTATAAGTTCTATAAAATCCGCAAAAAAGCAGTCATACATCGTTGAGAAGTAGCTGGAGCATTAAATAGACCAAAAGGCATACGTCGGTAAGCATGTAAACTATAAGGACTAATGAAAGTTGTTTTAAGTTGGTCATCCGGATGAATATCTATTTGAGAGAAACCAGAGTATATGTCCAAGTAACAAAATGAGTATGGTTTGCTAACCTTTCTAAAGTTTGATCTATGAACAGTAATGGATAGTGATCTTTCCTAGTCTCTTTATTTAATTTCTTGAAGTCTATGCACATCCTATGCCCAACAACAGTTCTAGTAGGTATCAATTCATTGTTTTCATTAGGAACAACAGTAAAACCGCCCTTCTTAGGAACACAGTTAACAGGACTTACCCATTCCCTTTCTTTAACATGATAGATTATACCTGCATCCAATACGTGTACAATTTATTTTCTTACCACTTCTTTCATTTCAGGCTTTAGTCTTCTATTGAATTCTGCAACTGGTTTAGCACCTTCTTCCATGAATATTCGATGGACGGCTATCATGGGACTAATGCCCTTCAAGTCATCCATTGAGTACCCAAAGGCCTAGTGATGCTCCTTAAATATCCTCGTGAGTTCTTCTTCTTCTCCTGAAAGTTTAGCACTAATAATAACAGGAAATTTATTTGTATCATCTAGAAACCTGTATTTAAGATTTTTTGGTAGAGTCTTCAATTCTGGGGGTGGAAGTTCTTCGTCCCCTCTCTTTTCTGGCTCTTCAAAAGCCTCATCGGTTGGAGGTCCCAAAATGGGAAGTGAATCGAATTCATCTTCTAATTCTCCCAGGGACTTGTCCTCCATAACTATTTCTTCATAATTTGGATTTTCATCTATTTCTTCTTCTTGATTACTAAAGAAAAGAGCCACCATTTCCTCAATAGTTCTCTCTTCCTCTTCTTCTTGTATTTGTGGAGGCTTGTATTTAAATTTGGAAAAATGGAATTAATTTTCCGTTCCCCCAAGCTTAAGAGACACAATCTACTTCTTGAAATTAACATACGCATCTATATCACCCAAAAAGTTTCTTCCAAATATAATTGGGCAAAGAGTGTCAGCTGGCATATCAACAACTACAAAATCGATAGGAAAGTTTTTATTGCTAATTGTGACAGTTGCATCTTCAACTACTCCCATTGGAATTCTCAGGTTTTTATTGGCTAACATAATTGTTATATCAGTATTTCAATTGTATCCGGTTCTATTTCTTCTTTTATTTCTAAGTAGAAATCATAAGATATAACATTAACTTTGGTTCCAAGATCACGTAAACCGTAATGAGAGGTTTCTTTAAATATGCAGGGAAGAATAGGCTTACCCACATCTTTTACCTTTGTTTTTCCTTCAACCAATACGGAAGTCTCTTCATCAAGTTCAACTATGCTATAGTGTGAGTACATAGCCATAATTGCTTCCTTGGTTACCTCTTCATCTTTGGTTTCTTCCAGGTGTTTCGTGACTCCTGGCATGCTTTCGTCTTCCTTCTTTTCCTATACTGCTTTGACCTGTTCATATTCAAAAATATGCTTTTGTGCAGTGTTAGGGAAAGGCACTTCATATATTGGTTCTATGGAGGCCAGTATTGCTTTATCTTCTCTTTTCTTTTTTGGTTCAGGTGGTGGATCATACTTGACTGGACTCTCCTTTGGATCTTTAATATGTTCTGTAAAAGCTTTAACAACTTGCAACACAAGATCTGAATCTAAATAAAGTTCTTTAGATAATTCTTTAACATGGCCTTTTTATTATAGTCATGAATACAATCATGCTCTATTTCTACGCCTCCTTCACTTCCTAGACCAAAATTCCATGAAACTCTATGATCACGAATTCTATTAAGTAAATCCCAAGCTTTAGGTATAGGAAGATTCATAAAGGCTCCTCCTGTGAAAGAGTCTAGTTAAATTTTATTAGGTTCAACTAAACCGCCATAAGAATGTAGTAAATACCATTCAGGCAAATCATGATGAGTACATAGTCGTATTAAATCTAATATAATATCTTACTAGTCCTTCATTAGAACGATTCTTCCAAGTCATTATAAGACGCCTGATTCCAAAAGATTTTGATAATGGATAATATTTTGATAGAAATTCACAGGCTAGATTATCCCAAGTAGTAGTGGCTTCATGGGGTAGAGATCTATACCATGAGGGAGTTGTACTTGTCAAAGTTTGACTAAAAAGTTTAACCCTTACCTTATTAGCGGTATATCCCGTAAATAGAAAATTGCCACATATACTTTAAAACATGCAATATGTTCATATGGATCAGGATCTTCTTCATCTCCAGTAATTTGCTTCTTATGTAGAATACTAAGTAGTAGAGGATTTATTTCAAACCCCCTTGTCTTCTCATTGGAGTTATCTATTTTATAAATACCATAGGGCTTCCCAAAGTGGTTGAGTGGGTTAGCACTAGTCATATGCTCAAACTCCATAATGTTGGTGGAAACCTGTAACTCAAAACAAAATTTAGCAAGACAAAAATAAATAAGGAAAAAACTAAAAGACCTATAACGCTTAGCTCCCCAGCAACATCGCCAGAAAATAGCTTAATGTTTGCAAGTGCACAGATCGTTTGTAGCTAGTTTCGAAATAAAGATATCGATCCCACAGGGAGCAGGAGTCTGAAGTATAATAACTCTTGAAATAAATATTACGATAGAAATGCTAGATAAAGTTCTAAGTGACAAGATAAAATGTGAGTCTTTTGTAAAAAGGTGTTTTTGGGTTTTGGGTATAAGAGCAATAAAGTAAAGTAAAACAACTGAGTACAGAAAGTAAGTATCGCGTATGTAAGAGAGATTAGAACTGCAATAGGGAAAAAGCATTCTCGGGGAGTAGCGGATACACCACTAGTATTATAAAGATCTAAGATAAAGATTATCATTATGAACATTCTCAACTATGTATGTGTGGGAGGAACTCCGTATTTGGACGAATAGGCAGCAACCGCTGCTCACATCATCCTCATACCCATAACAGTCAGCTATCGACATCAATCGAATTACTGCGCTATTAAGGTACGTAATCCCGTTGGACGTATCCCATGGCATGGATAGTGTTCCGTGAGTTTCCTCGGTTTCCCAAGTTGATACGTAAGGGGTGCCAATAGCTTTATAGTCACTATAAGTGCTAGCACGCCTCCATCTACCAACAAGTAGTTTCCTCCATCAAGTCCCGACGAGAGGAAGATATTGAGATGTTGACTTCTCTCAACATCAAGATGTAGAAAATCTAACACATGGTCATAGCGATGAATATCATAATAGACTTTATCTTATTTTAATCTCATACTAGGGTTTATCCATCTCCCTAAGAACTAATGATCCACTCAGACATGGAGGCAATCAACATCATGGCAATGGTAATGGAAACAATCATAGATGAATAACACTTGTATAAATCCACAACGAGTATAGGAATTACAACAAGATCTAGACAAGATGTAGATGGGATGGATGGAGATGGTGGCGATGCAGTGGTGGATGATGAAGATCGATGCCTTAGCCTCCCGGATCTACGTAGGGCGAAGATGGATCCCCTGTGGATGAGTTCCCCCTCTAGATGCCTTCCGGAGGTGGGGTTTCTGTGATTTTTGGGTGTTCTGTATGTCGTATCCTCGAACCAATTGCATGGAGTGAAACTATTTGACGAGGCAGAGGCGGCGCCAACTATACGGTCGGAGCTATACGGCCGAAAAAATTGCTCTGGTCGTATAGTTGGTCGTTGGACTCTCTGCCTCCCTTGTTCACTTCTGGTTTTCTTCTGGTATTATTAATATTTCCCAAATAAGTGATTTACGCTGTTATTGACTCCTTTTCTCCATAGTACAACTGCTCCAATAATTGTATCTATTGGATCCATCAGTGAAAACAGACATAAAATGTGCACGCGAACGCCATAAAATACCAAGATCCTACATCTACAATGCAAAATAATAATGTAAAACATGATGAAAATATGCACTCATCAGTTACATGGGTCCTTAAATTAGATAACAAGAATTAGGTAAACATAGATAACCATTCTCACTATTAAATAAACACTACAACACTCACAAATAGATGGATTTAAAGGAGGCACAACACATCTCACCAATCACCTACATCTCCCACTCCTATGGGGATTTACTCAGACATGAGATGGAGGTAAATCAAAGGCAATTGTATTACAAGTGGGAATCATCTCAAAGTTATTGTAGCAAACCACAATAGCGATCAAAGATCAAATCAAATACAAAACAAAGGTAGATAAAAGTATCAAATCCTAATCTTACAAGTGCCAATCTCTCTCTCAGTAATGAATGGAATGATGGTGGAGTGTGTGGTTTAGAGGTTGGTGATCATCGAGGAACAAGGTGAAGTTCTTCTCCTCTTCCAGATCTGATCTACCCCTCTGTGGATGGCTTGCAGCGACTGTGTTTTCTGTTCTATTGTTCTTCTCGTCTCTCCTCCTTCATGAATGTTGCTTGTATTGATATAAGGGAGCCGTCGACGTGTAGTACGGGTGGATGGTACGGGCGCGTCCCGACCGTATCGTTGGTTGTTAAGCATGCTGAACGCCTCCAATGAAAGGGGCTCCAATTGGAGATTTACTTCTTTAGATGCAATTAGCCCATAAATGCTATTAGAGCTTCAATAAATGTTCATTACCTGAAAACCATCACAAGAAACAAGGATTTGCTAATAGCGACATTAACATTAGTATAAATGGGTACTCTTCAGTGAAATTCGGCAATAAACACGAGGAAAATCAATAGTAAAAAGCGATGAAATTTGGAGCTATCAACATTCCCAAGCTTAGCAGTTACTCGCCCTCAAGTAATAAAGCTATAATGAGTAATAGTGAAGAATTGAATCAAGTTGAAATTACAAGCTCGAGGTTGTATCATATTCCATTGTCTCAAATCCTTCAACCTTGAACATGAGCATACTATATCTAAACAATTGCACTTAAGTTCAATTCCAAAACGCAAGTAACTCGCTAGCTAATAGTTCCTATAACTCAAATGAGATTGTTAAAAATTTGGCTAGGCTTGCAAATCAATTTCTTTCAGCACCTCTCCTATTATGAGAGTAAAAATGTTTTAGGCGAGGTCGCTTGAGTCAAAATTAAGGGTGCACAAGTAGATGTCAAAATAAGGATAAACTTACAGCTTTTTCATTAACACCCACTTTGATAATCATGGCTATCAGATACCTCTTCTTTTCCTTGTCTTTCAAGAACTCTAATTGTTCAATTTAGGTGATGAGATGATGCCAAAGATCAAAAGCCTCGAATATTTTCAGCTCATATTTTGATGATATAATTTTTCTTTCTTTCCCAAGGGTCAACAAAACTATTTACACAACCTTTTGAGAATACCAATAATTTTGCCCATATAGCGACACGTATGGCCCTTATGCCATCAACTCATAGCCAAAATCTGGGCTTATACCATAGTTCATTCAAAGGCTAGCGGAGTTGTTGGCATCCCAAAGGTGTGTATTAGAAACATAGAACTTTTATTTCTTTCTTCTCTCCTGTTTTTCAACAGAAGTTCGAAACAGGTTTTGGCATCTCCCTCTCCCGCCATAAAAAGTTCGTTGTATCAAACAATTCTTTTTTAGAAGGTATCATCAAATCAACGATCAAATATGTGGGGTTGAGTACTACTAAGTTTAAGCCCTTAAGACAAAAAAAACATGGCACCAAAGTTGTCGATAGACACTTTCTCTTATTCTTAAAAGCATGGATTTTAACCGAAGGGGTAGTTTTTCAAACTGATTTTAATTGTCGAAAGTCTTAACCAAAGAGGTGACAAAAACCTTTGAGCTCAAGTTCTAAAAGATAACGAATTAAGCGCGGAGTCGAACTCAAGTGCAACCGAATGGACATAAAATGTTCAGGAATAAGCTGATAGGAAAAAGGGAAATAGGAATGTGGTACCTCCTCTTGCTTGCTCGTACACTACTTGAGCCAACTCTTTGCGTTCGTCTTCATAGCTTAATCACTAGAAGTGAGTATCCTGCAGAAAAATCAACAAGATCCAAGAGAAATTTGCACAAATAAATTTAAAAGCTAGTCTAATATCTTTGGGTTTTATTTTTATCAAATGCAAAACTAAAAGTAAACATGCATTAAAGAAAAACAAATAAAAAGAAGAAAGAAAAATATGAACGCAAGAATGTGGGAGGGGTTTAACCTCCCCAAGCTTAGGCTTTTTGCCTAACTAGAATCAAATGTTGCCATTATCAGGCGGCAGCTGCTGGTATGGGAAGTTTGGGTAGCAGTTTGAAAAATCGGTCATAAAAGAGGTGAAGTATTGGGTGAGGTTGACTATGTTGGCGTTCACATCATACGACGTGTTTTCTATGTTGTCAATCCGATGCACCACCTGGTCAAATTCACCCCTCGAGACATAGTTGAATCCTAGTTGTGGTTGAGGTATACCTTGCTGCTGGTGCTGAGGGAAAGGTTGTTGATGATGGTGTTGTTGACCATAGTCATCCCAACCTGC